>CM021102.1:656779363-657448782 GCA_007115665.2 Sequoiadendron giganteum
TAAGAGGGTATAGGGGTCGAGGGATTAGGGTTTAGGGTTGAGGGTTGAGGGTTGATGGATTAAGAGGGTATGGGGGTTGAGGGATTAGGGTTTAAGGGTTGAGGGATTAAGAGGGTATAGGGGTCAAGGGATTAGGGTTTAAGGGTAGAGGGTAGAGGGGTTGAGGCATTAAGAGGGTATAGGGGTTGATAGATTAGGGTTTAAGGGTTGAGGGTTGAGGGTTAAGGGTTGAGGGTTAAGGTTTGAGGTAAGATTGTAGAGGGGTTGAGGGATTAGGGTTTAAGGGTTGAGGGATTCAGAGGGTATGGGGGTTGATGGATTAGGGTTTAAGGGTTAATGGTATAGGGTTTACGGTTTAAGGGTCTCACTCCCTCTCTCTCCCACTCCCTCTCTCAAGTCTTCCCCCCCACCATAACTAAATAAATTATTTCCCTCTCAAGTCTCTCTCTCTCAGGTCTCACTCCCTCCCATGCTACCTAGACTAATCTGTGTCACTCCAATGCTCTCTCTCACAATCCCTCTCTGTAAGGCCTCACTTATCTCCCACCCTACTCTCTTAGGTCTCTCCTTCCCACCCCCTCTCTCCAACTTTGACTCCCTCTCCTTCTCTCTCAGGTGTCTCCCTCCCACCCTCTCTCCCTCTCTCTCTCTTAGGTTTCTCTCTCCCACCCCCTCTCCCTCCCCCTCTCTCTCTCTCAAGTCTCTCCCTCCTACCCCCTCTCTCTCTCTCTCCCACTTCCTCTCTCTCTCTCACTCCATCTATCTCTCTCCCACTTTGTCTCTCTGCCTCTCTCTCTCTCTCACTCCCTCTATCTCACTCCCACTCTGTCTCTCTCCCTCTCTCTCTGGTCTCTCCTTTTCAAAACAACATATTTGGTGCGAGCGCCAAATGTGTTTTACCTTGAAACGGTAAAATAAGGGTTGACCCCATGATTCAGGCCCACATTCTCCTGTACTTGTTTGGTTCAACAGTTTATCTGAGTCAAAAATGCCTTTTTTTATGCAGTTGACTTCATATTGTACCAATCTATGCTTGATCCATCACCTTTTTACCACCAATCTGCATGGTAGACAACATAGAAGAAGACATTTTGAAGTTTCTACATCATTTTACATTATCTGAGGTAATATATTCATTTTGGTAATATTGAAATGTTTATATTTAGTATATTTGTTTGTTTTTGACAATATAAACTAAATTTTCTTAATGATTTTATTAATCATAACAATTGGACATACAATTCAACATTGAATTAGATGGGATTTGCATAAAAAAGTTCAATTTTTATGAGTTTGAAGAACAAAAAAATAAAACATGACATTTACTTAACATAAATTTACTTATGAATTTTATTTGCATTGCTTATAGTAGTCCATTTCCAACATGGCTAGTGGAATTCACTCTATTTCAATTTTTTTCAACTAATTTGGAAAACCTAATAGCTTTCATCAATGTTAATGCAAGTGTCCATTAATTTTTTTGTTCCATACAAAATTCACCTTCATCACATGTGCTTAGATAAATTCAAGTGAGTTGGCATAGTTGTTAATGCAAGTTTCCATTCATTCATACCATTTACCTTTCTAATAAATAAAAAAATGGGAAATTTTGTGCAATTGAGAATGCTTATTGTCTTTCTAAGTTACCTCATTGCCAAAGAAATAGTGAATAATTATAAGATATAGAATCACAAACCCTTCTTTGAATTCATATTCGTTATGACTTCATTTACAATCAAAAAATTGGTTTTGAGGAAAATAAACACAAGATTCTCTAGTTTTCATTTAGGTGGCAAAAATAATACCCTAGGTTTGTGATGCAGATCAGGGAGACAAAACCTTCAACAATCATAATTAGATTAGTTTCAAAAAATCTTCAATCTCAAAAACCTCAATTCAATGCTGAACTGACCAATTCACATTCACTTCCTTGTAGAATTCACAATAGAGAAAATTGTTCATATCTTATCATATATTAGTTACGGGAACCCTCTCTAATTCATCTAAGCACTAAACACTTGCTTTAGGTGTTTCTATTCTTGAAACAAGGAGGGTTTATTCAAAATCAACGTTCCAAGCCTCTGGTGCAGGAGCACCTTGTAAGCTCAATTTTGTCAAAAGTGTCATCTTTAGTGAGCATGGTCAAATGTTAGGATTTTAGTTATTGTTGATTATATTGTGTTTAGTAAGGTCAATTAGATCATTTTATAATGTATTTGGAGCTAAGGGAGTTCAATTGTGTCATAGCTTGCAATTTGGCTAAATGTGGTCAGAAAAGTTGCTAAAAGATGCAAAAGTTACAGAGTTCAAGGGAGTTGGAATGAAATCAAAATATGTACAATAACCTTCAATTCCTCGAAGGAGAGCTTGTTCGTTGATTTGTACCCCATTTTTTATTAAGAAGAACGCTATTTTCTAGAAATTTACAAGTTTCTCTCACTTTTCTTGTTGTTGTACGACCTGTACGGACTCTAAGATGATATGAAACTGGTTGGATGTTTTAGATTAATGAATTATCTTTCATTTTCACCTATTTATAGGTTTTAACTCTTTGTATAGTGAAATTTATATTGTTTTTACTGTTGCTACCTACTTTCACAATGTTCTTGGATTGAAGGGTTTCATTATGTAATTCGACCCATTACACCTTTTCTGCCTACTGTAACTTGTGGAATGGGTCCTCTAACTTTTAAAATACATGCCTAACCTATTTAGAATTTCGTGGGGTCAAGGTTGGGTGTTTGGGATGATGTCATAGGACTGTAGCAGGGTCTTTTCATGGTGAAAATTAGGGCTTCAAGTGGTGTTTTGACAAAATTTGGGAAGGATTGTCCATGTAATGTATTATTCACCATGTGCAAGGTCTGGTAAGTGTGTTTGGTGCTTTGTATGGGTCTGGCAGGTTCGGGAGATAGGAGTTTCATTAAAACCCCAAGTATTTTGCTTGAAATTGAGGGTTTGGTGTATTAGGGGTCTAAAGGTCTTGGAACTGGAAACAAATCAGGAAATTGGAGGTTTTGACACATAAAATACTACTATTTAAGGATTTTGAGTGAAGATGTAGTGTTTAAAAGGTACTCTCTTTGTAAATTAGTCCAATTGAATAACCTTTTCCATGGTGGGTCTATTGAAAGTCAATGTTGGTCCAAAGGAGTTTATGCTGGGGTTTACCTACGTTTTATAACTTGCAAATGGGTATCTTAATCATCCTTGAGTTTATCAAGTGTTTTGGAAAATCTTGGTGAAAAGGCCCTTGAACTGGGTTACCTATGCTATAAGGGAAAGCTTGGTAGAAGTTGGGATTTTCAGTTGAACATTTGATTTTTCTTAGGAATCCGATTGATTCTCATTGACTTGTTGTATTGAATGGTTTCCACCCCTCTCTGCATCAAAAAGGGTGTTTCTTGGTAAGTTAAGTGATCAAGTTATGTGTAAGTCTATTAAGAGCCTTCCTCTAAATCTTTGAACAAGTTCATTGTAGATCCTTACAAGTACTATATCAGCCTCTAGGTACTTTGCTAACTCTTCAAACACACTCAAAATCCCTACTCTAATATCTAACCCTACAAACATCTAACTCCATCACGTATGAAAAATATTGTGTAGCATAGACATGTTTGATAATTCCAAACAGCTTGTTGCCTTCTTTCATAAAATGCTTTGGTGTGTTTCATATTTAATGCAATGTAATCAACGATATCAATATTTTCATAAAATGCATTACTTTTGTTCTATATCTATTTGTGAACATGTAGCATTCAAGGTCATGCCAAGGAAATGATCGAAAGGTCTCTAACACCAGAAGAACGTGCAGTTAAAAATGTAAGGAGAAGAGAATAAAAAAATGTAGCTCGTGAAGCAAAGGAATTACAGCCCATACAACCAAAAATTCTCATGCAATCTAGGAGAGATGTCAAATTGGAAAAACAAAGGGCACAGATGAGGAAAGTTTGTGGAAGGACAAGAATGGATACCAAAGTTGTGGGCACATCATCAACCATAAGTGAAGCTCAATGCACATCTCTAGTTGAAGACACATCGACAACAACATGTGGTTTCCCAGGTACATCAGAAATCACATCTCCAATTGAAGACACACCATAAAAAAACATTGTGTTTTGAAAGTACATCAACAAACACATCTCTATTTGAAGGTACTCCACAAACGACATCTCAAGTTGGAGGTACAACATCATTTACATGTCAATCTCAAGGTATGTCATCAATTGCACCTCCAATTGAAGGTACACGATCTATCCCCGATGTTGTTGACCTTCCCAATATTGACACAAATTTACATTTGAGAACTCCTCCTAGAGTTTTGCATAGAAAACCTACATTTTTTATTGATATTGATTCCAATGTTTTGAAATGGATGCCTAATAAGATTTCAAAATGTACATCTCAAAGATATGCACAAAGGATATGGAGTTTGTTTTTTGTGAAGCTAAGTGAGGGTGGAAGATGCCAACTATTTGTTGAAATGATGAGGCAACTCAAATTTAGGCCCACCATGAAGGCTCTTGGGCTAAGAGTTTTGAATGACTCAAGTGAAAATTCCATTGTAAAGAACTTGATGAGTGCATACAAGAGCGTGGGTTCCACCTCATGCACAAAGATAGTTGTGCCACACGACGTGTGATGACAACAACACTGTTAAGCAGTCAAACAAGGAACAAGGTGAACCTTACAAAGGCATGTAAGTATTTGAAAATAAGTAGATCATCTCTAATGAGAGCCAAAGGAAGGCGTGAAAGAGTAGATGATCCAAATAGCAATGAGTTATGGGCATTTTTGAGTAGAGTGCCACGGAAAGACACAAGAATTGCTCAAGGCTTGAGATCTTTAATTGTGAATTATTGGAAGGATAACACAAGGACCTCTCCTAATCAAAGATATGTTGTAAGAAGGAGAATTGGTAGTAAAAACCGTGAGCCACATCCAATGCATTATTTGAATACCACGCAAACCCAATTTTTTGCTAATTTTGTACAAAAGTTTTCTGAAATTAAAATATGTCAAAGGTATTTTGAAATGCTAAAGCCTTTTTATGTCAAAATAAATCACACACGCACTACTTTTTGTTGTAGGGTTCATATTGAGTTTTCTAACCATTATGATGTTTATCGACGTATATGTGTAGATATGCATACTAACAATGTTTTGCAGGAATGTAACATAATGCCTCCACCTAAATCGTCAAGGAAATTTTTCTTCCATTTTATTTGAAAGAGAGGATGTTCGATTGTTCTACAAAAAATCATGTTTGGATGGCATATGTGATCATTGTGGTGGCATGCAAAATTCGCCAATTTTCCACCAAATGGCTAGTACACACACAATTTGAGACAAAATTGTGGAATTTGGCAAATAGAAGACATTGGCATACCGTCTAAAAGATGGGAAAGAAGTGTGAATTGGTTAGTGATAAGATTCTAGTGTATCAGTTTATGGGCATTTTTCGTGATTAGGTGGTCTATGATTATGCAAGGCATACACACAGATCACAATGGTTGGACTCACAGTTCAAGTTATGCAAGGACACATTTCCACTTCATCATATCATTTCAGTTGTCGACTTCACTGAGAACTACACACTACAGCCACAAAATGAGGTGCAATCACAATACTACAACTCCATGCAGGTTGCTATATTTGTGAATATAGCATTCATTCATGCAAATGCTAGTACAGAGGAAAATAGGAAATTATTGAGGGAGTATCACTTTTACATCAGTGATGATTGCACACATTCTACAGATTTTGTGCAAGGTTGCTTTCATATGTTCTATGTTGATCTAGCTAGCAGGGGCATATCATTTAGTCAGCATATCATATGGTCAGATAATAGTACATCAAAATTCAAGTATGCCAAAATGTTTTATTGGTTGATCAGGATGTATATGATTAGTGGTGTTCAACATATGTGAAACTTCTTAGAGGTCGGGCATGGAAAGGGGGAGCATGATGGAGTAGGTGCATGTATCAAAAGAGCCCTAGCACGAGAAGAGTTAAAGTACACAAATAGTGTAAAGTTGACAGATGCAAGATCAATTGTCTAGTGGTGCAATGGTGCAATGGGTCCAGGTAGTGAAGGTAAATCTTTAGTTCGTAGATTTTTTCATTTAGTAGATAATACTAACATTGCAAAATATGAGGATTGTTGTACACTAATAGGATCGAGTGAGCTACAATCTTTTAGAAGCTCCAATGCAGGTACATGGACTATCCATACAAGGAAGATGGCATGCTTTTGTTATGCATGTACACTTCAATCATGGAATGATTGCGAGTCAACATAGTGGGTTGACGAATGGTCTATAAGAAGTCTAACCCCACTTGACACTTTTCAGCTCCCAACGGCTCTACAAATCATGAAGATGCAATCATCCATTGAATTTGATCATGTATCAGACCTACTAGAACCAGGTAATATATCTTACTTACAAGTTTTATTATGTTGCTTAGTAAATACATATAACAAGATGAACATATCAATGCAAGGCATGTTTATGCGGTGACTGCAGATGAAGACAATGAAGAGGGTACAAATTATTACCCGTGTCGTTATATCGAGGCCAAAAAGAAATTGGAGTCCCCAATTATAGATGGACAAAACATAGAATATCCTACAGGTTCAATGATTGTTACTAGAACATGGCTTCAAAGGTATCTAGTTAAGAATGTTGCAGTTTGTTTGTTTGAGGACTTCGACACGCATTGGAAAATTCTTCACTACTTGAACCTTGTTGTCGCCACCAATGTTCATTTGATCAAATATAAGGGCAGACCTACGAACAAGAACTTGTGGAAAGTGTGTCAGTCTGACCACGAGGTAATACTTGACACAATAAAGAGTAGAGAAAACCCATATGGTTCCCTAGATTGATTTGTAAGTATGCACATTGAATTTGTAAAGTCATGCTATTGATCACTCTTTTGGACCAACACCTTGCAATAAGGATTTTTCACCATTAGTGTTTGATGTCATATGCATTTACGACTACCATTGATCCTTTCCTGATTGCAACTGTAGGTAATACCGAAGTTTGTCAAAGTATATAAGAAAAGAACAACATCGGTTGGTGGTGCAAGTGTTCAGTAGTATGAGAAACATCGGTTGCTGCTGCATTTTCTGGTTGTCAATCTTCTTTTTATTTTCCATCTCATAGATTTATCAGATTCTTATATGCTACATGTTTTATGTTAAGCCTCTTAGTGATATATTTGAAATTTATACGTAGAGTTATCGAGAGATGATAAAGTAGGGAAGGGGCACATCGCCATTGTAGGACCTTCAATAAACCTACTTATCTAGCATGCATGAAGGTGATAGTAGGTCTCGTCAGCTGTATGACTAACATTATTTAGTTATTTCTCTTTTAATGATTTTTATGTGAGTTTATGTCTAAGATTGAGAGGCTTTTGCAGGTTTTTTGTGGACCAAATTCCTATGATACTACACAACCACAGAGAGGCTACTACCCATGTGTTTCGTAGGGAGCAGGGGATGTACATGTTTTGAACCATTTTGGAATGCAAATAACTGGGCCAGCTGAGGTGGAATGGAGAAATGAAACTGGGTAACAACTCCTTTTGTTTCTTCTCAAGTATAATATATTCCATGATCTATGTTGCAAATGGAGGATTATTTCCCTGCATGTATTGATACAAGTACTGAAAAATTGGGAAGATTTTCAAGATGTTCTACCATCACTATTGTAATATTTGTCATTGACTTAGTGTATTTTTTTATATAAAAAATTATGAGAAGTTAATACATGCAAATGTGTATATTCCTTAATATATGCCTCAATTAAATGTGTATATTACATTTAAAATTAGTTGTAATACTTCATGGTTTACATTTAAAGTTGTCTTCAAGTAAAAACATGTGGATTTATGAGTAAGAATGAAATAATATCTAATATAATTGTAGAAAAAAATATTTTATTGCCCCTACTGATGCAGAGGTGGTGGTAACCCAAGACACAAATTGGCACAACTTCTCTCAAATATGCCAAGCAAGACATCAACTTTCAATTAACTCAACCTTGTAAAATAGCATCAAACTCAACAAGGACCCTACAGAGGTTGTCAACATCCAAGAAATGATAATTAAATCAAATTTGCATAATCCCCAAGGCAAATTCATTAAATTCCTCAAAACTCACATTTTGTCAATCCTACCGAATTGGCAAGCTAGTGAGCTCACTGGCTTGCCAAATCTGTAGGGTTGACAAGGTAGGGGCAATGTATGCGTCGTTGAAATTGATGCAACCTAGGTCATCTCTAACATACCTTAGGGTATAACACTCAACCAAACAACTAGTATGGACGAATCTACAACGCCACAAGGGGACCTAATGAGGTTGGTCCAAACAAGAACCATGATGCAGAGTGGATCAACCAAATAGGAGAGATGACACAACTTCTCCCAAATATGCCCACTTGGACATCAATTTACCAAACTCACAATAGGGTAACCTTGCCACTTGACATGGGATTTTGGCCAATTAGACTGAGACAAGGGTTTAGACCAGATTTGTTACCCCAAAACATGTTTCTCCTAACCACTCCAGGACATAACAACGTAACTTGCACCTAAAGAATTCCATTTTATCATCGCTCTAGCCTTTAGGCCTTTTTTACCCTTAACCCTTGTAGCATTGTCCGATAGGACAGTCAAGATAAAAACCACATACAAACCTATACCAGGCCCAAACCACTGAATTTGAACAACAAATGGATGCCCCTACAAAGTCTCAAATCCTCCCTTCTTGACAACCAATGGTAAAGTCACAACAAGACAAAAGGTAACATACAGTGGGTGGAAGGCTTAACATTGCATTTTAATGCACTCAAAACCCTTAAAACAGGGTATACAAACTGACCCTCAATAAATGGCTTCTAAAATGCACAAAATCAATTGAAATCCAACCAAACTATAACTAAAATGGATTTAAGTCTATTGCCCACCTAATTCCATTGAAAAGAGAGCACAATCGCTTTGAGATACGTTCAATCGACTTGATCCCTTAAGGGTCCAAAGTGCAAAAGGGCAACAATCTTTAACAAGGTATCACTCGTAAACCGTGGTGATTATGAAATCTATGTCTAAACCTACGAGATCACATTGAGCCCCTCTACAATAACCTCTCTTGGGTTTTGCTATCTCAGAGGCATTTTCTTGTGGTGGCAAATTTTCACTTGGGGAAAAAGTTGTCAAATGCAAGTAGTTGAAAGTTGCAAAGTGGTGCAACTTTTATTTTGCATCTCGTATGACCAAACGGATTGTTCCAATGCGTCCGGGTGGGTACGTTTATGCTATGCATTGTCCTTTTTCGCACCCAAACACGCAAAATCGCTCTGAGCTACATTCAACCAGATCGATCCCTTAAGGGTCCAAAGTGCAAAATGGCAGCAAACTTCAACATGCTATTATTCAAACACTGTGATACTTAGAAACTTATCATCTAAGCCTATGGGATTATTGTGGGCCCTTCTACAATAACCTCTCTCATTTTTTTCTATTTCAGAGGCATTTTTCTGTGGTGGCGAATTTTCACTCGGGGAAAAAGTTGTCAAATGCAAGTAGTTGAAAGTTGCAAAGTGGTGCAACTTTCATTATGTAGCTCATGTGACCAAACAGATTGTTCCAACGTATCCGGGTGGGTACGTTTATGTTAGGCATGGTCCTCTTTTGCACCCAAACATGGGGAATCACTCTGAACTGCGTTCAACTGGATTGATCCCTTAAGGGTCCAAAGTGCAAAAAGGTTGTGAAATTCAACATGCTATTACTCGGACATAGTGATGCTTAGAAAATTCTCATTTGATCCTATGAGATCATGTTGGGCCCCTCTAAAATAACCTCTCTTAGTTTTCCCTATCTTGAAGGCAATTTCCTGTGGTGGCAAATTTTCACTTGGGGAAAAAGTTGTCAAATGCAAGTAGTTGAAAGTTGCAAAGTGGTGCAACTTTCGTTCTGCAGCTGGTGTGACTAGACGGATTGTTCCAACGCATCCAAGTGGGTATGTTTATGCTAGGCATGGTCCTATTTTGCACCTAAACAGGTGGAATCACTCTAAGCTACATTCAATCGGATCGATCCCTTAAAGGTCCAAAGTGCAAAATGGCTATGAACTTCAACATGCTATTACTCGTACACCGTGATTCTTAGAAATTTTTGTCTGATCCTACAAGATCATGTTAGACTCCTCTATAATAACCTCTCTCAGTTTTCTCTATCTCAGAGGCATTTTCCTATGGTGGCAAATTTTCACTTGGGGAAAAAGTTGTCAAATGCAAGTAGTTGAAAGTTGCAAAGTGGTGCAACTTTCGTTCTACAGCTCGTGTGACCAAACGGATTGTTCCAATGTGTTCGGGTGGGTACGTTTATGCTATGAATGGTTCTTTTTCGCACCCAAACACACGAAATTGCTCTGAGTTACGTTCAACCGGATCAATCCCTTAAGGGTCCAAAGTGCAAAATGGCTGCGAACTTCAACATACTAGTACTCAGACACCGTGACGCTTAAAAAATTCTTGCCTAAGCCTATGGAATCACGTTGGGCCCCTATACAATAAATTCTCTCATTTTTTTCTATCTTGGTGGCATTTTCTTGTGGTGGCGAATTTTCACTCGAGGAAAAAGTTGGCAAATGCAAGTAGTTGAAAGTTACAAAGTGGTGCAACTTTCGTTCTGCAGCTCGTGTGATTAAACGGATTGTTCCAACATATACGGGTGGGTACGTTTACGCTAGGCATGATCCTCTTTCACACCCAAACACACAGAATCGCTCTAAGCTACGTTCAAGCGGATCAATCCCTTAAGGGTCCAAAGTACAAAATGGTTGTGAACTTCAACATGTTATTACTCAGACACTATGATGCTTATAAAATTATGGTATAATCCTACAAGATCATGTTGGGTCCCTCTACAATAACCTCTCTTGTTTTTCGCTATCTTGGAGGCCTTTTCCCGTGGTGGCGAATTTTCACTTGGGAAAAAAGTTGTTAAATGCAAGTAGTTGAAAGTTGCAAAGTGGTGCATCTTTTGTTTTGCAGCTCATGTGACCAAATGAACTGTCTAACACGTCTGAATAGGTATGTTTACATTAGGCATAATCCTCTTTCTCACCCAAACACGCAGAATCGCTCTAAGTTACATTCAACCGGATCGATCCCTTAAGGGTCCAAAGTGCAAAACGATTGCTATTACTTGGACACCGTGATGCTTAGAAACTTCGGCATGCTATTACTCGGACACCGTGATGCTTAGAAAATTTTCGTCTGATCCTACAAGATCATGTTGGGCTCAACTACAATAGCCTCTCTCATTTTTTCTATCTCAGAGGCATTTTCCTGTGGTGACAAATTTTCACTCGAGGAAAAAGTTATCAAATGCAAGTACTTGAAAGTTGCAAAGTGGTGCAACTTTCGTTATGCAGCTCGTGTGACCAAATGAACTATTCCAACACATCCAAATAGGTATGTTTATGCCAAGCATGGTCCCCTTTCTCACCCAAACACGCGAAATCACTCTGAGCTACGTTCAACCAGATCGATCCCTTAAGGGTCCAAAGTGCAAAATGATTGCGAACTTCAACATGCTATTACTCGAACACCGTGATGCTTAGAAACTTCTCATTTGATCCTACGAGATCATGTTGGGCCCCTCTACAATAAAATCTTTTGGTTTTCGCTATCTCAGAGGCATTTTCCCGTGGTGGCAAATTTTCACTTGGGGAAAAAGTTGTCAAATTTAAGTAGTTGAAATTTGCAAAGTGGTGCAACTTTCGTTCTGCAGCTCATGTGACCAAAAAAATTGTTCCAACATGTCTGAATAAGTATTTTTACACTAGGCGTGGTCCTTTTTCACACCCAAACACGCAAAATCGCTCTGAGCTACATTCAATCAGATCGATCCCTTAAGGATCCAAAGTGCAAAATGGTTGTGAACTTCAGCATGTTCATATTCAAACACCACAATGCTTAGAAATTTCTCGTTCGAGCCTATGGGATCATGTTGGGTCCCTCTACAACAACCTCTCTCGGTTTTTGCTATCTCAGAGGTCTTTTCCCATGGTGGTGATTTCTCGCTTGGGGAAAAAATTGTCAAATGCAAGTAGTTGAGTGTATAAAAATGACTTTATAGGCATTCCGTCACCATGAGACCACATTTATTTGAGGCATATTTTGAACTAGTTCATTGCCTTGTCTATGGCTTGTCATGGCATTCCATCACCACATTTATTTGATGCATTTTTTCCAACAGTTCATTGCCTTGTCTATGTTATTGCTTACTATTATGCTTTTGATATATTTTTTCAAAGCATCCATAGCTTGTTCGAAATAACTTGTTTTAGGATTTTAGCTATAGCAACAAAGCAGTGAACTATTTGACAAGATTCTTTGGTAGACATGTATGAAAAATGTGGTAACATAGACAAGGCAGGGAACTATTTGAAAAAATGCCTCAAAGAAATTTGGTCTCATAGAATGCCATGATAAGAAAATGCAATTGGCAGCTTCTCGTAGTTATTAGTTATGCAATGTGAAGAAATTGCATAACTGCTTAGGCTGACTTTGTATAAACTATATTGTAATTGAAATTTGGTCATCTATCAGCATCTACTTATTAGTTATGCAAAGTGAAGTAATGTTTTGACTTTGAAAGATGTGCAATGCAATGTAATCAATGATATGAATATAAACTACAAAAATCCATTTTTTAAAATTCATTAGTTAAAATATTTATTTTATTTTCTCTTTATATCTCTATATGTTATGGAAATACCTTTCAATTTTTTTAAAAAAAGTTTTTATCTTTTGTTGTACAATTTTTCCTAGTTTTTTCACAAAGTATTATATTTTTGGTTTGTCAAATTTTTCCTCAAAAGATTTTTGCTGCTATGCATTGGAAGCATGAAGAATATATGTGAATACACACAATATAGGTGAAGCATACATATGAATAAGTGAAGCATACATGTGAATAAGTGAGGCACAAATAATTGAAGCATTCCAAAGGATACAAACCACCACGAATGGAGCTTATTTACACAATACGCTTTAGATGGCGCTTATTGAGCATTCGACGGTAATTAATTAAGCATTAGATGTAAACAAAATCTATGCCTACAACATTCAAGCATACAACTTACACGATACACATGATAACATCATTCAAGAATGGCAGCAGCAAAATAAGAGTTTCTTTAATAAAAAATCCGAAAGGCTATACGATGATATATATTGATAAAAGTATATACAATATATCCAAAAAAACCATACAAGCTTAGTACAAAGGAGTCATATGGACATAAAATATCACGTATATATCGATAGTACAAAACATATGTTCCAAAATGCCACATAGGCATACAACAAACAACACTGATACATAGTCATTTCCCTATAGGGGAAGGAAATAGATCTTGTGTTGCCTTCAAAATTTGACTGGATGGAGTGATTATTGCTTCTCTTGTCTTTCGAACATGCTCTTTAGTCCTCCTCTCTTCACTTTGGACCTTCAACTGATACAATTAAAAGTAAAGATGTTAAAACATAGAAATTGAATTGTGGAATGGCATATAACAAAATATATAATCACTTACCGCATACATATAGTCATCATGCACATTTACAACATCACCACATCCACGATCTAGAGTGACAACCACTTGTAGAAACACATGAAGATAGAAATTAAACTACATAAAAGTATCATGATTTTTTTTTATAATAGACCATAAAAGAGCAAATATAATGTCAAATCGACTAATCTATTCCATACCTCTCTCAATGGATTAGAACTAGCTATTGTTGCAGCAACTCCATGGTCCATCATGCCACCAACATCACTAGGGCTATCTCTTGTCAACATCTGCAAATGAAACAATATCTCAGGTATCATGTTGATATAAAGACCAAGAGGGGATAATGGAGCATAAGGTGAAATAAGAGAGGGGAATGGGGTGGGAATAGAAGGGTGATGCAGAAGGGGGGCTCAAACTCATTCAAAGTGACAACTTGCATTCAAGATACATCTAACAAGATTAAAATGTCCTATTAGATTTATCCAAACAATCCTCAAAGCTTGACAACAATCGGAAGTCTAACTTCTCACTTTCACCCATGTAACCTAGTAGTAGTGCAAACTCAGTTTTTGGACTTTAACTCCCATGCTTTCCAAAAAACTTGACAATTAGAAGGTGGATTCAGATACCCATTTAAGAGTTATACATCATATCTCTTAACTAGATACAAGTCTTTTGGACCAATCCCTTGAAATTGGACCCTCAATGCTATCTTGGGCCATGAATTAGGCCAGATTTACAAAGCAACATACCTTTAAACTTAACAAAGATCCTTGAAACCTTGGGGCAGAATTTTATATGTGCTCAAACCTCTAAAACCACAATGAACACCCATGGTTGACACCTCCAACATAGCAAAATCCAAAACCCTCAATTTAATGCCAAGTCAAGAGGGTTTATTCAAACTCCCACTTGCACAACCTCCCAAACCATGCCACCAACTCAGACATGTATATTTTGACTCCAATATGTGAAAAATTTGGAAAAAACTCCACACTCTCATTGATTTGCACAAACCTTAGACCCAAGGCTCCATCTTCATGTGTTTTTCTTCACAAAACTCATCAAGACAGCAGGTTTATCTCCTTAGTTCCTTCTCCATAAATTGAATCATGCAACCTACAACCTAATCAGAATCCCTAGGGCCCATTACACTAGTTATAGTAGGTATAGTCAGTGTAAGGGACCTTAAATCATGATTTTGGTTACAAAACCCTCAAACAGTGTGTCTTCGGCCTATCATAGGAAAACAAGGATATTTACCACAAATCATAATGGATCTCCCTCAAACCTATTCCAAAATATTGTTAACACATGATACCACAAATTAAAATTATTTACATGGTACAATCAATCTGTACGGGCTTGTACAGGCCTACAAATGACAAAAAACTCAAAGAAATTTGATGAAAACCATAGATATTCTTATTGCCAATGCTTCAAACTTCAAGCCAACGTTACAAAATGAGTTGTCATGAATTTTTAAATGCTTCTCCTCATAAAAAAAATGCCCAACTGCCTTACAACTACTTTTTAAACCTCTCATCACCGTTGCATTATAAATTTGTTGCATTTATGCAACTCACAAATTTAACACTTTCAAGTTTTGATTCTTTATATTTTTCTAGACCCTCTTAAACACCTAAACTATTAAAAATAGTCTAATGAGACCTTATTCAACTAAGAAACCATGAATTACTCAAGAAAACATCATCCTATCTACCTTGACACCCCTTGTCAACTTTGAGAATTTCTTCCACATGATTTGTAAACCTTACAAGATTAATACAAAAGCCCCTCAAAGTTGATCAATTAAAATAGAATGGTCACATTGGAACTTATTAAGACTCAAGGAATCAACTCAAACATCCTAACACACCTTGCCTATCTGATGTAGAGTGGCAGGGAAGGTAAACACACAACTATGATGTCAAAGACAATCCAATTCAACGCTTCTCTTAAATACTCTTACAAGGAGTCATAAAATCCATTATTCTTTAAATGATCAGCCCCCACACACCTAGGGTTCACAACTCAGACCACCCACAAAAGTTGAAAGCATTTGGATCATGTCACATTAGGACAAAACAAGGTTCAACAACCCTCTAGCACTTAGGTTTCAACAAACAACTATCACTATGGTAATTTAGACCTCACTCCCTCTTAATAGTAAAAGCATATAATTTCCATCCCACCAGGATTTAGCAACTCTACAACGTGGGGATAGAAGAAACACCCATTATTCACTCAAAACCTTGATTTTGAGGGTTTTTAGACCACCCAGGAGTAAAATTAAGATATCTCCCTAGATACTCAATGGAATCTCACCACTCCAACGCCAAAAGAAAGCTTATTCAATTACATATCCAACCATTACAGGCTTGGAGCATGAAAAAACATGTACAGACCGTACCAAGTACAAGATCAACAATTTTTTCAAGAAAACACAAAAATCACCAAACTCTTTATTGAAAACTTCTTCCAAACTTCAAGAACAGCCTTGCCTCGACCAAGAGAGGAATATATGAGTTTGGTATAATTTCCCTTTGGAAGTCTCTCCTTCTTCAAGTGAGCCATCACCAAATCTCCAACCTTGTATTGAACATCCCTCTTCAAATCTGCTCTTTCTTTGTACTTCTCAACATTCTTTTGTAGAGTTTCCTTCACTTGTTGATGGATATCCCTAATTGTAACAACAAAGTCCTCTCCTTGAGAAATTATCCTATCAACTCCTTCTAGATCTCTTACCTCATAGACCCCTCTAGGGTGCATACCATAGACGACTTCAAAAGGGCTCCTACCAATGCTCCTATTCATGGAGTCATTGTATGCAAATTCAACCTGAGGTAAATTAGATCCCAAGCTTGTCCATGCTCCTTGGTAAGACATCTCAAGAGATTTCCCAATGATCTATTCACCACTTCAGTTTTTCCATTCGTTTGTGAATGGTATGCAGAGCTAAAGGACAAGTTTGTGCCAAGTTTCTTCCACAAGGTCCTCCAAAAGTGACCTATGAACTTATAATCCTTGTCAGAAACAATGCTTAAGGGAAATCCATGTATTCTAACGACCCCCTTAAAGAAGAGACCTGCTATACTAGATGTATCATTGGTGAATTTACAAGGAAGAAAATGAGCCATCTTACTAAACCTATCAACCACCACAAAAACACTATCAAAACCTCTTTGGGTTCTAGGCAGCCCCAATACAAAATCCATACTTACACTCTCCCAAGGCCTATTGTGAATGGGAAGTGGTTGATAGAGCCCTGCATTTGATGAAGTTTGCTTTGCTCTTTGGTAGATTGTGCATCCTTCCACAAAATTTCTCACATCCACTTGTAGCCTTGGCCAATAGTAGTACCTTCTCACTTGTTCTAATGTCTTATCAAGGCCAAAATGACCTCCAAGACTCCCACTATGTTTCTCCTTTATAATATTCTCCCTCATTGAGAATTTAGGCACACACAATTGGCTTCCTTTGAAGAGAAAACCATTTTGCAACATAAAATTAGAGTATTCACCATGAGAATTATTCAAATGTTGATCACAAATGTTGTATACCTCCTTAAAATTTGCATCTTCATGATACATGTCTTTCAATGCATCAACCCCCATGCTTTGGAGTTAGATCTCTTGCACTACTATTTCCCTTCCACTGAGAGCATCTACCACCTTATTTTATTGGCCCTTCTTATGCTTTATTGTGAATGTATAGGCTTGTAGAGACTCCACCCACTTCATGTGCCTATGATTGAGTTTATCTTGTGCATTCAAGAAACTCAAAGCATGATTATCAATATAGACAACAAATTATTTAGGTAACAAATAGTGTCTCCAATTTTTGAGGGCTTGGACCATAGCATACAATTCCAAATCATAGGAAGAATACTTCCTCTTTGCTTAATTCATCCTCTCACTGAAAAATGCAACCGGTCTGCCTTCTTGGCTCAAGACAACCCCTATTGCTTGGTTACTAGCATCACATTCAATTGTAAAAACCTTATCAAAATCAGGGAGCACAAGTATAGGTTGTTTTTCTACTCTCTTTTTCAGATATTCAAACCCTTTATCAACCTCATTGGTCCAAGAAAACTTACCCTTGTTACCTCCTTTGATGGTGTCCAAGATGGGTGCACAAATTTGACTAAAGTTCTTGATGAACTTTCTATAAAAGCTTGCAAGTCCATGAAATCTTCTCACATCTCCCATGGATTTTGGTGTTGTACAAGTAAGAATAACATCCACCTTTGAAGGATCCATCTTCAAACATCCCTTAGAGATGACAAATCCAAGGTACACTAGTTCTCCCTTCATAAATTCACACTTTTCCATGTTGATCAACAACTTCTCCTCTTGTAACCTCTTCAATATCATGTCTCTTAATGACACTTAATGGCTCTTTAATTAGTGCAAAGAATGCAATTCCCATCCTTCCTTGGTGCTAGGACTGTAGGAATAAAATATGGGCTCAAACTCTTTCTCACTAGCCCCTTATCCAACAAATCTTGCACTTGTCTTGCAATCTCCTCATTCTGAGCAAGTGTCATCTTATATGCAGCCTTATTGGGCAATTTAGCCCTTGGAATTAGATCAATATGGTGGCTTATATCCCTAATGGGAGGTAGGGAACTAGGTAGTTCATTTACCATTATTTCCTTGTAGCTTTCCAACAACTCTTGGACCTCTCTAGGTGCATCTTCCTTCTTCTTTGTGTGCAGATCTACTTCTCTCTTTGGCTTCATAATCAGGAAGAATCCTCTTCCTCCTCCTCCTTCCTTCAAGGTCTTCATGAAATCCTTCTCACCCACCATCAAAACACTAGGCCCTTCATGCTTTTCCATGTCTTCTTCTATGAGAGGTGTGAGGTTGTAAGTCACCCCATCCTTCACAATGGAGTATGTATTCTTCTCCCCATTATGCTTGGCCTTCCTATCAAACTACCAAGGCCTCCCAAGCAACAAGTGGCACACATCCATAGGTATGATGTCACATAGGATATTGTCCTTGTATGACCCAATGTTGAATTCTACCCATACTTGCTCATTCACCAAGACCTGTTGTCCTTTACTAAGCCATGAAACTTTGTATGGGTTAGAGTGAGAAATCCTTTTCAAATTAAATTTTTCTACCATCTCAATTGAAGCAAGATTATCAGTTGATCTTGAGTCCACTACTATCTTACACACCTTACCTTGTACCTTGCAATTGATTTTGAAGAGTGCCTTCCTTTGTGGGGGTTCTTCAGGGATTAGTGCCTTGAGCAATGCTCTCCTAATCATCAAGTTCTCTCCAACTTCTGATGTGAGGTGTGATCCTAATAAAGTGTTGCTTCCTAAAGTGTGAGAGATGTTAGATAAAACTAATAGTGCAATAAAGAGAAACAACAAGATAATAGGGCACCTCAATGATTAGCCTAAGAAGATGAACAATATGAAAGCAAGATAAACAAATAAATTGTTGTTATACCTTCATGTTGTTGCTTCCTTGGTTGGCTCTTGATGTTGAAGTCTTGTGTGCTCCTTGGATGGCAATGAAAATGAAGTGGATGCAAGATGAATTGATGCAATATGGATGCTAAAATAGATGAGAGATTGAATGGCAATTTTGCAAGAGTTTATTTGCAAAAGACTTGATCCTTAAAATGAAGGAATTGAAGGGGTATTTATAGGCCAAATTGAATTCTCTAGAGAATTCAACGGTTGGGATTGATCCAACAAAGATCAAGATGAAGGGCTATGGTGAGTTGAGGACTCACAAGCCCTCACATCTTGACATGTGGAGGGTGAGATGTCCTAGGGTGGAGTGATGTGGAGATGAGGTGGATCTTGGGGGATGAGAAGATTCCTTGGAGGAATAAAAGTGAATTTAAAATTCACAATGATTGGAAGAATCTAGTGGATAAGAGAGTGTCTCCAAAAAGCTGGAGATTTGTCACATGTGGGTGATGTGACAAGTCCAAGGTTCTAGAAGCCCTTGGCACATGTGAAGTGACAAGTCAAGGCTTCTAGAATCTTGCATGGGGGATGGGGAAGACCTTGGGAAGATAAAAGTGAATTAAAAATTCACATGGGGAAGAGGGGAACCTTGGTTGAATAAATGTGAATTAAAAATTCACATGGGGAAGGGAGTCCATACCAAAAATGGTAAGTGGGAAGGTTGACTAGAAAAGGTAAGCCAAATGTGGCTAATGATTCTGATTAAGGTTGTGCAAACACATGATTAAGGTAATTAATGAGAGATTAGAGGCAAGTGGGAGATTATGGAGGATGTGACACTTAATAAAGATTAAGTGGTGCACATCCTAATCACAGATTAATTAATTTAATCCGAATTAGACAAGGAGAGAGAAAAAGATGAATTAAAAATTGGTTTTAATTCAAATGGGTTAAAAGATTAAATCAAATAATTTGTCATATTTATTTAATTTAGAGAAGAAAATGGGGTAAGGTAAAGTATTTAATTTATTTAATTAGATACTTTAGGAACCTTAGGCAGAAAATTAAATAATGATTAAATACATTATTTAATCACTATTAATGGAATAGATGAATGGAGTAGACGATTTTGACCATGTAGAAGTGGTCAAATTTAGATGTCTACATGAGGTTTATTGCAAGTGAGGTCACACTTTCTTCATCTTCATGTACCAATTGATTCCTCCTCTCTCCACCATGAGAGCTTGATCCTTTCTTTTCAGGGCATTTGAAGGATGGATGCCCAGGCTAGTTGTAAGTGTAACATCTCCTTGAAAATTGATTGGAAATTATCCCTCCATTAAATCTGCCTCTACCATTGGGTCTCCTACCCCTAAATCCCCCTATATTTCTTGATTCTCCACTTGATTCATTAGGATTAGACTCCTCTTGATGTTTTTGGGACTGATTTTTTCCCCCAAAGCTGCCTCTACCTCTGAAATTCTTGCCTCTTCCTCTATTTTGTTGCTCTTGTTTTCTTCTTATCTTCTCTTCAGCCTTATGTGCAATTTGTATGCAATCCTCCATGGTATCGGGGACAAACAAACTGATCTCATCTTGTATGTTGAGCCTTTGTCCATTGATATACTTGGCCACTCTTTCATTCTCATTTTCTACATGATCACATCTCATACTTAACTTGAAGAATTGTTTAGTGTAGGATGAAACATCCATGTCTTTTTGCTTCAGATTCTGCCTCTTTTTGAACTCTTGCACCTCATGATCAATAGGAAGGAATTGTGCCTTCAACCTATGCACCATCCTATCCTATGAGTTGATCATAGACTTACCCATCTTCACCCTTTCTCCTTGGATGAAATTCCACCATGTCAAGGTGGATCCCTTCAACTTTGTTTTGGCAAACTTAACCTTTTTGTTCTCTACCATTTATTTATATTCAAAATAGTTATTCAATTCCTCTACCCATTCCAACACTTCTTCCACATCCATCTTTCCATTGTACACTGGTAGGTCAATCTTCACTTCAGAGGACTCTCCTCTTGATGCTTGCAATGCTTTAAGGATTCTTCTCTCGTTAGGGGGTATCTCTTCCCCCTGAGGGTTCTCTTCACCTTCTTTAGGTCCTTCACCCTTTGGCTCTTCTTCAAATGAACTCTCTTCCTCCATGGCCACTCCTCTTCTTTTGTTCATTTCCTTTAAGGCCTCTACCTCTTGTCTCAAGGCCTTCAACTCCTTTGCAACCACCGGTCCAAGTTGTTTTGGAGGCATGATGTCTTCCCTTCAACAATTACCTGCAATTAGGCTCTCATACCACTATGATGCAGAGTGGAAGGGAAGGTAAACACACAACTATGATGGCAAAGACAATCCAATTCAACGCTTCTCTCAAATACTCTCATAAGGATTCATAAACTCCATTATTCTTTAAGTGATCAACCCCCACACACCTAGGGTTCACAACTCAGACCATCCACAAATATTGAAAGCATTTGGATCATGTCGCATTAGGAAAAAACAAGGTTCAACAACCCTCTAGCACTTAGGTTTAAACAAACAACTATCACTATGGTGATTTAGACCTCACTCCCTCTCAAGGCTTGTAGCCCTTACTCGGTAGGATAGTCAGAATAAAAACCACATGGAGGACTATCAAGATATAAAACCCATGGATTCAAACACCCCACATGGACCCCTACAAAGTTCCAAAACCTTTCCTCTTGACTGTCAAGGTATAACTCACAATGGCTTTTTCTACCTCTGCTCCAAGAGGCCTAAATCACAGACCTACACTTGGGTCTTGAATATCTTGGCTCTCCCCTTCACCCCAAATCCCAACAAAAAACTCCTACAAGTTTTCCACACTTGTTACCATCATTCCTAAGTGCCCCCCAAATAGATTTTCTAGAAACCAAGCAAAACTCACTTTTTTGCTTGTTAATTAGGCTTGCCACATAAAGATGTCAAGCCAAGAATCTCACAAAACTTCCTCCAATGAGCCTTCCATTCTCCAAGACATTGAGGACATAATATTACAGGAATATATCTTCCATCCCACCAGGATTTAGCAACTCTACAATGTGGGGATGGAAGAACCACCCATAATTCACTCATAACCCTGATTTTGAGGGTTTTAAGACCACCCAAGAGTAAAATTAAGATATCTCCCTTGAACTCAACAAAATCTCACCACTCAAATGCCAAAAGAAATATTATTCAATTACCTATCCAACCATTATAGTCTTGGAGCATGAAAAAACATGTATAGACCATACCAAGTATGAGATCAACAATTTCTTCAAGAAAACACATAAATCAACAAACTCTTTATTGAAAAATTCTTCTAAAATTCAAGAACAGCCTTGCCTCGACCAAGAGAGGCATATATGAAGCCTTCCAACCTCCTCCAACTTCCTCCAACTGAAATTTTAATCAGTTGTCCATTGGAAACACAAAAAGACTTCATTTTTAACTCTTTAATGCCTAATTAAGGTAATTTAGCCAATTTTCACCAACCTGACTACAAAGATACCTCCAAATTGTGTGAAAGGCATCCAAAAATACTCAAAATGAAAAATATGACTCCCCTCAGGTTTCTAGCTACATCAAGGCATCCTTTTTGCTTACTTTTCCAAAATGCACTAGACTTACAAAGGAGGATGGAGACCTTGTTTGTACAAATAGTTGGTCATCAAGACCAAAACTCACCAAATCCCTAGGAGACCTATTACAAAGCAATGAAAAGGTCCATGAGACCTTATTCCAACATTAAACAAAGAAACAAAGCATAACAAATGATTCTAGATCCCTTAGACCCATGGGTGCTCCTACACCACTATCAAACACTTAATGAAGAAACATAGAAAAGAGTGGTGCCCCTACACCAAAGGAATTAATGGAACATAGGATGGACTAGTATAGATTGATGGGATGGGCTAGGATGGGATAAAAAAAATATAGGGTGGAAAATTTGAGGTTAATGGGATGTGATTATTAGGGAATAATGCAACATAGGGTGAATCAAGAGGTGTCTAGGGTTTGACTATAGTACGCGAAGTGCGAACTTGACCTATGTGTAGCAATAATACAGAAGAGTTATCTAGGATGAAACATGGATAGATATGGTATAACATAGGATGATATAAAGGAACATAGGGGATCATCGAACATCTAGGGTGATATAATAATGGGTACAATAAGATGGGAGTAGGACATAATGGCACATAGCATGGACTAGAAGATATTAGTGGGATGGGCTAGGAGGGGATCATGGAAAATAGGGTGAACTATTAAATGTTAATGGTAAGGGATTACGAAGGAATAAAGGAACAAAAAGTGAATTAGGAGAACATAATGTGACACAATCAAGGAATACTTGAATGAAATGTTTGTGTTTCTCATCATTTTTTTAGATTTATATATATGCAAAATTATGAAAACTAGCTAACATAGATTTACAACACCATTAATGAATAAAGGCTACTTGAGTGTACGTTGTTTGAGGATATGAATTGCGAGGTGTGGAGGAAGAAGGTGCACCATGAAACTATTTGAAATCTGAAGCATGCTATGAGACAAACATTTAAATATAACATTCAACTATTCAAATGCAATAACAATATCTTTAATACTAGATGCATACCTATGGACTCATCATCAAGAATGTATAAGGGTTTGTAGGAATAGAGCATCCCTCATGAAGAATGCGACCTTGAAATTTCATCATATCAAAATTCTACTAATTTAGTTATTCTTAAATTTCAAAATATATTTTAATAAACATTAAAATAACTTGATAAATTTTACCTGAGTGTCAATGTCGAATGTATCATTCATAATATCATTTGTGAAAGTCATCGCCTTTGCAACTAGCATAGGATGTGTGGGTGCATCACGATCACCTTGATAATAGTATGTGCAAACAACACCACAAGCACCACAACTATGGGGTCGGGGCCTACACATCTCCTCCACACTAGGCTCTACTAGAGGACTCACACATTGTAAAATGGTCTGGGTAGTGTGCCAATTGACTTCATTGTGTCCACCTCTACACTATCCTTAACAATGGAAGGAACAAAAACATGCTCCACCATGGGTCTGCCCAAGGCTCTCAATGCCAATTGTGGATTACGTTGTGCAACAAGTCTACAGTGTGTGGAGCCCACACCTCTACCTTGAAAGTCTAAGATGTCAAAATAGTTTGGCATTTTATTGAGGACAAACTCGCAATAGAGTTTCCTCAAAAATTATTGCAGCACCTCATGGTTATTGCATGGAGGTTGGTCAAATACAATCCACCACCACTCCCAAAATTTGTTCTTAATTAACTCATGGTGGAACCAATGGATGGGGAACCTCCTGCATCCATGGGACAAAGGTTCATTGGTTTTTGAGTCTATAAATAGGGCACACAAGTCAACTTTGCTAATTTTTAGTTTTTTGACATCTGCATATGACAAACCACTAGCATAAAATTGTCTCATCTCATGCCTCTTATTTGACAAAAAATTCATTTGCTCACTCATTTCTCCTACATGAGTTACAATTGAATTCAATGATTCAACAATCCCTCTCCTATAAGGGTGGGTTTCGACATGCTTGGTTAATCTTGCAATTAATTGTTGAATATCTCTTTTATTGTTTTCAATTTGATTTTGAATATTTTCTTGTGTTCCTTGAGAATGCCTATGAATTGATGGAGGGGTTTCGGGTTGTTCTTGTATAGGAGGCTCTTCATGAGGGGGTGATTGTGAATTCTCAATGTTTCGAGGTGGAGATTCATTCCCTGAGAATTAGAATAAAGTTTTATTATAAAAAATTATTTAAATTTGCATTCTAAATCAAATTCAAAATAAATAGAATAAAAATACATACCTCTTTGCAATCTTCGACCTCTCCGACATGTTGGTGACATCCTAGTGGAAAATAGCAAGCTAAGGATGCAAACAATGGAAGAGATTTGGCGAGCGCGAGTTGCAGACCTGAAATCCTCTTCCTCAAGCCGCGGGTTGAAGACAAAATGAGGGTTTGAAACCCAATTTTGGGCTTTTATGTCAAATAAGACATTTGCTACACACCAAATTTGGTGGTGTGCACCAAATATCTTTGAAGTCATTTGGCGTGTGCCAAATGGATTATTTTGGGTTTTTTTTTTTAACATTTTTTCAATTTGGCACCTAAATTGTGTCATAGATTGGTGCACTTACCCTATATGTGAATAAAATATATGCAATTACAGTAAAAGTTAGAAATTGGAATAAACTACTAATTCACAAAACAGGGGAAAATAATTTAAATAACCACCTTTTGCTATAGGTACCTAATGTTTAAGACTGCAAATATTAATCATTAAACTATAGTGTCCTAACCTAGCTAATTTATTTGGAGTATGAAACAAAACATTAAGCTACATAATTCAATTCATGAATTACAACACATGCATTTAGAATCGTATAACTAAAAACTATCAACTCAATTCACGATGCATTATCTACTTTAACAACTAAAACTAAAGTGGTTTAGTAGTACCTCAAGTGGCCTTTGTTTGAGTTGTTGCTTCCACAAAATTTATCAAACACTCTTACTCAACAAATCATGATATCAAATCAATTCTCTTTATTGCATCCTAACATTGAACTATTATACAAAATCTAATAGGAATATGTTAAATATCTTTTCTCAAATAACACATTTTATTCATTGCACTACTGTAACTACTTAGTAATGATATAAATCAAAAAATAGCTTACTAGATCTCCTCCTCGATAAAAGATCCTTTTATATAGGGTCTGTGAGGAGTTTCATTAATCCTTGATTGAAAACAAACTTATGAAATAATTGCCAACTCTCCCTCAAAGATATGAAGAGGATCAAGTTTGAAATATAAAACAATAAATATCTAAAATAGGAGTAGAAAAAGCAAATACAAACTCTATGTCTAACAACTTAACTGCTCATAATAGGAACATGCTCATAGAACAATTATATCATAAATCAGTGTCGTTGTAATTAGACTCCTTCTTCTGGTTGTCTTATTTGGCAAGTAAGAGTGATATTCAATGACTCACAAAACTTAGCAGAAATAGATGTTAAAAAGTATAAAACAGTAAAAGGAAACTGGGTAATTAGAGAGCCCACCATTTCTTCAAACTAAGATTATTGCTTATATGGTTTGAAACAATCACCCAGGATGTGGTACTAGAAGTTTGATGCCTTTGCATTGAAGTTGGGTTTTGTTAGAAGCGAAGAGGTTCATTGTGTTTATGTTAAGATTATTGATGATAAGATACTAATCACTATCTTGTATGTTGATGACATGTTTATAAGTAACAACAAAGTGATGATTACGGAGCTTAAGACCCAAATTTTTGGCACATTTGATATGAAGGATTTTGGGGAGCCTACTAAATATATTCTTGGGATGGAGATCAGTAGGGATAAGGTTCACAAAAAGCTTTGGTTAAGTTAAGTATGTTGATACCATTTTGCATAAGTTTAATATGCATGATTGTAAACCAATAAATATTCCATTTTCGATTGGTACTAAGTTGAGTTTAGACATGTGTCCTAATTTCGATGATGATTTTGAAGAGACATCTAAAGTTCCTTATACTAGTGTTTTTGGTAGTTTGATGTATGCAATGGTTTTCACTAGACATCTAAAGTTCCTTATACTAGGGTATGACCAATTATGATTGGCTATGCATTGGGTGCCCATGTGAAGGCCATGTGAGCACTTAATAATTTTTACCATGTTTATGGGTTGTCCACTAAGAGGGGTGTGGGTTTTTCTAGGTGGTTTTAATCATTGTTTCGGGATACCATGTGGTATTCTCTCCCACAAACTTCTATATATTGGAGCATTGAGATGGTGGTTTCATAAGTTTGTTTGTAGGTTGTCAGAGAAATGAAGTGCTACAAAAATTCAAAGTAGAGTGTTGTATTGATGTAATTCATTTGAAGATTAATACACACATTGCATCTCTTTGAGTGTGAATTTTTTTCCCGCAAGGTTTTCTCCACGTATATCTTGTGTCACTTGTGATTCTCAACTTGTGGTATTGTCATTTTTCTTTCATTATTGGAATTTCTAATCACGTATCATAATATTAGTAATCTTGAATACATCATTTCAAATTTGCAAACATATTCTTAAGTGCATATTTGTTGCAAGTTTCACCTTGATTATCCAACACATTGTTCATAAAAAAAGTTGTAGAAAGGTTGAGAAAGAGCCACATCAATAACCTTATTTTGTATTAGGGTTGGGAATAATGAAGTAATTGATGTAGGAAACTTGAGAATATACAACTAAGTTGGCATGGAATGATGGGATGAACCAAAAAGTAAGCCCTAAAGCTATACCAAAATAAAACCATTAAGTATCATACTTTCATACAAAAAATATTGGCCCCCATCAAGTATAAATTGATTCCCACCATTTGGGACAAAGCCTTACACATTGGAGATAATTTTCCTTGACAATTCATCGTGACAAGAAATCAATGAGATTCTTGTGAATATAATGAAGAGGGCCACTAGCTAGTCTATGACTAAACTTTGTAATAAATAGTGAGGTGACATCATCACATGTGTCAAAGTTTGTACTAGAGTGGGGATGAGACTTTTTTTGCTAGGTTCATGGTCAATACAATACCCTAGTGACTATATAATTTGCTCCAAGAAATCCTAGAGACAAATGGACATACTAGAAATAACAAATTAGATATGGACCTTACGTGAGGCATGCTCTAAGACCTTAACACCTCGAGTCTAGTGAAAACACCGAAAGGGTGTTGCACATAAATCAACAACTAGAGTGGTTCAAGAGCATATTAATCTACCATGTTCCTTAAGAATAATACAGAATATCTCTTTAGTAGGGTTATGAACCCTTGCAAATTTGAGGTTATGGAGCTCCCAAGCATGCTCAACTCAATCAATAAAGAATTATGAACCCTTGCAAATTTGAGGTTATGGAGTTCCCAAGCATGCTCAACTCAATCAATAAAGAATTGCTCTAAAAAAATACAATCAATTCAGTAAATAATTGAATAATAATTTTCATACCATTGATATAGTCTACAACATTTATAGATAAACAATTATCAAAAGAATTTCCAAATTCATAACCTCATTATATACTTTGAACTTCCTCTTTTTAAGACCATCTCTCTATCATTCACAGCCGAAACTATATAAGATAAAAAAAATTATATTAATAACTTTAATTTACTACAAAATAAAATTAATGAAATAACTAGTACAAAAAATTCTAAAATATCTCCCTAAAATAAGGAAAATGGTGGAGTAATGCCCCGAGGCCAAAACCAAATCATTAAGTTCACACAAACAAGGCCGAGCTCTCCTTCCAAAACTCAAATGTTCTATAATTTGCTAGGAAAAACTTCTTCTTCCCCTAAACATCACTTTCGTACCGAAAATGTTGCCACACAGCCAGTATGAATCGGTTCCGACCACTTGGACCAAACCATTCCCCATCGTAGCCTATTTTTTCGTTTGACAGCCTCTAATCATTGTCAAATTATTACGCTATAGTTGAATTAGATTACCATAAAACTTCATTGGGACACCAAATTAATGAGATTCCCGTCAATGCTGTTAGGAGGGCGGCTAGCTCGTGTATATGACTGAACTTTGTAACTGATAGGTGAGAGATGATCTCATCATACGTGTCAGAGTTTTCCACCAAAGTGCGACGCCTTAATATAGAAACCATTATTTTGATCCCAATTCTATGCTTATAATTTTTTTTTGATTCTTGTGCTAACGGAATCTGCATCCAATTCGGCGGAGGGATCGCTTTTAAAACTATCATGAGTATACATATCCAGTTCTCTTCTCCCGTGTAATTGGGTCTGTATATTTGATTTTGTAGGCCCAATCGATAGACTCTTTTCCCCGGACAGGTAGTAGATTTTTTGTTGTTTTGAGATTTGGTGGATTAGAGGAAGACTTTTTATGCAATGGGTGGGGAATTTGAATCTCTGGTAGAGGCCGCATCAGGCGCTGCAGGAGGGCTCCTCAGTACCACCATATTGTATCCATTAGATACATGCAAGACCAAGTATCAGGCAGAAGTTCAGGCTGGAGGTCGCCAAAAATACAGGTCAGCTGGTCTGTTTTGGATTTTCTGTTTAATGAGTTTTGGTTTTTTGAATGATAAATATAGTCATGATTTTTGGCTTATAATTTGTTTGTGTTTTGCTCTATTGATGAGAAATCTAGTCGTAATTTTTGGGTTAGAGAAATTTTTAGTTTGTCAATTGGATCTGTATTTAGTGCACTTAATTTATCTCTTTTGTTAGTAGCTAAATTCAATCCGCATGCATTGCCCTAATTTGATCTCTTTTGTGGTTTCTAAAAAAGTTTTAGCTGATCGTTCTTCTTTTTCTAAATTTTAATTTTAATTTTGAAGTGTTTACGAATTAATGGGCACTGGTCATGTTAAATTTAGAATTTCGGAATTTGTATTTAAAGTAGCATCAAGGTTTATTTTTGACATTATAGCTTTTCCATTATTTTTGACATCATAGCTTATCCATTGCCCTCTGTAAATCTCTAAGATTGGGGAGTTTTTCTTCTACATGGCGTCAAGATTTGTTTCTAAGATAATAGTTCTCGAAATCCGTTTTTGGCTGGTGGGCTCTGTGGCATAAAAAGGTTGCATTGAGTTGTAAATTTGTGGGTGAAGAGCATTAGTCATACCTTTTTGAGGCTTAGGTTTGATTCAGTTAAATGCAAGCATGTCTGAGGTTCTGCGGATGATCGAGGGGAACAATACATGGTCTGGAGTGTTTTCTTTGCCCGAGTATGATGAAATTGACATTGCAGCTTGTCTACTGATTGTGCAGAGAGGGAGAGAGAATATAATCTTTATCTATAAGAACAATCAATCCCATGATAACAGCATTATTCAGAAATTTATTTTTTAATTAACACTTACACCAAACCACAAGGGTGGGAGAGGGATGGCTGAGCAAGATGTTACACAGAGGTGCAATTAATGTGGTTGATGTTTTCAGGGGTGAGTACGCCCATTATGCCCATTATGCAATATCAACTCCATTAGAAAAGTATTCATGTCATAATTATGTGTGTTAATCTTGTGACATCATTATGTTGAGAGTGCTACTTCCATTTCAGGAGCTAGGCCCTTCAGAATATTGATTAGACAATTTCATTAGAACTGTAAATGGAAAAGGATTGGCAAGTATCTCAGAAGGAGTAATCTGGTTGAAATTAGAATAAATGGAGAAAAAATGGTGATTAAAGAATAATCATGGATGCCTGAAGGGGGAGGAGTTGGCTTTCAACAAATCCTTGATCTCTGGGAAGTATGATGAGATGGTTGGCTTCTTAGCTAAAGATGAATACTACACTGTGATGAACATTGTAACTCATTGTAGGGAGTCCCATTGCCAGACAATTCAATTGGACAATTGACCTGGCAAAAAAACGGATATTTAAAAATGAAATGAGAATAATAGGATTTATCACTATTGTGGTTAATGGTAACACTAATTTCAAAATGCTCTCAATGAAATTGAGTTTTTAAGCTTCATATGTACACATTGTAGGGAAATTTAGTGCCAGTAGTACGTGCAATGACCTAATAGTACAGCTTGAGTGGGCCTAGTGGTGAAGGCTAGTGTATTCCAAAGAAGAGGCATATGTCTGAATCTGGAGATGGGTGAGTATGCTGGATTCGATATGAAATATGCATGTTCAATATAAAGACTATTTAAGGAAAATTGATGTAGGAGTATCCCAGGAATGATAAAACAAAATCCTGCTTGTTGAGGATAAATTTGGGAGCACTTGATCCCTCGAGCCCTTGTTGTCAAGTGAGCACATAGAAGAGATTGTGTTTAATGCTTATAAAGATGCAAGCTCACAGAATTTCTCATAGATGATGGCAACTTAAAACTGTTGAACTCTGCTTAAACAGAGCCGTTTGATAAAACAGATCAAGATCTTTAGGGGGCTTTTTGGGCATCCTAGAACACAATTAAGCTTTGGTTTCATTTGAGCATGAAGAGGCTTTAGATCGGCTTGATCTTATCAAGATCAACAATCTTCTGAGCATTCAAAGGTTTGAATGAGGCTTGGGTCAATTGTCAAGAAAGTGATAGAACTGTTTAATTGACTTCTCAAATTTAAATTAATGATCGAGGAACCTTTCTGGTGTTGTAGCATTGGGACATTTTTGGTTTCAAACTTTGATCTAGAAGAGGTATGAAAACCATTGGACCAAATTTTGATGCATTTAACGACTCAATAAGGTTTTGGATCTTCTAAATGTGAAGGGACACAAGAGCCATCAGATTAGACATGATCTAGTGAAAGAGAAAATCTTTTGAGCCTTCAAAAGATTCGATGGGGCTTAGGATTCAAAAGGCACCAAAAAGGTGACTCATGAAAATAGAGTGAAAATCTTGTAGATGGATGATGGACAACACCTTAAGAGGCTTTTAGCCAGTCTATAGTATATTACTATATGGACCTCTCATGGTCTTGAAAATGCATTTAGACTAGTGATCCAATTTGAACCAATGACTGAAAGAGCATGGCGTGGATTAAATGTCTACAAAAGGACTTGAAAGAAATGGAAAGCATGTTACTGTTCGATGACAGGTCCAATTCAATGGTTAAGATGAATTGAGAAGCCTTTAATGGGGCAATTAAAAACTGTAAGATGTAGATCAAGTTTTGATTGATGGTCAAGAATGTACATCGGAGTTTAATTGTTTAAACACAAATTGAAGTGTTAAAGGCTTCAGGCTTTAAAATAATTTCTGAGCTATTAGATATTGGTTTAACTTTAAATCAATGGCAAATATGAAGGCAGTGTAGAACAGAGTTAAGGCAACGTAGAAGAGAGTGAATGTGACATTGAAGGAAGTGGAAACAGGACATGTTTTAGGCTTTCATCATTTTGAAGTTAAACAGATAAGAATGAGAAAGAGATAATTATTCGCTTCAAATCTATGATAGGGATTATTGGACTTGCTTTTGGAGATTCAAGACTTTGGATGTACTTGTGAAGCTGGCAAGCGATGGAAGCTTGCAATGAAATGAGTAGTGAGTGTAGCTTGCAAGGAAATCCCAACAAAAGTCCATAAGTTGAGTTACATGCAAACTGAGCATTTGATGTTATAGTTGAGAGTAGAGATAGAAGAAGAGTGGTCTATGTTGATGCCAATCTGCCAAAGTAATTGTTGTAATGGGTTTATTGAGAATAATTGAAGAATACCATTTTTTCCATCAGAAAAATGTTTGTTTAGCTTCCACTTTGTACTTTGGTTGGATGAGTGGGTGATGGTTGTATGAGTGGGTGATGGTTGTTCATTTGGCCCTCAACTACACCATCATTTCTATCATGCATCATTGGGTTGAGAAGAGACATAAAGTTGTGGGTTCAACTGCATGAAAGAAGAGTGTTAGATATGGTTTATAGAAGAATACATCTTGGAAGAAATAGAGGAGGTCAAGCATTGAGAGTTGTTGATCTTGCAGATATGTTGGGGGTCATGCAAGCTGGAGTAGATGCTATAGGCTCATTACAAATAAGAGGGGGTTTTGTAGATAAGGATGAAGAAAGTGATGATGAGGAGGGACATGCAAACCAGCTACTATAACTTGAAGAAAAGATCACTAAAGCCATTTCTAAATTTGGAGCTAAACTGAAGATGAATAGCCTAAGTCTTATTTAAGTTTTTGAAAAATTCAATAACCATATATAACATGAATGAATTGAGATTGCTCAATTGTAATGACCCGTTTTATTCCCTAAATCACAGCATTACATAATAAAAAACCCAGACGATTGAAATAAAAGAAAATTATTAATAGTAATGACATAATTTAATTATCAAGCAGGCTGATCTAGATTAAAGTAATTTAATTGTGAAGCAGGCCGGCCAGAATAAACGGAATTAAAATTGGCAGCGATTATTAAAAACATGGGGGCTGACTGAGATTCAAAGAGAGGCAGCGCTCCTTCTTGAAAGGGCATGACTCTTAGTAAGGTTATGGTTGGTGAAAGGGTGTGATTTTTCCCCCTTAAGTGGAAGATATAAAAGAGAGGACACTTTATTTGGAAAAGATCATCAAGAAAGCAGATTGGAAAATAAGAAATGGAAATCAGAATAAGGAATACATTGCAGAAATTTATTTTAAGGAATGGGAATAAGCATTTGGATCTAAATTAAGGAATACATAAATAATCACATTTCTGCTTTTATGATTATCAGCATAGCAGTAGTAAGTTCATGTGTGGAATTATGTTTTAAATACAATATTTAATCTTGCTGAAATTATAGTGATTTTATGAGCAATTGTATTGCTTCCAAATTTAAGTATGATTAATGGTATTTTTATTGGATAAATGTATGATGACATATTCATATAATTAACCTATTCTGAATTAAGTAGAAATGATTGCAAAACAGGAAGGCCAATCAACCTTTTGAGTTCACGAGAGGTGAAGGCTTGACAGATCTGCCATCAAGTACGCCACCCATAGGGGGTTAAGCCTCATGGGCTGGGAGGCATATGTGTGCTCTTGGGCTTGGTGGAAGGGAGGTAGTCTTCATTCTTTTATCAAGCACGCCACCCATAGGGGGTTAGGCCTCATGGGCTAGGAGGCTTATTAATGCTCCTGCCTTGATCAAGGAGGACGAGCAGCCTCCAAGGTGGACTGAGGGATGGAAGGGTGGCCCACCTTCCATGCTCTCGTAATACAAGGATAACTATCCTTGAGACTGCGGTTTGCAAGGTTTCTATCAAATTCCTAATATGGTTACTATAGGAATATGTTAGGATGATTATTAATACTATCGATTTCTAACTCTTATGGATAATAGTTGTCCTCATGGATTATGTTGGAGACCAACATTGTTGCAGGACCTAAACCAAGATTTATACCTTATAAAGGTCATTTCAAGTGGTAAATTTATAATCTTAAACATATTACATTTCTTATTTTGATTGAAATTGTGGTTTAGGGCAAAATCTAGGAATATCCCAAATAGGGGACATTACATCAACTCAAATTATAAAAATGAAGAGAACAAGAGACAATGGAGAATTGAAGAGAAACACTTGAAACCCCTAGGCACCAAAATTTTAAATAAAGAAATGATTGAATCACACTCAATTAGGTGAAATGGTGGAGAAATGTCCTCTGTTTATATGTCATTCCTATGCGTGAAAAGAGGATAGGCTGACTTAGTCAAGGCACATGTCCAAGTATAATACAATTTTAACCTTATACAATTAGGCCACTTCATGAGAGTGCTCTTACTAACATATGCCATACACTAAGTTCAAGGTACTAAAATAAGAGAAAAGGTAGCCCAAAGGTTTACCCATAGAAAAAAGGCACAGGTCAAGATTACAATCTCCAACAGTTTGCACCCTGAAGAATTGGTAGATTGGATTGCAGAGCCACAAAAGTATTTTTGATTATTAGAAAATATATAACCTTAAGTGATTGAAATTTGCATGCACCAAGTTGAAAGAACATGCATCTCTATGGTGGGGATATGTACAGTCAAAAAGAGCTAGAAGAGGAAAAGCAAAGATAGACAACTTGGAGTATGATGATTTCAAAGTTAAGGATGCAAAGGATTATATTAAGGAATTTTATAAGTTAACTATTAGAGCAGCTTATGTAGAAGTTGATGAAGAAAAATTACAAGTTATGTAAATGGCCTTAAAATTCCAATTCAAGATGAATTTGGCATAGCTAACTTGCATTCTATTTAATAATTATATTAGTGTGCTTTGAGAGGAGAAGAAAAGTAGTGAAAAAATGAAGCAAAGTGTAAAAATAAGATATTATAGGGGTAAAAAGAAAGTTGTTGGAGGAGATGAAGAGGTTTGGGAACAAGAATACGGAGAAGCATAGTCAGGCTCCTCACAGCAGAGTCAGAGTGGTGATTATTCACATTCTCACAAATGAAGATGATGTAGAGGAAGAATTGGTCAGAAAAGATTTTGATGAAATTTATTTTAGGTTGGGTGACCATGGCCACCCACCATTTTGAGTTTCTAGAAGCTGAGAAAGAAGTGGTAAGAGCTGAAGATAGGGCTCATGTAATTCAAGCAAAAGATGATTTGACAAAAGAATATGTTTCACTTGAAGCTGAGTATGGTTAAGCTTTGATGCTGCACAAAGTGTTGTTGAGTACTGAAAAGGATGAAGGTTCATTACAGAGGAAAAAAATATTTTTAGAAAGAGCAAGAACTAAGTTCAACAAGATGATGATTGATAGAGGAAGTACTAATAATTTAGTATCTACTATCTACATAGATGGTGCAAAAGTTGGGTTTGAAATGGTTTGTGATAGCTATGGATGTATACAATGTGTTGCTGGGAAGACCTTGGTAGTATGATAGAAGTGTAGTGCATGATAAGATGAACAATCATAAGTTCTCCAAAACTGGAAAAGCTTTGAATTGTTTCCCATCAAAGAAGTAGGAGAAAGTGGCAGTTTCATTCTAGTTTCAGGGTTCAGCAAAAGAATTCTTAGAAAAAGCTAAAAAGGTAGAGTTGAATTATGGGAAAATGGAGTATAGAAAGAGGCTCCAGGATAAGTGAATTTCATTATGAGAAATGCATCAGAGTTTACAGATGAACATGTGTAAGTATTGCTATATATGAATTTGGCTAAGAGGGAAGAAGACCAAAAAGTTGTTCCTCTTGAAGAACTTGTGTGAAAGGTTATCGCAAGAACCAGGAAGGATTAAAGTCATTTTGGAATAGGTGAATCAGAAGGACGTTGCAGAAATGCATTGTGACACACATAGTGAACAAGTGACAAAATTGAGAAGAGATAGTGTGGAAGTTCATGCATTAACAAATTACAGGGCAAAGGTGACATGAGTGGGTGGTGGATCAGTTAGAGAGAAGAAAACAGAATTGTGCATTGAGAAGGTGAAAGAAAGAGAAGGGATGACTGCTATGGAAGGTCCAAAATTATTTGGTCTGAAACCACATAATCTCATTATTAGTGTAACTGTAAACAATGAGATAAAGAAAATTAGACCTTACAGAGATAAAGTTTCCAAGATTGATGTTGAGCAGAAAAAAAGATACAAATGATGTTCAGGAAAGCAGTGAGAGGATAGAGGAGAAATCGGACAAAGATTTGTTGGGAAGACATGGGGATGGGAAAGTGAAGGGATGAAAGGTATTGATTGGGAGTCACAGGCTGGACATGGCCATGAATATGGGCTGTATTCTGTTTCTACAGATTCAAAATTGTGAGCTTCAAGCTCACAGTCAAACACTCTTATATCCCAAGATAAGAGAATTATTACATTGTTGAGGAGAAATTTGGAGTTCCTTGTGGTTAAGTGGGTGCATCCAAGAGATTTGTCTTTAAATCTTTGAACTCAACCACGTAAGCAAAATTATTCAAAAAGTGGGTGCATCCAAGAGATTTGTCTTTAAATCTTTGAACTCAACCACGTAAGCAAAATTGTTCAAAAAGAACAGATCAACGTTTGCAGGATGCCTTCTGGGAATCATGGTAACACATTAAATCTTTTGCTATGTTTGAAAATGAAAAGGTCTAAGAGCCATGCAATCTGATCAGGATCAACAGTGTTGGAGTAATAGGCTAATCATCTAATTAATTATATCATATTGATTAATTAATTAGATCGCCTATTACTTTATTCACTTAAGCTAAACTAAGGAATTGCATATTTAATTATTAGAATGGCTAATAAAGCACATGTTGCCTCATTGCATAGGATGAGGACACTTGTCATAGGCTAATGTAATCATCATCTAAGTTTTAGATCTAGGGTTTCTATCTCCTTTTCATAAGGATTGATTATACATTGTAATTTTCATCCAGGTTATTTTTGCATCAATACAATTATCAGGCTTATTGAGCACAATCTTGCTGTTGATCTTCTTTATTGTGATAGGTTATTGCTTGTAGGTGATTTCTGGGATTTGTGGGTTGACTCAGCAGTTTTTCAAGCATTTAAAGGATTCAGTAAGGTTTGGACCAGTTATGTGGTCAAGAAGGTGTCATAACTATTGGCTTAGACTTTGAATCAATGGTAGAGAAAACCTTTTGTGGATTGTACCAGACTACAGTATTTAAATTTTGTGGATTGCTTTAATCTTGAAGAAGTAGGGGATCCATTGTATCAAATTCTGATCAACGGCTTTTGGTGCATTTAAGTATTTGGTAAGGTTTGGGCTCCTTTTAATCAGGAAGGGATATAAGATGCATTGAATGAGATCTGAATAGATGATAGAGAGTTTCAAGCTTGTAAATGATATAGTCGGGAAAGAGCTTCAGAAGGCACTGGAACACATGAAGGTGGAGCAGCCCCTGATTTCCTATAGATGGATAGCATACAAAGCCTTTTGGGGCTTTTAGAAAGATTATAGGATACTAGCCTCTCATGGGTGTATTTAGAATTTTGATCAATGGTGGAAAGATAATGAAGTGGATTAAAAATCTACAAAGGCTTTTAATCACTTGAAAGAAATGGAACTAGACTTTTAATCACTTGAAAGAAGTGGAAAAGCACGCGACTGCCATATGGTGCTGTCTACTTCAATGGTTAAGATGAAATGAAATTTTTTAAGATGTGATTAAAGAGTGCAAATCATATATTGATTCTTGATTGACAGCTGAGAAGGCACTTTAAGTGCTTCAAAGGCCTCAAAGCAACTTGTGAGCCATTGGACAGCAGTTCAAAACACTGATAGATATGAAGGCAATGCCTAAGAGAATTAAGACGCTGCATAAGGAAGCAACATGCATCAGGATTTTACCTTTTTGATGGTGTTTTGAACTGAACTATGACCATGCAATCTTGAACTTTCAGATAATGATTGTTATGCATTGCCTTTGTGAAAGGATTTCTGTATCTAACATCTAGAACATGTACTGTTTTATCTTCTCTAACAGACAAGAACAAGAGAAAAAAATATCGTGTTTGAATGTAATGTAGGGGCCTTTCAAACTTGCTTTTGGAGATCTGACAGCATTTTGGTATTTTAGAACAAAGAATGTGAAGATGGCAAATGATGGAAGCCTGCATGGAAGTGAGTGAGTACAGCTTGCTAGAAAGTGGACAGAAAAGTACATAAGTCGAGTTAGATGTAGAAAGAATGTTTGTTATTACAGTTGAGAATATAGATAGAAGAAATAGTATGCTTAAAATTGGAAAAAATCTGAAGGGGCTGGTGTGATATAGATCTGCCAAAGTATCTGATGTAATCAATTTTCTGAGAATGAATAAAGTATCTCATCATTTCCATTACAAACATATGCGTGTTTTGGTTCCACTTTAAACTCTGATTGGATCAGTGGTTGACAGTTGTTCCATTGGACCATTGACCATACTATAAAATATGGAAAATAAATTTTTTTCCTCTTGTGAATTTCCATGAGGGTACATCTCATACACTAAATTGGTGTCTGTCATTTGGTGGTCACCTAAACGGTACCCTCATCTTTTTACCTTTTAATTTTGGAAAAAAACCATAGTTACCAAGAGATTCAGTACCTGTAGAAAGGGGAGTCAATCAAATAAGGGTATGTAAATAAATGAATAAGGAGACAGCTATATTATATGTAAATGTAGTCACCAAAATTGTGGTTACAGGGATGAGTATGTGGTCCATGTCCCTATAATGTAATTTATTGGCAACTATGGAAAAATCAATAGAAAGGGACACTCATATTCGAATTCTTGAGAGTACAAGGCTTAGTTTATGTTCATGTGATAAGTATCATGCAACTATTAATTCCTGGTTTCTAATCTTCCTTTATCTGTCAAAGCAATGACGTTACCTTAGACATAACCAAACTATAGCTATATACTCGTCGACAATTCCTTATTAAATTCATGATAAGCAGTGGCTGTTCATGATGAGATACAAAATAAGCAGGCAATGAATCTATTGCCAATCTTGATTAACAGTGGAAACAAAGTGCTTATATTTCTGCTTCAGTCTCTGTCATCAATGTTGACATGTTGCCACCTAGAAGCTCTTCGATAATTAGCTGCTTTTAGATCAGCATTTTTATCTAATGGGAAGGAAATGTTAGGAAACTGCAGGAAGCAGAGGAGGAAGAAGGAATGACAAGCTCAATGGATTAAAAATAGCAAAAATACTTGTGCCTAATCTCACCTTTCTTTTCCCTCATCTGTTTATTTTTCAGTCCCTTTACTTTTTTTTCTTTTTCTTTTATATATTATACAGTGGATTGTGATTTTTATAGTTCTGTTGAGTTAATACTTAATAATATATTAAACTGTTAATTACTTGTGGGATGGACGGTTTTTACATTAAGCTAATGAAAAATCAAAAAGATTATGTAATAGATGCAGGTATCTTCATCAGAACTTTCCAAAACTTACTCTGAATAACGATTCCCAGACGTTTCTTGGTACAATTGAAGATGTTCCTAGTGAATTTTCCAATTTCCGGGATATTTTTGACTCTGGAAACTTTGCCTGGGGCACTGGAATGGTTTCTGGGATTCAACTGTAATATGATAATCTATAAGTCATGATGAAAAAGTATTAATGAATAATATATGGAAATTTATATTGAAATAATGGCTACAAGTCATGGCTGAATAGATTATTGAAATTTCTATTAAAATAACAGTGAAAAATGTTAATGAAAGCAGCAAATGGTTCTTACTGTATTTTATGTTTGAATGTGCAGAAATCTATCTGATGTATTGTGGGAGGCAATTTCAACAGGGCAAATTCGTTCATTGTACCAAGGGCTTGGCACAAAGAGTTTGCAATCAGTTATATCTCAATTTATATACTTTTACAGTTATAGTTACTTTAAAAGAATATATTTGAATAGAAGCAAAAACAAGTACATGGAGACAAAAGCAAATCTGGTTGTAGCTGCAGCTGCTGGAGCTTGCACAGCATTGATTACTCAGGTTAAATTCCTTTCCCATTTCCATGTTTTCTGTGATATTAATTTTTTTTATGCTGCACCTTGGTCAATTGAGGCATTGATAAATACCTGTATGTAATAAATCTATGAACACTTGATCGTAGGTAATACATGAGTGTTTTGTCTGGACTTCACCACTCTTGCAAGTTTGAAGTAAAGTAGTTAATCATTCAAATTTCCTTGACATAGCTTAACTTGCTAGCATCTTGTTGGCTCATAATTCTATAGTACAAGTGGGCACTTACGAAATTATAGTGAAATATAGAAATACTCTACCAGCTTCCAATATGGATGGAGGAGCCCTCCTTCAGACTATAATTATTAAGAATTGCTCCAGGCACAGCCTCAAGTTCATGATAGGAGCACTGTGCCATCCAAGAAAGATTCGAGGGGCTTGCTATCCACGCAAAACTCTTTATGCACAATAGCAGCGATTTCTTCAGGGTAATAGTAATTATTGAATTACATCCATAGTTGTGATAGGGTCTCTATGACTACTTGGTCATGGACTATAGGTAATTCATGAGTGCTTTGTTTGCACTTTCGCACACTTAAAAACCTAGAAGCAAGAAGCCTTGCAACTATAAAAAAGTGTTTAATTGTCTTTTTTGGTCAACATTGATGTGCTCCTCTTTGTAATCTTAATTGAACCCAATTCAACAATTCTATGTGAGATCAGTTATACACGCTTTGGGATATTTGCTTGAAAAAAAGTCACACGTGAGTTTTTTCTCATTTTCTTTGAAGTGCCGTTTATTTCTGTTTTTATGAACATGGCTACAAAAGAAGGTTGGAAGTAGTTTCACCATTTGCTCGAGTTGTTTTTTTATTGGGCCTAACTGCAGACAAATAATTTATATTTTTAGCTGGTTGTGCCAATCAATTTGCTACTTTGAAATTTTCTCTATTAATTGCTATTTGTTTGTCTAGTGATAATAGATTGCCTGTTCAGGTCTTTTGTTGCCAGTATCTGAAGCAAATATTACCTCAAGAAATTATATTATTGCAACAAAGCAAATAAGTAATAACTAATAATATTGTGCTATGTTATGTATATCATGCTCATTTGCTTTGTGTCAAAAATTCTGATATTGTTTCCTTTTGTTTTGAAAAGCCATTGGACACAGCATCAGCTCGGATGCAGACTAGTGAATTTGGAAAATCTAAGGGCCTTTGGCAGACTCTTACTGAGGGCTCTTGGGAAAAGGCATTTGATGGTGTTGGTGTTTCTCTGCTTCTCACATCTAATCCTGCCATACAGGTATTGAAAATACTATCCATTGTACTTGGTTTCTCATTCCTTCAAGCAACAATTATTTGGAAGAATTCTAATACAGCATAATGTGCTATCATTGGATTAAAGTTTGTAATGTTTTATAGAGGAGAGAAAGGTCATTGAGAAATAACTCACAGTACCATTCCATAGTACATACATGTCATGGCAAAAGGTAAATGGAATTCAATTACCTGGGTTTAAAATCTAAGTTACCGGTTCCGGTTTGGGTTCTGGGGTTCGGTTTGCCGGTTCGGCTAAATTTTTTGGGGGGTGGGTTCGGTTCGTTTTGGGTTCGTTATTACAAAAAACATGTAAATATATATATATGCAGCCTAGAAGCATGAATTAGGATTAGAATATCACATAACATCATATAAACAACAAAACCACTTGAATGTCATTTAAAACATGCATGATAAATATTCATCTTTGAAACTTGAATTGTGGTAGCTTGATATACAGAGTCTATTGATAAAAGGGTTCAATTTGTATGATTTTGAAAAAAGAAGCCAACTGAGTAGAGTTATCAGCATTCTTCAGAAATCATAAGAATTTTTTTAGTACACTAGCCATTTTGATGTCTTCTTGCAGTCTCAAACATTATTTTGTATCTTTGTTACATTGGTCTTGAGAGTGGTAGCTTAGTATAGCTCCACAATGATGCAGAACAATTTTTGAAAAAAGAAAGTTGTGTCACAGTCCGCTTTCAATCCAACAAGCAAAGATGAAAGCTCAGCCTCTTGGAATGAAAATGCTTCTTTGCAAAACAAATGAATAAGAATGAGGTAGTTAAGGTGTTTAGAGTGATTTAGAGGTCACTTTTAGGGTTCTCTTGGGTGTGGGTCAAAGTCAAACTCCATAAAATATTTAAAAAATTCCCAAAAAACCACTTTTTGGATGCCTAGGCATGTGGGTTTTGTCTTGGTTCGCCTGGGTTCTATTTGGGTTCTGCCTGGGTTCTCTTGGGTTTTGCCTGGGCGAACCAGACCCAAAAATGAAGGACCCTGGTCGAACCCACAGGCGAACTGAACCAGTACCCGAACTAGGAGCAAACCAAGACCAGAACTGGGGGTAAAATAGAAGAATCCGGTAACATAGTTTAAAATGAGAAAAACCCAGGAAACTAAAAAATAATGTAACCTTGGTAAAATAGCAGAAATATAACTGAGTTTGTTATTTCATGTCAAATATAATGTATAGAGATAAAAGTAACATAATTGTTAAAAGCATAGTTGGAAAACTCGCCAATTGCAAGTACTCGGCAAGCCCGAAAAACTCAGCTTGGAAAAAACTCGACAACTTAAAAAATTGCATAAACTTCATTAAAAATGCATTCTTTTTGCAAAATTCAATGATAAGATGCATCCAATGAGTCAATAAATGAGTACATAGAACTTCAAGTTGAGTCTAGTTGTATTTGATTGATTTGAAAGCAAATTGGGTACATAATGGCATCCTCATGTGGAATGCACTGATACTGATAGTTTGAAACAAAATGAAAATAGCAAATTGTTTTTGTAAAACTAAAAGTAAATACTATATTAATATATTTTACAAATTTATATCTTCCTCTTCCCATGTCTAGTGAAAACTAGGGGAGAGGTAGAACTAGACGATATTATAGATGAAGACTTGTAGGCAAACATGGAAACTTGGACTTGGAGAGTACCTAGAAAACCAAATGAATTCAATTTGAGTTTGAAGGCAATGCCCCTAATGTGGTCAAGGGGTAGCATCCCTTGTGGGGGTGGGGTTGAGGGGCAGCACCCCTCGTGGGGGTCTGGGGGCAACGCCCCCAGCGGGGTCGAGGGGCAGTGGTCCTGGGGCAGCCCAAATTAAGACCTCCAAAACCACACAAACCTTCATGGGAGAGTGTTTTTGCTAAGGAAGAGCAACTGGTGGAGGCAAAATATGAATTGAAATTGCATTTATTCTAGCCGTGGGGGTCTTTTTGCTGAGCAGCCAAGTGTTTTTAAAAAACTCTCCGAGTTTTTCTGAAAAACTCGCCAAAAATTTGCGAGTTTTTGGCGAGTTTTCCAACTATGGTTAAAAGTAATGCCAATTACAAAAAAATATGTAGGGGTTAGAAAAAACTATTTTACTGCTACCTAAGAGGCCTTAATGTAAAACAATGGACTGAAAAGACTGAAGGCTGAGATATGGTTCATTGCAGTGAATACTATTCCTTCATTCCTTAGCCACTATCTTTTGCTGTTAACTATGACAACCCCTTTTTGTGTTGCTTTCCTTGTACAAAACTGGAGACTGTGCTTATTGTACTCTGGCTAAATAATTGGTCTTAACTTTTGCCTGTTACTTTTTCAAGATAAGAAAATACTGAAGATGCTTTTTTCACAACATTTTGATAATCTTGTATCATGTTAATAAAATGGCTTGCATAGGACACATTTGAGTGTGAAATATTTTATATGGTGTAATCTTTTGAAAATTTTTGGTTTCAATTTGAGAGGTGATCAAAACATATTTTTTAAAATTCACACACATCTCTGTGTAACCCACACCTGTCCTTATTCCACCTCAAAAAATTGGTCTTGGTAACCCACAATTTGTCAACCACTAAGTTACTATGCTAGAGAAAGGTGAATAGTTGGTAAATGAGGTGCAGAAGTCTCTGAAATGTGGACCAAGTCTGATCTGAACTCTCTTTCAAAGAAGGTTAGGTTGACTTGTCGCATCTTCCCTTGTCATCAATAGGCAGTTTTTTGGAATAAATCTTCCCTTGGATGTGGCAATGTTTGGAAAGTAATGCCATTATCAAATTACTGATGCATGTGACATGGTCCAATTGCAAATAATGAAAATAATTTAAATATGGTTAGTCATTAATGGAGAATCTGACTGGGAGAATAAGACACAAACTTGCAGCTAATCAGTTGTTTGTGCAGTTCTTCAACTACAAAGGCTTATGTCTATTTTCTCGGGAGTTTTGTGCTATTATAGTCTGTGTGAGAATATTAACTTTAAAAAATGTTGTTGCAAACAAATCATTCTTGTTTACATTTCTTTCTGCATTACACTGGTTTAAAATTTTATGTGATTGGGTGCTGGCCAGAGGTTGCAACAATCAAACTTAAATGTGACATTGCTAAGTTCACAACTCTAATAGCTAGAATGAACAACAGCACAATTCTTTATTTCAATTTACTATTCTGTTTTTACATTTGTAATATCCTCCCAGTCCATTAGAAGTGAATGCCATACCCAATTTTTAGCAGTGGTAGCTGGAAATTTGTTTCAGGTGAATAATATAGAAAATAAATCTTGTAAAACGAAGTGGAGTTTGACAATAATGCACAGTGCCTATTCCTATGGAAGAGTCATTGTTTGGAATTCTGGTTTACATCTCCAGGATCTGCGTTTTAACAGGCTATTACTGAATTATGCATGAGGATGCTTGCTTGCAGTTATCTTGCATGTTTTGTAGTTTATTGCACTTATCTGACATGTCTAATGTTTTATTTCAGTACACAGTTTTTGAGCAGTTGAAACGAAGGTTATTGGTGAAACAAAAAAGAAATAAAAATGATTCAGTTACAGCTGACTCTTCTCCTGTTGTCATCTCAGCTTTTGCTGCCTTCTTATTAGGCGCACTTTCAAAGATGGTAGCAACAGTTGTGACATATCCAGCAATAAGGTTTTATTCTTTAACTACATCCTTATTTAAAAGTTTTTTTTTTCTTAGGTCATAAAGGTTATTTAAAGTGAAATTTAGTCCTATTGTCAGCTATTGGCTATGAAAATTTCTATAATTTTCAATTTCTGCTTTAAGTTGCTTAGTTGAGTATCTGCCATTTGCAGTTTCAACTATGAGTTAGTTGATTCTTTGTGATTAGAGTTTTCTTTCATAAAAAATAATCGGAATTCCTCTTACAAACTCCAATTTGCAGATGCAAGGTTATGATTCAACGTGCTGAAACTGATGATGAAAATAAACTCAAAATGAATGGAATGCTTCGAGAAAAACAACCTAAACAAGTAGCAGATGCTTTGAGAATCATTTGGCGAAATGAGGGCCCTTCAGGTTTCTACAAAGGATTATCTGCCCAAATTTTGAAGACAGTCTTGAGTGCAGCTTTATTATTGATGATAAAAGAGAAAACTTCTCGTAGCACTTGGGTTTTGATGGTTGGACTCAGAAGATATATTTTAGATGCAAAAAAGAGAATTAAGCAAACATGATTATGTTGTAATAGAAAAGTATTGGTAAAGGGCTAAAGACATTTACCTCTGACAATTCATGCGAAGTTCAGATACTGTCCTATCCTGGAGATATTGGGGGACAAAACCAAAAGCAATCTTGACTAAGCTTACGTTGCTATATAAACATCACTGCCATCTGAAGGTTCGTGGAATTTCATTCGTAACTTAATAATAAACTGATTGTGATGCAAGATAAGTTCCGTATTGTAAACTTTGAAATTTTTAGCTATTGATAGATTGGAGCCGCCTGTTGATTGTTTTCTTTGCACTTTAGACCATGCCATTGATTTATTCTAAGAATCTGTTAGTATTGTGAACTGTACATTACATAACTTTAATGAATCCAGTTTGAGGTATTAAAGTGCAGTTTTGTTTTTTCACACATCTGGTAATATAATTTTGATCGGAGTTCACAAATTTGGAGGTAACTGACAAAGGAAACATACCATTTAATACAAAACGTGATGAAAAATGATCACCAACTAGTTTACAATCAAAATACAGCCATTTCAGACTTCTGCATACCACAATTGCTTTACTGGTTACAATTGATTCATGGTTTTACCAATATTTGCTTATTGACTACAACTTCTGCCAATTTTTACACAGCTGATTGAGGACCATTTACACAAGGTTCCTATTATGGTTCAATTCTCCAGCCATATAAATAGAGTGTCTTATGCTTGGTGAAGACTTTAAATATAAAGTTTAAAATCTCTTAACACTTGGTGTATAATATAATTTTAAATGCAACATTATATTTAGTACTTAGTTCAGTGTTAAGACTTGAGATTTTTATTTCACTTTCTAATTTAAAAAAATGGAGCATGTTTCTTTTTCAGGTAAATAAAGATCGAAATAGCAACTTGAAAGTATTGCTCTCTCATAGTACTTACTATTATTTCAACTTACATAACTTTTTAGTAGAATATACTGCCAAACTTTAAAACTTGGGAAAAAGCCTTTTAAATATGGGACGGATGGAACCTGTGGATCACTCCCAAGAGAGAGAACCATCTTTAGCAATAGATCCCTTGTCATAGGACAACACAAAGTGACCATCTTAAATATTTTAGATGTTCAATGTTATGAACATACAGACTTTTATATATATTATTGCTTGCAGTACTACTACTTATTTTGCAATATCACATGTCCTCCGAGGAAGGCCTCTCCATTTTTACAACATCACAAACTGCCCCATAAGGAAAGCCTCTCCATTTTGTGATCCCTGATTTTTTGTAATCCTGATGTCTATTTAGAGAACTAGTTTACTTGTGATACATTCAATTTGATCTTTTGAAATAAACTTTTGAGCTCTTATTAAAAAGCATACAATGACAATATTAAAATTGAAATGTTCTTTAATCAAAATGATTTCATTTATCTTGAAGAATCGAAGATGTAGCTATACACATTTATTGAAATGCAAACTAAAATTACGAAGAAACATCATGCAATTTTCCTATCGTGTGCTTCATCCACATAAGGTTGTAAACCATATCTTGGTATGCCTCATCCATATAAAGTTGTAAACCATATTTCCTCTGGTATGCTTCATCCACATAAGGTTGTAAACCATATTTCCTGTGAGTGCTGACCATGGCATTTCAAGATTGAATTTTAGAGTTCCTTGCTTTGTAATAAGTAGCCTCAGAAAAGGTGGGGCAGAATATGAAATATAAAATAAAATCCTATCTAAAGAATATTGGGCAGACCTTGAAATTGTGATACTTGCAAGATAGATAACCCTGGAATATTTCTTATCAATCAATTGTAAAGGAAACTTGAAGGAAAGAAAGGATGGTATGCTATGACTCAATTTTATTCTGGAACTCTCTCAAATGAGGGCTTTGAAAATATGGAACTTACCAAAAAATTCATTATCAGAAAGGAAACTTGAAGGAAACAAAGGATGGCAAGCTATGATGACCACAATCGTATTGAGGACCTTGAAAATATGAAATATCCAAAATTATAGAACTCTTTTAACTTTGAAGGTAACTTGAAAGAAATATAATTAATCAAAATGTTTCATTTTGCTCAAATCTTTTTTTATCCATTATTAGTTGACCATAAAATTTTAGTTTTCTATCATAGAAGGAAGTTTGCATCTTTTTCTCACAATAGCTTGTAGTGCACATCAACTCCTAGAGCATTTAAAGGAAAACTTCGCTGGTTATTTTTGAATATTTGAAATATTTCAACTAGAACATACAAAAAAATATAATGCACAAAAATCCAATAATAAGACTCATTATTATTTTTGACAACTTATGACAGGCAATAGAAACATAATATCGTTCAACATAACTTACTGGACATTTTAAAGTTTTAACATACAAATGGATTCTGGAATGAAATTGAAGCCTATGTGTCCAGAGCCAACCTTGCTGTTCTTCTGATGATAATGGCTGCTGGCGTAAGTTTACTCTCTTTGATATCTTGTACACAACACCAGTTATTTTCCTTTCCTATGTCCCGCTTTACCGCCATTATTGTATGTTTAAAATGTTGATGGCTACTTAAGGGTTCCGTACCCGGACTGTTGACTATACTAGCAGATTGGAGGGTTTCGTCTCCAGACTGTTGACTATACATGTAGATTTTCATCCCAGGCATTAGGAATTTCTTGTACTTGTGTTGCTTTGCAAAAATAAGGTTTTGATTTCAAAAAGGTTATTTTCTATTATTTCCAATGATGCATATAATACCCTTAGATAGATGATATATCAATTGTGGGTGGTAATCCCATGTTTAATATTTGTTTACTAATCAATCACTCCCCAATATTTTGAGAGATAATTGATTACAAACTCCTAATCAAATTGCATGTAACTTGTTATCAAATTCTCTTTATTGTACCTATTTTTGGTTTGAATTGAGTCTTGGTTTTCTTTAAATTTTCGAGTCCATCACATAAACTTCACTTTCGAAATTTTAATCTTTATTTTTTTTTCGGTAAGTTTGTCTCTAAGCTTGCTTTTTCTGCAGCTTTTCAAGTTGACGAACCTTTAGATTTGCCAAAAATTGCTTTATGCTTCCTTTTTTTTTGTCTTTTGGCACAGTATATCCTTTATGTAACTATCTAGGTTATATCTTGATTCTTTCAACAATCCTTCTAGTTTGTAAAGCTTTTGTGTCCATTGGAAAACATTTTCTTTAAAGTATTGTTGGTGAAAAGTTGAGTTTTGAAACTTTGTTTCTTGTTGAAAAAGAAAAGTAAAGTCCAATTTAAATCGGCGAACATACAAGTTCACAAACATTTATGTTTGCCGAAATAAAAAGCCACAGAAAGTGGAAGCTTCAAAAGGTTTGTGAAGCTCAATCAAAGGATCATTTGGTTCAGAACCATGTTGTTTGCTGAATAACTTGTTTGTGATAGCCAATTTTTGCCGAAAAAGAAAACTAAGTAATCTCAAGAGTTTTCAAAGTTCACTCAAAAGAGGGTTTGTTGAATACATGTTCTACCAATCATTTAAAAGTTGATTCATTAATAAAGTTGATTTAAGTGCCATAATATTCAAGTACTTATATCATAGTTCTGAAGGTTATATTCCTTCTATCTCGAGCTCGATTTTGCTAGCGGGAAGCAAAGTGCTCATTGTGACAACTACAATCAAAGTCATCAACTCAAGCTCACTTTTCCATCAACTACAAGGACTAAAGGTCAATTGTTTTAGACTCTCCCTTTGTTTGAGCATTGTGATGCTAGAATTATCCCAAGCATCTGTTGGAGATTTCATGAATTTTATGCATTCTATATGTCAAACTGTCTCGAAAAATGTATTCTTGCCAATAACACATAAATTTCTATTGGGGGTTATTGATCACTCAATCCTGTGGTTCTTAAACTGTGTCCAAAAAAATACAAATATTTGGGGTTCAAAATATATGACAAAGTTAGAGTGTTTGCAGCCGATGGCATGTTGGATCGTCCACTCTAAAGATGAACCTAGAAGCATATATTTGGAGACTCCCTTTTGCTGATTTAGAAGTAGTGAATTATTGAATATAGATCTATGATGCCCATCAAAGGAAATTAGAACTTGCATACTCTTAAAGCAACAAACAATTTAGCAAGCCATCGGTACTTTGAATTTATTTGCTCACTTCAATCTGCGATGAGCAATGAGCATTGTCGTGAAAATAATATGAAACTTTCAAAAGTTTGCCTAACTTCATTAGCCAATAGGAAAAGAGAATTAAAAATCCTTTAATAATAAAATTTTAAAAATGTTGTTCTTATATTTTCCCCAAATGTTGTTCACGTGCCTCAGATGAAAACCATCTTTGCAAAACAATTTATCGCTGGAGGCAACTTCAAATTCTGGGTGTAGGGCATGCCATGAGGTCAGTCAACAGGAAAACAGTATGAAACAACGGGAAGAAGCCGCGAAGCCGAATGTGGAAGGTGCAATCTTGGGAAGTCATCAGGGGTATGCTAGTCAGTGGAGAGCGGGTCTTCAAGGTGGCTAGGTACAGTGGGCTTGCACAACAGGGTTGGAAGTAGACAGGTCTTTCAGTGGATGCTGGGTTTGGAACCTAAGGCAAAAGAAGTTGGAAGACAAAGGGGTGGTATCGGTGAGGATGCCTCCATAAGTTTGGAACTGAGTGGATGTGAGTGGAATGTTCATGTGGTTTCTTGGTGGAACAAGGCATCAAAACTAGGTTCAGTGCCATGGAATGTGGTAGAGCCGAGAGCTTGGTTGCTAAGTTGAGGGTTTGGTGAAGCAGGGCTTGCACTGAAGTCAGCTTGGGCCGAGGTGAAAGTGGGAAGATGCAATTGCCAGGACAGAGAACAATAAAATCAAGGGTTCTGAGTGAGGAACAACTCAGTGTGGAAGTCAAGACGGGGTCTTGCAGTGGTTGCAACACGGGTTAGTGTCGGGACATTGGCAGGAACCTAGTATGACAGGGTCAGAAAGTTGTGTGGAAGTCACCCTGCATGTTGGACATGTGAGCAAGAGATCCCTCAAGGCAGGTCTCCAATGTGGGAGTGGGTAAGGATGCCCTGAGCCTAATGGTCTAGCTTCGAGGGCATCAATTGTTTTTGAGTGGGGGAGAATGTAAGGGGTGCATTGAGTCAGTGGGCGAACTAATCTAAGTGGGGAGTCCAAAGGTGAGTCGGGTTGCATCAGGGATGGACTCAGGGTGCAATAGGGTTGCATCCGGAACTGGAACAGGGTGTATTAAGTGAGTTCCAAGGGTTCCAAGTTGAAGTGTGGTTTCAAGCACTACTGTGGAGTGAGTCCAAGTGTCAAGGCATTGAGATGGTTCCAGGGTGCAAGGGTTGTGCTAGGGAGCTAGGTGATCCACCGAGTTGTAGGGCAACGTAGTGCATGGAGGATGGAGTCACAGTGTACTGTCCAAGTCAGGTGGTACACCAGCAGCGTGTTCCAGGTGTATCAAGGATGCATCGAAAGTGGAGTGTGAGTTGCACAGGGTGTAAGTCATGGAGTCCGGGTTTGGTACTTAAGTGAGTTAGTCATGTCTTAGACATGTAGGATTGATGAAGGGTGCGGTTTGAAGATGGAGTCGAAAATTGGGGAGTTAGGCTAGAAGTGGTGGTGCTTCCTACTGATGTTTGGGAATCGTACTAATAACTTATATAAGAGGGGGTGGTTCATTCAAAGGGAGTGAGCCCGGGTTGGTGCCAGGAGTGCACATAGGTGTTCAGGAGATCTAGCGTCCAAGACGGCTAGGGACACCTCCCCTCAGGAGTAAAGAAGATGTAGCTCTGCCACCATTGCTTTGGGGGTCAAGCATGGTGTTCTTCATGGATCCTAGGAGGGAATGAGAGTACCTTCGCCTTGGTCTCTAGGAGTGGGGTCAAGGGTGAGCCAGGAGTCCATCCTAGTGAAGCGAAGTAACTGGGCCAACAGGGGTTGGTTCCAAGGCATGTCGCTAAGGGGGCTAAGTGTTGGTACTCTGCATGGATGAAGAGGGGCACACTAGGTCCACGATCCAATGGATGAGTCTAGGGCACATAGTTGGGTGTGTGCATCCTAGCCAAGAGGAATGCAATGCTACTTGGGGAGCTCGCCCAAGGATGCAGAGGTGTGAGTTCTAATGGGGGCAATGAACCCATTGTCAAAGGGAACTAAGTGACTACCCAGGGATGAGATGGACTCAAAAGAGGGAGCTCGAGGAAGGAGCCGGCTAGGTAGAGAACTCGATGAGGAGTCAGGAGGACTTAGTGGTGTGGTGCCAGGACCAGAAGTGCAGATGGATGTAAGAGTACTCAAGGAGTACCTAGATGGAGTAGGGGTTGTTCTAGGAACAAAGGTTGCTTTAGTACCCAGGTAGGGGCAGTGCATGGAAGGGGCTCAAGTGGGCTGAGTTGGTACACATTAGGGGGATGAACAAAGGTGGTCCACGAAGCAGGTTGGCAAGTCACATGGGTTTGGGTTCTAGTGCAGGGCATTGGGAGTGTGTCATGGGACTTGGGTGCAACTAGTGGAGCGAGGTGGACATGAGTCTAGTTCTGGGAGCTAGCCATCCCAAGTTGAGGAGTAGGGCCAAATGGTGCATGGGGGATGTTGAGTAGGTTTGAGTTGGGACACCGGTGCTAAGGATTGGTGTTGGGCATACTGGGGGTGTGCAAGGAGTTGAGTGGGACTCAAGGATGCAAGTCAGCCAACATGGGTATGCTGGAAGCTTGAGGTGAGGGTGCAATGGGTGCATGTGAGCCATAGGAGTGGAAGGATACTTAGGTAGGGTGTCGAGTTAGATGTGGGCTTGGAGTTCCAGTGGAGCAAAGCCTGGCCAAGTGAGTAGCTAGAGTCTTATGGGGGACATAAGGGTGAAAGTTGGGGAACCATGGAAGTCTGTACAGGGTGCAACAACAGTCTGAGTTAGGGGATAAGGTGAATGCCAAGGGCCAGGGTAGGGGAGATGTCAAAGGCATGGAGCGTAGTGCGCCAAGGGCGTGGAGCTCGGGAGTGACTCTTAGGATACCAAGGAGTGGGTGTTAGAGCTTGGAGCTCCTCCGATGAGTCAGCTGGGTTGATGTTGGAGCATGGGAGTGAAGGAGTGATCAGGGATCATAGGAGTTGGAAAGCTTGCGGGAAGAGCTGCATGTGTGCTATTCCACAGTACATGTGCGAAGTTGGGGTCCTGAAAGAGGGAACCACAGAGTTGGGAGGAGGCATAGTTTGGGAGCAAGAAAGGGCTCGACAATGCATGTGCACATAAGAAACATTTAAAATGCAACCGTTGAAATATTTAATATCAAACTTTACAAAGCTTGATTTAAGATGTAAATCCTCCTCATGTGATGAGAAAAAATTTTGTGGGCCAACCTTGAGGAGAGAGTAGCCAATAATATCCCACCACAAAAAGAAGTCCATCACTGCAATGAAGAGAGGAAGAATTTTACTACAGCGATGAGCATGAGACAAAAGCCACCGCTCATCAAATACCATCGTTGTTTTGAAAGTGAAAAGCTTCTGATTACTATTGTGTGATGGAGATGGACTATCTCACGTGACTTGAAATGTTTCCAATAAATGTTTGCCTCATAAACCAATGGAGCATCAATTATCATATGACGAGTGAAAACTCATTGCTACATAAGAATGCATCGCTATATTGTTTTCTTTCTCCACTCTTATTTCAACATGCACTGCGACTCCTATGACTTCAACCAATCAAAAGTAAGAATTAAACTTTCTTTCCTCACAAACATTTGAAAATATGTTTTATATTTGCCCTAAATGCATTTTCACCCTTTGCACAATATTTAAAATATTTTAAACATTAGCATTTCAAACATTAGAAAAATTGCAAATTCTAATTTTGCATGTAGGCCAAACGAAGAAATTTCATTGTGCGCAAATGGAGACCCTTGGAGACATTTTGTGCGTGTGGTCATAATCAATTATTTAAAACATGTGTTTTAAATCAAATCTCTCATAGCCATCAAAATTCAAGTATCTCATTTGTAAACTAGTCCGCCAGACGTGTTTGTCACAACCGAAAAGCATTAAAATAATGTATCAAATGGCCTCTTTTTTGATGAAATCGTAACTAGAAATGTTTTAGACCAACACAAGAAATTGGTTGCCCTTAGAATTTGAAAATTTTCAACTTTCAGGAACACCAAAATTGGCCTAGTCGTAGTCAACAATGCATTAATTAACCCATAAGAACTCATCTAGGAGGTGCGAAATTGAACAAGAACACTACCATATGCACCAAAAAACATTCTACCAAACGAATTTACAAGATGAGATTTGAATTGCAAAATATTAATCGGCAAAGAGGGCCTCTGGGGCATATTTAGCAGGATGCAGGCCTAGGCTTTGTCAACACATTAAAAAGATATAACACTTCAAATTTGTAAAATTTGAAGGTGCCATTAGTTGGATTCCTTGAAGGATTGAAGTCATACACATCTCTTCAAATAAATTGGATCTCGCTTGTTTGATTTGCTTGAATGCTTGAATGCATGAAGACCTTTAACACTTGTTAGCCTTCACAAGACAACATGAACACACATAAACTTGAACATGATGTTAGGATCTTGATTGTTGTTGATAATGTTTCTCTTGAATTCTCTTGACAATAATATTTTCTCTTGAATTTTCACCTCTAGCTTGTTAGATTTCAAATGATAAAAAGACTATGTATTTATAGGTGTTTATCTAATTTCCCGAAAATTGTATTCTAAAAGTTGACACTTACAATTTGAATTTGGATCATTAAAGATCGCCAAAAACATATTTTAAATTAGGTCCCAACTGTTAGAGTAAAGGTTTTAACTTAATTATGTTGATTAAGTTACCTTTATTCCCTTCTTAAGATTTCATGTTAGTTTGCATAAAGTGACATTTAATAATTATATTAATTATTAAATGTTTTCCTATTAGGGCTTCTATTAGGGTTTTTCCTATTAGGGTTTTATTAGGGTTTGCATGATCTCCTTTTTATAAGGATTGATCCCATTGTATTTCATATCAATTCATTCTCTCATTCTCTCTAATATATATATTTTTAGTTTTTAGAGAACCCTTGCTTATTTGTTTCCATCTCTTCTTTTGTGACAAGTTATTTGCATGCAGGTGATCTTCGAGGTTTGTGAAGTTGTATTTTCTCAACTCCTACATGGTATCAGAGCTCCTGACCTGCTGCTTCCTGTTCTTGTTTTGAAGATTTTTGGAGCTTCAAGGGTTTGGAGTTTGTTTTTTTGATCCAGGGCATATCTGCAATTTTGAAGCATTTTTAGCTCAAACGGACCTTACCATTGCATCCGTAGCGGTCCAAAACCCCTAAATCGACTGTTCATTCGTCCATTTTGGACAAAGTTGAAATTTGGGGCAAAAATTTTTTAGGGTACGACCGTCGTCTGCGCGCGGATCCGTAAAAAAATCTTAGTAAATTTTTTTTTTTTTGGAATTTCTATTTTTCGTCCATTTTTTTTTTTTTAGATATATTTTTTCCTACAGTGGAAAAGCCTATTTTTTTTGGGCATGCTAGATTTTTTTGGCAAAAAAATTTATTTAAAATTTTTTGCGGGGCTCGGGACCCTGCGCAGGCCGACAGAGTACCTGCGCAATACCTTGCACAGTCCCTTGCGCAGTGTACCCGTGCCTGCATAGGGCTGCGGTGGGGGTGGGCCCACGTGCCTCCCCCATCACAAATATTTTTTTATAAAAAAATAAATAAATTCTGTAATGTTTTTTATGATTTTTTTTTTTAAAAAAAATCAAATGTTTTTTTTTATATAAAAAACAATTTTATTTTGTATATGCCCTATCTCATTTTTATGGTGATGGTTGTTTGGCCGTCAAATTTAAGCTCAGAGTTTCGCTGCGACGGTCGTATGACTGTCAAATTTAACCCAATGCTGGCTTTTTTCCCTCTTTGAAGCTGTTTTATTCTAGAGGCCATAACTTGGGCATACGATATTGTTTTTTGGCAAACGAGATATCATTGGAAAGCTGGTTTTCTCATCTTTCCAGTGGTGTGGGTTTCATCACTTCATTTTTCTACTGGTGCATTCTACAGTCAATTTTTTGGCTGTTCTTCATGTATTTCCAGCTTTGTCCTTTTTGGACATTTTGAGCATCATTTGTAAGCAATTTCTTTTTTGTAAACGCACTGAGATAAAGTGCCACACTATTGTACATGCATTTTTTGGGGATTTTGCACATAAGGTTGTGCCATATTTTGTACTCACACTGTTATTATAAAGTGCCATGAGGGGTTGTGTAGTTTGCCTTTGTTTTGCCATCACACCTTTGTTCGGTGAGTGTCCCTCCACGACGATAGTGAATCCATATGATTCCAGCCTCATGCATGTGTGTTTTGTTTTGCACACCACTTTTTCAGTTGCAGGTGCTTTTTTGCGCACTTTCAGATGTTGTATCTTCTTCCTCATGCACTACAGGGTGTTTCACATCATTTCTGTGAATCTGTCAGGCTCTCCTAGTTCAACATTATGGGGGGGGGGTATTATACTGTTCGTGCTAATTCTTCCTTGGTTTCACCTTGGAAGGGATCTTTCATTTCTTTAGCGAAGGTTCTTCAACACCATATCAACCATCTTTCGACAGTTGTTTGCAGCTTCTTCTACTTCAGTGATGTTCTTCTTGGCTTTCTACATCTCTTTTTGGAGTAGATCTTTTTCCCATGAGGTTTTCTCTATTTCTCCATTTTACAGAGATTTGGTTGTATTTGGGTACCTGATCTGGCCTAGCTGCCGAGACCCATGTTTGCCTTTTTGCATTGTAGTTACCTTTGCTTTTTTGCATTTGTTTGTAACTGCACTTTTGCTCATCTTAAGGGGGGCTGTTAGAGTAAAGGTTTTAACTTAATTATGTTGATTAAGTTACCTTTATTCCCTTCTTAAGATTTCACGTTAGTTTGCATTAAGTGACATTTAATAATTATATTAATTATTAAATGTTTTCCTATTAGGGTTTGCATGATCTCCTTTTTATAAGGATTGATCCCATTGTATTTCATATCAATTCATTCTCTCATTCTCTCTGATATATACATTTTCAGTTTTCAGAGAACCCTTATTTGTTTGTCTCCATCTCTTCTTTTGTGACAGGTTATTTGCATGTAGGTGATCTTCGGGGTTTGTGAAGTTGTATTTTCTCAACTCCTACACCAACACCAAGGCGAATGGGTCATGGCCTATATTTCTAGGACACATACTCCATGGTAATTAAATTATTTAATGGTGGTTCTCCTTTTGAAAAATGGTAAAAATAAGGCTTTAGAATGCATAATGTGGTAAATTAGAAGCTTAATTAAATCCAATAAATTAAGAGACCCAAACATAGTGTGAAATTGTAAAGGTATACAATTTCTTACACTACGGAAGAGAATTTAAGGATTAACTTGTGTTTGAAACTCCATTATAGAAATTTATAAGAGGAAAAATGATCATTATCACATACCAATGCAAAAGGCATTCCAAACCTAGTCACTATGTGATATTCTAGAAATCTGATTACCATCTCAATTGTGCATAGCTTGCAAACAACAATTTCAATACATCTCATATAGTAATCCATTGTTGTCAAGATGAATTTGTTTCTTGTAGAACTATGAGGGTTATTCATTGCTATGAAATATTAGACCCACGGGGAAAATGAACGTAACTCATATACATGTGGCAAATGCATAGCTGGATTTCTCTCTTTGTGTGCACAAGTTTGGCATACATAGCATATTTTCACATGCTGATGAGAATCTCCAAAATATTGTGCCCCACACCCATGCCCCATTTTGACTTACCAAATAGACCTCCATCTTTTATTTTTCTTCATTCTCTTCGTGTTTTATATTCTTTGGTTTTTATCTTTCTTACCCCTTTTTATCTTTTTTTCTCTATCGAGTTTTCGGCGTCGATCCTTGATGTATTCTTTTTACACTCTCATGGCTTCTTTGTTATTTGACATCAAGATTTATCTTTGTGATATTCCTCAATCTTGAAGCCAAACACATGATTCCAAACATGAAATTGTTTAATCAAACATAACTAATCCCTTGAATCACATTAATGACAAGTTTTGACACAATGGTCAAGTGGTTTTTAGGATTTTTAGCCTCATTTTGGGTGTAATTCTTTCTCTTGTGTGTTGGTATTTTATGATCTATAAATCTTGTGTTTCTTCATTTGTGTTTGAGTTGGTTCTCATGTTTGTTCATGCTTCTTTCTGTTGTGTTTGTATCCTTTTCCCTTTTTACTAGGTAGGGTTAAAATATTGGCCTTGCATTTAAAGGATTTTTTGGGGCTTTGTTTACACACTATTTTTCCTACTTTTTCATCCTTATTTTGGGTTGTGTATTATTATTATCCTTCTCTTTTGGGTTTTATTTGACCCTCTATGCTGCCTTGCTTTTATTGTTTATTATTTATTTTTATTTTGTTTTGGGCCTTATCAAATCCTCTTCGTACACTAATCAAGGTTGTTTGTGGCTACATCACTTAACTTTGTTGGAGTATCAAACCATTTAATGATCCAATACTGATTGGACGTACATATCAAGTCATGCTTGATCCCTAATCTTCAATCTCTTGATACCTTGATTCAAATTTAGTCAAGTATTTTAGGTATCGACAATCAAGCCTATACCTTACCTTATGACCATTTTTGGCATAAGGAATGGGTTCTCCCTGATCATCACTCCCTAACCCCTTGCATCGAAAAGAGCCTAAGTTGTTTAGATTTTAGCACTTGAACTCTCATGATAAAAATCTAATGTATTTTAGATTAAGGTTATAGGTCACCCCCAACCCCCAATCCTTTATGTCTTTATTTAGAATTAATTAAGTATTTTGGACATCAATGACCAAGAGTCCACCTTAATTTAAAGCCACTAGTGGCATATGTATTGGATCCTTCCCAATCCTTGATTCTTGATGCCTCGCTCCAAATATTGATAAATGTTTTGGCCATCAGTAACCAAGCTTCCACTTTCACATCTACCTAACTCCAAAGAATGTGTTAAGATATTTCTGAATCCCAACCCCTGACATGTCTTGATCTATTAAGTGGTATGAAATCCATAAAATTGAAGTTACCATTAGAAAGACTAAAACAATAAACTTGATACCCAATCCCAATGAATAATATTGTACAAAACTATGTGAGATTAGAGCATCAAAAAAATTCCTATTTGAAGAATTTGTTAGATATGCAATAAGTGGTACACCCAAATCCAAATCCTCGAAAAGATTGTTTAATTAGTCTAAGTATGGATTCTAAGCCTTTTGTATCCATTGACATATAATATGGGAGTTTCCCAAAGCTTGATAATGGATTTTAATTAAAATAATAGCCATCTTGATCTTGAAAAGGGATTTTTTATAAGATTATTCATGAGATGTTTGTTTTAATCTTGTAATAAAAATGTAAGGTGAGAAAGAAAATATGAAGTATGAGTTCAAATTCTATCATCCCCAATCCAAAATTTTCTCTTCATACAATGGGATTGGAGACATAGATCTTAGACATGTGGATATTGAATAATTCTTGCAAACGATATATATGCAAGGAGAAAAGTAATTTGGCATGATGCATGGAAAATTCAGTGTTAGTAGAGGCATTTGGATTTTCCAATGTTAGTATAATATCTAGAATTGGTGTTAACCTATGCCCAAAACTAATATTAGAGGAAAATGAAGATATTCAGATTCTCAAAGGAAGTGATACTAGAAATTAGTGCAATAATGGTAGAGAGGGTATTTGGCCTTCCAAATTATACCAAATATGATGGTTATTTTGAATAAGGCCTTAAAATTCTATAAGAAGAGTAATAGATAGGATATAATTTTTTTTATCAATGGACACCTCTTTCTTGTTTCTAGGAAGATTGCATGAAACATGGAAAAGGTGTAGCATAGAAGTGAATTCACAAAAGATGCAAAATATTTTATCACACTCCTAAGCTGAGTGTATGGACATCCCATTACCAAAGAGTTTCATGTGCTTGGATGTGCTACTATACCTTGAAGATAGCTGATGATAAGATAATTAATTGGGGTACCTTGATTAGTGACAATATATATGATCAATTAAATGATGTGTTGGAGACCTCCAAATTCCATATGACTTCATATTTGGTGTATTTGTTATTTTACCAATCCACTTTTTTAGGACTTAAAAGAGTATTTTGTCTCCAAATGGAAGAAATAAAGTATACCACCACTATCCCCAATTGGAGCTCAAAGCAATTCAGAAGAATAATTGCATTGTAAATGATGCATTTACCTTTACAATATTAAGAGGATTAGAAAATTATTTTTCTAAGAAGATATTTGTAGAAGAAACTTCTGATTTGAAGAATTGGTAGAACTGGTACATTAAATTCAAAACATTTACCTATATAAGGGTGGTTGGTTTGCACAAAAAACCATAGAAGTTGCCTATATATCCTTGTGACAAGTTGATTTTTTTAATAACCTTGTAGATAAGTTACAAAGTTTCACGAGTTGATTGTAAATAAACATAAGGATATGTCTTCCCTATCAATGTTGGGGTGTATACTTGTGCAAACATGTAAATAATCAAATTGTAGAAATTGAGATGTATACTCATATGGAGACATAAAGCTAAGATATGATCCTATTGGAAAAATTGGTCCAATTATAGAGGCATATTATAAACACAAGCCTACCTTAGAAAAAAATTGGGCTAATTCTCTAGATGAGGATGAGGTTAGAATTAAGGAATATTGTAGATTATTTATAGATCTAATGAGCACATGTAATTATGAGAAGTTTCCCAAAGAAATGGAAAATAATGAGAAAGTACTACATCTCATAGAAAATACAAGAATATTTTTTTATTAGCCTATAGAGGTAGTAGATTGGTCAATTCTTGAACACTCTTCTATTGATAGCAAGGAAATCAATATGGTAGATATATTATTAATATGGTTGGAACAAATATATAAAATGATGGAGCCACATCTGAAAGATTAAGAACAAAATAAAGTAACTAGAGAATATTAAGGTGTGGTGGCCAGGGTGGTGAAATAAAAAAGAGAAACTAGAGCCATTTTTTCCAAGAAGAAAGAGGTGAATAAATTGGTGATTGTTGAATTAGATGAGAATGAATCTAAAGAGGAGCATGTTCCAATCCAAAGGAAAAAGAAGATACATTCTAAGTTTACTTAGTATGTAAGGACTCCACCTCCCACTTCACCTCCACTTACCGAGTCTTATATCCCTTCTCCTCCACCATCTCCTTTGATGCAATATCCTTCTCAAACTGACAATGATCCACAACCTCCTCTCCTTCCATCTCCACCAAAATATCCTACTCCTCCATCTCTATCCCCAATTCCCACTCCACCTGATGAGTCTCCTATTCCTTCACCTCCCCATTCTCTCCTCGACCTTAGGTACAAACAACTTCACCCCCATAAATAAAAAAATGGTCAACTTAAGTGAGATGGTGAGCCAATGGAAGAGAAAGCAAAAGATTTCAATTCTCAACAACAATAATAACTCCCTCTTCCTAATGATCAAAATCAGTGGTCATCATCCCATGAAAGAGATACAAGATCAAATCATTCGTCTTCTCCTCCTTAATAAACATAGATATAAACATCAAGATTTCCAATATGGCTTAACCATACGACACAAAAAGGGGCTAGAACTTATGTACAGGTGGAGTAATTCTCTACTTTATTAAAAGTATTCAAATCCTAACTAAGTAGAAAGAAATCCAAAAAACTCTCCATGGTCGGAGTGGATGAGAAGGGTGGCATTTTAATTAATTACACCCATTTCTTCTTCATTTTTTTCAACCATAGGATTCACAATCTTGACATATTATGAATTATAATCACTATATATCATTAACCTTGAATTAATTTTATCCTTTTCAGTCATTTGGCCCCTTTGAATAAATTTATTTACATCAAAGTTGGGTGATATTACTTTATCCATCTTCATCTTCTTTTCCACCATTTTTTGTACCCAAGGTAAAGGATGGTTAGAAACAACCATCTAAGAATTTTTTGTAGTAATAACGCTGATTGGAGAAATATTTTAGTTGAAATATATAATAGTATCTACAATATAAGTTAAAAATAGAGCATGTAGTGGTGAAAGGAGATCAAATCAAGACATAGTAAGTGGAGGAAAATTAGGTAAATAAAATGGTTATTATTTCAGGAATGATAGAGGTTATGAAAGAGAAGCCAAATCAAGATTAGAAAATTTTGATGTAGTTTTTAATTTATTGTGTAAGAGGAGGATTAGCTATATTTGTTTGAGGTACTATAATGGGGATTTTAACCTCAAATTTATTTCTAGGGGCATTCTCATCACAACTAGGATCTATTAAATTTGATTTTTGTTTGGGTTTTCATAATCCCCAACTTTCCAAGTTACTTTTCACATGAGTTGTGTAGATGGAAGAGAATTGAGGAACTAAGTGTGTTTTATCCTATGTTATGTTTTGTGATTTCCATTCCCCATTATTATTCTTGTTGGTAGTGTATTCAATTATCCTTTCATTAATAGTCTTTTGGTCTCCATAGCACATAGTCAATCATTTCTTTAGTATTTGTTATTTATTTTTGGTCCAATTCATTTGTGGCAAGGGAAGTATATAAGTTTATATTGTATACATAATATCAATTAAGTTAGTTCCATCATCCATGATTGCTTGTGTAATCCACTCTAAGCTAATTTTCCTCAATTGATCAAAAATTATTGTTATCTAATCCCTTTTCTTGACTTTAAATTCATTCCAATAATGTTTTATACGTGGAATATGGTGATACTAAGAACCAAGATTGAGATTATTCTTTAGAAGTTTTTTATTGTCTAAAGGAAACCTTTTCTCATAAAATGTGTAGTAATTTTCGCAAAAAAAAACCTTTCAATATCTTGAGCATTAGAAGAATACTTACATTGATAATAGCTAATGCCTTTTGGAAATGAAAATTTAGCTACCTAATTATTTTTACATTTCTTATTAATTTCACCAATTTGTCTATGTAACTAAATAAGGATAATTTTTTATTAGTAAAATGTCGGAGCTTGTGAGGAGCATCCTTCAAGAATCCAATTAAAATATAAATAAATCTATGAAATTGGATGAAATAACCCCATATTTTTTTTATCAAAGAAGCTACTTAAATTTATATCTTGATTCCAATATCACTATTAAATTCCTAATTGTAACCATAGTTAATGCATAATTTAATCTTCTAAAGTTCTTATTGTTTTCCTCTTGAATTAAATTTGAGGGTAATAATCATACATTTGTATTGTTCCATCAAATAGTCCTTGGGTTATAATTCCAAGACACACCTTATATTTTTCTACAACATATAACATATGAGGTCAAATAAAAGCATCTGGTTTTCTCAATATTTACTAGTTATTTGTATAATCTTTCACTTATGATAACTACTCAAACAATATGTTGTCCTTAACATATAAAATTCATAAATAAGAACACATAAATGATTTTTTTTTCTCGATACAACCATGAATCTATTCATAAGAGTGATTATGTTTGATATGTCTTTCTAAGCAACTCTATTAGTATTTCCCTCTTCTCCTTGAGCCAAGATTTGGCTATTACCATTCTACATTCATATTTTTCTCTTCATAATAGTCTTCACCTATCTCAATAAATTTACCCTACTCTTCTCTTTGTGGAAACCTAAAAGTGACATACAAATAATCTTTATGTATTTTGGCCACTAATTTACATTTAATTGGCTTTTCTCTAGATTCTAGGTTCTAGTATTTAGTGTAGGCTAGGACTAGGTCTATGAGATAAGACACTAAAAATTGATCTAAAAGATATGACTCCTCTTATTGCTTCTCTTTTTTATCTAAAATTTGGTCATGTTAATGTGCCCTAGTATTGAATCTCCTACCTTAGTTATGCTAGGTTTTAACATAGAAATTTACTTGTAAACCTAATATTAGTATTTCATTTTTGCAATACTTGTAATAAGGGAATTTCATACAATAAGAGAGATACATTTGTAGAAATGAGCTAGGAAAAAAATCAACTTAAGGAAAAATGGGTAGAGTTTGACTCTCATAATTCATAATTGAAAATAATTTAGACTAGACGAATATGTGGTTTAGGGAAATATGTTCAAAATGGAATTATTGAGAGGACAATAGAAGTATTACAAAATAGTTTCATACAAAAAATTTAAACATGTCAATGAATTCTATTGCTTATTTCTAGGACAACGAGAATAAAAGAGTGTGCCTTGTAGTTGAGTTCGTGCTAGAAAATTTGAGATGTGGGAATTATGATGAATGTAGGGAATTTTTTTAAGGTAATTTTGTGTGGCATGCTCAAGTTGTAGAGCTCTTTGATAGTGATAATTGATGAAGATGAGTAAACAGGCTCACACTTTATCCAACACTTGTAAATTTTATCAAGTTTAATTATCCAAGGGTGTCATCTCCTCTTACATGCATTGCATCCAAGACCCACTATATTTTGAAGATAGAGCCTCCATAAATTTCTAGATTTATTATAAATAATAAATAAAATACACAATGGAAACCTAGTGGATTGTACCTATCAACTATATTTTGTTGTCTCATGGACCTCCTCAATGTAGGAATAAGGGGTTCTACTTGTTCTATATGTTATTACTACAAATCCTTATCTATGTAATCTTATAAACCCTCTTCTTCCTCTTCATACTTTTATCCATCAATAATTTCTTCCACATGTACAACATATTCCTTCTCTACCTTAGTCTCAAAATGCATTATTTTCTTACCATTTTTTCATTTGGTTGCTTAAGATTTGAAAAATTTGTAAAGTACATGAAAATGACATCTCTAAAATAAATCATTTTTTGGATTAATGGATTCCAAAGCCTATAAAATTTAGCATTATCATTGTATTGTATGAATACATATTTATAATCCTTTGGATCTAATTTAGGTCAATTTTCCTAAGGTAAATGAAGTATTAAACATAAGGCTTCATACTTGTACACAATGAAGTTATTTGTCAATAAGAGATAAACAAGGAGATGCATTAATAAAGTAGCAAGGAACACTTACAACCTCTATCCAAAAGTTCCAATCCAACTAATTTCCACTCAATATAATGTTGGATCTTTCTGGATTAGGGTTCAATTCATTCTCTCTACAACCCAATTTTGTTGAGGTTTATATGGTGTAGTTCTCTACTAGGCAATACCTACACTATTTTAAACATTAAATTTCCTAGAGAAATATTCACCATCACTATTTTATATTAACACCCTTAAATTCCTTAAACTTAAGGAAAACTTTATCTATTTAACATGCATAAAATAAATCTAGATACATCTAGAAACATAACCAATTAATGAAATATAATATTGAGATTTTCCTATAGGAAACCCATCCATTGGACCAAATACATCTAAATTAATTGTTTTTGATAGCCTCTTTTCTCTATAACTTCCAATAGGAAATATTCTATGTACCAAACACATAGTGATCACTTAAATTATATTTACTAGTAGAGCAATAAAAAAATAATCAACACCTTTTTTTACTAATAGTGGTTCTAAGAACTTTTTCACTTATGTGACCTAAACATTGGTGCTACAATAGACATGAATTTTTTTAGTCACATTGGTAGAGTTACAAAATGTAGAGGAATTCAACTTAAAATAGGTCTCACTCTAAGTTCCTTTAGCTAACACCAAATTCTGTCTCACCAACTTGTAACCATACTTGCCAAATGCTTCATGCACGTGAGAATCATTCAATTTTGATATAGAAAGTAATTTTATTATAAGTTTTAGAATATGTAAAATATTACTCAGGTTTTTAACCCTACCATCGTTGAAACAAAATTGTACCTTTCCCTTACCAACAATCTACTTAGTATTCTTGTCACCAAGGAAATATCCTCCACAGTAAGCTATGCAATTAAAAAAAAAATCTTGTGGGGATTAACATGGTAGGAGAAACCTAAATCTATGATCCAAGAATCATCTATAATAGTATTAGAAGAAATAAATAAAGCATCACTATCACCATCATCATATTTTTTGTAGATGAATTTAATCATTTCTTTTTTTTGCATTTATTCCTCACATACCCTCTCTTCCCATAGCTCCAACAAGTAACTAGATAATCTTCGATAATGTTTGTGAGAATCCTTTGACTTGAATATATCTTTATCTTGATCCTCTTTTGACCCACCTTTATCCCTGGACCTTCCCTAAATATGAAAGGAATAATTTGAGCTAGGATTGATGGATTTTATTATCATTTTATCTAAAAGCAATGTGTTAATAAGAATATATATATATTCATATTTGTACCAATAATGAAAAAACAACTTTTTCCAAAAATAAAGTAAAGAAAATTTATCTTCTTCTTTCAACTTAACATCTACAGAAACTAGATGACCAAAAATTAGATTAAATGCATTTAAATGGTTTGTGATTGAATCACCATATTTCATTTTCAAATAACATAACATACCTTTTGAGATATAACTTATTGGATAGAATTTTAGTTTGATAAGTATCACCTACCATTTTTCATACCTTGTGTAGCGTCATAAATTGTCACCCTTGATAGTTTCACAATATATTTTTCTCCCTCCTATGTGCATGGACCTAATTGTACATATAATGTCCTAAATTATGCATTACATGGACCATTAGGACATTTATCAAGAAAAAATAGTTACAAGAGAAATGCAAATATTTAATATTTTGCTCTTGACACCTTATATCTTGCAAAATAAGGCCAAGACTAAGTCACCCTAGGCGACTTGGTCTCCCTATTTCACCTCCAAATTTTAATATGTTGGAGTTGGCATTTTATTATTTGAATTTCAGATGCCAAATTTTGGCTATCGAGATTTAATTTTTTGGAAATTAGATTAATTGCATATAAATATTTATTCATTTCACCATTTCAAATCTAAGAAGCAAGAATTGGAAATCAAGAGAATTATCGAGAAATTATTATCAATTCAAGATTAGTCAAGAGTAGATCTATTGCAATATTTTAGCATTGAAACACCTTGTCAAGTTTTATGTGAGTTTGTTCATGTTCATGTTATCATTTTGTTTGTGAGATCTAACCCTTGTAGGTCTTCCAAGCATTCAAGCCAATTTGCAATCAAGCCTTGAGTTGATGTGCATGACTTCATTCCTTCAAAGAAAATCATAATTGGGTGGTGAGTTGTAGTCCATTGTTGATTCATCATTCATTTATCATTTAACCTCTATCCATCAAAAGGATAAGATCTCTTTTATCAAATTTTCATTATGGAGGTGGAAACACCAACACAGGGTTTGATTGAGGCAAGCCCCTATATGGCACAACCCTTCCTCTCTCTTTGAATATAAAAGCTACATGTTTGAAGAAGTTTAGAGGAAGATTGAGGATCATTTATTTATTATTGCATTGAAACCCTACAATTTGACACCATATGGAAACTTGGTCATCTCAACACCTGATGAAGATTCAACAGTAAGACATGGAAGAGAGAAAAATCTGAATAGGTTCTATTGTAAATTCTTCTACTAGGACATAGTCAACCTAGGTGACTTGGTCCTCTAAATTTAGCTCTAGATTTATATGCTAGGTGCACAAAACTCTTCTTAGTCTATTTCTAAACTCTAAAATTGTCCATGACATTCCAAATTTTCTTTTTTTACATTAGAATAGGTCATTTGCATTATTTTTTAATCACATCATTACATTTTATACAAAATCCATTTCTAAGTCCCTAAATTCAGATCATAAGATTGGTTGGCTCACCTTTAAGGTTGTCAGTCAATCTCCTATCCTATTCCATCCTAAATTTAAATGATCCTCACCATTGTGGAAAATCCCTCTTGAAACCCTAACACCCAAAAATACTTAAGGGTTAAATTTTCCAACTTATCACCTTGTATATAGTGGTCTCAGAGATATTCAAGATGATGAAATTTGTAGGCACAATTGAATGGTTACTCATGCATTCTTGTCCAACTTTAACCAATATTTATCAAAAATTTTAAATGGATTTTTATCTTTTTTAACATTTCTTTCTTCAAGAAGATCTTCCATATTTAGCATCCACATCTTATACTTAGTGTTGTTGATGTTGAATAAAAGTTGTCATTGATGTCAAAGGAGTTCATTGTTGTCAAAAGAGGTTTTCAAGAAATCAGTGAGATGTAATGTCATCATTTTGAGTTTTTGTGGAAGTATATAATGGTAGATATTGTTGAAAATGAAGGTAAAACTGTAGTAAAAATGTAGCTTAAAATTTGTAAATCCTATGTAACTGTAGATTCAATTTTAGTATTCTTTGTCACAATCTCTTGTGTATGATTAATCTTGAATTAGATCAATTTTAATGTTGTATAAAGTAGACAGAAGATTGTAGAAGAAATACAAGACAAAATAGGAAGGACACAGCATGTACAGGGAGAAACCCTTTCGAGAAAAACTCCACTAGAATTGGTCTTGCTTGTATTATTTAACCTTTGATTTAGATTACAATAACACTAATTCAACTCTCCTTGATATGCTTCCTTTGTTCTTCAAAAAATCTTCTTCACAACTTGCAATATTTTCTCACAAAACTCTCTCATACAATTGTTGCAATAATAGACAATATTCTTTCTTGCAAACTCATAAGAGTTATTAAATATATAATCACAAAGCCTCTTGAGAAAATCCATGCCTAGGGTTGCCAAGTTGAGTTCTCATATGCATTCACAAGTCAAACAAGAGTCTCCCTCAAAGTCGGTGCCCAACACTAAAGTGTTAACCTCGTAGTTGTCAAAAAATATCTCATTCAAGCTCATCCTCAAAGTAGGAACCCAAACTGGGTCATGTAACAACCCCCAAACCGGGTAAACAAAAAATTTCTACTTTCACTAATAAGATACTTGGAAATACATTTATAATGACAAAGTAAATAAAATTTTCTTTTCATTCTAATTGAACATTTCATCACAAAGAAATAAATGACACAATACATCATTGTTCTATTTTCCAAGTAAATAACAGAGTATGCTTTCATGATTACTTTTCTTTCAAATAAAAAGCAAGGTAAGAATCTTACAAGTTTCAAACATAGCTCGAAAGCTTTTGAGCAAATAGGAATAAGACTGTCCAGGATCTTCCCTTTCAAACCTTGGTTCATTAGAAGTCTACTGTGGAGGAGAAACATCACTCAGGTGCTTTTCCACCAACCACGGACTTATATTGCGGTCCCCCGCACATTTACTGTTAAGTAGACGACCCTCCCTTCTACGAAGAGATTGGTTGGGTAATCGATTCTGTATGACCAACTGAGCATAGTGTGTAATCCTACATAACTAAATCCTTGTGCCCTCACAATCTCAATCTAGCATGTAACCTGGACTATTGTGAACTGACAGTGTAATTCATCTCACAGTCTAAGTGGACGTTAGGTATGCTACACTACTTTGGCTAAAGCATTTCGGCAGTACTTTAAACTGACGGTCATCTATCACTTGCACTAAGTCAGGTTCAGTTTGACTTAAGGCTGTCTTATCCTACACGTAGGTTGAGTCCTTTCAGTGGGTAGTCAATCACCCTAGACTTCCTACCTCAACTACTTAATCAGGAATTGGAATACAGTCAACAAGGAGTCCCTTTGGTAACTCCTAACATGGAATCCTTTATCCGTGGAGTACATAGCTTTCCCTAGTTAACCTATTTAACTTTAAAGCTTTAGACTACCTTGGTACTGATTCCACCCTCGTCCTAGTATTTAATAACTAGTTCCTTTTCCTTTATTTAAGGAGTTCAAGTAGTATTCAAGTAATACAATTCATAATATACTTCTATTAAAAAGTATTCAAATATTTCCCTTTCATGCTATTTCTTTTCCAAGCTTTCCTACGAATTCAAGCTATCTCTATTCAATAAGCTCTTTTTAATGAATTCAAGCTATTCCCAATTTAACATGCTTTCACTATAAAACGAGTTCTTTCATTCCAACAATTTTCCTATGAATTCAGGTTATTCCATTTTAACATAATTCTACGGAAAATAGAATCTTTCTAAAATTTACTTCAAGCACACTGCAAAACATAATCTAAGTAGGTAAATTCTTTTTTAATTCAAATGACAGAAATACTAAAAAGACATTTCTCATGCCTGATTCCCTTGCTGCGAAATGAGTTCAATCAGTAGCTTCTGCTCTTCCTCCACAGTCCTCAGTCTTTTCCAGATACTTTTCATAGCATGAGTAAAGTATGACTCTCAGGTAAATGCAGTACAACAATGATGGAATATGGCTCTCAACAATGCAAAGATAGAATATGGCTCTCAGTAATACAACAACAATGATAGATTATGGCTCTTAGCAATGCAACAACAATGATAGATTATGGCTCTCAGCAATGCACACAACAATGATAGATAGGAAATTCGTAATTTGCAGGAGTAGATAGCAATTGGCGTAAATGACAAAATGCAGCTCTCACAAGAGAAAATTCGGAATTCCAAAAGTGTGTGTTGCTAAATGAACTGGGCGGCTATTTATAGAGCCCTTAGCTAAACAATTTCCACTTATGCTGGCATGTAAATTGACAGAACTTACTATTTGAATATTTCAAACTGAAATGTGGCGAATTTTCCTTACTTACTCAACCTTCAAGAAGTGATTCAACTTCCAACAGTTCAGAGAATGTTTCAAACTTCCATTTGATAAGAAATACGGATTTAACACCTACAGGCGTCTCCCCAAAAATGGCACCACTCATGAACAATGGTGGTAAATCTTTTAGAAGAAAACGTCAAGGTTAAAAACGCAGCCACCTGGCCTTATTCCGCCCACGCCTTCCAGAATGGTGGCACATTAGCATTTGCGACCAGGTCCAAGGCGTGAGAAGCTGGTGTGGGTTCTTCCCTTCACCATTTCCATTGTTTCAGCCTTAACATAGTCCGCATTTTTTCCCGTGTGAAGGAATCCGTGATTTTCACTTTCTAAAAATGCTTTGATTTAAATCTTTTAATAAGACTATAGTCTTTCATTTAAATTTCCCATAATACTTTCCAACGTATCTTTCCAAAAGTCTATGGAATTCGAAATACTTTTATTACTCATGGTAAATGCATTTTATTACCAAATGACTATATAAGTCCATTTTAATTATTTCCAAGGCAAAGTCATTTTAAATTATAAATTAAAATGTTATATATACATTTTGCATTATATTAAATATAAACTATTATAGTTTTATTTTACCTTTATTTAAATATATGTATATATCTATATAATATTTAAATATTACTATAGATATATCAATATATTTTATTATTGGTAAAACTATAATAATGTTTATATTAAATATACAATTAAATATATTTATAAACATATCCATATTTACACTTAAATATATCTATACATGTTTGTATTTAATTATCCAATTACGTGTATTACAGGCCAGTCAGAGTACCCTTAATACATGTATTTGTACAAACATGTATATATACGTTTAACTATAAATTCCAAGCATCAGTATAACTTCTCAGTTCACATTTCACATTCAAGGTTCATAGAATAGTAAGTCAGTCAATCAAGTAACACCACTCATAAAGCATAAAGAAGTAATCAAAAACTCCTAAGCCTAAGGATGACTTATTATTACAACTCAATCTGACTCAATTCCCAAAACCCTCAGTGAAGTGTGTGTATGCTCATATGATCAACTTTATCGATTAGCCAACCAAGTTCCTCTCTCGAGTGATGTTTCCCCTCCACCTGGAGGAATAGTTCCTGTTCCTGCATCCATTGGCACAAAACCACAACAGTCAATTGCTCACAACATTTGTAGTATATATATAAACCAAATATAAAACAAGACTAATTACTCTCCTCTATGCATTGTTTTATCCAAGAATAACATCAATCAAGAATACAGAATGAGCCAATCATAACATGTAAACAGATTCTCAAATTGATAACATGGTTCAACACATTTTATTCATTCAAAACCTTCCTTACAATCAGAATGCTCTAAGCATTACTAAAATAGTAACTATACAACTTCCGGGGTGTAACACTGGGTCCCACTTAACTGATCATTGAAAATATATTTTCCATGCAATAGTTGTAACTCAAATATTCCAACTTGGGCACCCAAGGTGGGCCCAAGTTAATCTTTTTTAACTGAAACATATGTCACCGATTCATGCAAAATAATATGCATGAATGACCTCCATCTGTTAACTGAATGCATCCACCTATTATTTGTCCATACAACTCAAGTCACTGAAGTTAGCTAACATACAACTGAAGATAACTGAAACATAACTGGACTAAACTGAACTAAACTAAACTAAACTTCATAAACATCAATCCCTATTTTATAGGAACTCAACATGCATAAATCAAAATCCCTATTTTGTAGGAACCTAGGATGCATTTCTGAAGTGTACTCAATTCACCAACTAGTTAACTGAACCAAGGTGGATCCCACCTCCCATGTGAGTGCCTATGTGCTCCTATTTTGTAGGAGCTCTTCCAAGGCATCCCCGCATGCTCCTATTATTTAGGAATAACTACAAATGTCAAATTAAATGTTTATTTCATTCCAAATTAATCTCTTCCTAATCCTAGTGTTGTACAACACATTCCAAGGACTTAGGAGATACATGAAATATGTTTAGAATGCAATTAAATGGCATCCTATTCCCAATAGATAATTGATAAAAGAAGTTGAGGATTACCAGTAGTATCATACTACATCTATTCATGTTGATAGAAGTGATCCAAAAGTTTGATCCAAAATGTTTTAGTTTAATTTCTTAGGGAAAAGAGATTTCTTTGGTAATACAATTATGTTTAGTGTTCCTTTTTGAAAGAAAGTTTAGCTTTATGTTCTGAATGGATAATATGTCTACACATGCTCATCATGTTTTAGAGTTTCTAGAATGGAGGTGCATCAACCAGAAAGCTTGAAGTGACAAACAGTTCTTTGTGCCTGTCTGTAAACCTGTTGGTGTTGTCGAACTATGTGGCAATGGCTAGTAGTGTGTGACATTTAAAGTTAGCATGTGGTGGTAAGATAGGTCCAAGTTAAGATTCCCGTGGAAGTGCATGACATCATTCTCTTTTGGTAGCAAACAAATTTGTTTTAGAATCGACCTGTTACATGTTTCATGTAATTTGAATTTAGGTCCACCTTATGTCATCTTGGTTAATTACGGATCCCTAGCCAACATGGAGTGATGTTAATGTGATGTCTTGTATATAATCATCATACATTTGTGTAGATGTATGAGGGGAAATATATGAATAATTAAAGAGAAGGTAGTGAGTGAATATAAAAGTATGTGAGAAAGTGTTATTCGATGTGAAGCATCTCAATCAATGTGCACCATTATCATAAGATCTTAAGGAGTGTTGTGAAGTTCCTAAATCAATTTCAAACTATTTGTAAGTTGAGTGATCAATATTAGAGATTCACAAGCTTTATCTTTGTACTCTGGTAGGATTGGTGTTCTACTCTTGAGTTGGTGCTGAAATATTTATATTGGAGATTTGTGTCTCCTATAGGTCAGTGCCTATAGATACAATTGGGGATTGGTGTCTCTAGATAGGTTGGTGCCTAATTCATATTATAATTCCCTTATTATATTCCTACTTTGTGAGGATGGATTTGGATAGTAGATCCAAGTAGCTATTCTCACTGTGGTTTTTCCCATCTTGGATTTCCATGTATATCTAGTGTTCTTATGTGTGGATGTGTGTTTATGTTGTTGTCTATTTATTGGTAGTAGTGTTGATTCAAGATTCATGATCTAACATATGTAAATAAATTTGATCTATTAATTCACCCCCCTCATAGTAGATTGTGTCCCCTTCAATTGGTATCAAAGCTAAGTTCTTTTGAAAAAGCTTAACAACTTGAGGTAGATTTGAGATGGCACACTCAGTGGCTCAAGAAGGATTATCTACAAATAAGAAACCACTCTTTGATGGATCCAATTACGCATGTTGGAAATTAAGGATGGAATCATACTTGATGGCCCTAGGTCTTGAAATTTGGCAATCAATTATAGATGTATATGAGATTCCTAAAAAATCCTCCAAGAGATCGAGCCAGAAAGAAGGCTCATGAAAACAATGCTAAGGAAAATAATGCTATTTTATGTGGTTTATCTAACTTTGAGTTTTTGAAAGTCATATAGTGTAGGACAATGAAGGAGGTATGTGAGAAATTTCACACCATCTATGAAGGAGATGACAAAGTTAAAGGAGAAAAAATTCAAACTCATAGAGCTCAATTTGAAGGTTTCAAAATGAAGGAAGAAGAAAACATTGCCACATTCCTACTCTAGGTTGATGAAGTTGTCAACTCTATTAGAGGTCTTAGTGAGGAATTGAAAGAGAACATGATTGTGAAGAATGTAGTTAGATCTCTTCCTAGAAGATTTTATTCTAATTTTTTTATTATTGAAGAAGTGAAAGATCTGAATTATTTAAAGATGGTTGAATTACATGGAATATTAACTACTTATGAAATGAGATTTGATAGTGAAAACTCAATAAGGAAAGAGGCTACATTTAGAGCATCCAAGAAGCAAGTTGATCTAGATTCTGATGTTGGATCAAATCCAGAGGAAGTAAAATTTGTCAAAAATTTATAGAGAGGTTCCATAAAATACAAAGGTAAGTTACCTTTCAATTTTTTTAATTATGGTGAAGTAGGACATTTTATGGCTAAGTTCCCCTATAAGGATTCTAACACTATTGAGAAAAAATATGGAAAGAAGATATTTCAGAAAGGGAATAAAATTCAGAGGAAACAAAAGAGTGTAGGAGTTTATGGTGAGCTCCTCAAACACCCCAAGATCACTTGCACAACAAAATAACTTACACAAGATAGAAATGGTAGAAATATCATGCTATCATTAAGGATGAAAGAATGACAAACTGAATATGGCAATGCACATATGATGCCTTGCTTATAAAGGCAAGGTGGTGAATAGGATTAGACAAGATCATGACACTCGTGTCTTAATCCTATCACACGAGACAACTAATTCCTAACAACCTAGGATAAGATAAGTTCTAGAAAAGACAACTCATCCTTCTAGAAGGAATCTTAGAGCCTAAGTAAACTTAACATGTGAATGTGTCCCCTAATTACCTAGTGAATGATTTAACTAGATACAAGAAATTTTATTCACACCAACACCCCCCTTAAGTGCAACTTAGGGAGAAGATTAGGTGCAAAGATGCAAAGATGGGTCCTGACTACTAGGCCATGTTAGGTACCCATGTACAAAGGTAAGTGAAATCTCTCATAGACGAAGAAAAAGAGAAAACCTAGTGGGACAAAACTCCTCCCCAAAAGAGAGATGAAATACAACAATTATATCCATCACAAATTCAATCAATCTCCATACACACAAAGGATGATAAGAGAGATCATACAAACCCCCCATAATGAGATAACCTACTGTAAAAGAAGCATTATAAGCATATTTGTGGAGTAACATTGGAATCCTAAATCTGACAAGCAAGGAAAGATAATTTTGTTTGCTAGAAACCATATTAGAGTCACTCAAGGACTCATGTCAGAATCATGATAAAGCAACAATAGACCTAATGCTAAGGAACACTAGAAAACTTGCAAAATAGCACAACTCTGGAATATATGAAGCAACAGTCAATTGAGAAATGATCTGGAACTGAAATGAGGTGCAAAGAAAATGGAAATCTAATACATGCAAAAAAGGAAATAGTGCATGCAATGGTGAATGCTCACATCTACCTCCATGAATAAAAATGAACTTAGATAAGATTTCTAATGCCACTTAAATCATGAAATTTTTTGATAATTGAGGTAAAAGTTATGAATTTTTTATTAGATTTTTTTAAAAAACTGTCTAAATTTAGCTTGTAGGAAATGGTTTTTTCTAGCAAAAAAGTTTTACTTTTGACTTGATTTCAGAAAAATCTTTTCATTGTGAGGAGACAACAACAAAAACCCATAAATATTTTGATGTGAAGAACAAAACCTAGAAATATTTTTTTGATCTAGCAAGCAGAAGAAAAAATGAATTTTATTTAACCTTCAACCTAAAAAAAAAAATGACGCGCAACATTTTTTGGACATCAAGTTTTTCTATATCTGCTTAAGATATGCAAAATATAATCAATACTTAGCTGGTGTTTTGACCCTAAGAACAAAACACAAAAAATGTTTTTCTTACCAATGAGTGGTAGCTAAATTTCTTAAGAATGAAAATGGATCCAATAAAAAATAGTTTGCTTCAAACCCTTGCAGATTTGACAAAATATGTTAGAATTTGACGAAATTAAAGTTGATCTTGAATTCCTCTGATGCCCTAGATTCAATTGCAAGGCTCTCAAGACCTCAACTCACACCTAGCAAGACTTTCACACCAATATTGATCCCTCAGATCTAGGAAGAAGTCTACAACACTGAAGCTCTAATACCATGTAGGAGTTTATGGTGAACTCAAACACCCTAGGATCACCTACAAGACAAAATAACTTCCACAAGGTAGAAATGGCAGAAATATCACGCTATCATTAAGGATGCAAGAATGACAAACTGAATATGGCAATGTACATATGATTCCTTGCTTATAAAGGCAAGGTGGTGAATAGGATTAGACAAGATCATGAAAAGTGTCTTAATCCTATCACATGAGACAACTAAGTCCTAACAACTTAGGATAAGATAAGTTCTAGAAAAGACAAAACATCCTTCTAGAAGGAATCTTAGATCCTAAGTAAACTCAACATGTGAATGTGTCCCTTAATTACCTAGTGAATGAATTAACTAGGTACAAGACATTTATTCACACCAACAAAGAGTTTTTTCATAAATGAGGAAGGCTAATCTATTGATGAAGAAGATGAAGATATATCCAGAGACGAGAAAGAAAAGGTTGTGTTCATGGCCATAGAAACTACTGAAGATACTACAAAGATGAATTCTAAAAATTATGATGATGAAGTAGATCTTGTGGAAGAACTACTCTATGCTAGAAAGGAGATCAAGAAATTGAAGAAAAGAATTGTTGAGGAAGAGAAGGCTAAATATAGTTTATCTCAAAAATTTGAGAAATAAAAAAAGATGATCATTGATCTAAAAGTTCAAGTAGACGAAGTAAAGAGGATTGAAGAAGTTTTAACTAAAAGAATGTTGTCAAGAGACAAGGACTATGAGAGGTTTGAAGTAGAAATTGTATCTCTAAGGAAGGCTCTTGACAAAGTCAATCATCTCTAAAGATAACGTTTGGGAAGAGCACTAAGATCTTGGATCAAATAATTGACAATCAAAGATCATTACATATCAAAACTAGTATTGGTTTTGATGAACCAAAGAATAAGGTGAAAGAGCAACCAATGAAGCCTACTAAGGAGAATCTAGAAGAGATTGGTTTTAGAAGTTTAAATTCTAAACAAAGTATAGCAACCAATGATAGCAAGGTGAAGAGTGATGGATTTATTCAATTACAAAGGAAGAAAAAAAGATCTGGAAGAGAAGCTACAAGAGGACAAGTGTAAAATTCTAGGTTTAATCATTATTTCTTTGGTTATTTGTTTAATTGCAATATTTTTGGTCATAAGGCTATGGATTGTATAATAGATCCAATAAGAAGAAATAAATTTGTTAGAAACAATTCATTTGCACCTTTGTATAATTTCACTATCATTTGTCACAAGTGCAACAATTTTGGACACATTGCTAAAAATTGTAGTAGCAACTTTGTGAGTCCTCCTCCATAGAAAACAAGAAGAAAAGTATCAAATTGTCAAAGTCATGAATCAAATAAAGTCTAGAAGAAGATATCAAAAGAGTAAAATTCAAAGAAATTCATGATAACACAAATTTCATTGCATGCTTAAAAGGAGAAGAATATGAGGATTATAGATAGTAGATGTTCAAGTCACATGATCAGAGACAAAAGTAAGTTTATGAATTTCAAGAAATTTGATAGAGGATTTGTAGCTCTTGGAAATAATTCTATTGCCAATATTTTTGGTAAGGGTACTTTAAGTCTTGATGGTGGTAGGATAATTAAAAAACATGATGTTTTATATGTTGAAGGGCTAAAAAATAATATTTTTAGTGTCAATCAAATGTGTGACAAAGGTTACCAGCTCTCATTTTGTGGTAAATGCTATGAAATCTAGAAATTTGGTATTGGAGAGTTGATTTTGGAAGGAAGTGGGACAAACGATGATATATATCATGTCAATGAGATGAATGGACAAAAATTCCTTACTATCTAGAGAGAAGAGAGTTGGCTTTGACACAGAAGATTGGGACACATCAATTTTGATGACATTATAAATATCAACTCAAAGGGAATGGTCTAGCACATGCCAAAGATCAAGAAACCTCAATATATAAGTTGCAAGCCTTTTCATGAGGGAAAATAGATAAAGTCTAGATTTCCTACCAAGGAATATTCTACATCAAAGCCATTAGATTTGTTCCATACGAATTTATGCATACCATTGAGGACAAAGAGTCTACAAGGTGATAGGTGTTTTATGATTCTTATTGATGATTACACTAGAATGACTTGGATTACCTTTTTGAAAGAAAAAAATAGAAGCATTTGAGAAGTTTAAAGCATTCAAGGAATTAGTTGAAAATGAAATTGAAAGGACAATCAAGGTTTTGAGATCAGACATAAGTGGAGAATTAACTTCTTATTGGTATGATGTATTCTATGAAGAGCATGGGATCTGGAGGCAATTTTCAGCTCCTAGGACTCCACAATAAAATGGAGTTGTAGAAAGAAAGAACTGACTATACAAAATATGTCAAGAACAATGTTGAATCAAGAAAATCCACTATATATGTATTGGAGAGAAGCAATTCAGACTGCAATATATATTTTGAACATAGCTCAGATTGGACCTAAGTTAGAAAAAACACCATATGAGTTATGGAGAGGAAGGCTGACTTCAATCAGACATCTTAGGATATTTGGAAGAAAGTGCTACATCAAAAGGGATGAAGAAAACTTGGGTAAGTTCGATTTTAGATCTGATGAAGGTATTTTCCTTGCTTCTTCTATGTCAAGTAAAGAATATAGATATTACAACAAGAAGCTAGAGAGGATTATGGAAAGTGCAAATGTGAGAGTTGATGAGACAATTCAGTCTACCAACACTCCAAAAGTGGAAGATGATGAAGATCCAATTCGTAACAATGATGAAGACTCAAAAGCTGATTATGAGAACACTATTACAAAGACTTCAACAAGGTGTGTGTAGAAAAATTATTCTGAAGATCAAATTATAGGAGACAAGAATAGTGGAGTCCAGACCCAAAGAATAATTGAAAGAACAAATGAATAGGTACATTTTACCCTTTTATCAAAGATTGAACCAAGTTCATATTTAGAGGCAAGAAAAGAGAAAGAATGGGTAGATTATATGGAAGAATAATTATCTCAGATAAATAAAAATGAAACTTGGGAATTGGTTCCAAGTCCCAAAGGCAAGAATGTCATTGGTACTAAGTGGGTATTGAGAAACAAGTTGAATGAAGATGGAGAAGTAATCCAAAACAAAGACAAAATTGTGTGTAAAGGATATGCTCAGGTTGACGGTATTGAATTTGAGGAGAAATTTTCTTTGTTAGCAAGACTAGAAGCAATCAGGATGTTTTTGGCTCTTTCAACATTCAAGAATTTCAAAGTGTATTAGATGGATGTGAAGTCTACATTTTTGAATGGATAGTTAGAGGATGAATTTTATATTGAGCAACCAAAAGAATTTCAATGCTCAGATAATCTTGATTTTGTGTGTAGATTGAAAAAGGCTCTTTATGGGCTTAAATAGGCTCTTAGAGCTTGGTATTCTAGATTGGACAAGTATCTACAACCAAGGTTTCAGAGAGGCAGTGAAGATAATAATCTATACATAAAAATAGGAGATAAGTTACTAATTATTTTTTTCTATGTTGATGACATTATCTTTGGCTGAAACAATGATGATATGTGTAAGGAGTTTTGGAATGCAATGTAGAGTGAGTTTGAAATGTCAATGCTTGGTGAATTGTCTTTCTTTCTTGGTTTACACATTTCTCAATCAAATAAAGGAATATTCATTTCTCAAAACAATTACATAAAGAAAATGTTAAGCAAGTTCAAGATGGAAGGACACAAACTGGTAAGTACACCTATGGTCTTCAAATGTAAGTTAAGTAAGGGTGATGAATTTTCTTTGACATATCAGACTATGCATAGATCCATGATTGGAATTTTGTTGTATGTGACTGCATCTAGATTGGATATAATGCAAGTAGTTGGAATCGTAGCTAGATTTTAGGCAGCACCTAAGGAGACACATGTCTTGAAGCAGTGAAGAGGATATTCAGATACTTGAAATCTACTATGGATTTTGGCTTGTGGTATCCTAAGAGTGAAAATTTCACTCTAACAACATACATATATGTAGATTGGGTAGGAAGCATAAATGACCAAAAGAGAAAAAGCAGAGGATCTTTCTTTCTTGGTTACAGTCTTGTATCTTGGTCAAGAAAGAAATAAGATTTAGTGTCTTTATCTACAACAATAGTAGAATACATTGCGAAAAATTCATGTTGCACTCAAGTTCTATGGATGAAGCATAATTTGAAGGAGATGAAGATTGAGCTTGATGAATCCATTTCAAATATTTTATGATAATACCAATGCCATAAGTATTTCAAATAATCTGGTAATTCATTCAAGAAAAAATCATATTGCAATCAAGTATCATTTTCTAAGGGAGAAGGTTGCAAAAAAATTAAAGTTGGAGTATGTTGAAACCAAGGAGCAAGTAGCAAATTTTTTCACAAAGCCACTTCCTAAGGATACTTTTGAGTTTCTCCAAAAGAAGATGGGAGTTGTTTCTTCCTCCTCTTGAATCAAGAGGGGGCATAGGTGAAGGAGAGATTTGCCCCTACCACAAGAAGGCTTGGTGGTCTTGCGAAATGTTTTTAGAAGCTATATGGACTTAGGGGCAGTCTATTTAGGAATTCAATTTTCAGACTATTTAGAGCACCAAAATTTTTGGTGGAGTTTTCAAGAAGCCATTTTTAGTTGACCTTTTTCCATTGATGTCGAATAATGAGAATGGAAGAACTCACCAACTCAAAATGAGGTAGTTTTCTAATATGAACTATATCAGATATGTCTTCGTTTATGGCCAAAAATTTTTTTACCATCAATGACAAAGGGTGAGATTGTTGAATAAAATTTATCATTGATGTCAGAGGAGTTTATTATTGTCAAAATTTTTCGGGAGATTGGTGAGAATTAAGTGTAACTGTATTGTCATATCATTTTGAGTTGTTGTGAAAGTATATATTGCTAGCCATATTGATAAAATAAGTTGAGAATTTCCAATAGTATCATACAAAATATATTCTAATTTTAAGACTACGGGAATGGGGTAGCACAACCCCCTATAAACTATAGTGCACCTGGTAAACTTTTTAACATGACCAGCGGTGCTAGCGCGACATGCCCTCTGGTACCACGGGAGTGGGGGAGACTAGACCTTGTGACCAACCTCTTGCAACAGGAAAGATTTAGCCAACTGAGCTAGGGCCCCAACCCCATCATACAAAATCTATTCATGTTGATAGAAGTGATCTGAAAGTATGATCTAGAATGTTTCAGTTCAGTTTCTCAAGGCACAAAGATTTATTCGGTAATACAATTATGTTCAATATTCCTTTTTGAAGGAATTTTTGGCTTTTAATTTTGAATGGACAGTATGTCTACACATGCTCTATCATGTTTTAGAGTTTATAGAATTGAGGTGCATCAAGGGGAAGCTTGAAGTGACATATGGTTCTTTATGCTTGTTTATCAACTTGTTGGTGTTGTGGAACTGTGCAACAATAGACAGTAGTGTGCAACATTCAAAGTTAGCATGTGGTGATAAGATAGGTCCAGGGTTCCTATGGAAGCACATGAAATCATGCTCTTTTGGCAATTTTGTTTTTTAGGATCAACTTGATACATGTTTCATATAATTTGATTTTAGGTCCACCTTATGTCATCCTAGTTAATTATGGATCCCTGGTTAACATGGAGTGATTTTAATGTGATATCTTGTATATAATCATCATACATTTTTACAGATGTATAAGGGGAAATGAATGAATAATTGAAGAGAAGGTAGTGAGTGAATATACAAGTATGTGAGCAAGTGTTATTCAATGTGAATCATCTCAATCAATGTGCGCCATTATCAAAAGATCTCAAAGAGTGTTGTAAAGTGTTTGAATAAAGTTCAGATTGTTTGTAAGTTAAGTGATCAACATTAGAGATCTGCAAACTTTACTTTTGTAATCTAACAGGTATGGTGTTATACTCTTGAGTTGGTGCTCAAATCATTGTATAAGAGATTGGTGTCTCTTGTTGGTTGGTTCCTACATATATAATTAGGGATTGGTGTCCTTGGTAGGTTGGTGCCTACTTCATATTTTAATTCCCTTATTATATTGTTGCTTTGTGAGGTTGGATTTGGATAGTAGATCCAAGAAACTATTCTCATTGTGGTTTTCCCATCTCGGGTTTCCACCTATATCTGGTGTTGTCATGTGTGGATGTGTTCTTATGTTTCTATTTGTTTATTGGTAGTAGTGTTGATTCAAGATTCATGATCTAACATATTTGTTGAAGTAAAGAGCTCTAAATAAATTTGATCTATTGATTCAACCCTCCTCACAATAGATTGTGCACCCTTCAATTTAATTTATCAATATCCAAATTAGAGATAGATGGAATGGTTTTTAATCATCCAAAAATATATAAAACCACACAAAGTAAAATATCCTATTGTGGCAATTTTTATTTTCTAGAAAGGTATCCACCTCTATACAAAAATTATTAAATTTGATACAAAATTCTTATAAACAAGGTGAGCATAGGGAATTTTATATGGTGTAGTGAGTCTATGGGCCTCACAAATCCTATTAGTTAGTTCACAATTTTGTGTATTTTCCCTTATGCTCTTGTAAGTTACATGATAAGTAGGAGAATGTTGGGATAGGTGTTATACATGTATTGCAATCCTAACATTCAAAATTATGCCTTGATCTTTATTATTTATTTAATTATTATTGCACCCACATATTTGAGGCATCTCACATGGAATGAAACTATATTTCACTTGTATTTTAAAAATATAAAATTTATAATATTCACTTAGTGTCATAGAAGTTTCTAAATGAAACTACGACAAGCTATAAGGTGTGTAAGAGTTTTTATTATATAAGTAGCATGATGAGAGAGATTTACTTATGAACTTGAAGAAAATTAAAGAAGATCTTTTAGTTAATTAATATTCCCATGAGAATGCTTCCAAAATGGAGGATACAACCAATATTAGCACCTAGTTTGGTAATGAAATTCACTAATTTATTGTTAGTTGAATCACCTTATCTTTGGGCATTGGAATATTGCATGTATTTTGATACCTAGTGCAACATATAGTTTCTAACACATTGTTTTAGAAACCATTGATAGTTTGTAGTTTGAATTTTCTCCTATATATTTATTTCTCATGTTAAAGATATTATCATATTATATTGTAGGTATTATTATGCTAGTAAGTTATCTCCATAACTATATTGATTTGTGTAATCTCCTATGAAGTCTTGAGCTTATCATTATATTATAACCATTAAAATTGTTGATAATATAATTGGTTTAATATTTAGAGACTAGGATTTTACCTAGAAGGGTTTTCGTAGCGTAAAAGATCATGTCATCTATTAGTGTATGTGCGCATATTATTTTCTACTATAAAACAATATAATTTATTCATTGAACTTCTCTCCTCGTAGGTCATTAGTATAAATTTTTATTTGAATTTTGTTTCATTATTTAAATAGTAATTCAAGTAATATTCTTTCAAGGATTCACATACTGATGCAAGAAAAAAGCCATCTCAACCCACAAAATCATACCATCATGAAGATCAAATGGAGAAACCATTTCATTCAAATTTGAAAACTACTTTATTCATGTTGAAACAATTACAAATTTATTCAAGAAAATTTAATAAGAAACTCTACTCAAGAAATGAACTTTTCTTGCTCTTCATGTGGCTCTTCTCACTGCCCAAAAACTCTCTTTTCTATTGTTCCAACCTTCACTTCTCACTATTTTGGATTCTTAGCTTGCTGCCTTCACTTCCCAACCTTTGTTATTGTTGAAAAACCCCAAGAAAATGGTTGCCTTCTTCACACCTACCACTATGCCCTCTCTCTAAATCCTCCAAAATTTGTTGTCTTTTCCCCCCAACTCCATGCTACCCCTTCTTCTCTACATTCTACCCACCTCTTCTCTCTCCCCTTTCCACCACCTTTTTGTTGTTGTTTAATGTGTCAATGGAAATGTCTAAAATGGTGTGGCTAACTCCCATTTGCCACACCCCCACTAGTCACCTCCATTTCCACACTATTCTTCTCATTCTTTTTATTCCCCATGCTCTTATTCACCTTCCCTAACTCCTACATAGCCCCTCAACAATCTATTTCATTGTTGGAAATCAAACCCATGAAGTGGGCAACCAAATCCCAAATCCCACTCCCACCTTTCCCAAGTTGGGAGTAGCACTTTTGGGTATGCATTGGCCCCTTCATTTCACTTAATTGTGCCTTTAATGAGGAGTTACAAACTATCATTGATGGGATGAATTTTTTGATTTTAAAATTTGAAAATAACATGCCGAAAAACCTCCATATTAGCCTCTAAACAAGAGTTACAAATGGGCATTAATTTGGAGAATTTTTCATTTCTAGAAATACCAATTTGTGAGAATCAAATATCCCAATTATATGCTTAGGAATAATGTATTAAACATGCAATATAAATTTAGAGAGGAATTTAAATAATCAACAAAGAGCGACAATGTGAGGATTTGGGTGTTGATAAGTGAAAAAATCAAATTTCTCTGTTTCACATGAAAATTAGCATGAAATCTTGGAATGGCACTCCATCGACCCCTACAAAAAGAGTTTACTCCAACCTTCCAAAATTATGAGATATTAAACATTTTCCAAATCACTAGCATGGAATGGAAATTTTTAATTTCTTTGAAACCAAGGGGAATCCAAACTTGAAACCTTCACCACATTTTCTAGAATGCATTTAAAAATGTCCCTATAAAAGGATTCACAACCAAACCTCACCAATATTCTTGAACATTTTTTTCGCAAAAATTGCCTATTGTGTGCTCGAATCGTCAATAGGCAAAAACTAGCTTCCTACAAATCTGACCACTCCAAGAGCTTTCCAAAGTTGAGAGATGCCAAATGAACCCAAAAACACACTAAAAATGAAATTCAAACCTGAATTTTTTCTTGGTTGATGCCAATTTCCAGTCCACCTGGATGCTTTTGCATTAGACACACTAGGTAGGAAATTTTTTATGAGTAGAACTCAAAAAATGGAGTGGAGTAGTCAAACTACTCTTACAAGTTGTAGACAACTTGTACAGAAATCCCTCACTAAGAAAAGTATATAGATTCATTTCTTCTTCCTCCTCTTCCAAAATCTAATTGAAACATTTTCCATCTCCTTCCAACAATTTTGCACCCCCTTCTTCCTTCTTCTTATGGACTTACATGCATCATGTGTCATCCTCCTCCTCTAAATTATTTTTGATATTTGCTTCTCATTCATGGGATTTATCCCACCATCAATTGACCACCTCCAACAATAGCTACCTATAGCATCCTTTACAGGTTCTGTATGAAAATATGCATTATCCATGCACCAATCTATAATTAAATCTTTTACGTTCATCTTTACAAACAAATCAAAATCTACATTTACGTCTTTCTTCTCCATGACTGCAATATCATCCTTCATTGTGGCATCTCCCACGATATCATCAACTACAAAATCTTCAAAATCCATCATTGCAACCACAACTACATCCTCATCCTCTGCTACTATCTTCTCTTCACTTCCCACTTCTTCATTTTCCTTCATCCTCTCATCACTTCCATCCCTTATTGGATTTTCAAATAAGCTATCAATAATTCTTATCTCTTTTTCCAACACGAGATCATCCTCTTCCTCACCAACCTACTCATCAAATTTAGGACCATACATGTTCATTATTTTTTATTGTAAACCTTCTTCGTCCACTTCACATAATGCACTCCATTCACATGCTATTGCTGTAACTTGCTATTGCTGCAACTTGCTCCTCATTATCTTCTAAATATTTATGTGGGTTTCCCCCACATATTATTCCTTGTTTTTAACTCCTGCCAAAGGGCTACAATACTTTTTATTTTTGATCTTATCTTTGCTATCCTCTTTCATGAGAGTGTTCTTCTTCCCATATCTCTCATCCCACACTCTCACTTCCTCTTCAATCTTCTTTTCTAATATATTTACTTCAGCTAGGAGCTTTTCAAATTCTTCATGGTGCTTCATATTTTCCTTTTCTCTCTTGTATTGTTCCCAAAACAAAATTATTACAGCCTTCTCATGACCCATCCCATCCTCTTAGGTATAGACTGTCTCATGTCTGACAATCTATCTACACATTCTAATCCTCTAACTTCATTCTCCACCCGCAGGTCCTAGCATAGATTGACTCACATTCAATGATACACCTATACACTCTTAGCTTTGATACCATTTATACAAGCAAAAACCCATCCCAACCCATAAACTCATACCATCACGAAGATCAAATGGATAAACTATTTAATTCAAATTTGAAAACTACTTTATTCATGTTGAAACAATAAAACATTTATTCAAAATAAATTAATAAGAAACTCTACTCAAGAAATGAACTTTTCTTACTCTTCCCGTAGCTCTTCTTGCTACTTCAAAACTCTCTTTCCTACTATTCCAACCTTCACTTCTCACTATTATAGATTCTTAGCTTGTTGCCTTCACTTTCCAACCTTTGTTGTTGGTGAACAACCCCAAGAAAATGGTTGCCTTCTTCACACATCCCACTATCTCCTCTCTATAGCTCCACCAAAATCTGCTATATTTTCCCCAACTCCATGCTACCTCCTCTTCTCCCCTTTTCCACCAGCTTTTTGTTGATGTTTAATGTGTTAATGGAAAGGTTTGAAATGGGGTGGCTAACTGTCACTATCCCATGCCCCCACTACTCCCCCTCTCTTTCCACACTAATCTTCTCATTATTTTTATTCACAATTCTCTTAAATATCTTCCCTAAATCCTATGCAATCCCTCAACAAGATGTTTCATTGCTAGAAATGAAACCCATGAAGTGGGCAGCCAAACCCTAACTCCCACTCGTACCATGCCCAAGTTGGGCGTAGCAATTTTGGGCATGTATTGGCCTTCATTCCACTTCATTGTGGATTGAATGAGGAGTTACAAAATGTCATGAATGGGCTGAATTATTTTAAAATTTTAAAATAACATGCCGAAAAACCCTAGATTAGCCTCTAAACATGTGTTACAAATAGGTATTAATTTGGAGATTTTTAATTTTTATAAATACCAATTCATGAGCATCAAATATCCCAATTAGATGTTTAGGAATAATGTCTTAAACCTTATACAATAACAATTTGGAGATGAATTTAATTAATCAACAAATAGCAACAAGGTGAGGATTAAGGTGGTTATAGGTGAAAAAAAAAAAAATTCTCCATTTCACATGAAAATTGACATGCAAGCTTGTAATGACACCCCATGGACCCCTGCAAAAATATTTTACTCCAACCCTCCAAAATTGTGAGATATTAAACATTTTCCAAATCACTAGCATAGAATGGAAAATTTTAATTTCTTTGAAACCAAGGGAAAATCCAACCTTGAAACCTTTATGACATTTTCTGGAATTCATTTAAAAATGCACCTATAAAAGGATTCACAACCAAACCTAATCAATCTTCTTGAACAATTATTTTGAAAAAAATTTCCTACTGTGTGCTCGAGTTGTCAATAGGCAAAAACTAACTTCCTACAAATTTGACCACTCCAAGAGCTTTCCAAAGTTGAGAGATACCAAATGAACCCCAAAACAAATTGAAACTAAAATTGAAACCTAAAGTTTCTTTTTGGTTGATGTTGATTGCTAGTCTGCACGAATTCTTTTGTATCACATACTCAAATGATTTAGTTATAATATAGAAAATTATCTTTGTAAACTTGTAGCATTAGAATCTATCACAACAAAGCTAAAGCTAGAAACCTTGTTTACACACTTGTACATCCTTTTTTTCCAAAGGTAACAAATTTATTATACAATATTCCCTAGTAATGACTATTATAAACTCATTACAAACTCCATCTACACTCTTTGATGAACACATCAATAGATCAATGATTCCTACCTCACAAGGTGGTTGGAGCAATAAGTCTACTTTATCATCTTTTCATTGAAAAGCGTCATATCTCTCACCCAAAATTTAGGGTTTTTACTATATAAACAGATTGTCCTTTGATGCCCTCACCTTCATAAATGATCAAGGATAAATTAATTGGCTAGCCCTATTTTTAAAAAAAAAAATTAGTTCAATTTTTAATATTTCAAAAATATTTTCAATATATGGATTTTCGTTAGCTCAATAATAATAGTAATTTAATCTTTTATTTCATTAGAATATTTATAATTTACATTGAGATAAAATTCTAAAATTCTTATGCTTATAATATACATTCACGGACTAGTCATTCAAAATAATCATTTCCAAGACAACCATACAATCATGGAGGTAATAATTTTGACACAGTACATGTCAAACAACTGTAACTCAAAAATTAAATGAGTAAGATGAATAATTGAATGAATCAAGAATGACTAGATGAATAACCAAATGTTAAAAAATGAAATGGCAATAAAAAAAAAGGTTAAGCCAATATAACCAACATGGAATGTGACTTGACTAATAGAGTAAGAATTATAATTCTAAACACATGATCAACATATATAACACATTAATAAACCATATGCACATGTATCGTATCTCTATACAATTTTCTATACTAATGTGACCATGTTCTCCTTCATGATGGTCTCCGCCAGTAGGATTAAACCTCACACACATATCAAAGTGAAAATTGATACATTAGTTGACATGCTACACATATAAAATTAACATTTTATGAAGCATATAAACATCAAAAACTTATTGTAGAAATTTGATATAAAATTTATAATGTCAAATATTCATTAACATATCCAGGTTGTCGATTCCCCTACTTCTTTTAGAAGGAAAAAGGTTTCTTTTAAGGAACCCCTCAAATTTTGATTTCTAATGATAATTTTGGGTCTCCTTGGTCCCCATCCCCTAATGTCACCCATGAGGAATCTCCTATCAACTCTCCTTTGTATCGTAGAAAATCTGCTAGCCCCATCCCTCTCCTCGAAAAAGAGATGCATACTCATACCACAATTGAATATCCCTCGGCCTCTCAAAACCCTTGCAAGAATTTTGTTTCTCTGTACAAAAAAGTTAATGATCTATGAAAAGCTATAAACATCCAAAATAAAATTCTCAAATGGTAGCTTGCATAATTTTTTATGGATAAGAACAAGATCCAAAATTTAGAGTCTATTATTATGAAGGCTAGGGATTGACCTAGAGAGGAGGTAGATGAGGAACACTAGGAGTTGATGAAAGGTATAAATGAGACTTTTTAAAAATGGGCCAAGCTAGAAAATGATGGGGAATTAAAGGAGGCTATCAGGTTGATGGAGGATTGCATGAATTTGAAAAAGGAGGTTACTAGTCTTCAAAGAAACTAGGATGTTATGTAACGCCCCGCCACACAACCCTAGAGGAAGTTGCATTTAACTACTTAAATGGAATAATTTTTTTTTTAAAAGGATAATTAATAAGTAAGTTAATTAACTAATGCCAACAACCTCTAACCTACACTTTGGCACAAGGGAATGCAATGCGACTTTCGCACCTGAAGCTAGCTCTACCTGCCACCTATCGCCTTGCCTTACCGCACCCAGTCTACATCGCGACACGATTGAAGAAGAAATGAAGGAGTCTGTCGCTCCTGAATCAAATAAGATGGTAACTGGGTAACCCAACAACATACCATAAGTCTCAATGATCATGCCCTAATGTTCGGCTTGGCGGTTATCAACCGCTGCAAAAACTCGATGCCCTCTACCTGCATTGCCAACTGTCGGCTCAGATGCCACTGGTCCCTGAGAAAACCCAACTGTGCCCTTGTTGGGACAACCTCTAGCCATGTGACCCTGCTGAACACATGAAAAAAACTCAATGACTCTGCCAAAACCTCTACCTCCAGATGGTGCTAGATGGTGCACTAGACTGCTGCGCACTATCCCTGAAAGTAGACTGCGAACTCTGTGCTGGCTGCTCAAAGTTGGAGCGTTTCACACGCCTCTGATTCCTGTCTCCCTGTCTCTGCTGGAAACCCTTAAATTTCCCCTGTGATGCCTACTGCTGCTGCTGACCACCCTGAGATGGCCCCTGCTGAGACTTAGGAGGTAAACCTCCCTGAGACTGCCCTCCTCTAGCACTAGATCCTACAACTGCACTACTACCAATTGGAGCACTCATGTGCCCTCCAAATGCCATACTCAAATTCTCCTCAACCAGGTGTGCTTTCTCTACAGCCACTTCCATGGTCTTGGGTTCGAAAACCCTCACACCACCACTGAGACGGGCATTTAAGCCCCTAACAAAATGGTGAACTAACATGCTCTCGTCGTCGCCAATCCCTGTATACTGTTTGAGCTCGTAAAAATGACACTCATACTGCTCAACAGATAATGCTAACTGATGCAAGGCATGGAACTTGTCCCCTCGACGCTGACGCCAATGCTCAGATAAAAATCAAGCTCTGAATCTCTCTACAAAGATCTCCCATGATATAGTATGAATATCAATATGGAGCTTCTGCTCCTCCAATCTCCACCAAGTGGAGGAAAATCCTCTCAGCTGCATAATGGCATATTGAGCTCTGGTGTTGCTACCATACGGATGCATGGCGAAACACCTGTCCAAGTCTATCAGCCAGGTCTCGGCCTCTAGACCCGTACCAGATCCATCATATAATGGAGGGTGCTCTCTGAGCAAGTCCCTCATGTGAGCCTCGGACTGGGGTGAAGCTTCCCTCACCACAAGATTAATCTGAACCTCTGCCTGCCTAGGTCCAAGGAGTGCCAAAGCCTCCTCTAGCACTCTACGCGCTGCCTCGATCCCTGCTGGATCCTGCTGCAAATTACCAACCCCAGGTGTGTTCTGTGATCCCTGTTGTTCCTCTTGATCAGGAATTAGATAAACTAAAGGAGGAGAGTCATGCTGACTCTCACCACGACTGCCTAGACGGCCACGAACACGCCCTCTACCTCTTCCATGTTTGGGCGGCATAATCCTGCACAAACACGTCAAGGTATTAGGCAAGGTACACAACTCAAATCTTAAACAACTAAAGCTTAATGGTTCCATCATAATCCCAGAGTACCCAATGTTTAAACCTAGGCTTTGATACCATGTGTAACGCCCCGCCACGCAACCCTAGAGGAAGTTGCATTTAACTACTTAAACGGAATAATTTTTTTTTTTAAAAGGATAATTAATAAGTAAGTTAATTAACTAATGCCAACAACCTCTAACCTACACTCTGGCACAAGGGAATGTGATGCGACTTTCGCACCTGAAGCTAGCTCTACTTGCCACCTATTGCCTTGCCTTACCGCACCCAGTCTACATCGCGACACGACTGAAGAAGAAATGAAGGAGTCTGTCGCTCCTGAATCAAATAAGATGGTAACTAGGTAACCCAACAACATACCATAAGTCTCAATGACCGTGCCCTGATGTTCGGCCTAGTAGTTATCAACCACTGCAAAAACTCGATGCCCTCTACCTGCATCGCCAACTGTCGGCTCAGATGCCGTTGGTCCCTGAGAAAACCCAACTGTGCCCCTATTGGGACAACCTCTAGCCATGTGACCCTGCTGACCACATGCAAAACACTCAATGACTCTTCCAAAACCTCTACGTCCAGATGGTGCCAGATGGTGCACTAGACTACTGCGCACTATCCCTGAAAGTAGACTGTGAACTCTGTGTTGGCTGCTCAAAGTTGGAGCGTTTCACACGCCTCCAATTCCTGTCTCCCTGTCTCTACTGGAAACCCTTACGTTTCCCTTGCGATGCCTGCTGCTGCTGCTGACCACCCTGAGATGGCCCCTACTGAGACTTAGGAGGTAAACCTCCTTGAGACTGCCCCTTTTTTTTGATATATTTTTTTTTCAATAGAAAAACCAGAACTTAAAGAGGTAAGGAAATTAAATAATAAAATTCTGGAAATAGTTTCATTTTAATAAAATTTGGCCAGCATAACCCTACCATAGGAAATTATAAAAATGAATCCCAAGTTCACATGGATTATTCTATATATAAAAATAGGTCTAAATAGCCAAACAATCAATTGAAGAACATCAAGAACAATGAAGGATTGAAAGAAACATGGAAATTTAACCTTTCATTCCTCAACACACTTAAATCAACAAAATTACATTAAAACAAGGTGTGAACTTGAATCTTTTGGAGTATGTGGATAAAATTGTAGCTGCTTCGAAACCCTCTTGAGCACTTCAGATTCCTCAAGCTTTTCCTTCAAACCCACAAAATAAAACAATCTTCCTCTTCTCTTTTTCCAATTTTCTCAAAAAAACTCCATGTTTAAAAGTTGTGAAGAAATTCAAGATAATGCAAATTTTCTCCAAAATCCCACAACAACCCTCATAAATTTTTGAAAACAGAAAATAGGAAATATCTTTTCTTTTGTTGAATTTTGAATTTTGAATTTCAAATTTGACTTTTAATTTATTTTTCTAATTTTTCAATTCCAATTCAAATTTGCATGCATTTTCAAAATGAATAATTTAAATCATTTCACATGAATAACTTAATCAATTAATAATTAAATCTACCATAAGATTAAATATTAGATTAATTAAATTAAATTACTCAATAAATGAATCACAAATCCTACATTACTCTAACTCCCCAAATAGATTGAAATCAGGCAAATTGAACACAATAGACAACTGGACCATACTAGGCCTGACGACACACTACAACTAGGGTGACGACTTGGCGCGGAAATCCTAACTACTATCTCCCATTCGATTGCCATTGGGCAATGAACATGCTCAAACCTGAGAAACCAGGTGGAGTCGATGTCCTGTACCTGTCAACCCGCAACACCGAATATAACCACATGCAATAATATGTCATAAATAAGGCACACCGTGAAGAGGAAATCACGAGATCGTAAGGCACTCACAAGTGAGTGATGCGATACCGTCCTCTTCACCAATACAATAGTTCTAACTGACGCATTTAACATAGCAGCACAATCAAAAGCAAGAACCATCATATATCCACATATGTTAATTCCAAACATGTCATAATAATCATATCCAAATGTAATATCACCACATCAAAATACATCACAATAAAACAGTGATCCACTAAAATCAAGTACATAGCCAAGTACAAAGCAAAACTAAAGCATAGAGAGGAACAACATAGTTCACACAATAGATCAAAACAAAGGAGTACTACATCCTCCCCCCTAGGTTCAGGCTTACTCTTGGAAGCCTGCAACTACCCCTAGTGCAAACTCCAAACAATCACATAACCAAGGGTTCCAAAATTGAACCACTCCAAGCCTCAACACAAAACAATAGCAACCCGTGCCGTATACAACTCAGCCAAGCACATTGTTAAACCAACAAGACAACATGGTGGAGCAACCACCAACCAAGTCTCTAAAACACATAACCATGGATTATCACACGTACTACATACATGTACCAATACACATCACTCAGAAAGCAACATACCAACTCATGATAGAAGAAACCATGAACCAAGAACAACTAACCATCTCAAATGATTCCAACAAAACCACAATGACATGTCTCTTGCTGCATAAGGTGAGCAACCTTCAAGAGATAGTCATCACAACAAAGGTGAGTAGTGGGTCCTAGCTGCAAACAACCCCACATACCCCATCCTCAACGTTTCCTGCATCTACTTCCTCGTACACACTCACCAAGTCCGTATCATACGTCCTTGGAGAGGAATTACAATACACACAACTGAAATTGAAAACAACAAAGATAACTAGCTTAGCCACCAAGCTCATAAAGAAGATAAAATTAAAGTTCCATTTCAACAATAAGGTAATAAATGTGCACAATTTCAACATTGAATCAAATATATAACCACTAGGGTTATAAGAAAATAAGATCACAAGTCATGGCTAAACCTCCACAATCAAATATAGAATAGGTGTCGGCCCTCACAATCAACTGAAAAGAATCATCAATAACCGAAAGAAAGTTCACAATATTCAAAATTTCACTATACAATAACCGTGTGACTAGTTACTAGCCACAAAATGAGGTAGGAGGAAACAACGTCTGACAAGAATGATAACAACCCTCATGTGATGCGGAATGATCATGCAATCCACATGACCCAGAGTGTATCCACGACTCTCAAACCAGAAACAATTGCTGGTTTCTTACATTTACAAGGATACAACTACATACATAATCCCCTAGGAACATTCAATTCCATAACCCATGGACTACATATCAGAACTTCCCAACCAAAACCTTTTATCAGGTTTCTTTCACGCTACTCTTTTCCACAGAGTACATCATGTTGAACCAGAAGCCATGAACACGTGATCACTTAGCCACTCTACTAACAATTCACAGGGACAACACAATGGGCACACATGTACCCTTGGGTTGTGGAGTTGTTCCACGTGTCGTCTTAGAGGAGTGGCTTGTAACGGGGGCCGACACACAAAGTGGTGCCAGGATAACTTGTTGTAAGTTAGTTAATCCAGTGATAACTAAATTAAATGATTAGAGTATCATGTAGTAGCAAACATTTAATAAGATAATTATGCGTCGCTCCTTACCACAAGGGCTTGTAAAGACTTGGGTCGAGACGGGAAGGCTTGGAATGGCAAGATCGTTATCTTCTCACCATGAAAGATAACTGATTTTGCATTGGTTTACATGAGGGGCTGAAAGTCGTTAGAGGTTACCAGGATAACCCGAGACAAGGGCCGAGACCTAGGAAGACTCACCAAGATAACCTATGTAATGATGAGATGACACTTCTCCTAGGTCGACAGTATGTTCGCATCAGTGATGCAATTGATCAAGTAATTTCTGGAAGCATTGTAACCCTGTGATTAAGTGTTGTTATTGTATTTATTTCAGTATGGTTATGTTAGCCTATGTCTAGTGGTAGATGTCCTTGGTTAGAGATTCTGGTTACTATCTCCTAGCATGGGGGGTGGACCTTTGGGTTCCACTTGGTTGGGTGGAACGTGCACCTTACTCCGTTGGGTTTTCTCCTTGTTCATGTGGACGAGACTTCCAGTTGGAGAGCTCATTGGTTTCAGTTTCAGCTCTTGCTTTATTTCATTTCAGTTGATCTTGTATTATTTTACCCCTCATCTGTTAGTGAGGTGGAAGTTGTAACTGTAACCTTATTTATTGGACTTGCCTCATTCGGGGAATGAGAGTTGTAATTGTAATATTTAATTATGGATAAATGGATTTGAAAGTTATCTATTATGCTCTGATGTAAATTATCTTAATTGGAATGTATGTGTTCAATTATTGTCTATATATTTGACATGGTTTATATTCATGTTGTTGTTGTGGGTTGTTAAGATATCTCAATCTCGTAACCTTAGGGGATGTTTGCATTGGGAAGCGAACTTGTATATTAATTGTACTTAAACAAAAAAAAAATAGCCTGTTAAGTAGTTGTTTGCAACATCCTTTAGGGTTGCGTGGCGGGGTGTTACATGTTATTTTTAATATGAAGGAAATTATTGATTATAGAAGAGACTATTAAGAATATGACTGTGAACATTCAAGTATTTTGACAAGAGCTACTTAAAATTTGTGCTAAGAGAGAAAGGGATCAAGTTCCAATATATCCCCCTTCTAGCTCCAATAATAAAGGTAAATCAAAAGAGAATGCCATGCCTGCCACCATGGAGAAAATTAAAACAACTCCCGATATCCTTTCTTTTGAGGACAAGCTAGAGTTCCTTACCAAGGAGTGGTATGCCATAAAAGGTCTTCACCTTCTAGGTGACTAGTAACTAGTCTCTTCGGGTTGCTGGTCTAGGGCTAGTCCTATTTGTGTCACTACAGGTTGTTGGTCCTTTTGTCTTAGTTTGTGTTTCTTTATTGTCTCACTCCTTGTGAGACCCCTCTGTATTTCCTCTATGGCTATTTTGTGAATGGGTTTATCCCCTTTCCACTTAATCTTATCAAAACATATCTAGTCATCATAAATTATATAAAACACCCAAAAAATATAAATAATTCTTAAGAATTACATAATAAAAACCAAATATTATATTACATCAAATATCAACAATTGTATAAGTCTAATATAAATTATTACATGCCAAATATTAATTATTTCATTAATCCAATAATGGGATATTACAAGTGAGAATCTCTTATCTCTCAAAGTGTGGATCAACGTATTTTTTATAATCCTTAATGTATCATTTGAGGCATCAACATAAATGTCTCCAAAAAATGCTCATACAATATGATTATATGTAATCCATGTATTATGTGATTTTGGCCATTTTTTCATACAAACCCTCATAAACTCTATAGTTGGCTTTATAACAATCACAAAACATCATGAAAGAATCTAAAGATTGGGGTCCACTACCCTCTAATTTGGATAAGATGAGGCATTTATTGGTGTAAATTCACCATGCTTATGAGTCCTCTCTTACCTTGTCCAACACATGATGAAAAAGAAATGCAGTCCATGCATATATAGAAGTATACCTTCATATATAATTATTTACAAAATAGGGTTACCTCATCCTTTTGGGGTCATGTATAGTATACCACCAACTAATGGGGATAAATTAGAGGAATCACAATAGGCTCCTCACACCTACTAACATGATAATCCCTAACATTATGCCTACCACTATAAAATAAGTATATATTTTGAACTTGTATGGTGGTCACTCATGAAGAACTATCTATATATAAGGTAGTGCTCCTAACACTATATAATAGCGACTTATAAAATAGTTCTTGATGCTATAAGAGTCATAAGGATTGCATGATTAAATTGTATCAACCATACATTAAATCTTTTCTTTAATTAAAATTAGTGTTAGACTATTTAAAATGTTTAATGTGTTCAAGGGTTAATCTAAATATATTAAAACAAGATAATGTTTCTAAATGATTTTTTTCTCATTATACTAAAATAAGTAAAAAATAATTTAAAAAAAAAAAGTTGTTACATCTATTTTTATTAAAAAATGTCTCTTTTAAATTTAGATTAGAATTTTAATTTATAAAATTGCATAAATTATAGTTTTATTTCTCTTTAAAATATAGACAAATTATTAGACAATAAAAATCACTACTATAATTGTGTTCAAATCTTGATAATACTATTTAATAGAAAACTAACCTCAAACTCAAAGATTTTATAATTATTATATAACTTAATAATAAGTCTATAATAATTAATAAAAAATAAATTGAAACAAGCACATACAACATGCAATCATCTTATGGTTATACTAAATTATTCCTCAAATTGGTGAAGTGTTGTCAACTTCCAAATGAATCTTATCTAACACATTATCTAAAAGCAAGGAGATACAACTTGTGATAATTATCAAGAAGAATATATAGTTTATAAACAATTCACCCTTTAACTTTCAATTTTTTGCATCTACCCAATTGATTATAAAGGTTGTACGTACAAAGAATATTTGATCATATTAATATGTGGTCCCAATTAGAAATTTACTTTGAGAGAATTAATAATGTAATTCAATATTGAAATACATAAATTTTTCTAATAGTTTTTAAAACATGTAATTGTTTAATAATTAGTTTATTAAATTTGATGTAGTTAAATATTTTTTCCTAAATTAAATAATTTAGAGAAAATTTATTTAGAATCAAAATTTATAATATTTTATATAAAGTAGATTAAAATTATATTACATACAATTTTAATGAAATAAATATTCTTAATTTTTAATATTAAATAGATAATTAATTTTTAATATATTTTAAATTATATATATATATATATAATTATATAATATAATGATGAAATATTTATAAATACAAAATGCTAATATCAAATTCAAATTTCTAAATTTTCATCAATAAAAAATACATATATATTAAATAAAATAAACTAAAAAATATTTTATCTTCAACATAAAAATATTGTTATAATTTCAAAAATATTAATAGTCTCCTTTTGGTTCCCATAATGCTTCACCGCTTTCACTTCAGATTTTTTGAAGAGGTCGGTTGATCAGAATGCCTTCCCACGTGGTTTATTTACTAAAGCATCATATACGAAATTTGGAAAAAGGTGGTGGTCCTGTAGCCGCTTTAGTCAAATTTTGGCTTAAATGTAAATCCGAGCATGGGGTGAATTTTGCAAAATCATGTAATGGGGGGAAAATGGAAAATCTTATGGATATTTTGGTTGTCTGCACTACTGGCCTTAGGCCAAATTTTGTAATTATGGGCTATAACCAGATGTTTTCTTCTTGGTTCTTTCTTGCCAGTATGCCTGCCGAACTAGGATGTACAAAACAATATTTATTTATATATTAATATATTATAGTGGCTCAGCCACTTTTGTCTAAAAAAAATAAGGAATATTATACTAGATAAAGTAAACCAGGAATATTTTGTCTTTAAAAGATAATGTTGTTCCATATTTGTACAGATAGAGATGACATAATAGTTGCAAATATTCAAATAACCGTGCCAAAGTAAAGAATATAATGTTCATAAAAACAAAAAATCATAATATGACAAACTCTTACCACCAAAGTAAGGAATACAATGATCATAGAGATAAATGAGATAATACGGGTTATAAAACTCTCAATAATAAAAATATTTTATTAAAAAGATTGAAAAATTATATAAATAAAAGTTTTAATCATTTCCATTTTAATTATATATATATATATATATATATATAATGGAAATGATTAAAAAATTTATTTATGTAAAAATGATTATAAAATAAATATTTTTCTTATTTTTTATGATATGATGTAAGTTTTATATTTTGGTAGAGGAGAAAAGCATGTATTTTGTTTTTATCATTTTCTTTTGTATTTATATTGACTTTATTATAAATACAATATTTTAATACTATTTTTTAATTTTGCAAATAAATTCACACAATCTTAAATTTTATTATCTAGTAGCCTACCTTAGTCTCTAATGGTTTGGATTAGCTCTCATTTCAACCATCCATATACCCTAGATTGGACTACAAATACATATGTCCCCTAGATAAAATTGAAACCTTGACCCTATCCCACTAATTTAGACACATTTTCTTACTTTCTCAAACTAACCCTTCCAAACTATTACTCATCTTATTCACCAAATATTTTGAATTAAGCACCTGTAATCTTGTATTTAAAGATAAGTATTACGACATTAATTATTATCAAAGATAATTTTGATATAATCAAACAAGGATTGATTCATCTGAAGAAAAATGGTCTATTAAGAGCATTTCTACACTTTTACATCACAAATACTACACAAAATTACATCTTTTGTTTTATGTTTTTTCAATTATTTAAAATCAACGGAGAGGTTTGATTCAATATGAAGGAAGTTTCATACTTCTCTATGTATATAAAAAATATTAAAGGTACAAGCAAAGACGAATAAGATTAAATAAATTTTCAAAAGAGGATGTAATGGCATGTAGATGAAGTAGAGATTAAATTGTGGGTAAAAACTTATCTAGAATAGATTTAGATTTATAACTTACAACTCCGTCATAATCTAACAAATACAAAAACAATTTTAAAATTGTAATATGATGAATTGAATATGATATATAGTAGAAACTCTATCATCAACAATCATAATTTAACAAAAAGCTAAGTAAAACTCTAACTCTATTTTATATTTATCAATTCAAACTTATACTAAAATATATAATTAATATTTTACCATTTTAGAATTAAATTAGATCATAAATTACAATAGGGTGTGTTTTACCAACGTACAATTATATTTTTTAAATAATGGTAGAAAATAATGTGTGTTATAGAAAGGTAGAGAGATTTACACCATGCAAAATAATAAGTATTCTAAAACATATCATTTAATTTCATATATCATTAAATTTTTAAATCTTTTGAAAAAAGACATACTTATTCTATGTCATTAGAAAATTTTACAAAATCTATTGGAGATGGAAAATAAATTAAGACAATTAATTAAATTATAATAATAAATAAATTTAATTTATGATAAAAATGGAGATTAGCAATAATAATTATTAAAATTTAAAAATTTAAAATATAAATATTAATTAAATATCAAAGGTGCAAAAGTAATGTTGAAGACATTTGATTCACCATAATATTGGATTTTAGGGCTTGTTCAAATGGGTGAATTAGAATCTACAAACTATGTGCATCTATACTTTGGCTTATCTACATGGATGCAAACCTAATCTTCACAAGTATAGACTTGAACCTTATGGATGATATTGAACTTACAATTTATAAAAATGATTTGGTAGCCCGTGAACCCACAAAAGTGGTTTACAATTTGAGTGAGGAAGGAAAACTTCCAAAAAAATGAACTTGCAAAAAAAATTGTTTGGGGGGGTTCGAGCGAACTCAAGGTTCGAACGAATCCCTTTGCATGTGGGAACTTGCAATTCCCATTATGGTAAGGGGGTTTGAGTGAACCCCTAGGGGTTCGATTGAACCCCTAAGGTTCGCTCGAACCCCCCTTTTCCCACCTTCCCACCCTCTGAGCTAAAAAACCTCCAGATTTTTTCCCTTCGAAGCTCGGATTGAGGATGAAAATGGAGAATACTTCACAGACCCAACTGGAAGATGGTAGTCCTCGGAATGAGATATCCAACAAATATAATTTTAATATGTTTTAGTTTTATTATGTATGTTTTTTTTAGTTTTATTAAACATAGGTTTTTCACCAAAAAACAAGTTCTCTGTTCTGCACATGTGGAAAAATAGCAGATTATCAAAATAATTTTTTTTAAAATATGTTTGTGCCAGGTATTGATGTCCTTGATCCATTAAAAAATATTTTTTTAAATTTCAATACATACAAAAAAAGTTATGTTGTATACGGTCCGCCTATGTCTGAATTGCAATTGGTTTGACGTCAAAACTTGATTAAGGAAAAACTATTCAATAAAAAACTATGAGACCAAATGAAAGTTCTAGATATCGTAGTTAAAAATCTAAATTCAAAAAAATTAGAATTTTATCCTTCATACAAAAAAATTTATGTTGTATACGGTGAGCGTCACTCCTTAAAAATGTTATTTTTTTTAAAACTAGTTTTCGAAGGAGATGGAAAAATAAGTGCAATTTGATTCCAAAAAAATTCAAAAAAATATATTTATAATCTATAGACAAAATTTTACAAATCACTAGTTTTCATCATCTCCAAATTCCTCACGGTTTAGCCGCTATAGGAGCCCGAAAGTGAAGATTTAGTTAAAAAAAATTAGTTTGGTGTCTAGTTTGCCCAAAAATTGTAAACCACTATTGTGGGATCACCCTAACCTAATTATTGTTGGAATTCGTTTACATCAAAACTCTAATATCAAAATATGTGTATGGAGTAATAGAATTTAGGAATGCGTTTAGCAATATATAAAATTATGAGGATCATAAATTCTTCTTAATTAGACCCTTAGTTGGGATTATTTTAAAGCTTTGAGTGAAAGGTTCAAATATAGAAAGTAATTACATAAGAGGATTAAGATTATGTATGTTGAATAATGCTTTAATAATGTTGCTAAAATTCTCTCATAAATTCTTTATGACAGGTTCATCCATAAATATTATTATAATATCTAAATGAGTGAATGAATATATTTAAATACAAAAATCAAGAAAAAATAAATTCAAACCTAGATTATCTCATTATGGCTAATAGAATATAATTATTTAATATTTGAATATTACACATTTGGGGTTTCAAATTTGCAAGACTATAGTAGTGACCTAGACCAAGTTTACACTTACAAAACTTCTATAAGGTCCTAAATGAGGAATCTATGGATCAAGATTAAATATTTGAGGATGTGTGAGAATGAAATCTATATATGGGATTTTTATGGAACAAATTCATGCAATAATATGCCACTTATAAACTTGTTATTAAAATTGGGATTAATCAAAATGAGTCCAAAACATAAAGAAAAATGTCATGGGTATGATGTGTTCACTATTAAATTTTTCTCTCACTTTTATATGTGCATGTAACTACTAGGTAAATGCATGTCAAAATAAAACAAGAAATAAATATGAAAATAATATATTTCTTAGACATGAAAGAATACAAATCTACACAAATTATAAAAATCATTATTGTATTCTTCTCACAATGAATGATCCATAAAAACCTATAAAACATGAAAAAATGCAATAGAGATTCCCCCTATTGTGGAAAGTGAGAAAATCTCTAACTATACATAAAGAACCTCCATCTAGAAAATAAGATTCTAAATGAATCTAACCACATGGAATTAATATTTGTCTTTGTAGATAGTTTAATAAAACCTCCTTTCTGTCATGGGGCTAGACCAGTGCACGGATCAAATGCACCTTTTCTACTCGGAGAGGTCTATCTCACGCGGCACTGCTCAACTCTACTTGCGACTCCCTTGCAGATGAGCCCTTTCTTGTTCACAAATTACGCCTTTGGGCCAGCGAGTCCTCCTTCATGAGGAACTCGACTTTACAAGTGCATTGTGAAATTACGCACCTGCGAGCTACTAGGAGCTCTTTGGCATGCATGTTAGAAACATGTCTAACTTTGTTCACTTCTCTGAACGGCTGCTGCACTCGGGTGTAGACTCGGTGATTTGGCTGAGTGCTTCATGGCTCGTGTCCCCCATAAGACAACTGACTACTAACTCATTCACCTTTGAACCCTGAGTTCGCTCTTCGTGTGGACTGGCTCGGGGAGCGCTTACAGATCCAACTCTAAACTCACAACGGATTCCTTTTTGATCTCTAGGGAGGTTGACTCTGGCTGAGTAACTCCCACTGCTGCATAGGGCCCAGGATCATAGATCACCTGGTCCGATGACTTCAAGGATTGTGCAATTTGTCTCCATAGACACCAACTCGGCTGAGGGAGTTCTGACGGTGCTGTTACGCTAGGGTAACCTTTGTTGAGACCTTGCACGATGATACCAATTCGAGTGTCTGGGACTCCTTCCTTGCTGCCCCCATTCCTGGAGTTGAACAACAAATTCACTGGCTTCCATCCTTGCTCCGACTATACACCATACTGAGGAGTTCGACCCTTGAGTAACTCATGTGATCCTGCTGAAGAGGATTGAGTCTAACCTCAAGAGTACCGAAGCTCGCTTGCAATTGTGGTGCCCATGTGTGCTCGACATGAGATGGCCCAGCTCGCTTGCGGGGAGCGCACCCGGTGTGGCTCCTCGACTTTACACCTCAATGCTAAGGAACATGCTCAGACCTGATCTAAGTCTTACATGAGATTGTTTTGCTGAAACCCTCTGACTAGTTCCAAACTTGGCTCGACACTGCTGGAATGCATTGAGCCATCCTAGGCTTACCTTGTCGGTGCGGATCCGTAGCTCACCCAACCTGCGTTCCTCTCAGTAACTGTGCCAACATGAGATAGTTCCAAGACCCATCGTCAAGGGAGCTGAATGTTGGAACTCGATGACCCTCTCAATTACCAAAATAAATTATAAAAGAACATTAGTGAAATATATTCCCCCTTCTAATTAGTTGTATACAAGAATACAAGTAATTGAAATAAATGAGAAAAATATTTGTTAAAAACAAAAAATAAAATAAAATGTGTCATAATAAGTTAAACATGAAAGTAAATAAAGAATATGTGATCATGAAAGTATCTAGAATGAAATAGGTAAGATGGCTCTTTTTTTATCCAATAAAGTTAAATAATCATATAAGAACTAGTAAAATGTAAGAGATAGCATGGAAATGATTGTAATATGTAATTTCATAGGATGTAAGTATGATAAGGATAATACACATTAGAAAATATTAGAACATAAGTAGTAATATATGGAACCACAAGTAGCAAATATAGAACATAGAAGGTATTGATTCTAACAAATAATATATGAAAGCATAGGAGGTATTGATTCTAACAAATAACATATGAAAGCATAGGAGAAAAGTAAGGATAATTTAAAAAAATATAGTACCTAAATATCATAAAAATGTAACATGGATAATTATATAATATAGGTATTAAAGGAATTATATAATTTTCATTAAAATATGATCCAAATGAGGAAAATAAAGCATAATATAGAAGTTGAAATGAGAATAGGAGAAACAAAACAAATATTGCATAGTCAAGCCTCAAGTATAAGGACACATAAGAGAAGTAATAAATAGGTATATATAAATAAGGTGAAGAAATACTAGAAAATATATTTTAAAAATTTGAATTAATCCTCATCCCAATAAGGATCAATAGAGAAAGAATTTTAGAGCACATCATGAAATGAGGCTTTTGGAATTCATTTCTCTTATTCTTGTCTTGCTTCATTGATATATGAGAAAATTATGCATCATAAGGATCATTAGAAGGAATTCCAATACCAAGAATTGTATGCTTAGGTGGCATAGGATAATCAACTTGATCCTCTTTAGTTCTTTTATCACCAAAATTCTTTTTTATATTCTCCATTTTTTCTTTCAGTTAAAATTATATCAATTATAAACATCATATTTTTATTCATATATAAATTTCTATATCTAAACAAATGTATTCCATACAAAATGACTCATTAGCTAATGTATTAGAGTAAGCTCTATGAACTTTGACTACATTTCAATCATGTGTGAATTTGACACATCGATATAAAAATAAATAACTACTTTTGTATTTCTCAAGTTATGATTTATCAAGTAATAAACCAAATTTATTCAAAGATAAAATTATATACATCATAACATTAGTAGTGATTTATGGCCAAGTATCAAATGTAAAATAATACAACCCAAAGTTTTGATCAAAATTTAATTAGTCATCTTAAATGTGTTAGTGTGAATAATGTATTTTACCTAACTAGTTCACCTAGTAGTTCCAATTCACATGTTAAGTTTACTTAGGTCCTAAGAATATTTCTAGAAGTCTTAGTTGGTATTAGATCTTATTGTATCTTATGTCGTTTACTTATTGTCCTATTTCATTTAATATTATTTGTCTCATATAATTGGATTAAGACATTTTTTCATGACCTTATCTAATCCTATGTCTCACCTAGGCTATATAACCAAGGGGTTCTCATTTTTGAATCCATTGTATTGCATTATATATTACAGTTATTGCATATTGATCACATTTTATCTAATATTATTTTGCATCCATTATTACAAATTTATGCTCTTTCTTTTCTCTCTGATAGAAGGTTATTTTTTGTTTTGTAGGTGATCCTAAGAGCTTGAGTTCTTGAGTGACTCTAACATGGTATTACATATTTAGATCTACAAATCCTCTTATATGTGAGAGTGATTTAGGCTTGAGATTTTTATACGGTGAAAATCTTGGTGGACCTTGAAAAGTTGAGTATGCTCTTCTCTTGCATCAAATGATGATATATAAAATAAAAAAAATGATAAGACATAGTAGATTTGGGGTTTCCTTTTTTATGGCTTTGTATTGCAAGATCATTTTGGAGCATTTTGGGTCAAAATAGACCCTTCCATTGAATCCAAAGGCCCAAAAACCCTCATTTTCATATATAATTCTTCATATTTTTGTAACAAAAAAAATAAGCTTTTTTTTGCATGACTATCATAAATTTGACAACCAAAAGGCCATCATCAAACATTATCTTAAATTTGATGGTGAAATGAACATCATCCAATATTTTCTTAAGTTTGATGGCCAAATGACCATTATTGTGTGATATTCTTAAATTTGATAACCAAATGGCTATCATATTGGCGTGCTACTAAGAAAATATCTTCCAAGCTTGAACTAGACATCTTACTAGGACAATTTTATAATCATTCAAACTATTAAATTATCTTGAGTATCAAATTAGCTATAAAAGAGGGTGTACTTTCAACTCCATATTTTTAATTTCATAATTGTACAAAGTTGTCTCATTTATTCTCCACTTCACACTCCACTGTTTTCTTTTTTGATCAATTTTTTTAATATGATGATTTCTATATCACTTTAATACAATTGGTTAAAATATTTGACAATTTTTAAAATGAAAGACAAAACGCGGGGACAATTGTTCAATTTCTTCAAAACATGAAAAAGATCACTCAAATTATCAAATTCAATTTTAAAACATGTAATTTAAATCTTCTATGAAGATGAAAGAATAGAAAAGGTGATATATTTGTCAAACAATGATTGAAATTTCTCAAAATTATAAAAATTGTGTTTCTATGTTAGAGAAAGCATAGTTTTTAGGGTAAAATAGAACATGTGGGTCCAAACTCATGGGATGCACATGATTTTTCACTATTCAATATTTCTTACTTACAAATGAATGCACTTGTATTACAATGGATGTGAGTGCATTATAACATGATTGTGTTATTTGTTGATTTAGATGTTTTGAACCCTCAAGATTTGATTTTCCTTGGGCATAGAACCCAAAGGGTTGGATTTCATTGTCAATGTCCAAAGACATGCTTTATGAAAATTTTAGAATTTTTTTTTTCGTAAATGTTGAATGTGTTCTTTATCAAATTTACACATTTTTCATTATTCATCTAAAAAAATACTGTAGTAGCTTCAAGCTCTTTATAACCTTTTTAACCATATAATTTTTTCATTTCCAATATTGTTAATATTTTGATCTTGAATTTATTATTTCAATGTCTTCTTTTTCTACCAAAAACCTATGTATAGTATCATTAATGTCAGTTTTTATCCATTCATCCAAATTTGAAACAAAATATATATTCTACTCTTTATTCTATACACATTAAAAAATCATTTTCAATTTGTTTTCAAAAAATTAAGGGTGAGAATATCTTGCAAGAATCTTGGTGTTGTCATTGATGTCAACAGGAAGTCTACTGACTGATGTTGTCATTGATATCAACTATGGGATAAAGATGTTGAGGATATTGAGAAAATTGTGAAAAGAGGAAAATAGGTTGAGGTTGTTCATGTGTAGCTGAGACTTGAGAAAGTGTTGTGAGTACATGGAGCTATTCTTTTATTGTAGAGTCTCACTATGAGGTAATGATCTGAGATGATGGGTCTAGTACTTGGTTTCCAAGTGCTTTTGAGAAAATTTAATAAACAAAGTAAACTGTGTTGTGCAAATGACCATAGTCTGCTTCGTATTGTACTCCATGTTCTTTATGTGTTGATGTCATGCCTGTGTAGATCTTCTAGGTTATTCTAGGTTGAAAAATGTTGCTATATTCAGAATTTCAATTTCTGGATCATTGTACAGTGTGAGATATGTTCACCAGTGTGTGAGCCAATTGTTCAGTAATGTTTTCTGCTATCTAGGAGAAATGTATTTTCTCCACATTTCTTCACTAGTTGGATTTAGGTTGTGTGGATTTGGGAAGTTTCTTATAATGTCTTTATCTTTCTAGTTTCAATATTTTACTTGATTTGATTTAGTACAATGTAAGTTTCATTTATTAGTGTGCAAACAAAGGTTATCAGTTGTCCTAAGTTAAAGAAGTGGTTGATGTGAGCTTGAATGATGTATTCAATGAATCTTAAGATGTTCATGGATTGTTCTGAATTGAATTTAAGTAAATTATGCTATCTAAAACTTTCGGCTTGATCTAAGGAAGCATGTACTTAATGATTATGGTGTTTTGCATGGGTGTTGGCTAACCTTGTGTTTAACACTACTTGCAAGGCTTTTGGAAGTGTGTTGAAGTGTTTTGGGATCTATTTGGGTCCTAATTAAGAGTTTATGTAGGTCACCTTTCATTCCTATCCACCACGAGAATTTTTAGGTGCCAACCTATTTTGAATTTAAATGTATAACGAGTAGTGGCTGACATTGGAGAAAGTTGAGGTAGAGTTTGATATAAATATGAATGGTGTTGATGCAAGAGGAAGCAAGGAAATAGTATGAAGAAAGATAGATGAAAAGTGTGATGTGAGTAAAGTGTGTGTGATGTGAATTAAGTAGAGCAGTACAAATTTCATGTTAGGGTTTAGAAGGCAGTAAGCTGAAGGCATCCGATATCTTTTATGTGAGACTGCAAAAGTGTACGAGCGATCATGGTGGACTCCTTGTCTCATTGAGAAGTGTTTCTTTGTGTAACCTTCTTCTTCTATCTTCTTGTATTATTTTTATGGTAGTGAGCCCCGACTGTGAGCCTATTTCTACCAGTTTTGCAATTACTAATATTGTGAGCTAATCCTCACCGCGGTTTTTCCCTCATTAGGTTTTCCACATAAATCTATTGTTCTTATGTGTGTGATGTTGTGATTTTAGTTCCTGTTATCTATATTTCATGTTTAATCAATCTAACAAAATAAGTACTTAATGAATTTTTGTGGATCTGATTACTATTGATGGTTTTGAAGGTTTTATTTGCTACAATTGATTCACCCCCCCTTTTAGTTGTCTTGTTCATTTCAACAATTGGTATTAGAGCAAGGTTCCTTGAAGAAGAGCTTAACTGCTTGAGGTATATGGGAGATGGCGAACAAGATTCCTTTGGATTACCCTAGATTTTATGACACATATTATGCATTTTGGAAAACACAGATGGAAGGATATTTATACGCTTAGGGATATGAAATTGAGAAGGCTTATCAGACTACATACATTCCACCTGCAAATGGTCCAAGTACAAGTGCAAAGGTCAAGGCGCATGAGATCAATGCTAAGGCAAGGTACATTATTACAAATAGTCTTTCAAAAACTAAATTAGTTAAAGTTAGGGGTTTGAAGACTACTAAAGACGTCTAGGACAAGTTAGAAAGCATTTATGAAGGAGATCCGAAAGTCAAGCAAGAAAATTTGCAGACCTTGAAGGCACAATTTGAAATGATGTAGATGTTTGAGGATGAAACAATTAAAGGCTACATTTAGAGAATTGATGAACTTGAATGTGATATGAGAGGTCTTGGTGCAATGGTTAAAGAATATAAAGTGGTGACAAAAATTACTAGATCTCTTCTAAATTATTATAGTGAAAAGCTATATGATATTGAGGAAACAATTGGCTTTGATAAATACTCCAAAGATCAGTTGATTGGAAATCTAACTACATTTGAAATGAGAAGATTGAAGAAAGGAACAAAAGTAGAGATTGCTTTCAAAGCTATGAAATCAGAGAAGGTTGAAGAATCCGGAGAAGAAGATCTTGATGATCTAGAAGCTAACTTCACGAGAAAGATGAAAAAGGGCACCAATAAGTATCAAGGTAAATTTCCTTTCAAATGTTTTAGTTGTGGTGATATAGGTCATTATGCTTCTACATATTCAAAAAGAGTTGAAAGAAATAAACATAGAGAAGGGAAAAGAAATAAAGAGAAGATGTTGGTATTTCTGATAATGAATCTGTTTATTGAGACTTTGATTATAATGAATGTATGTTTTTGGCTATAAAAGAGGAATTTGGTTCTGCTAACCTTGAAAGTTATGTGAAGGAAAGTATATTGGAGAAGAAGGATAAGGTTTAAGGTAGTTTGGTTTCTGCTTTTCATGTTAAAGAAGATAAGAATTACTGGGTTGTTGACAGTGGTTGTTCAAATCACATGACTGGAGACAAAAGTAAGTTTTTTAAACTTGAAAAATATGATGGAGGATTAGTTAAGTTTGGAGATGATCCAGGAGCTAAGGTTTGTGGAATAGGTTCAATTAGTTTTGATGGTGAGCATAATACTAACAATGTTTACTATGTTAAGAGATTGATACATAATATCTTGAGTGTTGGAAAAATGTTTAGTAAAGGATACAATCTTGTATTTAAGTATGAAGCTTGTGAGATATAGAAAGGGTTTGAAACTATGACTGTTGCAAGTAAGAGAAAAGAAGGAAACATCTATCAGCTTAAGGGTGTTGATGGTCATTGCTTTATGTCAGTGGTTAATGATAGTTGGTTATGGCACTAGAGGATGTGTCACATGAATTTTGATAATTTGGCAAGAATTAGTTCAGTTCATGCTATGAGAGATTTACCCAAGATCATAAAACCTATCAATGTTGTTTGTGAGAGCTGTCAATTTGGAAAAAAAACAAGGAGTAACTTTAAGGGAAAAGAACAATCTGCTACCAGATTGTTGGAATTAGTGCATATAGATCTTTGTGGTCCTAAAAGGGTGAGAATTCTACAAGGTGACAGGTACTTTATGCTTTTGATTGATGATTACTCTAGAATGGCATGGGTTACTTTTCTTAGAGAGAAATCTGATGCATTGGATAAATTTAAGGCATTTAAAGATTTGGTTGAGAATGAAATGGATTTGAAAATAAAGTTTTTAAGCTTTGAAAGAGGTGATGAATTCACCTCCAATGAGTTTAACATGTTTTGTGAATTTCATGGAATAAAGAGGCATTTGTTTGCCCCTAGAACTCCTCAACAAAATGGAGTTGTTGAGAGGAAAAATAAAACTATTCAGGAAGTTGCAAGGAATACGATGAAAGAGGAAAATCTACTAGATTTTTATTGGAGAGAAGCTATTCACAGTTTTGTTTACATACTTAATAGAGTTCAAGCTAGAGCTAACAATACAAAGATTTCTTATGAGCTATGGCATGGAAAGATTCCCACAGTGAAGTACTTTAGAGTGTTTGGAAGCAAATGTTATATCAAAAGACATGAAGAAAACTTAGGAAAGTTTACTGCAAGGTCTGACAAAGGTATTTTCCTTGGATATTCTATTAAGAGAAAAGCTTATAGATGTTATGACAAGAGATTGAGAAAGATAGTTGAAAGTGTAAATGTTAAAGTTGATGAGAACTTGCAGAATTCTATTGCAGTAGATGACTACATGTTAGATGAAACTGATTACAAAAGAGTAGAAGGAATAATTGATGAAAAAGAGGTACATAATGAAGAAGAAGCTCTAGAGAAGACTTTTAAAACCCCTAAGCATGTAAAGAAGAATCATTCCAAAGATCAGATCATTGGGGATAAGAGGAAAGGTGTATTGACTAGAAGTAAAGTTGTTGAAGTTGAAGTAATTTTTTGTTTACTTTATAAATTGAACCTAAATCAGTGAGTGAAGCATGTAAGGATGAACATTGGTTGAAGGAAATGGAAAAAATTATGTAGATAAAGAAGAATCAAACTTGGGAATTGGTCCCTAGATTGGCAAACAAGAACATAATTGGAACTAAGTGGGTTTTCATGAACAAGTTGAATGAGAATGGAGAAGTTGTTAGGAACAAAGAAAGACTTGTGTGTAAGGGTTACTCACAAGTAGAAGGAATAGATTTCAAAGAGACTTTTGCTCCTGTGGATAGGATGGAAGCTATCAGAATGTTTTTGGCATTTGTAGCACATAAAGATTTTAAGGTCTATCAGATGGATGTGAAGTCTACTTTTTGAATGGAGAATTAGAAGAAGAGGATTATATGGAAGAATTGGAAGGCTTTCAATTATTAGATCAACTGGATATGGTATGTAAGTTGAAGAAGTTTGGAATGGATGACTCCAAATTGGTATGTACTCCTATGGTGACTGGTTGTAAATTAAGCAAAGATGATGATTCACTAAGGCTGATCAGAGCAAGTATAGATCTATGATTGGTGGATTGCTATATTTAACTGCTACTAGACCAGATATCATGCCTATAGTTTATCTTGTTGCTATATTTCAAGAAGATCCTAAAGAAACACATGTTGCAGCTGTGAAGATAATGTTTAGATATTTAAGAGGCATACTAGAATATGGTTTGTGGTATCCTAAGGATGCTAATTTCACATTAAGTGCTTATACAAATGAAAATTGGGTTGGTTGTGTTGATGACATGAAAATTACAAGTGGTGGCACATTCTTTCTTGGATGTAGGTTGGTATCATGGCTAAGTAAGAAATATGATTCAGTCTCTTTATTCATTACAAAGGCTAAGTATATTGCAACATCATGTTGTACACTGGTATTATGGATGAGGAAAACTTTGAAGGATATCAAAATTGTATTTGATGAACCTATATCTATTTTCTATGATAATACAAGTGCAATAAACATTTCAAGGAATCCAATGATGCATTCAAGGACAAAGCATATATCTATCAGATATCACTTTTTGAGAGAGAAGGTCGTGGAGAATGAAGTGAATCTTAAGTATGTTCTTACAAAGGATTAGATTGATAACATATTTACTAAGGCTCTTCCTAAGGATACTTTTGAGTATCTTTGAGGGAAGTTGGGGATTATTGCCCCTCCTTTTTTGAACTAGATGCATGTAGAGGTGCATCAGTCCAGTGGATCTATGGATCTATCTCTTTTATTGACTGATGGTTGGTGGCTACCTCTCAAGGGGAATAGGTAGTATCATGTGTTGTCATTGTGTTGTTGATTCAGTTGGGTATAATCCTAAGGGGGAGTATTCAAAAAAGGTTTTGTGGTTTAGTTTCAAAGAGGGAAAACGATGATAAACATTTTTTCCTTTTCCATTGATGTCAAAGGGGGAGAGAAAGAAATGTTAAAAAAAGAACATATATTCTCAAGGGGAGAAGATCATCTAAAGAAAAAGAGATAGAGCATTCAGAATTGTTGTGGTATTTGGTGGCTTTTCACATCTTGTGTTTCCATCAATGACAAAGGGGGATATTTTTACAAGAATGATGGTGGTTTCATTGATTTCAACATGAAGTCTACTAACTTGTGTTGCCATCGATGTCAACTATGGGATAAAGATGTTGAAGATATTGAGAAAATTGTGAAAAGAGGAAAACAGGTTGAGGTTGTGCATATGTAGCCGAGACTTGAGAAAGTGTCGTGAGTACATGTAGCTACTATTTTATTGTACATTCTAAAGATGAGGTAATGATATGAGATGATGGGTTTGGTACTTGGTTTCCAAGTGCTTTTGAGAAAATTTAATAAACAGAGTAAACCGTGTTGTGCAAATGATCATAGTGTGCTATGTATTGTGCTTTGTGTTATTTTTGTGTTGATGCTATGTCTGTTCAAATATTATAGGTTATTCTAGGTTGATAGAGGTTGCTATATTCATAATTTTGGTTTCAGGATCATTGTATAGTGCAAGATATGTTCACTAGTGTGTGATCCAGTTGTTCAGTAATGTTTTATGTTGTCTAGGAGAAATTTATTTTCTTCATGTTTCTTTGCTAGTTGGATTCAGGTTGTACGGATTTGGGAAGTTACTTTAATAATTTCTTTATCTTTCTAGTTTCAATTTTTTACTTTATTTGAGGTGGTACAATGTAATTTTCATTTAACAGTGTGCAAACAAAGGTTATCAGTTGTCCTGAGTTAAAGAAGTTGTTGATGTGAGCTTGAATGATGTATTCAATGAATCTTAAGATTTTTGTGGATTGAATTCAAGTAAATTATGCTATCCAAAAATTCCAGCTTGATCTAAGGAAGTGTGTACTTAATGATTATGGTGTTTTGCATGGGTGTTGGCCAACCTTGTGTTTAACACTACTTGCAAGGCTTGTGGATGAATTTTTAAGTGTGTTGGGGTCTATTTGGGTCCTAACTAAGAGTTTATTTAGGTCACCTTTCGTTCTTATCCACCACGAGAATGTTTAGGTGTCGACCTAGTTTGGATTTGAATGTATAACGGCTAGTGGACAACATTAGAGAATTTTTTTAGGTAGAGGTTGATATAAATATGAATGGTGTTGATGCAAGAGGAAGCAAGGAAAGATTAAGAAGCAAGATAGATTTGAAGTGTGATCTAAGTAAAGTGTGTGATGCAAATTGAGCAGAGAAGTGTTAATTTCATGTTAGGGTTTCAAAGGAAGTGAGCTAAAGGCATTTGATATCTTTCATGTGAGACTACAAAAGTGTGTGAGCGATCATGGTGGACTCCTTGCATTGATACGTGTTTCTCTATGTAACATTCTTCTTCTATCTTCTTGTATTCTTTCTATGATAGTGAGCCCTATCTATGAGCCTTTTTGGACAATGCATCATATTCTGGTAGTGAACCTCTTTGTACCAGTTTTGCAATTACTTATATTATGAGCTAATCCTCACCATGGCTTTTCCATCACTGGTCTTCCCACATAAATATGGTGTTCTTATGTATGTGATGTTGTGATTTTAGTTCATGTTATTTACATTTCATGTTTAATCAGTCTAATAGAATAAGGACTTAATGAATGTTTGTGGATATGATTACTATTGAGGGTTTTGAAGGTTTAATTTGCTACAACTAATTCACCCCCCTCCTAGTTGTCTTTTTCATTTCAACAACATGCTCAATTTTTTATTTTTCAAGATGTCTCTAATCTGAAAATTAATAAAAAAATTAGGCATAAACTATATTATGTTAACTAGTTTTTCACTAAAGTGATTTTGAAATAATTTTAAAAATTCAACGTTTTATGGGGAGCACACCAAACACTATGTTATACTTTTTGATAAAAACATTAGCACTTTGTGTGATCCATCTATTTTGAACCTCTTATCTCCACTATTTTTAAAAATAATTAGTAGTTTAGAAAGTAGATTCTAAGCACTACAACTCTTTTTCTTGTTGCGTCTTCAAATTTTGAGTGTGACTATCTTGAATTTCTCATCCAAGAGCATATTTTTGTTGATTTTATAAAATATGTGATCACTTTTGACCCCCTTCTGGTCCCTCATTTCCATGGACATACCCACATGTGGCAAATAATTTTGGAATAGATCATGCTTTTATTTTCCTTCTATGTTGTCATTAATCTTTCCATTGTTACCTCAAAACTATAGACTATTATGTATCCCACATGGATTCCTTTATACTTTTCATTAGTTGACAATGTTATGTTATGAATGATTATATTCTTGGCTACATGGTATGTTGGAAAATAACTAATCATGTGATGTTATAATGTTTGTTGGGTTGTGCATGCATTCCTCTTATGTGATTCACTATGACTATTTTCCCTCTGTGTTGATGCTCATTAACTATTCAATGATTATTCTTGACAATGAGTTAATTTTTAGGCATGCCAATTTTAGGGTTTGGGCATTTTTCTTGGCTACAAACTATTTATTTTTCTAGTAGTGATAAGATTTTGGAGTTTTTTTGTTGGTTGATGGTAGTTATCCTTTTCAAAAAGGGGACAAATGATGCTTGTTGGGGGCTACTAAAGAGTAAGGATCAAAATTTATTATAGCAAAGAGGAGGTAGAGGGAAAATGAGAAATGTCTATTATAGTAAGAAGAAATGAAACTTTGTTTAGTAGAGTTGAGAAGAAAATAACGTAAATCCATGAGGGAGCCAAGGGGATAGAGATGATAGCTTGGTTATAGAAAATTGTTACATTTACTATATAGCTCTATGTATTTTTTAAGCAAGTTGCATTTTGTTATATGCAACAAATAAAATACTATAGCTTTGTATCTATGGCGTCCATTGTGTGCATGGATGGATGTGATGTGTGTCGATTCCTTTAAGCTCTATTTCATTAGACCCCTTGATCTATACTATATCATCAAATTATGAATACCTTTATCATTGGCTTGGCCTAGTCTCTTTGATGGGTGGTTACCTGATAGTCCTTATCATCATTAGCATGTTTCAAGTACCTAATTTCTATTTGCCCTCTACCTTTAGCCAAGTTCCTCTTATTTTTTACTTGGGTTACTACCACACTTCCTCTCCTTATTTTCTTCTTTGTAAGAGATCTTTATAGATCTCTCCCCAAAATAAATGGTCAAAGTTTTTGTGGTGTCATTTATATATTTCATTCACATATTATGACATAATAGATATGTAACATAGAAAAATGGAACCCTAAGTTTAATGTCTAAACCTAGGATTAATTTTGATATTTTTTCAAAGGTACATTAGGATGGAAATTAACAAGGTGATTAGATTGACTTTCAACTATGAAGGTGAGTCAATCAAACCTCAATCTGATCCTTTTGATCCTTGGAAATGGATTGGAATCAATTTTCTTTGATTAACCTAATTAGACTATGTGCCTTAATATGAAAATGACAAGATCTCGATAACATATATAGACTGAAACAAATATTTGCAGGAAGATCCGAGAAGGGTAGAACATTGTGTACCTATGGACTGTAAACTTGGAAATGGTCTGAGTAAGGGGATAGAGTTGCTCAAGGGTGTCTGAGTCCTTGTATGCCTTTTTTGGAATTGAAAACTTTAACCTGAAGCTCTCTATTTTCTCTCTTATGCCAACCCTGCAAACTTTCATCTTCAGATCTAGACCTATAACAAATTTGCAAAAGAGATGGTGGGGGTGGCTATATAGGAGTTTGCCTCAATCAAACCCCAATTTTGGTATTTCTACCTCCATAATAGCCAATAAAATTGATTGATAATAGTGTGTGTTCCCTAACTTTAAGTGCATATAAGGTTGTTATGAGTTAAAATAGATTAAACCCTACTCAAATGTGTTAGAGAAGGATTCCCATATGAAAATGAACAAATCTACCTAAGAGGAATTCAAAAAACACTTAGAAAATTTGAAACATAATGATACCTTTCTTTAGGTTGCAAGTAGGTTAAAACTTGAAGATGAGAACACTTAGGAAACAAGTCATTAGGTTGAAGGAAATGGCCAAACACATCTCCCAAACCTAGAATCCATCATGCTCTTCTATTGACATCAAACTTCAATCATGAAATAAGACTTGATCAAATTTGTAAATAAGCTTGAAAACTAGCAAATTCAAATGTATGTGATGAAATGAATGATCTCTTGTTGCTCCAAGATTTCAATTCTTTCTTTCTAGTTTCAAATGGTGAAAAGACTAGGTATTTATAGGCATTTCTCTAATTTCTTGAAAATTGGATTCTGATAGCCAACATTTGTAATTTGAATTTTGAATGTTAAAATGTCGACACCGACATATTCAAATTTGGATTCCAACAAAATAGGGGGACCCAGATGCCCAATGAAACCCCAGACCTGGTCCTATTTTCCAAAAAACAAAGTGTCGGGGGCAAGACATTAAATACATGTATTTGTTCAATACTTGCAATTTCTTAGAAAACGATAAAAATAGACCTCAAAATACATATATTTAGGAGATTAGGGCCTAGTTAGGAGATTTCAAATATGCATAAATGCAAGGGACACTAAAGTAGGTCCAAACTAAGTGTGAAATTGTACTATTACCTACAAGAGAGTATAATTTCTGACACTACAAGATATATGAGATATACATTGTATTTCATATGCATGTTTTTTCCTTTTATGTATGTATTCCTTTATATGTATTACATATATACAAAGATAAATGAAAGTGAATAGAAATAAAATAATTAACCCAGTTAAATACAAAATATGCTAGGGGAGAGGGGCCAATAGTCATGCGAGCTAACTTTGTCAACATGTAACGATTGACTGGAATAACATAGAACCTTCACTCTTTTTTTAAAATGTGGATTGACCTCTTATCTATCTATAAATAAGGTTTGGAGGTGAGACTTATCATGCAACTCACCACATCAACACATCTATTGAGAAGTGTCTAAAATTTGACTTTTAAAAGATTCAACCAAAACCTAATCATGGGACCCCTAGTAGTTGAACAAAAAGTACTATTTATTGCTTGTAAAATATCATATTATTATTTAAAATAAAATTAATATGCAACCTAAATGTCCAAATACCTATTGGTAACCATAAATCTTTGATATCTCTAGCTTTTAATGCTATGGGAATTCCACAATCCATAATTCTTGTAATTCGTTATTTATGGATATCTCTAGCTTTTATATTCAACACATATGGACCAATAGTTGAACACAAAAATAATAATTTTTTATTATAAAAACAACAGATGATTATTTAAAATACAACTTATATAAAACAAAAATGGACCAATAGTTGAACACTAAATTTTTTTGAAAATCCATCACATTTAATGGGAAAATACATGGTATTTATTGTGCGCAACTTATATTTGTGATAGGACAAACTATTAATATAAAATACTCCAATGCTTGTACATTGCTACCCCAACAGTGGTACAAATAAGAACAGTATTTTTTCACTATGATAATGTTTAAGTGAGTGTATTATTTTATTAAATGAACATTTTATTTTTTAAATGACACACTTATAGTGGATGGTTATGATATTTTATTTGAAACAAAAAAAATATTTATTTCACTTCTTCATGAATGTATTTATGTTTTTGTTATATAACATTCAGACATTCTCATGTGTTCAAGTATGGGTCCAATTTTGATCAATATTTGATTTTTTTTTAATTTACATTTGGACTATTTATTTACAATATATATAAATATGTGGTAAGAGTAGGTATTATAATCACAATTGACTATGCGACTATTATATGGTAAGACTGGTTATTATAATCACAATTGACTACACGACTATTAGACTCCACAACTAAAATAAACCTAAAACTAAATAACAAACATACAAATTTCACCATTACACATTCTTATACACCCAATTGGGAGCATTCCTGAATTATGATTCGCTTTATGTGGGGATATGGAAATAAAAGGAATAAATTTAAGGGGCCTCATAAAGTAGTGAAATTTGTAAAGCGAAAGAATAACTTAGTGCAAAAGATAACTAAGTTATCTTTTATTCCAAAATAATAGTAGTTAAATTAATAAGTTATCGAAGGAAGGTACAAAGAAATTCCGTTCAAACAGGAAAAAGAAAAAGTGAAAAGAAGAGTCGGATTTTTTCGAGACAAATATTCCACGAAAGCCACTAATTATGTCAACTCCACTCACACGTGTCAGAATTATTCTGTCGGAAAGTAAAGCTAAGAAGAATACGTTTTCCATTTGGCGCTAAGAAAAGAATACATAGAATAATTCTTTACGACTCTGGAGTTATATAGCTTGCTTTGCCACTGTAAGGTCATCAGTTCGAGTCGCAAACTGAGGTTTTGTTGCAGAACTAATTTTTTGGCTCAAATTTGGAAGACTTCGAAAGAGATTTCCGTTAAATATGTCTGATCCTAAATATTCCTATCCATATCCAGCTCAAGGTAGACGATAAAATTCAGATTTTTGAAAATATCAAAGTTACAGAAAAACTGTCTTCTTTTTAAATAAAATTCCTTTTTTCTTGTTTTGGTGTTTGTGTGTTTGCAGGGTATCCACAGCCAGGGTACCCCCAGCAGGGATATTACCAACCGCAGCCGCCTGTAATGGCGCCGCCGCAGTATTCGCAGGCTCCGCCGAGAAAGGATCCGGGGTTTCTTGAAGGATGGTATGAAAATTTTCATTTCAGTCTTGTTTGAAAATTATTTTTATGGAAACTAGGGTTTGATAGAAGCTTGAAATTTGTGATTTAAAAAAAATATTTGCAGTCTGGCTGCGCTGTGCTGCTGCTGCCTACTGGACGAGTGCTGTTGTGATCCGACTGTCATATTTAGTTAGAAGCTGAAGAATTCATCTAAATTTTGTTTCAAAAGAAAAGACGATCTTCTGAAACAAAAAGCTGCAGCATCTGAAACAAAAGCTTCAGTATATCAAATTTAATTGGGAAAATGTGTCGAAATAGTTGAAGAAACAATATATATGGTATTTTTTTGGCATTCTGAGATGAATATTTAAGGAGAATTTAAGTAGTTTTGTCTGGTAAATCGTCTTGGCTCCTGTAAGGAGAAATAGTGTGGTTCTGCATGTTCTTCATGTTTACACGTGTGGTCTAGCGGCAAGTTTACACGTGTGCTCCACCGCTAGAGAATACAATGATCTGTGTGTGATAACTTATGAGTTAAGTTATTAATTAATGCTTAGTTTATTTACGGTTTCCAATTATCCCTTGCAATGGCTTAACTATTAGTTTGAGTTTTATTGATCAATATTTATATAAATTTTATTTTCATGGCTGTTTTATGGAAATTAATTAAATATCTTAAATAGAAGGTTTATGATAAAAAGTAGCCAGTTGGTGTGGGTATATACTGTTTAAAAATGTGTTTGGATTTGGCCACTTAATTCCAATTTATTCTCAACATCTTCGTGGAGATTAATTTTATATTAATTAATTAATTAATCTTTCACTTTAATCTATTATCACTTTATAATTAATTAAACTAAATTTATTCACATAATTAAATAATTATCTTCATATCATTCCATAATTTCTATTGTAAAAAATAAATATTTTCCATTTTTCAAATTAATATATTGTTAATTCTTTCATTTATACTTTGCACATTTCTAAATCAAATCAAACAAAAGTGGTACAAGCAATTTTTAAGATGAAAATCAAATCAGTTTTAAAAAATAAAATAAAAACCAACTAAAATTTATAAATCAAGTGAATTAATTATATCAAGTTTCCACAATCCATATTATTAAATAACACTGATTTCTCTATTCATTAGGTAATTATAACCCTTCATTGTTTCATCCAAAATTTATAAATCTGCCCCTTTTTTCATAAACTAAGAAATCTCAAAAAAAAAAAAAAAAATTAGAAAAACTTTGATGAATTTGTAAATAATCTTGAAATATCTCTTATTTTTCAATTTTTAAATCATATTGAAAATATGCATTGTTGATATTTTGCACAATCATTTGAGCACACACATTCATAAGTAGGAACATATATTCTTTTAAAAAAAGTACACACTCAATCTATATAGGTTTGCAGTAGGAGCAAACATTCTTTTCAAAAGAGTACACAATTCAATCTATATAGGTTTCCATTATAAAATGATTTGATATTCATTATTTATTTCTTTTATTTTTGATATTTTAGAATAATAGAGAAATAAATAATAGATATTAAATCTTATTTTAAAATAAATGTAAACTTATGATTGTAATAACTTTATATAGTGGGCAACCAACAAGTCGTTACACATCAATATTATTTACTAGGCATGCATTATAAAATGATTTGATATTCATTATTTCTTTCTTTTATTTTTGATATTTTAGAATAATAGAAAAATATATAATAGATATTAAATCTTATTCTAAAATAAATGTAAACCTATGATCGTAATAACTTTATATAGTGGGCAACCAACAAGTCATTACACATCAATACTATTTAATAGGCATGCATATTAGGCATTTCATGAGCTTTCCAACTATGATCCTCTTAATCTTACATAGTCAAGTGGACAAGGACACCTCATCAATGAGGTAGAGCCATAATCAAGATCTTAGTGTAACTATCTTAACACATATTCTTCACCATGCAAACAAAACAAACCAACCTTGTTGATGTGTGGGAGATGCATATAAATGACCACACTATTATGTGGGGGGCCAAAATAAAAGACCATATTGTTGAGGGATAGATAAATGGCTTCAAGTGTGAGAGTGGCTCTATTAATGAGCATGAGAAGAAGTATCTAAGTTACACCATTAAGAGGAACCTAACTCATTATATAATGGGTGTTCCCCCAATGATTAAGCAAAACCTAAAGATACTAAAATTATAAGGTAAACTTTTCAACTTGGGCCTATATCTATAAGTACATAAAGGAAATCACATTTTTTCAAATAAAAATTACAATCAATCTTAACATGGAAATATAATGTTATATATCTATATTTTCATAGTTGAAAAAGAAAAATTGTTAGAAATTTGAAATAGATTGAATAACCCAAGGAACTTTTTAAGAGAAAATCAAAGCTACATACACTATAAAAGCACAAAGCATGCACACCAGAACTCCGAGAGATTATGAAATGTCAATATGACAGAATCCATTAAGAGCTTCCAAGATTGCTTGATACAAAGCAAGATGCATTAATGGATGCAAGAGTATACATGAGTATGCAAAAACAAGCTAGGCAATGAGTTTATATAGAACTTAGGAGAGAAGGTAGGTGGAAAATCCAACCAATAGGAATCAACCACAAAAAGTGGAAATGAACCACCAAAAGTGGAAAGTGGTTCCACTCTTTAAGGAAGGGGACTCCACACCACTTATCTCCTAGTTATAAACTCAATTTATTATCCTAAACAAGCTTAATTAAGTGTAGGAAAAACTTAGGACTAATGGAAAATAAATTAACCCACTAGGAAAATGAAAACCTACACCAACACCCCCCTTAAGCACAACTTAAAACCAAAGGTGCATGTGAGCTATCTCCCCAGTCCTGAAAGGAATATGTAGGAAGAAAACTCAAGTTGTATGGAGTCTCTAAACTCGACCCAAGTGTCCCTGTGTCGATGCTAAAAATTACCACAATCAAATTAGGCATTCTAGGCCACACTGTTGAAGATGAAAAATAAAAATATCCTAGAGACTGATGTAGAACACCATCCAAAGACTCAAGTATCTCCTCTAAAGATGTATCCTCCAAATGTTCATCCAGAGTATCCACACTCATGTCAAACTATGATGAATGATCATGTAGAGATTGAACAAGAGGGTCAAAGTGTTCCCTCACAAAAATTGAAGAAGAATCAACTTCATCAAAGAGAAGATGAATATCATCAATAGCATCTCCTAAATCTACAATATGTGTCTCCATAAACAAGTCTGAAATACCTGTCAAGAGATCATCCCAAGCTGAATCAGAAAGACTATAGATATCCTGTTGCAAAAAGTCATTGGAAGCTTTTGAATAAGCAACTCTAAACTTTGAAGTAACAACAGTAGATGGTGATGGGGTGTCAATGAATTGGTCATCCGCACAAGATGGGGAAACACAAGTATCAATATCATCCACAATAGCCTGGTTCTCCAAGGAAACATCACTTTCAGGTGAAGATCCAATGTCTCCATACAGTTTTTGAATGATGGTCCAAGCAGTTAAAGGGCACTTAGTGTGCTCTACATGATGTAGAATATCCTCAAAAATAGTAAGACATATTAGTCCATAGACCATGTCATTATTGTTAAACCATGCATTCTTCTGATTATAGCCACTTGGCTTAGGAACGAGTCCAAGGAGATAGGGTAGTAGATCCTGCTCAAGACAATGATTCTTTATCCCTTGTTTCCAAGATAAATAATTCTCTAAAATTAGCTTGACAATAGAAGGATGAAAATAATTTTTCAGAGACATGCTTAATGCCCCCATAAATGGATCTTTATCTCAGTTCGTGATTACAAATTGTTTGTATAATCCCCCCAAGATTGATACAAAAAAGAAACTTTAAGTGAATGCAAAAAGAGACATCAAAAGACACCCCCCTTTTCCACTAGTCTAAAAAATCAGCCCCCAAATATTATAAGGTTGGCACTTTATACTTTAGTGTATTTACAAATCCTTTTCCAAGCTACAATGCTTAATAGGCTCAAAATAGCCAAAATGACAAAATATGGAAAAATTAGCCTAATGGTTGTGTAGTGCTCTTCAAGACCTTTCCAACGCCTATTTGTTTTCGAAAATTAGAGCACAAGGGCGAAAGTTATGACCTGCTAAAGAAATCAGCACAAGACAACTTCAACATGTAATATCTAGTACAAAATGGCAAAAAATATCTTCAATACCTATATGGATGGAAATTGTTCATCTCTAGCTTTCCAACAATATCTTATTTGTCGAAATCCAACACTCTAAACAAAAGTTATGAATTTTTAAAAAATTAGTTGAATTTAGCGTACAAAAACAATTTTTTTCTAACAAAAAAATTTACTTTTGAAAAATCTACTCACTATTTGTACATAATAACAAAAACCCCAAAATATTTTGATGCTAAGAACAAAACCCAGAAATTGTTTTTTGATCCAACAAGTAAAAGATGAAAAAAAGAAGAAGATTTTTTTTTACCTTTAGCCAATAGAAAAATGGCACGCGATAATTTTTGTACATAATTTTTTTTTCAGATCTATGCAAGATATGCAAAATCTAAAAAAAACACAGTTGAGATTTTGACCTTGGCTACAAAACCCAGATATCGTTTTTCTCACAAATGAGTGGAAGCTAGATTTCTGAAGCAAAAAACAAAATGGCTCCAATGAAAAATGGTTTTTTTCAAACCATCGCCTACAACTTTGTCAAATGATCTCTGGAATTTGGATGAAACAAAAGCTAAATCTATCTTTCTCGAGCCTTCTGGACATGTTCGAACAGTAAAAAATGTTGCCAATATAAATAGAAATGTTGCAATCACCTAGATCTCTCAAAACAGATTCAAAATGAAGAGGTAATTAAATCTTTGCAAATCCTTTTTGATTCTCGAGATTGTTCAAGAACGCTATAGAAGAGCATACAGGAATTTACAAGAGTTTTACAAGAAACACAATCTCTCAATCAAAATTATAATAACTTAGATTTATCAAATAAAAAGCTTTGATACCATGTTAGAAATCTGAAATAGATTGAATAACCCAAGGAACTTTTAAAGAGAAAATCAAAGCTACATAAACTAGAAAAGCATAAAGCATGCACACTAGAACTCCAAGAGATTGTGCAATGTCAATATGACAGAATGCATTAAGAGCATCCAAGATTGCTTGATACAATGCAAGATGCATGAATGGATGTAAGAGTATGCAAATACAAGCTAGGTAATGAGTTTATATAGAACTTAGGAGAGGAGGTAGGTGGAAAATCCAACCAATAGGAATCAACCACAAAAAGTGGAGATGGACCACCAAAAGTGGAAAGTGGTTCCACCCTTTAAAGAAGAGGACTCCACATCACTTATCTCCTAGTTATAAACTCAATTTATTATCCTAAGAAAGCTTAATCAAGTGTAGGAAAAACCTAGGACTAAGGAAAAATAAATTAACCCAGTAGTAAAATAAAAACCTACACCAACAATAATAACTATGAAAACATTAATTAGTCTTGCAATATAAGTAGGCAAGGGGGTCATATTAAAAAAAAATAGTGTTTACCCTAGAAAAAGAAGGATGGAAATAGAAAAATGGGCATAAATTCACTTCTAGGTTTCTGGAACATGAGAACATGTTTAGAAAGTCTCAAAATGTTCACAAGTGAGACACTTGGAATTAGCCATCCCCAAGTGAACCACACTTTCACCTATGACAAATCCTTGATAATATATGCACCAAAGAAAATGAACAATTTTGGGAATTGATCTCACATACCAAATTACTTGGATTCTAAACAACTAACTATGCATATAAGATCAAAGGCTCTAATGTTGATTCAACTCATTAAAAGTAGAGAAAAAAAGAATGAGAACTCTATTATAATTATATCACCAATATTTTTACCAAGTTCAAGGAGGTTGAATCCCTAGCTTGTGAAGCATAATTTAGCAATAACCTCTTGTATGCAAATAATGGAGAGAAAATTTGACACAATATGAAATAGGCTAAGAGCTTTAATCCTAAGTGTTTCCACCAAAAGAAAATTGGTGGTTATGATGATAAATTTTTGATGATCTCAAATACTTTCCAGATGCTTTGAGCAACAAAATAACCTTAAATCTTGAACATTAGTGATGAGAAGAGAATGGAATTCATTCCCTTCCAACATTTCTTTTCATAAGACACTCCATATTCAATACAATGTATAAGAAGGATATTCTAGGCCTCTTATCCTTCAACGCCATAGATAATCCACGTAGCACATGTAGTATAATTCTTTTCTTGTGACCATTAATAATGGTCATACCACCTTTGTCCTAGGGAAGGTAATAAATATATGAGGAAAATTTGTGAAAAACTTAGGATTTCTTATTATTATACCAAATAAAATCTCTCAAGAGTTTCACCAATCTGTCATTAGAAGATTTAGAAGGATCCCAACAAGATGAACAATAGGCATATGTGGCAATGATAAATTTTGTACAAAACTAAAAATTTATTGTGATAGAAAGTGCTTTGGAAATTCAAAAGAATTTTCCCCCCTCATTGAAGAGCATACTTCCAAATGGTGTCACATGTACTCTTTAAAGTAAAAGGATTTCCTAATATCTCTTCTTTGTCTATCTAATTATATTACTAATTTCTTTGTCCTGTATCACTAGGTTTTGTGCTATTGTAAGATAGGACTAGAGGATAGACAAAAAAATATCTGCATGAAAACTTTCAAGAAATATTTCTCATGTTCAACCAAAGTAAGAAATGAATAATCTACAAAGTAGTCCATTAATAAGATGTGTAGAAGAGGGAAGGAAAATATCCGTAACTAGGCTATTTGGAACCTTATGTACAAGGAAATAGCAAAAGGCATCTATAGCAAGAACCCACAACAAAGGGGCAAGAGGACAATCTTGTTGGTTGGAGAGGAAAAACCCAACTTGCTATTTGAGGTTTATTCATTACTAAATAGGCAAGTTAAAGCGTTACAAAAATAATTTTGCACCGCACTAAAAATGAAATCACTAAATATCAATGATTTGAACATCTATCCCAAACTAAAGTCCACTAAATATAAGCACATGCATCCTCAAATATCAAATCGAGAATAATGATGTGCTACCTAGATTCTTATGTTTGTTCCATCCCTTCCCAGACATCACTGATACTATCAAAAATCTATTAGCTTCTAATGAAACTCATTAGTTTAGGCTACACAATTGAAATAAATTGATTAAAAATGTAGAGACCAAGGTAGTTAGCCAAAATCTTATACAAAAAATTCAATAGAGTAATGTGTTGTCAATTAGCAATGAGATTTAAGTCAAAAATAGAGTGGTAATCACCTTAAAAGGGTTTAATCTATTGGCAAAAAACTCAAACAAAAACTTATGAGAAGATTTTGTTGGGAAACAATTTTTTTAAGATATAGCATTCATTTGGAGGGATCCTCCATGCAAACTCAACTTGACCATCATCATCTTCATTTTTCAACACAATGAACTAATATTATAAAAGCAAGTGTTAGTTTAAAAAGAAATTTGATCTTTGATTGAAGTAGAGTGATACTTATCATTAAATTATCCCCTTGATGATTCCTTGACAAGTTTGAAAGACCATGCAAATTCCTAGAGGGTTAAGAAATTGTAAGAAAGGTCTCAATGTAACCATATGGTGGCTATGGATATCCAGCAATTGAGAAGATAGACTAGGTGGGGAAATATTAAAGAGATCCACTAAGAGAATTTTGTCTTGGCTATATGGACGCATTATAAGAACCTTACACCATCTTGGATTATAATTGTGGCAGGAGTAGGAAGTCCCTAGTTTTATGGTCAAGTGTCTAACAATGAAAATATATGCTATGTAAGTTGATATAAGTGACCTTATACATAAATTTTAGGCTACCTAGGTAATTATTGATGAATTAATTTAAGTATAAGGTGAGGTCCATATCAACATGAACCCTCCCATGGGGTTGAGCTATGAAGAATTTTTCTAGCTCTTAACAAATAAAATTACCAATATGTTGAATAATTTTCTCTAGGAAGGCCCACATAAAACTTGGGTGTCCAAGGAGTTCATCCCACACATAGACCTTAAAAAAATTCTATTCAAAAATTTTGAAATATCATGTCCAGTGAGAAATCCCCAACAAGTTGTTTCTCATTAACCAAGAACTGGACTAGTTGAGAAACATATTGATCTATTGTGGTTATTAAATGTGAACAATAATAAATCATTCAAAATTTTCCTTATCCTAGATATTTTAGTTCCATGGCCCACTCCTAGTATTTTTCTAACCTATAGTAGCGAAATATACATAGAGGGAATACAATTGGCATAATCACAAATGAGACCCTAACTTACATTCTTATGCAAATAGATTCAACATCAACAAACAAAATAAAATTAGGATTTTTAGGAATTATCTTTTTTGTATACCTTGAAGATAAATTTCTAGACACATTTGGGAGCCATCCTCACTATTTATTGTATCTCTACTTGTAAAAGTCATAGCTTTGGTAAAATTTGCAAAGCCCAAGATTCCCTAAGGGTGGGATGAAGGGTGAAACAAATATATCTAACCTATAAAAAATATTACAAAAGTAATTTGATAAGTAGAGAAGTTGAAGGGAAACCCTAGGTAGTTGTGAACTATAGAAAATCGTACTAAGACAAGCTAGATCATGATTCCATCTATGGTTATTTTTAGATTAGGAACACCCTTATTTGACTTTAAAAAAATCCCCTCAAATATTATTTTTATGTTTTTTCATGAAATTTATGGTGGCATGTGTAGAAGTAGGTTAAATAGGCCTCGTCCTCCTTTTATGCATTTTTTCTCTTTTAAGAAAACAAAATTATTATTTTCATATCATCCATTGATTTGAAAATGGGAATTTTGAAGACCCTTTCTCTTAAGTCTTTGGAATTTGTGATTTCGAGCATTTTAAAAAATAAATAGATTGTCATCCTAAGAAGTGACAAGAATTTTTTTCACTTTGTCCTCTTGTAGCATTCTTCCTTACATGAAATGATTTTTTAACATTATTGAAAATGAAAATCTTTTGAAGCCTAGAACCCTCAAGTAGGTGATGGCATTGACATGATAGAATACATGTTAGAAAATTATGCGGTATCATGAGTGACATGTCTACTATTTTTTACTACCAATAGTGAAATAAAGTTTGCATGTTGATTATGTAAGGAATATTATGCTTATTGAGAAAATAATATTAAATTTATTGTGTAAGGTCTATTGACTAAGCATGATGACATATGCATTTATCTCATCAAACAAGTTGATATTATAGGTGGCAAGTGACATCATCCACCTAGGTATAGGTGGAGGGGAGGTGGAATAAGCACTATGCACAAGAAATTTTAAACAATTTTTATTTTTTAAATCAAAATATAAAATTTACCCTATTTTTTGTGTAGCAACAACTACATTGGAGCTAAGGGTCAAGTTTTCTAATTTATATAAATTTATTGGAATTTCTAAATATTTTGGGCCTTCTAGATGTAATTTAATAATATTTATTTTTCTCCTAATGACCTCTTGAAAAGTATGATTTCAAGACAACCAAAACCATTACAATTGTTAGTCTACTTTTCTTGGTGGCTTAAATAGTTACACTAAATAGTTTATGACATCCTGAAAAAAGTGATGAAAGTGCCTTTGAATTACAGGAGAGAGAAAATTTGGTATTTTATCATGGCTTTTATTTGAGACATGTTTTTTCTTTTTGTCTTTGGGAAATTTTTTAATAGTTGATGATGTATCAAATGCTTTATTTTGGTTTAAAAAGTTTCCAAAGAACCTTATTAATTTTCCAAGTCCACATGCATGAGATTTAGAGGGAGATTTCTTTGTTTAAAAAGTTTGGTTTTCCTTAACCAAGTCGACCTAGTCTTGGGGTTTCTTGGTTATAGTGGTTAGCTCCACACAACTTTAGTAAGCTATGATGATGGCTAGGCAACTTAATGAACACTACAAAAACCATCAAAGTCATGAATACTATTGTAAAATTTGTGGAGATCATTGTTTATAGCCCATGCAAGAGAAGATAAGTGAAAACAACACCTGGTCATCTGAGATTTTCCCACGCTACAAAGGATTAAGGAGAAGAATATGTCATGTTGCAAGCCTCACCCACATTGCATAAATCGTGGAGAAGACTTGGAATAATGTATGGAGGTTGGAGTCTTTTAAAGGATTTATCATCTGCACCATGTTGTTGAACTTTCATAGTTTTTTCTTAGCTTGACAGGTACACTAAATAACTCTCAAACTCCTACATATTAGTTTACATGATTCATCAAATCCATATGTATGTGGAGTTGCAAGTAAATTTTATTTGACAAAGTTTGAAAGGGATACAATATCTATATCATGAAACATGGGGAGACTAAAGATGAAGCACAATGGTGTTCACTAGTCCTTGATGTTTAGTGAGATTGGAACTATGAAGCCTTTGGGGGTTGATTTATTTTGATATTAGAGATAAAAGTTGTAGTGTGTATAAGATCTTAGGACAAGTGAAAAGGAATTGTGATCATAAAAAGAGGGAATAAATACTTATTAAAACCCTACTCAAAACCATTGAAAGGAAAGTGCAAAGAGTCTAGGTTCAAAATGACAATCTAAAGTTGATGATCTTGGAGAACATTGCAAAATTGTAGACAATTACATCAAAATTTTGCAAGGTATAGATTACTATCAAGCTTGAATAATAGAGGTTGAGTTTTTAAAAATCAAGAGGCAATGATAATGGCTATAGTAGCCTTTGTCTAAGAGAAGTAGTTCAGACATTGTTTCCATGGTGTTAACAACTACTGATGATAGTCATAGTAAGTCAGAGGAAACACCAAAACAAGTGATGTATGGTAAGGAAAATTATAAGGGAAATCTCAAGTTAAGTGTCATAGTGACAAGGATTTCATGCCTTATGAGTTTTGTGGAAAGATACCTAAAACCAAACGACACTCCTGTAGAGGATAATTAGTCATGAAAAAAAAATAAGGGAAAAAAAAACCTTATATGACACTGTGATATCTATTCTCATGAGGAATAACAAGGAGATCATAATAAACACTATCATAACATAGTAGTAAGAGACAAGGTAGGTTCCAAACCAGGATTTATTTGAGATTGATTTCTTCTCTAGTGCATTCAAAAGAATTTGATGATGTGATATTAACCATACTTCTACCAAAGTATTTTAAATAGAAAGATATTTTATGTTTCTTATATTTTGGCTTGGTGGAGATTGTTATTAGTTCCAAAGTCATGAAATTATGAAGACGAGGATATATCAAATGAGATTAGCCCCAAAAATAATTCAAAGTGTCAGTTCTATGATAAGGTAATGTTGTTTAGAGAGGGCCAAGAAATAGATTACCAATATTAAGGGAAGAGATTTGATAAATCTAATCCATAGAGGATAGTGACAAACATGCTAAGCCAAATGACAATGGATATGTTTATTTAGCAGCTGAAAATCACAATGCTACCCTATAGAATAGTGGACTAAATTTTTCAATGGCCAATAGTCTGTGTAAATGCTCACTCGAGAGAAGAAGAGTACACAATTCTATTACAAAGACCCATGAACAATTAAGTTTTAAAATCCTAAAAATATCTCATGGAGTGGTTAAGTCATGCCAAAGCTTGTCTTATCAGTGTTCACATAGTGGATGTTGTTGGGTATATTGGAGATAGTAGTAAAAAGCTTTGTCATAAACCATTATTATTGTCAATTGAAAGCTCAATGATAAACCCTAATTTATTATCTTCTCATAGTGGAGAGAGACTTGGAAGCTGAAGATGAAAATTAAAAGACTTCAAGAACCTAAAGGTAGTCTTCAATAAACATCTTGATGGGGGTTTAAAAGTGGTCAAAGGAACTATCAAATACATATATGAAAAAGAACATGGACAATTAAGAGTAAAAGAGGAAGGTTAGTTTATTAACAAGATAGAGCCTATGTCAAGGGATGGGTCATGACAGTTGATGAAAGAACTTAATAATTTTCATGGGGAAACAAGCCTTTGAGACCTATACAATACTACAAGGAACAAATGCTCAAAGTGACAAGGCAAGGACATTCAAAATATAAAGTGTGATAGTTTTAAAGGATAGCAGAGGAGATGGTTTGAGCATGGACAATAGTAAAGAAGATGAAGGAGGAAGCCTATGAAGATTCTCAAGGATAACCCATGACGATCTGTGCGATGACACTATCTAGGACAACAGTCGGTACTTGTTTATTGTGGGTATGGTTTCCTTAACATACTTGTGTTGTACTTGCACGGTATCTAAGTTGTACTTGTGTTGTACTTGCATGGTACCTAAGTTGTACTTGTGATGTGCTTGTGAGGTTCTTGTGATTGGTTGTTTCAATTTGGTTCAGTTATGTTAGCCTGTGTCTAGAGGTGGATTGTCTTGACTAGGATTCTTGGTTACTATCTCCTAGCATGGGGGGTGGGCCTTTGGGTTCCACTTGGTTGGGTGGCGTGCACCTAAATCCGTTGGGTTCTTTCTTCATTTTTGTGTGGACGAGACTTCCATTTGGAGAGCTCGCTGGTTTCAGTATCAGTTCTTGCTTTATTTCATTTCAGTTGCCCTTGTATTATTTTACCCCTCAGTTGTTATCAAGGTGGAAGTTGTAATTGTAATCTCATTATGTTATTGATCTTGCCTCATTCGGGGAATGAGTGTCGTAATCTTATTATTTAATTGGATAAATAAAATTGATAATTATCTCTTACACTTGATTTAAATTATCTTAATTGGAATGTATGTGCTTAATTTGTTTAGTAATTAAATGACATGGTTTAATTCATGTTTTTTGTTTAGGTTCTTATAACCTCTGTGTCGTAACCTCAGAGGTTGTTGGCATTAGTTAGTGAACTTGCTTATTAATTATACTTTAAAAAAAAAAAAAATTATTTTGCTTAAGTAGTTAAATGCAACTTCCTCTAGGGTTGCGTGGTGGGGCGTTACACATTTTATTGTGTGTAATCTAGTAATTGATGTTATTTTCATGATTGCATTAGATGAATCCTTATATGAATGTCTTTTCTTTGAAATCTATAAACAAAGAATCATAATTTTGAGCAGCTTCTATCTATGAAGAATACTTGTGTTTCTTCCTTCTAAGACTATCTAAAACATAACCTATCTATGAAACACCGATACATGAGTATGTTGAAGCTTGAGTTGTGTAAAACATATCTAAATCATTGGTCTTTTATGTGTCAAGTGGCATAGACCTTGAAGAAAATTTGGTGCATCACCTTAAGTGAAATTAGTTTTATTTCGAGTTATTTCCCTATCTCTTTTCCTTAGTAGCAACAATAACAAGGGTTGAATCTAAGTGATTACAACAAGGGAACCAATTCTCTTTGGAGATCCACTCCAAGCTATGGGTAACCCACAAGCCCTAGAGTATTTCTATGTTGCATTAGATTGCTAATATAGATGCTTAGCAATGGTGCAAATCTGCATAACAACTATAAACCCTAAGAGAAACTATTTTTTTAGCATTAAAAATAGAGTTATCCAAATATAATATTTTTGATACCATATAAGATTTAATAATTTTTTAAATTAAATCTAACTTTAGGGTTAATAAATTTTAAAAAAGAGCTACCTATTGCATAAATATAAATTAAAAACATGGAAGTATTATTGAGCAAAACATCTATATTATTCACCAAACTAATCCTAAAGTGTGCTCCATGTTCTTTCATACAATGAAGTTTCATTTTGTAGAGAATATGAGGAGGTGAGGATAATAACTCAATTTCTTAAATAATTTGAAACATGTTTTTTTCTAACTATATATAGAGAAAATCAAGAAATTAAACTAATTATATATAGATAAAATCAAGAAATTAAAAAATTGACTCTCAAATTACTTAAAGAATATCCAATTTAATAATATGCACAATATCTCTAATACCCACCCAAGTAAGATGAACATACTTAAGTTGTTATAATTTAAACATTATAAGAAATATGATAGAATTAATAAAACCTCAACAACTTAACATTGATATTAATTGTACATCTAATAGAAGAATACTGGTAACATAAAATAAAAAATAGTGACCAATAATACCACTCTTTATGTATCACAATAAAAAAATTGATTACAATAAAATGAGAGAATTCACCCATATTATCAAGGAGATCTTCAACTTACAAAAATTATTTATTTTGGAAACATGTATCTATCATCCATAAGTTTCTCTAATATCCCATCCCAAATACTCTTTATATAAACATTAATAAAATTACTAAGTTTCAAGGTCAATGTCCAAGTTTGACTCTAAATCCAATAGTCATAACCTCTAATAAAAACACATACTTGACCCTTAATTTTATTATTATGCTCTTCATGTTACCCTAGATACAATATTTTTTTAATATTAAATAAAATAAATTCTTAACAAAATATTGGTCCACCCAAAGTGTGGCATCGTACTACTTTACAAAATATTAAATATTTACACAATCTATGTACAATACCTTTCCAATATTCTCCTACTTGTTATATGCATTATATAAGGAGCTAAACATACATTTAAAATCAATTCCCTACTCAAGGGAAAACATCCCCATAGTCATTATGCATCCTATTAAATTCTCCATGATTACAAACTTTAGCAAAGAAATTGTAACAACTAGAACTACACATCAATGTACTCTATCTACACATAAAATGGGTGCTCTCCCCAGATAGGTGACACTTAAATTATCACAATAGATAAAAAAAATTACTATAAACTAAAGTAAGAACATAAGCTCAAAAGAAAAACATCCTCCCCTAAATCTCCATTTTGACATCCAAGGAATCAACCCATACTTAATAATCATGCCTTATTAATACTTTTCTCCAAAGTAGTTTTTTCATAGTTCTAGAACCATTCTCATAATATATATGTATGTATGTATAATGCATTTGAAAAATAAGTGAGTTATACCTATGACACTATTCTCCATTGAGTATGTTGAAATCACATCCAACTAGAAGTGTAGGCTCCTCAATATGTTTTTTGAAATCTCATTGAGCCTCACAATTCCAACACTTGATATCTAAACACCCTTGATATCTCTAGACTCACCCAAATATATTTTAAAAAATATGTATAGAACCAATCATATCATGCCAACCAAACTCCAATTACAACTCCATAATATTATTGTACTCATCTAGAAGATTACATCCCCATATCACATCCAAATTACTTTCATTGTGTGTACAAGAAAAATGTAGGCTCTAGGAATTTTCTATGGATCCATGATTTACATCTTCACATTAGAAGATCATTTATCTTGGACTGATAGGCTATCTCTAAAAATAACCATATCATGCCAAGACTCCACTACAAATTCAAAGTCCACCAAGGTAAAATATTACTTATCCTTAATATCAAAAGTTTGTTTTGTTAATAAATGAAATATCACATCACTATACAAAAAATCATTTATCTTGGACTGATAGGTTATCTCTAAAAGTAACCATATCATGCCAAGACTCCACTACATATTCAAAGTCCACCAAGGTAAAATATTACTTTTCCTTAATATCAAAAGTTTTTTTTGTTAATAAATGAAATATCACATCACTATAAAAAAAAGTCCACTAAGAATATTTTCATGGTATTGTGATAAGAAATCCTTAAAAATTCTTGAAGACCATTTTTTCCAGCTAACAAGTTTATATTTAACCATTATCACTATAAAAACTCTCACTAAAAAGTAATCTAAATATCCTATGGTAATGGTTCATGTTGTCAAAAACTTGAGAAATTTTATTAATGTTTCACTATGGTGAAACCTTGAAATTTATTACAAGTAACTTGAGGTACCTTCCAAGTCACTTCTAAGTGTCACTGGGATGATACCTTTCCATCTCTTCTTCATAGAAACATGAGATATCACCATGGTAATGTTTAGAGGTCTCCCCAAACATACAAGTATTGTTATGGTGACCACTTAATATCTTGATAATAAAAATTTTGAGAGCCATACAATTTCTCATACAGACTAGAGATTTGGCATTATTTTTTAAAATTCCATATTTTTGAGACAAACACAAATATAAATTTAAAATTTTCCAAAATGCCTCCTTTTTTTGATAGATCATCCTCATTGTTTATAACACTTAGAGTTCATGCCCTCCAAGATGTTAAATTGGTAATAGCTTGAGACAAAATTTTAGCACCAACTCGACTCTCCATCCTCCAAGGTATCATGAGGGTGATGGCTTGAAACATCCTTTGATAATTTTTTTCCTTTCCGAGAGCATCATGAATTTTATAGTTTAAATCATTTTAAGATAAATTTTAGTCTCCTCAAATTCTCAAAGATATCATTTTAGTGATATAATTTGAGTCATCTAAAACCATGGAGAAAGACACATCTACCATACATGGTAAATTATCATTAAATTCTAAAAAGGCCTCATACTAAACCCCCTTTTCTAACACCAAATTTATTCTTACCAATTTGTAACCTTCTTAAGAGAAACCAAAATCCACTTGCACACCATTCATCTTTTTTATAGATAATAGGTCTCTTGCCAAATCTAGGAAGTGATGTATATTAGAGAGAATATCGAATCTTCCATTTCTAAACACTTAATTTTCCTAAAAAAATAAATTGACATGTATTATCACCTAAGAGTTCGTATACACAAAAAACCACTTTATGTGAAGAGTCATGTGGAATGAGACTAAATAGAATCAATCAATCGGTGCATGTTACTTGCATGCATAACAAAAAGAGGTAAGAAATACATCTAATATCTTTTGTTTTGGTTTCTAGACATAATAACTCAGCCAAAATAACTCTGGACACAATAATCTCATCATAATAGCCCAAGGACAAAATAACTCGAGGTCATAATAACCCATGGACAGAATAACCCGTGGTTAAAATAACCCACGTACAAAATAACCCGTGATTTTTTTTTCCTTTCTCTATATTCTTACGGGCATATTTTGTCCATGGGTTATTCTGACCACGGGTTATTTTGGCTTGGGTTATTATGACCCTGGGTTATTTTATCCTTGAGTTATTGTGACTGGGTTATTTGACCAGGTTATTATGTCCTACAACCCTTTGTTTTATGTCTTTAAATTATAACCATGATTGGATTCATTCTTAGCCTTCATCTAAGAAGGTTATAACCACAATTAGAAATTTCAATTAAGAAGCATGAAGTTGTTGATTTCCCTCAAAATACTATCACATGAATCTATCAATAAAAAGAGAGAAGTAATGCATTACTATTCCTTGATCTTGACATCAACTAATTCTAATTGATTGATAATGGTGTTAAATGTTAGGGAAAGTAAGTTCTCACCTTGCACAAGAAAGACTTGAGTTAATTATGTAAAATACATTTTTTGTTGGCACATCTTTGGAGATGTGTTTAACTACATTAAGTATTTATTAGGCTCACTCGTAAAGTTGTATTAGACATTAGATAAATATTTTATGTGTAGGAGACATAAGACAAATATTTAATATTTCTAGAAATATTTAATTTTGGGGTAAATGGTTTTGCATTCTTGGATTTTTAAGGCACATGGTTTAGCTAATAAAATAGTTATAGTTGTGTGAAATTTAATGTACAAAAGCAAACACATGTTTACCAGTTTAAGTTGGTTATCATTTGTAATGATTTCTCCTTTAGAATACATAGGTGAAGCATGACATGAGATGTGTAGTTGCATGGTTATCCATTATGTTTAGACACATGGAAAATTCATCAAAGGAGCTTGATTCTTTAGAAATGCTAATAGAATCTTTGTGAGTGTATTAATTTTTTTTATTGCTAAATAATACATTCAATGTGGATACTTTTGAAGGATTTTTCCTTCATAAGTATTTTTACTAAATATTAATTAATTAAACTAATAATTCTAATTTTTTTTAATGGAAATGTGTAACTTCTCATATGATAACTTTCCTACCTTTCACTCACTATATTATGAGGAGTCATATTTCTAGGATTATTGATATACATATTATGAAAACTTATAAATGGTTTGGGAGAGAAAATTTGGAAGGGGGGAGATTTTTAATCCAAGTTCTAATATTTTATTTTTTATTGTATTTCTAAGTTTTCTCACTTAATGATGTATGTGGGGTTTCTTATTATTAATGCTTTTTCTCACCATAAACTTTATGTTTCTTATGTATGTGTTGACCCATATATTTTTTGAAATAAATTGTATTTATACAAAATTTAACAAAATTACCTTAAACCCTTGCCCCTATTGCTAAACCTACCCAGGAGGATCTCCTGAAAATCATGCTAGAGAAGTGAAACTCTTCACCCCTCTCCTCTATTTTGGTTAAGCCTAGAAAGATAGAATTGAAATACACCCACCCAAACCAACTCACTATAATTATCTCTGATGAAAAAGATGCAAGCCTAGATAGTGGTTTGGTCCCACCAAGAGGCAAAAGGTTGATTCAGCTAGCAAAGAATACTTCTAAAGAGAAACAGGTGGATAAAAAAAGAAAAAAAGGTCTTGTAGGGGGAGAATTCTAAATCTTTCGAAGAAGAATATGTCCTAGACAGCCTGGAAGAAATAGAATTCTCTAAAGAAGAGAAGGTCTCTAAAAATGAGGACAAGGATGAAGAGAGCCAAGACTAGGATGAGGAAAATAATGAACCATGGGAAGAAAATGTGGAGGGGGAAGGGAAAGAGTCCATTGGAGAGGAAGAGAAGGAGGCTGATATCGAAAGCCCTATGGCCATGGACTATCAAGAAAATCCTTTCTATATTACCCAAATTTTGGAAAACCTAGAGATGGGAGATTTCAAGCACTTAACCTCTAAAATTGAAGATTTGATTGCCAGGATGGAGAAAATTGAGAAAAATATTAAAGTAGCCAATGGCTTTGAGAGATTCTAGACTATGAAATTTGCCATCAAAAATATGTGCAAAGTTGTGGATGGAGTTATGAAGAGGGTTGTTATGGGTTCTATTTCAGGCCAAGGCAAGATTAGGAAACATGAAAAGAAGAAAGGGAAAAGGATTGATGCGGTTAGGTCTGAGGAAAGGGAGCACAAAGACAACTGGGCTAAAGATGTTGAAGAGCTCCAAGTAATTTGGAGCCTGATAGAAGATTCCTAGGATGTGTCTTTTTATGTGGCGATAGATTTTCTTACTTGGCATATGTGCCTTTTTTTGTTTCATCTTTAGTTTTTTTTATTAAAGGGTGTTAATGGCTCTATATGGCCAGATACTTAAACTTTGAATAATTTACTAAATATTATTAATTTGGTTAGTAGTTGGATATAATTTAGCTAGTATAGTATGTTTTTTAGTTTTGATAAGTAGAATGGGGTTATGGTTCATCTGGTTATGTATGTTTTTGGTTATGATTGCGGTTTGGGTAAAATGTATCTTTTTGTGGGTTTGTTTCATTGGTGCTAGTTTAGTATGTTTTTTATTATGATAAGTGGAATGGAAAAAATGTAAACTATCTATGGATCTATTTCCTTAGTGTTTTTTTCGCTATCCTTTTTGTTGTTCTTGACTAGATGTTGTTTACCCTAGTAATTTTTCTTGTCTTCCATTCTTGTAAAGGACCAGGGCCCTAACCGTGCTTATCCAATCACCAACATGGTATTATAGCCTCCTTTAGGTTGTATTTTATTTTTTTGCAGAACTAAAAAAAAAATGTAATTTATGATAGTTTATAAAAAAATACTCTACCTTTTTCAACAATTTATAAATTTATTTAAAATTTGTTATAATCAATATAATTGCATGTAAAATATATCATATGTTACATTCAAGAAAATTTTAAAAATTAAATATTTTAAAATTTACACAATAAACCCCTTTAGATGTCAAATAAATCTCTTATAATTTAGCAACCATTTCCATAATCCACAACCCAACTCCATATTATTATTATTATTATTCATATGATTTGACAACCATTACCATAAACTAGAACCAACTCCATGTTATTATCATTATTATTTTCCCTATGATTTGACAATCATTGCTATATGTAACTTGGAAAATGGACATTAGCCATAATAGAGATAAAGAAATAAAAAAATAACCACAATCTATAATTCAATACCTAAATGCAATCCATATCAATCAATAGAAAACAAGAAACACAAATTAAATCATAATTAGTTAAACAATACATTTACCTTCACTGTGTTGACATGAATTACTTTCATTGTCCTCCTTTGCTTTGCTTTGCACTCATATTTTAGTATGCTCTTCTTTGCTTCAAACTTAAAAGTGTGTGAATGATAGAAATGATACAAAACTCCAAAGTTCATGGTTAGCCATCAATGAGATGTGAGGGCTGATTTAATAGAATTGCTCAATTTGAATGAATGATCCTGATTAAGAGGTGCAAGATCAAGAACAAGGGTTGACGATTGTTGAGAGGAATTGATTGCCCAATTAATTGACTTAAACTGGCTATAGGATTCTAGTTAACTAGTTGCATGGAGAATCGATTGAAGCGTTAACTAATACTAACAATTAGTTAACTAAATTGATTGATTCAAAGACTCAAAGTGAGTGGGAGTAAAGTGAATTGATTTATCAGTGAGCTAGAATTGATTATTCAGTCAACTCGAAGAGAGTGTTAGTAATGAAAGAGGGAATTATGCATGAGATAACAATTAATTTAAATAAATTAAATATTTGAGGAAAAAGCAAGTGAAGATTAATTAATAAATACAAATTTTATTTCTTAATAATGGATGGATAATGTTAAGATGAAATAGGGGAATTAAATAATTAATTTAATTATTTAATCTAAGAAGGGAGGAAGTGGTTAATTAAATATTTATAAAAATTATTTAATTTAAGAAGGGTGGAAGTGGTTAATTAAATAATTAATAACAATTATTTAATTAAAAGAGAAGAATAAGTGTAATTAAAGACTTAATTAAATAAATAAGGTTTATTTATTTAATCAAGAAGATTAGTGATAATTAGGACTAGATTTATTTAATTAGTCAGAAAGGATTAATTAAAATGAATTGGTTAAATAACGTAAAGTCAATTAATAGTAGAATATGATATCTAATAATAATAAAATAATTAAATTTTATTTAATCATTAGGGGAAAAGGGTGAAAATTAGTAAAAGGGTGTTACTCGCAGACTAGGACAATTTTGGGTATCTACATTTTTCCCTCTTTGATACAATGCATTTTTATAGCATTGTATTAGAGAAAATTCAAAATATCATGCTCGAGAGTTACCCTAGTAATGCCTCGATGATGGTGGGATAGCATGGTGCCCCCTCAGAAAAAATTGCAAATTTTTGAAAAATTCCATTTCGACAAGCTAATTTTATAGAGTTAATCATATTGGTAGCAAAAGATTTTGATTTTAAGAAATTTAGGGTGCCCATATTTGCATTTAAAACTTAAATTTGATGTGTCCAATTATAAAGGGGGTCCACTTTGCCACCCAAGGTATATAAATAGGCCCTAGGGGTCCAAAATACTCATTTGTGCATTTGAGTATTAGGATTTTGAGTGCTTTGAGGTGAGATTTTTTTGCAGAGTAGTGGAGCTATGCCATCAATTCCAGTCGATTTGCATCAAGGATATCACATGAGGACCTTCAAGAGGCCTAAGCGATTGGGCAACATGGTATGTAACCCTTCCTTGCTTTGAATTTTTTTAATTTTTACAAGATTCTAGGAGTCAAATTTGACCAAACAGATGTAGTGTAGTTCTACACGCAACTGTCATCATGTTCGTCGTATTGGTCGGTAGATGTGCCACATCTATGCAATGCGGCACAATCATTTTCCTAAGTTGCATTAGTAGGCTACTAAAAAATGTAATGTGCACCACATGTGTAAATGTGTGTTGCATATGTAGGAAACAAAGTCGCATGTGTGAATGTGTGATAGTGCACTACATTTGTCAAAAATGATTGTAAATGAATGTACGTTATATTGGTAAGCCACATCTATCAACTAGTGTGATGCATTTGACTGTTAATAAAATTTACTAAGTTTTTGGTAAAGTTTCCAGTGCAAAAGGTTTAATAGGTTTGTTTAGGTGTCCTAATTGACGTAATATGATTTTTGTGAGCACAAGTGATATTTCCTCCCATTTATACACGCGAGAGCTAGCCCTCCTCTTTCAGATTGTGAGATCACCTAGATGATGCAGAGAGGGATATCTTGCATGCACTTGGTCTATATCATGTGACATTAATGCTCGTGATTTAGGCTAATCAAGGACTATTGATTTCTTTATTTGAGAGGTGGCATTCAGAGATGAGTTCCTTCCATTTATCAACTGAGGAAGCCACAGTCACATTGGAGGACATATGATATATTATTTAGCTCCTGATCCATGGTGAGAAGATCATATATGATCCTAATTTTGGGCTAACAATGATACAGTAATGCTTTGAGATTGAGGATCTAGCTCTACTAAGTGTGGAAAATTATGAGATTTGTTGGGACACCCTAGTCGATAGATATGAGTGACTCATTGTTGTTATATGTAGTGTTATAGCAGGTGTGGTTATTCTAGATTGCTAAGGTCATGGATTTCCTATTGGATGGGGCTAGATGCTAGCTAACATGATGGAGCATGCCATAGTGTATGCTTGGGGTCCCTGTATGCTAGCCATGTTGTATTTTTAGCTTCATGATGTCGCATATCGAGGAGCTCAATCTATTGGTTAAGGTACTACCTTGCTTATGGTTTGGGCCTAGGAGCATATAGTTATTTTCAGACCATCGATAGATAGAGTGTTGCCACTAGGGTTGTTGTATGTGTACCTATATGGTGGACACGTTACATAGACTTGTATTAGGGATGTTGGATATTAGAGATATGCCATTGATTTAATCGATTCTTTTGCATGGAGGACTTACTATCAGTGTGTACCTTGGGAGGATGATGTCAATCATATTTCATATTGCAAGAAGATGAGATATTTGATTGGCCACATAGTGCAGAGTCAACACATTATAGAACGAAAATTGTCAGAGTGAGTACTTAGATAGTCCGATGAGAGATAAAGGGAGCCTGTTGGTGTTATAGATTTTCAACTCATGAGGTGTCCCACTGGGGACCCATTATCAAAGTTTAGGTTGCTATACAAGATCTTGATTGGTTATGACTAGTACATTAGGGTGCCCCATCAGAGTTGGTATTATGCATGGTGAGCATAACATAGGACCATACCATTTATAGATCTAAATTTTACTGCTCCTATTGCGAGGCTTGGGAGAGGTCCTTGGGGTAGGCTACAAGGGAGAGGATGAGGGAGAGGAGATGATATCGACCGAGGTGGAGGAAAAGTTGGTGATGATGATGGAGGGGGTGGTGGAGACCAAGATGGTGGTCAAGGTGGAGACAAGGGTAGAGGCAAAGACTGAGTGCTTCTAGTTGGTTATAGGCCACTACCACCCATTTAGGAGGAGGGAGATGAGGAGATTAGAGTAGAGGTTAGAGTAGAGGAGGAGGAGTAGCGGGAGTAGTAGATTGGGGTGGATGTTGATATAGGTGTCGATGTGGATGTGGAGGAGGTTGCCTGAGAGAGGTAGCTATAGATGAGGGATTGGAGGATGTACCTATTAGAGAGGCTATCCTAAATATTATGGAGGAGGATGCAGAGGATAGGGGGCAAGGGTTTCAGGCATATATATAGGTGCTATAGGTGCAAGTACAAATGCTATAGGCACATGCTACTTAAGTTTCAATACTATAGGGATAGGTAGCATAATTGATGGTCAAGTGTGACATGGCCATCATTAGAGCTCAAAGGGAAGAGCACTGGTCAATTTGATTAATTGAGACTATTAGTGGATACAACACAGACTTATCCCAAATGTTGTATTGAGCTCATAGAAAGGTGTAGTACTATCAGGATTTATATGAGGGTGTGGTACCCACAACTGAGAGGGAACTGAGCTTTATGCAAAACCATAGTTAGAGTATATCCCACTCATGACAATCACATAGCAGTGGGGGAGTTTTAGGACCAAGGAGGTCTCCATATGATTAGCCACCTCTTATACCCTGCAAGGACACTATAGGACTATCCAGATCTGAATAGAGAGAGGACATGCCTTCACTAGGTCATGAGGATATGTGTAGTTCAGGCTAGCCTGACTTTTGTATATATGGATATATGTATTTTTATTGAGCTTGCATGATCCATATTTTTGATAGTATCATGATTTATGTACTATGACACATTTTTTCTGATATATATGAGATACATCATTTTTTTTGGTGATTATATGATGTGTTATGTTCTATATGCATGTTTCTATGTGATGCATGCTTGTGGATTTATGATGTTATGTTTATGCTCATGTATGGATGGATGCACAATATCAATTTATGCTTATATGTATGACATGATGTATGGAGATCTAATGTTTATGACGTATGATGTGATTTATGATTCTTACATGATCTATATTCATGATGAAATTATATGTTTAGGACATGCTATGACATATTTATTATGATGCTATATAAATGATGGTTCTACAAAATGTGATGTAATGCTATCTATCTTTTTGTATTTTTCCTATGTAGTATATATGACCTATATGCATGTGATATATGATATTATAACATGATTATGGATGTGGGATGATGTAGCTAATACATTTATTTTTGTGTGACATAGCTCACCACCGAGATGACCATGGGACTGACAAAAGAAAAATTAGTGTGAAGAAATAATTAGTGAGGAGTGAAGAATAGTTAGATGGACCGTTCATCCAAATCAAGATTGATGTAATAATTGATATTATTTGAGCTTTTAGTAATGCATGTTTTTATCATCATAAATAATTTTATTATGGGACAAACGAATGTATGCACACCTAAGTATGAATTGTGAAGGAATAATTTGTTTCCTTTTGCTTAAATACTATGATATATGGACAAGTGGATAGTGTAAACCAAGTTGAGACAAACCTTGGTGACACTAGTCTTCGTTTGTTAAATATTTAGACATGTCAGACAAGGAGTGTCCTGACTCATACTAGTAACAATAGAACCTTGTTGGAATATGTGAGGAAGTAACCATAGAGAATGTTAATCCTAATACAAGAAAGCATTAACTAACCTTTGAATTGCATAGGATGTTTTGATTATGCCAAACAAAACCCTAACCACACACAAGGACCTTAGTTTCCCTAGTCATGTTACCAAGACAAACTACAAACAAAAATCAAGAGAAAGAAACATCATGATCCATCATTGTTTCTCTAATCATTTGTTGATAATCAAGTAGCTTAGGAACATAACATAAGATAAATCAGATAAGATAAGACTTAACTAGACCAAACGAGTCCACAACTATTTAGATCTTGTTGCTTACTGATAAGTGTTTGATGTTTTTTCAAAAGTTTTTGCTTTTTTTAAGGAGTGAAACATTTCATGTAAGATTCTTGCTCTAGTTTTGATAATGCAACACCCTAGAAGACAAATGTTTTTTGATAAGATAGGCACTATTTGTAGACTATTCATTAGCCATTATCGAAGGCTAGTTTGGTTGTTTCATCTATTATTCCATGATTTGTTGAGATTAGTTTCATGTAGGATTTTTTATTTGTGTCTAACATGTCTATTCTTTCTTTTTTAGACTGTAGGAATCAGTCAGGTATGCATCTCCCTATAAACTATAGTGCATCTAGTAAACTTTTTTCACGTGACCGGTGACACTAGAGCAACACACCCTTCGATACCACAAGAATGGTGGGGAGACTAGATCTCATGACCCCTTACTTGTAATAGGATGCTTTAGCTAATCCAGCTATGCCCACCACCCCAACTTATCAACAAGTTTTGTGGCTATTGGGATTCGAGCCCCCAACATGTTTATTCTTAACAAGGGATAGTTTTATTATAAAATATGGATGGTGATAAAAAAATTATTATGATGGACCCTAGGGGACTAACCTATGCCTCAGGGGCTCATCAATGATGACCTTTCCTATGTGACACACACATAGACAACACAATTCAACTGACCTTGATAAGTGATAGTTTATTATAAAAATGGTGGAGTGATGATGGACTGATGATTTATTATGATGGACCCTAATGGACTGAATTATGCCTCAGGGGATTATCAGTTATTATCCTTACCTATGTACACATGTAGAGGCAATGTAATTCGATACCATGGATTGACATTATTTTTTACTTTTCTAACATTTTATGATTGTTTTGGATTTTTCAAAGGATATTTTTTTATTTTTTATTTTGTTGAATGTTTCAGATGTTTTTGTATAATTGGAATATTTTAATGTTTTTGTATTTTTTTGATATTGTCCTCGAATACCATGTGTAAGATTCTTTTGAAACCATAGGTTGAGGATTTCCCCTAGCGTGGAATAGGACTAGTTATTATGAATATGAGAAGTGGTTGACACTAAATGTTAATTACTCTCAAGCCATGTGAAAGGGTGATAAATCTTTTATTATGAAGGATCCAAGGCTTGGGTTATTATGGAAAAAATCTAATAGAGTAGTGATAGATGGTAGAGCGGTAGTCGACTACACATGACACCTATTTTCTAGGTTTTCACCATGGTACTTATCCAAAGTGCCACCAAAATGGTTTCCACTATAGGATGGATTATTTCTCTTTTTCTATTTATTTATATTTAATATTTTTTTCTTTTGATGGGATCCCCAGATATCATGTTTAGTACCTCTAAAGGTGCATGTTGTTGATTGGATCAAGAAGTGGTTCACCCTTAGGAGAGCTAGTTGATCATAATTAGAACCATAAGCTAGAGTAATGATATAGGGAACCAGTTCAAACTTGCCTGGATTTTCTCTTCTGTGTTTATTCTTAGGGTTCTTCTTTAGGACTAAATCACCAATGTTGAAGTTTCAAACTTTGACTCTTTTTTTGTAGCTATGTCTGAGGAAATTTTGATATGCCTATAAGTCAACCATCATAGTTTATCTTCTTTCTTCTAACAATTATAACTGATGTAACCTAGAGATTCAGTAATCTTCATCATCGATGAACTACTACATGGAAAATCTCAAGGAAAGGATCTTGACCTCAATTGGTAGGATAGATTCAAAACCAAAAACAAGGTAATATGTTGTAGCACCAATAGGAGTATGGATGCTCATACAATAAGCCCATAAGTTTGTATTAAGCTATACGTGCCAGTCTTAGCAAATATCATTGACAATATTTTTCAATATCTTTACAATGGTTTTATTTGACGCCTCTGCTTGACCATTACCCTAGGGATAATAGGGAATGGAAAAGTAATGTTGGATGTGGTTCTTTTCACATCATTCCCAAATGTCCTAGTTTTTGAAGGGACACCCATTATTTATGACTATAGAAAAGGGAACACCATACCAACATATGATGTAGTTTAGTATAAATTTTGATATCTATTTACTTGTGATGTATGCCATTGGACTAGATTCAATCTATTTAGTAAAGTATTAAGTTGCAGTTATTATGAATTTGTGGTCATTCATAGATGTAGGGTGGATCTTTATGATGAGTTTGAGTCCCCATTGAGAGAAGGGCCAAGGTGATGTAACCAGATGAAGTCCTTATACTCGTGTGTGTACTAGATCACCATGGATCTGACATTGTCTACATTTCTTCACAAAGTGGTAAGAGTCATGTTCCATTATTTTCTAGTAGTATCTTGTTCTCATAAGCTTCTTTTCTAGGGTAGGAACAATAGAGTGAGCCCTGAATTTACCTTCATGCACCTCTTGTAAAGCCATTTTAGATTCTTCCATGTTGAGACATCGAAGGTGGGTACTATCTAAACTATGACGATATTTAGAAAATCATTGTGTAAAGTTTTTTCTTTGGTTATTCAACAATTCAGGTGGGAGGATTTGATCATGAAGGTAATCATATATATTTTTATACTAGGGGGAGTCAAGACCAACAATCTCACACATGATCTTGGATTCGAGGACATTGAATGTGGGGATCAAAATTTATTCCACTAAGAACTAACACTGAAGCACATTGTTTGGAATGTCCAAGAGAGATCCAATGGTGGTCATTACATCAACTAATTTATTTTAAACCCTTGGAATTTGTGTAAACAAGGTGATGTCAAAGTACTCCTTAAGACTATCCACCATTTTCTTATATGGAACTAGTTTTTCATCCTTTGTCTCATACTTGTTGACTTGTCGAACCACTAGCTATGAATCTCCATAGAGATGCAGGTTTTTGATCTTCCATCTAATAGCTTCTCTTAAAAATGTTAGCAAGGCTTTGTATTCAATAATATTCTTTGTGCATGGGAAGGTAATCCCATAATATTTAGGGATCGTTTCCCCTTGTAGTGTGATAAACAAGACATCATCTCCTAAACCATGATGTGTGTAGGATCCGTCAAAGCACATCTTCCATGTAGATGTATCCAGTGTGAAGATTGCTTCATCGGGGAACTCTAATATGAGAGGTTGTAATTACTATGTAGGATCATTTGCTAACTGATCAAAAATGACCCGTCCCTTGATTGATTATCGTTCCATATACTCTATGTCAAAATTACTAAGGAGCATTAGCCATTTTGCTAATCTACTTGTTAGTGTCGCTTTAATGATTAAATACTTTAGAGGATTTGTCTTTGCAATAAAATTATTCTATAGATTCAACATGTAATGCCTTAATTTTTGTGTTGCAAAGAAAACAATAATATATTCCCACTCGATGGGAGTATAGTTACCCATTTTTCTCATCTACGTGTTAGTGTCGCTTTATTGAGTAAATAGTTTAGAGGATCTATCTTGGAAATCCACTTAGTCTATAGATTCAACATATAATGCCTTAGTTTTTGCATTGAAAAGTCAACAACAAGACATACACGCTCAATGGGAGTATAGTTGAGTTTGTATACTACACAGGTACAATTGATATAGTATATTTATCTTTCTTTTCCATCTTCATTTTGTGCCAAAAGAGCTCCTAGTGTAGATGATGTGGCTGATACATACAAGATAAGTGGTTTCCCCTCAATGGGTGACATTAGTATTGTAGTGTTGAAAAGTGTATCCCTTTACATTTTCACAATTTTTTGGGCCCTCCCTACTAAAATTGGGATTCTTTATGCCTTATTTGGTCCTATTTTTCATCCACAAGCCTTATTTAATGCATCTTTTTGAGTATTATTTCAAAACATATCAAATAAATAATCATAATTAATGATATTGGGTTGTGTTTCCTAGATTTAGTGATTTGGGACTCATAATCCACCTTGGGCATATAGGTCCCACCTAATTTTTGAGGTCTGATCTTGAATTTGGCATTAAAAGTTAACATTTTTTGAAATTTATGTCCCAAGCTTAGCCTACTAGGACTCATATGCCCCAACTAGCGTACGAGTCTCCCTTAGCTTGGACCTATTTTAAATTCAAATTCTTGGAAATATTTTATTCTCTTAGATATGATGTAGGATTGTAGTGTTGTAATTTCAAGAAATTTGGCATAAACAAGTATAAATACAAGGTTATTTCACATAATTTCTCCTAGAAATTTTCAAATCAGCTAACAATTCAAGTATTCAAGCATTATAGAAAATTTATGATCAAGAGCACTTTCAGGAGTATTCAAGAGCTGATTATCAAGCATTTTGGAGCTATATTCAAGATTCAAGCATCATGTCAAAGCCATCATGGATCATGTGTTTTTTGAGCTAACATTTGTGATGTAGGTATTTCATGATTCCAGCAAGCATTCAAGTCAAGATTCATAACATAAAATCAAGATTCAAGATCTACATTCATGCTAGCCATTTCGTACAAGATTGGAGCCTCTTATTCAAGTGTTTGGTGAGTTGCAACATACTTATTTTTTCATTCTTCATTCCTTCATTCTATTTGATTTCATTTCAAGGTTTGATTACCAAAATAGGGTTTGACCAAGGAAAACCCCTATCCACTAACAAAACAAAACTTTTCCCTCTCTTTGATGTGTGATTTTTAGATTTAGGTTGAAGATCCATTGAAGAGTAAGATTGGAGAAATTTTTCAAAGTTCCAAAGTTGTTAGAGTTGTTATCTTTCTTGCAAGATTACATAAAGTCACTTATAGGTTAGAATTCAGAGTTGCAGACTCAAAGATCGGAAGGGAGAGAAGCTACAAAGGATCACTAGAGGATATCAGAGTTTTAGATCAACCCTAATACTAGGAATAAATCACCCCAAGTGGCGTATGAGTCCCAGTATACCAATTCTTAGACTTTTTCTATTGATCCTGGTTTACCAATAGCAGATTCCAGATTCAGCCCGAAGCCCTAAATTGGGACTAAATCATCCCAACTGGTGTATGAGTCCCAGTGAGCTTTAAAATTCATAATTTCAAGACTGTAGACCTTATTTCAAGCATATTCAGTTTCCAAGTGCACCTCTATTCATTCTCAGTTTACTATTTTGATTTTGAGTTTGATTTCCCATGTTACATAGCTAGATTTGCATATCATTTTCATTTCTTTCTTTCTAAACCTTTTCTTAGTGGTGAATCCCCTTTTGTCTTTAATCACACCCAAGGAAACCATCCTCACCCTATTCCATTCCTCAATCAAGTCAATTGGTTGATGGATCTTGGTTTCCTTTAATGAACTAAAGTGAAAAAGGTCCCAAACCCCTTGTGTTCCATCTCTCAAAAGGTGGTGCCCTATTTCCTTTGTGTTCATTTTGGTTAACCTAACCTTTGAACCCCTTATTTATAATTTGGAGTGCATTTCGGTCCTAGATCTAGCTTACATTAACTTTGCATTAGGTCTTGCACCAGTTAATTCACATTTAGGGCTTCTATATCTTGCATTAGTGAAATTGCATATAGTTTGAATTTTTTTTTTGCATCTTGCATCATTAAATTTCATTTGAAATCTATAATTACACATAGTCTAGACAACATACAAATGATAAACCTTAACATTCACTCAAAATTCTTTGACTTTAGCGTAAAAACCCTAATCTAGGACTTATTTTCCCCTCTAGGTGATTTATTCCTGGTGTGGGTTGTTTTACCTAATTTCTGGGAATTATGTGTTGACTATTTTTTAGCATTTGAACCCTTCAAAAACCCTAACTTGGACTCATATGTCCCTCTAGCTGATTTAGTCCCATGTTAGATTTGAATCTGCATTTTCTAGCATTAAAAACCTTATCTTTGTGTTTCTATTTGTTGTTATTAGATATCTATTTAAGTTTGCTAAGTTTCTATTTCATTCATTTTATTGCATTTAGCTTAATTTCATTTGAATCAAAATTACATAATATCATTTATCTTGTGTTCAATGCATTATCTTGCATTCATTGATTGTCCCTTGCATGAGCTTTACAACTCGGTGTCCTATTGTTAATACTATAGTGAGACGTAGTTTGAGCCTCATGTCATCCCATGATAGCACACTCATCGTGGAACTTGGGTTATCTAGCTCTTTCACTCATAGTGTTGACACTAGTTCACTAGGTATGGACCATACCCTAAACAACTCTTTACCTTCAAGTAGCATGACAAGTATTGAAACAATGGTTACTAGCATCCTGAAGAAAACATAATCCAAATCCATGAATACTTAGCAAACCTACAACATCAACTGAGTACTGAAAACATTTCTACCACTGATATCCCTACCATAGATAACATACATTACATGATTGAAAGTGAAGGAATAGAAATTATGCATAGCCTAACTCAGCTTTTTGGAAAAATTACTAGTTGTGCTTAACCTTCAAACAATGTCCAAAGTCAAGGAGGAACTAAAATTCCTCCTCCCACAACTATTACCTCTATTCCTACCTATACCAAACCTCAAGTTACAATAGTAATGCAACCTACTAGTAATGTCTTTCCTACCTTGGGTATTTCTGCTAGCAATCCTTGTACCTTTGTGGCATCACACGTCATATCTCCTACCACTTTACCTCCCATAAGAATTCCATTCAATTCCCCCTTGAACACATATACACCTCCACCATATCCACCTCCATCTCAAAACACAACCAATGAACCTGTCCTTAACCAACTTTTGCAAAATGTTTCATAACTTCAAGGGAAAATTTCCACCATAAACCAAAATCAAAATGGCCAACCTACATACTATGTCAAAAGCAATCCCTTATCCTTGGATATATTGAGAACACTGATACCACAAGGTATAGATATTCCTAGATTTGAGAAATATGGGGGGAAAGGAGATCCTTCTAACCATGTTTTCACTTATATTGCCTTGTGTAGTGATTTTGTCCTTGAGGATAAGCTCTTGGCTAAGCTTTTCCCTAGGTCCTTGAAATATGTTGCTTTAGAATGGTTTCCTTTTTACTTAACAACTCAATTCGTTCATTCAATGAAATTGTTGAGGCCTTTATGAACCATTTCCAAGTGCACACGACTCCTAAGATGACCTTATCCAATTTGATGAGATGTAAGCAAAAGGATGATGAAAAGGTTACTAACTTTATTTCACATTACCAGTCACTTTATTCCCAAATCAATGTAAATATTCTTGACCCTCACCTTCAACGGATGTTCATTGAAAACTTGCAAACTAAGATACAAGATAAGCTTTGCATGATGAAGTTTCCTTCCTTTGTAAACTTGTGTACTACCCTTCGTGATTATCAAAACTCGGTTAGCAGTCGTGAAACAAAATCCACATCTAGCGGTCTTGAAAAGTTTGAATCCAAAAATCAAAACAATTATCAACCTTTTAGAAAACAACATAAAGGCTTGTTTCAATTGAATCCCCCTCAACCAACACAACATGTTGATACCCAGTGGTTGCTATAAAGAAGACAAATCCTTTTACATTTAGGGATCCAACTAGACAATTTACTCCCCTACCCAATACCTTTCATAACACAATGTTACAACTTCTAGAACATAAATTATCTCCTTACCTCCAGTAAGAATTCTTGATCCTAATAAGCCTTTACCTCCAAAATTTAGATCGAACTCTTATTGTCATTATCATCGAAAAAATGGACATGATACGAAACATTATAAGAATCTTAAACATCTTATGCAAGACCTCATTGATTCTAGTCGACTTCAAATTGGGCGTGTTAATGATCAAGGAAATAAGCTTGTTGCCCCTCCTAACCAAAACTTGTAAATATTCACCAACCCTATGCCAAATCTATCAAAGCTAGTAAAAATAATAAGAATGATGTGATGAATGTTGACACAGATGATGACAATATGGATACTATTGAACAAGGTCCTATGGATACTAATGAACAAAGTCTTATGAATGATATGGTTGGATTGGTTGAAATTCTACCTCGTAAGGGCTGAACTAAAAATCCTCTTGACATTTATTTCTCATCTAAGGATATAATTAGAAAATCATATAATGGTCCTCTTTACATATATGACCAAATCAATGATAAGCCCACTAATGGTATATGAATTGATATCATTTGTGGAGAGAATGTGATCACTGGAGAATTCTTACTTGTGCACAAACTCTATCAAGAAACATATGATAAACTGAAAGCATGGATAGAAGTGCATAATGGTTTTGCATTCACTACAATGGGATCAATCACCCTCCCTTTAAAAATTAGACCAAAACAATTATATGTCTCATTCTCCATCATCTCGACGCCAGATCAATTCCATGTGAAGCTTGGTTATCCATGGCTATGCTCCATGGAATTCATCCCGTCGATTTTACACAAATGCTTAAAGTTTCCCTTTGACAATTAAATATTTAATGTGCACCATAGTAGCTTTAATCCTATGTCCTCCCATGCGAACTTTTTATTGGATTTCTTTTGGACCAAACCTATTGAACCTATAAAACCATGTGAGGACTTATTTTTCAAATCCTATCAAAATTTTAAGGAGAAATGCATAGCAAAACTATCCCTTAGAAATATTCCTCAACCTATGATTGAGCCTTCTATCCTTTAAAAAACTACGATTGAACCAAAAGACATTCCACATAACCAAGACCAACCTAAGATAGATTATTTTCCTATTTCCTTAAAAAGACCAAGAGATAACCGAAGTAATTACATCATGTCTCCTAAGATAAAACAAGTTTACAAAGCTAAAGAGAAAGTGGTTGAACAACCTTCGATGGTTCCTTCAGAAGAAAAGAAACCTATGGTTGATAAACCCACTCCTCCATAAACACAACTTGAAAATCATACAAAAAGAAACAGAAATGCTACAGAGCATAGGCGTAGACATCATGCTCTTGCTTGAAGGTTAAATGAATAGAAAAACAAAGAAAATCAACATCCAAACTTTACTGAAGCAATACACGTTGAGTCTCCCTCTTCACTGCAACAAAAAGATCCTATATCGCAACTGCAACAAGAGCTAAATCCTTCTTTGGGCGTTATCATTTGACCTCCTATTGTGATTAACTTAGATGATGATGATCAAATTGCTAAAATTGATGAAGAAGTTCTTCATAAATCGAGTACATTATTTTACTCTTTTATGAGCTCAAATGATAATTCTCCTAGGAAGAGTGTTGAATTTGGTGATGGCCCTAGTTCAGCACTTGCTATTGTCCCTTTGGCTAGCTTTCTTCCTTCCATATACGATGAATAATATTGGAATGTAGATGACTTGCTAATAAGTTGACTCGCATGTGCCTTACTAGTCTTGTCTTTATTTTCTTTTACATGATTCTTTATATGATTTCATGTGCATAATGTAATCCCCATACCGTTGTGTTTGATGTGCCTCACTCTTTTTTCATTCCTATATTTGTATCTACATTCTCCTCTATGTCATAAACCTTTATCTTTTTATTTGCCTTGTGTTTTCCTTTTGGGGATGATGCAAGGTGTTGAGACATTAATATCTCTTCCATTTTGACCCAAAATATTTTCCTTTATCTTTTCATTTGTCTTATGTTTTACTTTTGGGGATGACACAAGGTGTCAAGAAATTTAGGTCTCTTCCATGTTGACCCAAAAATTTTTCTTTTGTTTTTGCTCTCTTTGTGTCATTCTTCCTATTTGTTACAACCCATCTTGTTGTTACCGATTTACTTTTACCTTCATAGGTGAATAGGATGGTAATGCAATCATTGTTGAGAAATTATGTCTCAACTTCCAGCTTGAAGTCCTCATTTTCATGCCTTGGTGATTTTGTATTATTTGCAAAGTTCTGGTGGAGGTGGAATCAAGATGGAACTTGGCATTGTTCTATTTGCCTAAGTTTCGGGTCTCTAGTAGAGGCGGAACCGGAATGGAACTTGGAATTGTTCTGTTTGCCTAAGTTCTGAGTTTCGGTTCTTGTTCCTGCTCCAACTTTGCTTCCTACCATCTGTTCTTTCTCGCTTCACAGTTTTGGTGGAGGTGGAACTAGTTTTGGAAGTTGGCAATGTCCATTTGCCAGGTTCTTGTTTCTATTTTTGTTCTGACTCTTGCTTTTGTGATCTGGTTCTTCTGGATGTTTGGATTCTACTCAGGGTGTTTTCCTCTACCTTGTCCTAGTTTTGGATTGTTGTTTCTTGCAGTTGGCGGAGGTGGAATCGGAACCGGATTGGTTCCTGATCTTGGATTTTTTTCATGAAGTCCTGTTTCTGTTCTTGTTTCGTCCCCGAGTCCGACTCTGACTCCGGTGTTCTCATCTTAGTTTGACCCCGGGTTGACTTACCCCAGTCAGAACTATTTCCACTGAGTTCCCCTTTGTCGTGGGCGGACATGGAACCGAAATGGTTCCTGAACCTATAATATCGGTAGGGTCATTTTTTGACTCCAGTTTCATCTCCGACTCCGATAGTGTGTATTTTCGGTGGAGTCCCGTTTCGACTCCTGTTTCGACTCTGGCTCTGGCAGTGTTAGAAATGACTTGAAGTCTTGGTTGTGCCCGATGTCTATTTGACCGTTTTGGTTGCTCTATTAGCTGCAATTGCTGATGGGTCTTGGACACGTGGCACCTGGTTGAATAGTGATTGGACGGATACCGAGATAGTTATTATGGCAGTTGCATTTATCAACGAAAGGTGGTGAGCTCAACCGATTTGGTGATGGCATTGAATGCATGGACGGCTCGTTACAGGGAGATCTATCAAATCCGACCAGATGCGTGATTTGAGGATGGACTTCATTGCTCTTCTGAGTCGGTTGCATATGGATGAGAGATGTGTTATTTCTCATAAGTTAGACACGTTGAGTTGAGTCATGAGTTGCAGAGCAAGTTTGAAGTCGCCTGTTGAAGAACATAAGGACGCGAGTTCTTGAAGAGGGTTTTGAATTGTATGTTGTGAAGACATTGTAAAAATGGATCTAAAACTCTCTGGGTGATTGTGAGCTGAGCAAAGAAGTATGGATATTGTATGTAATCGATTCATTACTGTAATACAATTGATTTGACTTTGTGTGGTGGGTTTTTTACCTGAAAGGGTTTATCCACGTAAATATTGTGTCATCTTTGTTTGCTTATCTTTCTGGTTTCTCATTGCCATGGTTGTATGAATCTTTATAAGTTATAGAAACTGTTAGTTTTTCATTTTTGCTTCTCTCCCCTGTAGTAAAGGTGTTAAGGGAATGTATTCCGCACTGTTGGGTCATTAGATCCGCATTTTTTTCCCTTCAAAGTGGTATCAGAGCTTGGCCAATTCGTGTTATCCTTGCTAGGAAAAATTAGTTTTTTGCACTAATACCATTTCAGTGGGAGTCTTGCATTGTCAAACTTGTTTCTGCTGTGAGAGGGTGGGTACATCTGGTAGGATAGATATTGAGAAGTTTAATGGCAGCAACTTTGAGTTATAGAAACTCAAGATAGAAGACCTGCTTGTGGATAGAGACCTCTGGATTGCAGTGTCTGGAAGTAAGCCATAAACTACGACCCAAGAAGCTTGGGAACTTGCTGATAGAAAAGCAAGAGGATTGATAAGACCGAGTCTAGCTGATTCTGTGCTCTTGAATGTTCATGAGGAGATGTCTGCAGCTGCTTTGTGGAAGAAACTTGGTGATATTTATCAAGGAAAATCTCTGGTAAACAAGTTATTCCTAAGAAAGAAGTTGTACTCCTTGAAGATGGATGAAGGTGCATCTGTTATAGATCATCTGAACTCATTTAATATGAGTGTTACTCAGCTGGCATCTATAGGTGTAAAGATTGAGGAGGAGGATCGTTGCATGCTCTTGTTGTGTTCGTTACCTGACAGCTAGAATAATCTTGTGATGGCTATTGGAAGCACAACCACTGCTTTCAAGACTGATGATGTGGTTACTTCACTTTTGTTTGAAGAAATGCGAAAGAAATATTCTGAGATGGCCAAAAATGCTCTTTCTATTCTGAGAAAGGAAAGAAGAAAGACAACAAGTAGAAATCCAAGTCTAAAGGGAGATCAAAGTCTCCTAGTAAAAAGTTCAAGGTAAAGTGCTAGAACTGTGGGCAACCTGGTCATATCAGGAAGGACTGCAAGGAGAACAAGAAGAAGAATGCTTCTGATAACGAATCTTCTCAAAGTGATGCAGATGCCTTCATTGCAACAGCCTTGACAATAGGCATCAGATGATGTTTGGTTAGTTGATTCAGGTGCCTCTTTTCACATGACATCCAATAGAGATGGGTTCTCAAAGTATAAGAAGTATGATGGTGGAAAGGTATACTTGGCAAGTGATTCAATGCTGGAGATTGTTGGCAGAGGAAGGGTCATAATTCAGTTTCCTGACGGGAGAGTCAAAGGAATTGGTGGTGTTCTTCACATCCTAGGTTTGGCTCAAAATCTTCTTTCTGTTAGTAAGTTAAATGATGCTGGTGTAGATGTTTCTTTTTCTAGTAAGGGATGTAAAATGGCTAGAGGTGCAATGGTGTCAGCTAAGGGTGTTCGTACTAGCACTCTGTACAAGCTAGATGCACGACCTCTTCTTTGTAACAGTGCCTCTATAAAGTCATGTAATTCTGCACCTATAGAGAAAGATGAAGACTCTTCACTATCTGCAAATGCTTTGGAGGTAAAACTCCTAGCAGAGAAGACTATGTTATGGCATCATCAACTTGGTCACATTGGTGAAAAAGGTTTAAAAACCTTGAAGAACAAAAACCTTGTAGAAGGGCTTGATGATTGTAACCTTGAGTTCGATTTCTGTGAACATTGTATCTATGGAAAGCAACACCGTGTTTCTTTCTCCTCTAGTCCTCACAAATCTTTTGGTATACTGGATTATGTTCATTTTGATGTGTTTGGTCCAGTTGATGTTCCTTTGTTATCGAAGTCTAGATATTATGTTTCTTTTATTGATGACTGTTCGAGAAGGGCATTTGTATACTTTCTTAAAAGTAAATCAAAAGTGTTCAGTCGGTTTAAAGAGTTCAAATCTTTGGTTGAAAATCAGACTGGTAGGAAAATAAAGTGTTTAAGGACAAATAATGGAGGTGAGTTTTGTTCTGTAGATTTTGAAAGGTACTACACTGATCATGGAATTAAAAGGCATAAGACAACCCCCTACACTCCACAACAAAATGGAGTTGCTGAAAGGTTGAACAGGACACTGATGGAAAAGACAAGGAGTATGTTGAGTGGTGCTAGTCTGGAGCAGAAGTTCTGGGCTAAGGCTATTGCTACAACATGTTATTTGATAAATAGATCTCCTTGTTCAACTCTTGTTGACATGACACCTTTGGAAGCATGGTCAGGTAAGAAACCCTCATTAAGGCATGTTCAGGTCTTTGGCTGTGAGGCATATGTTCATGTGCCAAATGAAAAGAGATCAAAGTTGGATAACAAGGCTGTGAAATGTATTCTCATCGGCTATGGAGTTGGTGTGAAAGGATACAAGCTTTGGAACCCTATTACTGAGAAGGTTTTGTATAGCAGAAGCGTGATTTTTCGTGAGTTGAAACCTCTAGTAAGTGATCAACAGTTTGAGACAAATCAGAGTGACAAGAAGAAGGATATAGTTGAGATTCCCCAAACTCTAGAAAGGGAAGAGCTGCATGGTGTACTTGAGATTGAGGAGAGTTCAAGCAGCTCTGAAAGTTCTGATGATGAAGAACAACCTCAGCCTCTAAGGAGATCTACACGAGAAAGAAGGCAACCAGAAAGGTATGGTTTCTCTATGTTAGATTCAAATTGTGCTTATGCCTTAATTACCAGCACTGATGAGCCTAGGACTGTGAAAGAAGCAATCAACATGGCTGATTCAAAGTCTTGGCTGGAAGCCATGAATGAGGAGATGGATTCCTTGAAAAAGAATGATACCTGGAAGTTGGTACCACTGCCTAAAGGGAAAAATCCTGTTAGCTGCAAGTGGATATTCAAAAGGAAGACAGGCCTTGATGGAAGTGTGGAGAAGTATAAGGAACAACTGGTTGCAAAGGGATTTTCCCAAGTTGAGGGAATTGATTATGGAGAGATATTTTCCCCTGTAGCAAAGCTGACATCCATCAGATTTTTGTTGTCATTGGCAGTTGTGTATGACTATGAAATTGAGCATATGGATATGAAGACAACATTTCTCCATGGTGAGCTGGAAGAAGAAATCTACATGTCCCAGCCTGAGCATTTTGTTGAAAGAGGTAAACAAAATTTGATTTGCAAGTTAAATAAATCTCTCTATGGTCTAAAGCAATCTCCTAGAATGTGGTACCAGAAATTTGACACATTTGTGTTGTCAATTGGGTTTGTTAGATCAAAATCTGATTATTGCATCTATTATAAATGTGAGAATGATCATGTGCTTGTTATTACTCTGTATGTGGATGACATGTTATTCATTGGTAATAGCAAGGCAATGATTTCTGATCTTAAAACTCAGTTGTCTGCTAAGTTCGAAATGAAAGATCTTGGAGTAGCAAGGTACATTCTTGGAATGGAGATAACCAGGGATAGAACAAGTAGAAAGCTTTGAATCAGTCAGAGTAAGTATGTGAAAACCGTTCTAGAGAGGTTTAGCATGACTGATTGCAAGTAGCTAGTTGTTCCAATCATGCAAGGATTGAAACTATCTACTGAAGACTGTCCAAAGTCTGCTACTGAGATGGAGGACATGACCAGTGTGCCTTATGCAAGTGTAGTAGGCAGTTTGATGTATGCTATGGTCTGCACAAGACCAGACATTGCCCAAGTAGTGGGAGTTCTAAAACGGTTCATGGAAAATCCAGGGAGATCACATTGGGATGCTGTAAGAGAGTGTTCAGGTATTTGAAGGGTACTTCAGATTATGCTTTGTGTTACCATGGCAGTATGGTTGCATCACAAAGGACTCTTAGCATTCAGAAATATGTTGATTCTGATTGGGTAGGGGACATTGACAGCAGAAGATCCACCAGTGGATACACTTTCATGCTTAATGGTGGAGCAATCAGTTGGATGAGCAAGTGACAAGCTGTAGTTGCTTTATCCATGATAGAGGCAGAGTACATGGCAGCAACTCATGCTTGCAAGGAGGCAGTGTGGCTAAGGCATTTGTGTTCAGACATTGGATTTAATGCTGATCAGATTTCAATCTGCTGTGACAGTCAAAGTGCCATTTGTTTGGCAAAGAATCCGACCTTTCATGCCAGGACCAAGCACATAGATGTGCAATATCACTTCATGAGGGATATGGTTGAAGATGGAAAGGTCAGTATGGATAAGGTTGACACCTTGAAAAATGTTGCAGATGCCTTGACAAAGCCGGTTAGCACAGACAAGTTCAAATGGTGCACAGAATCGATGGGCCTTGGGGCCTATGATAGACAGTAAGGTTTGATGTTTTGAGGAAGCTGGAAGTGTTCACCAAGTGGGAGATTGTTGAGAAATTATGTCTCAACTTCCAGCTTGAAGTCCTTGTTTTCATGCCTTGGTGATTTTGTGTTGTTTGCAAAGTTCTAGCAGAGGCGGAACCAAGATGGAATTTGGCATTGTTCTATTTGTCTAAGTTCCGAGTCTCTGGCGGAGGCGGAACCGGGATGGAACTTGGCATTGTTCTGTTTGCCTAAGTTCCGGGTTTCGGTTCTCGTTCCTGCTCCGACTCCGCTTCCTACCGTCTATTGTTTCTCGCTTCGCAATTCTGGCAGAGGCGGAACTAGTTTTGGAAGTTGGCAATGTCCGTTTGCCAGGTTCCTATTTCTGTTTTTGTTCCGACTCCAAGCCCGACTCCTGCTTTTGTGATCTGGTTCTTCTGGATGTTTGGATTCTACTTAGGGTGTTTTCCTCCGCCTTGTCCTGGTTCTGGATTGTTGTTTCTTGCAGTTGGCAGAGGCGGAACCAGAACTGGATTGGTTCCTAATCTTGGATTTTTTGGTGAAGTCATGTGTCTATTCCTGTTCTGGCCCCAGGTCTGACTCTGACTCTGGTGTTCCTGTCTTAGTTTGACCCCGGGTTGACTTACCCCGATCATAATTGTTTCCGCTGAGTTCCCCTTTGCCGTGGGTGGACGCGGAACCAAAATGGTTCCTGAACCTCTAATTTCGGTAGGGTCATGTTTTGACTCCAGTTTCGTCTCCGACTCCGACTCTGACTTCGATAGTGTATTTTCGATGGAGTCCTATTTCGACTCCTGTTCTAACTCTGGCTTCGGCAGTGTTAGAAATGACTTGAAGTCTTGGTCGCGCCCGATGTCTGTTTGACCGTTTTGGTTGCTCTGTCAGCTGTAATTGTTGATGGGTCTTGGATGTGTGGCACCTGGTTGAATAGTGATTGGATGGATACCGAGATAGTTATTGTGGCAGTTGCATTTGTCAACGAAGCGTGGCGAGCTCAACCGTTTTGGTGATGGCACTGAATGAATGGACGGCTCATTGCAGGGAGATCTGTCAGATCCGACCAGATGCGTGATTTGAGGATGGACTTCATTGCTCTTTTGAGTCGATTGCATATGGATGAGAGATGTGTTATTTCTCATAAGTTAGACAAGTTGAGTTGAATCATGAGTTGTAGAGCAAGTTTGAAGTCACGTGCTGAAGATCAGAAGGACGTGAGTTCTTGAAGAGGGTTTGGAATTGTATATTGTGAAGACATTGTAACAGTGGATCTGAAACTCTCTGGGTGATTGTGAGCTGAGCAAATAAGTATGGATATTGTATGTAATCAATTCATTACTGTAATACAATTGATTTGACTTTGTGTGGTGGGTTTTTTACCTGAAAGGGTTTTCCCACGTAAATACTGTGTCATCTTTGTTTGCTTATCTTTCTGGTTTCTTATTGCCATAGTTGTATGCATCTCTATAAGTTATAGAAACTGTTAGTTTTTTGTTTTTGCTTCTCTCCCCTGTAGTAAAGGTGTTAAGGGAATGTATTCCACACTGTTGGGTCATTAGATCCGCATTTTTTTCCCTTCAATCATGAGGTTGATATGTTTTCTAAAAGAATGAGACACTCAAATAGGTATTATGTGAAAGTATTGATAAATGCTTAATATGGCTTTCAAAGAGTAAATATGTTTACATCAATTGCTATAAGAATATGCTAAAGTTATGATGCATATGCATTTATTATGAACTTCTAATTACCATTGCAAATGTGTTGAGTTGGTTGGAAGGACAGGTTCATTCCTCCAAGTGGAGGGGAAGTATCACTCAAGAGAAGATCTTGGTTGGTTAACTAGTAACATAACCTATCTAAGCTTACACACACTCATAGTAGAATGGTTGAGTCTAGACATAGTGTTGGGAATTGGTAAGTCATCCTTAGTATGATGTGTTGCATTACTAAGGGTCATGATTACTGTTGAATGCATGCTTGGATGATGTTTATATGTTTGGAACATATGAGTCCTTCCTCATATTACTAGGCTTTATTGATGAGTGGAACACATGTTGAATGTATATATGTATGCATATGTGTGTCAACGATGGATCATAGACATGGAGGAGCATGTACATGAGAGTACATAGGTAGATGTACCTATACACGATTATGAACGGGTTGCTTATGAGTATGGTGATACCATAGGGACAATGTGACATGTATGTGTATAAGTATATATACACCACACGTCTATTTCCTATCAACATGATGGCAATTGTATATGTGCTTGATTGTATGGTTGAATGAGTATTTGGGATATATACATATGTGCATATATACACATATGTCGACATACGCGTATGTTAGATATAATGGGATGTCCATACGAGTATGAAAACATATGTATAAATATGCATATATGTGTATAAATATGTTAAGATATATATCTAGTTGCATGGTCATAATCATTTTGGATACCGAAGGGATTATTTGACTATTAATCACTATAGAGTATATATGTCATGTATATATAAATATATATACACACACAAGTAAGCATTAATGCTTATTAGAGAAGTGTATATAATATCTATATGTATGTGCATGTATATACACACGTGTTATGATTGTGAATATACCACTTACTCGTAATCGTTCGATTATTGAATGGATTATGGCTTTATTGCTTTGTAGGATATGAAAATATATGTGATTGGATATATGTATATATATACATATATACACATCAACATTAATTCTTATATAGAGGAGTGTGTGTATATATGTATGTATGTAATATATTATTATTATTGTGTGAATGAAACTTGTTCATATTCATTCATATATCGAATGTATGTATACTTGTTTGACATGGAATATATATTAGTATATATATATATAAATATCTATTTATGTGTATATATGACTATGTGCTTGGAGATTGATTAACATAAGCAATGCTTAGGGGAAAATTTATTACATGAACATAGGTCAATTGTATGACATATAGAAGCATGTTAAAGGCCAAATATTATACATATTGGAAATGAGTTAAGATCGATAAATATGATATGTAATACACAATAGCTAAGTCGATATGGAGAACTTGACTTAGTTGATGCTTTAAGGTAAAACATCTTTGACTTAGTAAACAAAAATTACTTGAGATGCCTTAACATATATCAATGGATTAAATACCACCAGTGGTGTAAAGTGAAACACATGATAATAGGATAAGTAACAACAAGGTAAGGAAATGGTCAAAGCTGATTTATGAGACAAAGTTGGTGGAACCACTAAAATTTTCCTAGTTCCAATGAATTTTTTTGTGATCAAACCCTAGTAATTACTATCTTGTTTGTCACTAGGGTTGGGGTTTTACAACTTATTAACGCTTACAACCTTTTTTGGTCTTTATGGTTCTAATTTTGAGTTGACCGGTTGTATCCGGTTTCTAGTCATTTCGTAATCTATCATGGCTTTAAGTCCTTTGTTCCTATCTGCCCCCTCGTCTCCTTTCCCGTTGTGGCTAGGTGGCCCCCTTTTAAAAACAACTTTTTCCCACGTGCTTCAAACATTCCTTAAGTCGATCCTTGAAGGTTGTATCATCCATCACCGATTCGGTTCTAACTTTCCATGTTCAACCTGCGATGAGTGATACCCTTGCTTTCAATCTGATCAGCCACCCTTGGTCCCTCGCATGTTCATTTACCATCACTATGAAGTAACACCCAATCAGTGATGCAGTTAATCTTTTAACCCATCGTTTCCCCTCTAACTATCACTACTTTTCTTGTGTAGATTACAGGGGAATCCACAATTGTTGATATAAAAATGATTTCCCATCATTGGGAAATATGGATTCATTGGTTGGTGTCAGTCTAAGGAGGATGAAAACGTGATGTGCGACAAAGGATGTCTGTGGCAGCCAAATTTTTTGTTTTGGTTGGCATTGTTGGCATCCCTATTATCGCCTGTTGTCCTTTGCATTTTTAGGGTGAACCCACAAGCGTTGATGGTATGAGTTCCTCCCCATTGCATGATCTTGTTATGTCGTGGGCTGGGATTATTGGGATGGTTATCAACATGCGATGAGCGATGCAGGTGGTCACTTGTGGTCAAGATCCTTCTAAGCCCGAAATTGATGGTAGGTGTCTCATCATTGGCCTTGATGCCATTGTGTGATGGGAATCTCATGAGAAGGATGAACACAAGATGGGCAATGAATTCCAGTTTATGGCCCAAATTTTCCCGTAATTGTTAAGATCGATTGCGCGCATGTCAAGGGTGATGGAATTAGGATGCGGTTGAGTACGTGGAATTTTTAAAGCATATCTTCACTGTTTCTAAATACAACTAATAAAGCAAGTGGTGATCCTTAATGATCCTCATTTATCAAGTTTTAAATCCTTGACGATCGATGACTTAGATGCAACATGCAAATGATTGATTTTTCACTCACACGAGTGAACCAGGATGGCCATTAAATGAAGCATGCCTTCATTTCCTCTATTTAATGAGGATTTTTCTATAGTTCATTTTCTCATCTGCATTCATCAGTGCCTATGGTTAACTCTCACAGGTGTTGAGGTGACAAATTTTTTTGCTAAGAAGTTCTCAGCAAGGTGGCGTACTAGTGTAGTGATGTGTATGGTGTTCTTAATGTATTTTGGTGATCTCTTCTGTGTCTGGTGCTTGTGGGGTTCACATTTTTTGCACATAGGGGTATTTTGGGGATTGTAGCTATTTCAAACCTTACATAATTAGTGTTGGGTTGGTGTTGAATGTAAAATGAGTCGACCAAGTTCCTCTGCTGCACCAGTTCGTAGGTCACGAAGGTTAAGTCTGCAGGATCCATTGGCTTATGAGCCAGAGGTGAAACCTATGGTGGTGGAAGCACCAATTATTCAAAAGGCCAAGAGGACTGCTCGCAAAAGAGCCAAGGTGAATTTCATCAAAACTGCTTACAATCTTTGGAAGAGGACCTATTCAGAAGAATTGGTCAAGTTTAAAGGGAAAGGATCTATTGTGTTTTTGAAAGAATTAATGAGACTAGAGGTAGACCCTAGGGTTTTTTTAGAGAATCCCATCTCTCTGTTCATAATTATTGATACCTCTTCAGAAGAAGGTGAGGGAGTTGGCCTCGGTGCTGGCCATTTCCATTTTTCTCTAGTGCCATATACTGACTCAGATGATGAGGTGGTAGTTGCAACTCCACTCTCTATGAAGAGGTCTGGTGAGGGTGTTCACTCAGTGACTAACAAGATTGGGTGACATCTGTGTTACATTTCTTGCTTTTGTTCGGTCCTTGGGTGCTATGATGTGTAATTCTTATGTGGTTGCTTTAAGGGTTTTGGTTGCTGGTGGTGATGGTGACTCTTCTTTGGTTTGGGCGACATGCGGACTTTGGTAATGGTGCCTTTTAGAAGGTTTGCATGGAATCTTTGACAAAGCGATTTGGCGCTTCTTTTCCTTTTGCCTTTTTGCTTTCTCTTGGTGTAAATGAAAAAATGTAACGGTTCAGGAACAAAATTTTAGAAACCAAGATCAGACATGCAAACCAAAAGGCCTTCCACATAACAGAAAAACAATAAAAAGCAAGAGCTTTGCATGAAGATGTATAAATTGATATATTCAGAATTAAGAAATTACAAGAGATGATTTTCTTTATAAAAGAAATGTATGCAACCCTAATGTTGACCTAAAAATAGCTCAACTAAATAAATCTTACTTATTAATTAAGTAAACTAATTATTACCTAAGCAAAACCTAAGTAAACTTAATAAAGTGTAATTAGATAATTAATTACACAAACACCCTCCCTTAAGTGCAACTTAGGGAGACTAAGAAAGCATGCACCTAAAACTAAGATACCTAAAATCAAATGTACCTAAAATACTTAGCTATGGATTCATAATGATGACAATGTTAAATCGAATTATATCAGTTTTGAGATACACGTTCGAAATGTACCTTTCTTCCTAGCAGATAGATGATTATTTGTGTAAAGGTTGGCCACACTTTTGCTAAATAATATTTGTTTGCATGAGAAAGGAACATATTTGTGCAGAAGTGTTCATCCTTGTAGCATAATTCTTGTGAACACAATCAAGAGATACCCTCCCTGGTTCCATAGAGCCTAAAGTGTAGGGGTTAGAGGTTTAAGAACCTTTACCTGTCGAGTTGACCATTCATCTTTAGGATTCTTGGTGATGAAGGTTGTCTACCTTCTGAGGTCTTCCTAAGATGTACTGGAAAAAACACCAACAGAATGGCGACTTTGTTGGGGAACTAATTTATTTCCTCTAGACACAAATCCCTTTATCATAGAGTTAAATCATGTAAATAGTGTGAGCATTTTGTTCACACTTTGAAGAATTCTTGAGGTTGGCCAAATATTTTCTTGCAGCAAAATAAAAGGATCTGAAAATGACTCTGTTGAGGAGTTAGACCCAAAACATGCTCATGTGATAAGAAAATTTATCTTGTTTGAAGTTTATTCCTCTCAATTGGACGTGACGACTCTAACTAAAGAACCTGACAAAGGACATACTAAAGTTCTAGATCCACGGGCTTAAAGATAAAGCTAGGTGAATGTGCTGAAAAAGGGCCAGGTATTTTCATATTGTTAAATTTTTTTATCATGTTTGGTGAGCAAACTATGAGAATTCTTTTAAGATATAAATGATTCCCAATTAAGTGAAATGGTAGTACTAGTTAAGGGAAGAATAGTTGAACTTTGCATGTTTCCAAAGGAATAATGTGGGATTATAGATTATTATGGAAGGAACATGTAAATCCTGATCTTAAGCAAGTAGTATATAGAGCTCAAGAAAAGAGAGGCTTGAGATTTCATTTTATAAGAAGAATTTGAATGTCCCTTGTGAAATATTTGACAAAGTTTGCAAAGGTATAATGAGATGTCTCTTCAGACCATGTTTTCCAATGAATATTTAAGTAATGGGCCCCCTTGTCACATCAAGGAGGTTTTAATAGTGAAAGGTACAGTGCCTTAGTCTTCAGTGGCATATGTGATCACCCAAATGTTGTACCACACAAGATTAGGGATAAGATGCCAAAATTCAAAGGTGAACAAACTAAGTCAACAAATCAACATCTGTAGGAGTTTGTTGATGTGATGGGAGATTATGAGGTGGTCTTCGAAGATGTAGTTATGAATTTTTTTGTTCAATCCTTAAAAGGAGATGCAGGAGCTTGGTTCTCATACCTGCCTACATCCTTAGTACACTCGTGGAGAGAGGTTAAATTGGTATTCATAGAATAGTTTGGAGAAAGGATTGACCTAGTCCTGGTCAGGCATAAGTATATGGACATGGAGAAAGGTGAGAATTAGTTGGTTCCCTCTTTTAATATTAGATTTTCAAAGATAATAAGAGAGATCCTTGCACACATAAGACCAAATGATATTGAATTTTTGGTCGTGTATTTAGGTGCATTTGATAAAAATATGGGTTACTTATTGAGAGACAGCAAACCCACAACATTAACCAAGCATATCACATTGTTATAGATATTGAAAATAATTTGAAATACTCAATGATGAAGGGATGCTTTAATATTTATGGGGAATCTCCTAGCATTCCTCGTACTACTATAGTTGATAAATCAATCAATAGAGAATTAAGGCAAGGGGATGAGATTCTTATTGTTCTAAGTTCTTCATTAGCACCACAAGAAGATCATGATGAACCTGAAGGGGAATGTGCACCTATATGTAGCAGAATCGACCAAGTAATTGCAATTAAGAGGTTGTGTGATCTGCAAAGGCATGAAGGGGAATCTCTTGACCATCTTTTCTCTAGATTCACAGATGCATTCTTCAAAATACCTAAGAATGCTAGACCTAATACCCTAGTGTGCATTGATTTATTTTGTGAATTGCAATATGGATTGAGTGTTTTATCAGAGGAGTTGAAGCCTCATAACTTGAGCCAAGTCATTGATTGGATAAGGGTTGTTGAGGGAGCCCATGTTGAATATACTAGACAACTGTCACCTTCGAATGTTACTGATGAGGCCCATTATCAAGAGGACCAGGAGTGTTTGCAATTGGGCCAAGATGATGTGCCAGAGCATGAATCATTGGTTGAGGATGTTTTTTTTGCAAGTAATATGGATGTTGACGCACATCCTAAAGATGATGAGGTAATGCATGATTTCCACCCTTGGGATGTTATTGAAAATAGGCAGAAGCAAGGGAGGGTGCCACTTTTTGGTCTAACTAGAGATCATGATACACAAACCAATGGTTCATCTAGTGATGAATTAGATTTAGAGCTATGTTATGTTGGTTATAAATCAACTTATGAAGTAGAAATGATTGAATATGGACAATTTTCTTCATGTGATGAATTTTCAAAATGTGGATCCATAATTTTGAGTACAAGTGATGAGGAGAATTCTGAGAGGATCCCCTTTTTCTCCTCCAAGGACTATGACATGGAGGGTTGTGATCCACATGTTAGGGAGACATGGATAGATGTGCCTATAATGAGGATAAGGAAGAACCCCCTGTATGATGAACCTTCACCAGCTGATGAGGTGATAGGAAGTGATATTTACTGGTGTAGAAATAACTCGTTGTTTATTGCAAATTCTGATGATTTCTTGGTAGATGTGTCTTGTGAGGATATTGGAAATAGTGCAAATGAGATGATAAAAAGTAAAGGTTTGAATGGTATTAATGATTCTAATTTTTTCCTCACTAAGGTTTCCCTATATGTATTAGCTTCCTAGTCATTAGAGGGATGTAGTGATAATAATACCGATATTAATACAGGTAGTGAGTGGACTAAGGTTGGGAATGATATTTCATGTAATGATATATTGCATATAATACCACATCCAGTGAGGATATTTAGGATAGTGGTAGTGCAAAAATGATTGAAATGTTATCCTTCCATAGTGAAGAAGATGATATACATCCTAGTAAAGGGAGAAGCTTATCCCTAGGTGATCAGGTTGTGGATCCAATACTGGTCTTGTTATGTGATAACAAGAAAGTACATGGTGATGAGCCTTTAGATCATGTGGATCTAGCAAGCTTTTTTAATCTGGCCAAAGAGAAATTAAAGAGTGTGGATATCCTGGCATATGATGTTAACCAATATGAATGTGCACTCAATTTTTTTGCACATACCCCTCATCTCTTGGATCTTATCACCGAATTGTTCCCACCAAATAATGACAACCCTCACCCCAACTATAAGGAGGATTTTATTGAAGATGAATCATTTCTTTTTAGCATCACATAGGTTGAGTCCAATATGCAAAAATGTATGTATGAAAGTTTCCAATTTGATTTGAAAATGGGATATGATGTCCAAATTTGCAGCCAACTGAATTATGAATGTTTTACTGCTCCAGTTCAGTCTGATAAGAGTTGGGTCTAGCCAATTGATGAAAGGGAGGGAAATATACTAGATGGAATTGGGGATACCAATTATAATAATGATGATTGTCCCAGAATTTTCAACTCTCTTGTGTGCCCATTGCAAGTGAAACAAGACAAGGTTTTTGGTAGAGGAAATCATTGATTGTCCTTTTCATTTAGGTGGCCTCAGGCCACCAAACCAAATCAGAAAGTTGTAAGAAGGAACTATCTACATGATTTGTTTGGGAACACCCAGTTGATCTAGCTTTTGGATTGCTTCTACCTGAGATTCTGAGATCTTTCTATGCCTGCAGGAGGCATACATTCTCAATCAGAGCCACTGGTGGAACCCCTAAATTTTTTCTAGTTCCACTAAAAAAAATTGTGATCAAACCCTGGTAATTACTGTCTTGTTTGTCACCGGGGTTGGGGTTTTACAAATTATTCACACTTACAGCCTTATTTGGTCTTTGTGCTTCTAATTTTGAGTTGAACGATTGTATCTGGTTTCTGTTCATTTCGTAATCTATCATGGATTTAAGTCTCGTGTTCCTATCGACCCCCTCATCTCCTTTGTCGTCATGGCTAGGTGGCCCCCTTTTAAAAACAACTTTTTCCCACGTGCTTCAAACATTCCTTAAGTTGGGCCTTGAAGGTTGTTAAACCCATGATGAGAGATACCCTTGCTTTCCTTTTGATCGTCCACCCTTGGTCCCTTGTGTGTTCGTTTACCACTACTGGGAAGTAACACCCAATGAGTGATGCGGTTAATCTTATAACCCATCACTGCCCTTCTAAATATCACCAATTGTCTTATGTAGATTACAAGGGAACCTACGACCACTGATATAAAAGATTTCGTATCGCTGGGAAATATGGCTTCATTGGTTGGCGCCAGTCTAAGGAGGATGAACACATGATGTGCGACAAAGGATGTCCATGGCAGCCAAATTTTTTATTGCAGTTGATATCGTTGGCATCCCTATTATCACTTGTTGTCCTTTGCATTTTGAGGGTGAACCCGCGACTGTTGATGGGATGAGTTCCTCCCCATTGTGCAAGCTTGTTTTTGTTGCGGGTTGGGATTGTTTGGACTGTTTTCAATATGTGATCAGCGATGCAGGAAGTCACTTGTGGTCAGGATCCTTCTAAGCCCAAAATCGATGGTTGGTGTCTCATCGATGGCCTTGATGTCATCACGTGATGAGACTCTCATGAGAAGGATGAACACGCGATGGGCGATGAATTTTGGTTTGTGGAACAAATTTTCTCGTGATTGGCAGGATCAGTGGCGCATGTGTCAAGGGTGATGGAATTAGGATGCGTTTGAGTACGTGGTAGTTTTAAAACATCTCTTCAGTCTTTCTAAGTACGACTAATAAAGCAAGTGGTGATCCTTAATGATCCTCGTTGATTGAGTTATAAATCCTTCACGATTGACGGCTGAGATGTGACATGCAGATGATTGATTTTTCACTCATGTGAGCGAACCAAGATGGCCATTAATTAAAACATTCCTTCATTTCCTCTATTTAATGAGGATTTTTCTGCAATTCGTTTGCTTGTGTGCATTCATTAGTGCCTATAGTTAACTCTCACGAGTGTTGAAGTGACAAACTTGTTTCCTAAGAAGTTCTCATTGAGGTGGCGTACTGGTGTGTAGTGATGTGTATGGTGTTCTTTTAGCATTTGGGTGATCTCTTATTTGTCTAGTGCTTGTGGGGTTCACAGTGTTTGCATATAAGGGTATTTTGGGGATTGTAGTTGTTTCTCTCCTTACATAATTAGCACTAGGTTGGTGTCAAATGTAAAATGAGTCGACCAAGTTCCTTACTGCACCAGTACACAGGTCACGAAGGTTAAGTCTACAAGATCCATTGGCTTATGAGCCAGAGGTGAAACCTATGGTGGTGGAAGCACCAGTTATTTCGAAGGCCAAGAGGACTGCTCACAAAAGAGCTGAGGTGAATGTGATCAAAAATTATTACAATCTTCAGAAGAGGACCAATTCAGAAGAATTGGTCAAGTTTAAAGGGAAAGGATCTGCCATGTTTGTGAAATAATTAACGAGACTAGAGGCAAACCCTAGGGTTTTTTCAGAGAATCCTAGCTCTATGGTCATAATTACTAATAGCTCTTTAGAAGAAGGTGAGGGAGTTAGCCTCGGTGTTGGCCATTGCCCTTTTTCTCTGGTTCCATATACTGACTTGGATGATGAGGTGGTAGTTGCATCTCCACTCTCTGTGAAGAGGCCTAGTGAGGGTGTTCACTCAATACCTGACAAGGCTGGGTGACACTCGTGTTACTTTTCTTGCTTGTGTGTGGTCCCTGGGTGTGATGATGTGTACTTACATGGTTGCTTTAAGGGTTTTGGTTACTGGTGGTGATGTTGACTCTTCTCAATTTTGGGCGACGTGTGGATTCTGGTAATCGTGCCTTTTGAAAGGCTTATGTGGCATCTTTGACAAAGTGGTTTTTTTATTCTTTTCCTTTTGCCTTTTTGCTTTCCCGTGGTGTAAATGATGAGTTGTAATGGGTCAGGAACAAAACCTCATGAAATGAGATTAAATCAAAATTATCGAAATGTAACTATAATGATCCCTTTGCTTGTTCTTCCCTTGGTCTATAAAAGGGATTTCAAGGCTCATTGCAGGAGGTCAGATTTTGAATCTAGAAAGGCTTAGGTAGGATATAGAAAACTAAAAGCAACACAGAAGGTAGAATGAACATGCTAGAATATTGTCTTGGGTGCCAATTTTGTATATGATGTTCTTAAAAGGGTTTTGTATGGATTCCTTATATCAATTTTTTTTTACAAAACTGAAGCATGTACTCTCTTGTAAGTGAATATTACATATTATAAATGGAAAAACCAAGTGTTTCTTCATTTGTCTTCAATGGTTATTTGATTGTGTGATTTTATTCTTGTTTTAGCTCAAGGGGTTAATTAAAACACTTGAAGGGAATTGTAGGTGTGTAAGTAATTTCTCAAGATTCTAGGATAAGAATTCTTTTTTTAGGAATTGTGTGTCTTCATAACGTAAGGAATTATGAAGATAGGCCACTTATTTCATGGTTAATTAATTCATGCATTACTGATTGTCACATACTATACTTTGTTCCCAATTGACAAGACACTAGTATGTTTGTTGTAAATTCTTGTAATCCAATGTACCTAAAATACCTAGCCATGGATTCACAATGACGACAATGTTAAATCAAATTATATCAGTTATGAGATACAAGTCTGAAATGTACCTTTGTTCCTAACAGATAGATGAATATTTGTGTAAAGGTCGGCCACACTTTTGCTAAATAATATTTTTTTGCATGAGAAAGGAACATATTTGTGCATAAGTGTTCTTCGTTGTAGCATAATTATTGTGAACACAATTGGGAAATACTTTCCCTATTTCTACAGAGCCTAAAGTATAGGGGTTAGAGGTTCAAGAACCTTTACCTATCAAGTTGGCCATTCATCTTTAGGATTATTGGTGATGAAGGTTGGCTACCTTCTAGGGTCTTCCTAAGGTGTACTAGAAAAAACACCAACAAAAGTGAGTCATCATTCCTTTATTTTTAGTTAATCATGGACTTAGTTGACTATATGCAAGTGTTGCATTTTTTATTTTGACTAATTCAATGAGTAAAGCTGCACCTAAACTATAGGTAGAAGGTTGCTTGTTTGGGGCCATTTTATGAAGTTCTAAATGTTCTAGAAGTCCATTTTGGAAACAATGAGATTATCACGATTTGATCATGTGCAGATTGAAATAGTCTTAATTTTTTTTCAACCATAGAGGTCAACCCGTAGCTTCTTATGCTAAGTACACTCTTTTCTTTTTCGCCACCTTTTAGCTGAGTTGAGTGAGTCAACTAGCATGGATGTTGTTGTCAATTTACATGTCATTTTTGTAGGTTGTGAAGTCTCCATCTAGTTGTACAAATAGAGAGGCTTATGCTCTCTTTTGGGACACTTTCCATTTGCATTCTATTATATTCTATTCTCCACTTCTAGTATGCATTATTCTTCAAGTTCATTATGAGTATTGTGTGAGAGCTTGAGTATCTTGTGAGAAGTATACTATCAACTTTTGAGAGAGTGGTTTATTGAGGTATTGCTTGTGAGGTCAACACAAATCTAGTTGATGATTTGGAAAGCTATGCAACAATCAGTCAATTGAACAAGCGTATTGCAGCAATGAGGATAAATCTTCCTTTATTTTTATTTGTTTATGAAATAATTGATTCTTGAGTGCTTAATTTGGTCTATTGAGATTACTTGTAGTAGGGAAAGATAACATTTCCTTTGAAAGGTAAGTAGAAGTTGTTTATGTTGTTTGTGAAGTGCTTGTAATTACTTCATATTGAGAGGGCTTGTTTGTCATAGGTATTGTTATACTAGATATGATTAAACAAGGGTAGCTTAAGGGTTACTCATAGCTAAGTTATGTGGTTATACTAGATAGCTAGTGGGTTACTTTTGGGATTGTTTGTTCATTGAAGGGAGGGAACTTTTACATATACTTGTGAGTATAAATACCCTAGAGTTTATAAGAAAGGTGATAGGCTATTTTCGAGGTTGAAGATTACCCATTGGAGGAAATACCTATGCATAGATTACAGTGGCCTTAAGTCAAACCGAGTTGAGTAGTGTAAGTGAATAGGATGAACATCACTTGAAGTACTGAGTGAGAACACTTTGGCCAAAGTAGTGTGATTGCCTTTGGCTCCACTTTCAATTGATTATGTCTCTGTAGTGCATGCTAGTTCAATATTTTCATACTTGTAAGATAGATGAATGTATGATTAAGTTCTAGTTTGTGGGACACAACACTAAGCTCAGAGTGGTTTTCATATGAGGTTACTCCACCAATCTCTTCATCAAAGGGTAGGGCCATATATCATTGATAGATGTGCAAGGGACCACATATGAATCTTTGGTTGGCAGAAAAATGCTTGAGTGATACTTCTCCTCAGTAGGCGACAAAAGACCAAGATTTGAAAGGTTGATCTTGGACCATCTATATCTATTGCTATGAAGCTCACATGGGATAGATTTGTATCATGTACCCATTTATATGTAAGGATGTAATCATGAATGATATACTTGATTTCATTCAATATGACATCTATGTTTTGGAAAGACTTGTGAAATTATATTGTAACACAATGGAAGTTTGGAAATAGTATGGTTTCAAATGTGCATGCACATTTACAATATGGAAACAAAACAAAAAATGTTGTGTTATGTCATCATTTTTTATTCACTTGAGGTGAAATCTTTGGAAATTTACTAAGTAGAACACCGGGGTTGTTACACTATTCCATGAGTATTTAAGGAATGATGACAATTCTGAGCTCTCTAAAAAACATTATAGCAAATACATACTGGCCCTAAATCCATGGATCCCTTGTGTGTTATTTTGGGATTTCATTTTGGGGGAAACCCTTTTTCATGGTGTAGCTTCATTTGGAAACATATGTCCTGGAATAGGGTTTTCCAAATAAGCTCTCATGTTCTCTTCAGTGTTATCATTTATCATTTTCTACTTTAAAGTAATTTCTCACAACATGTTGTTTTGCAATTTCTTTAAAATGGGGGCATACATTGGCATTAATCTTTGGTATTCTACAATTCATGTTTCATTGTTTAGTCATCTTACTTCATGTGATGTGTCTTTCACTTTGTGGTAACATTGGGTGTGATTTCCTTCAAGAGTGTGATCTCTCTTAGCATATTATATTCCTCTTAATGGCTTAATGTGACACACTGCATCCCCTAAGTTGTGAATATTCTATTCTTTGATTGGTCCTCTCTTGGAGACATTAGGCACAATGTTCCCTAAGTTAAGACCTTACATGGACTAAGAAAAACTCCTTTGAACGTACCTTACACTAGTTTTCATTCATGATATTTTTTATATGGCCACCTTGCATAACACACTTTGTTTCCCTGTGGAGCCATCATGTTTGTTCATGGGTGGTAGGCATATGAATTTTTTCTTGCCTCATGAATCCTATTGTTCATGTTGTGTGGCACCTTAGAAAAGTTATCAGGAGGTATAGCTTTGGTATGGTTAGCATATGGGAGCCAAAATTAGGTGTGGCTTGCCCATAGCCACTTACCTATCTTTGTGAGTGTATATCGACTGCGTGTACATGTGTCTCGCTAGGGAATCATCTAGTGGATAGCCTGAGGTTCCACTAGCCCTTGTGAGAATGTGTTTGGTTTTCATAGTGGACATCATATTCCACTTATAAACATTTTGTAAAAATAGCGTAGATCTAGTCCATATCATGTTGGACAAACAGTTGAGTCTTGATCCACCCCCTTTTTGTTTTTTTCCTTTCTTCTTTACATCTTTGGCAGTGTGTTCTTGTGCCTTGTTACTCCTTACATAATTCTCATGTGTGTTATTTTTTGCCTATGTTGGTTTTCCATAGGATCTTGATCTTGGGGCCTTGATCATCCCTCTTGATTTTTGTTGTCCTATTTCACTAACATTGGTACACTTAGACCCCTCTTGATGCGAGTTTGCCTACTTTAGTGTGAGTTTAAAGCAAGATCCTCCTCTCAATAAAGTGGGGGATAAATTTAGTGTTGAAAAATGTATCCCTTTACATTTTCACACTTTTGTAGGACCTCGCTACTAAATTGGGCTTCTTTATGCCTTATTTGGTCCTATTTTGTATCCACAAGCCTTATTTAATGCATCTTTCTGAGGACAATCCTGACACATCAAATAACCAATCATAATTCATGTTTTTTGGTTGTGTCCCTGATTTAGTGATTTGGGACTCATACACCACCTTGGGCATATGGGTCCCACCTAAGTTTCAGGGCCTAATCTTGAATTTGACATTAAACTTAACATTTCTTGAAATTTGTGTCCCAAGCTTAGCCTACTAGAACTCATATGCCCCAATTGGCGTATGAGTCCCACTTAGCTTGGACCTATTTTAAAATCAAATTATTGGTGTGATTTTATTCTCCTAGATCTAATGTTAGCTTGTAGTGTTGTAATTTTGAGAAATTTGGCATAAACAAGTATAAATACAGGGTTATTTCACATAATTTCTCCTAGCAAGTTTACAAATCACCTAGCAATTCAAGTATTCAAGAATTATAGAAAATTTGTGATCAAGATAACTTTCAAGAGCATACAAGAGATGATTATCAAGAATTTTGGAGCTATATTCAAGATTCAAGAATCATGTCATATTCATCATGCATCATGTTTGTCTTTTGGATAACATTTGTGATGTAGATATTTCATGATTCAAGCAAGAATTCAAATAAAGATTCATAATATACAATCAAGAGTCAAGATCTGCATTCATGCTAGCCATTTCATACAAGATTGCAACCTCTTATTCAAGGGTTTGGTGAGTTGTAACATAACTTATTTGTTCATTCATCATTCCTTCATTCTATTTGATTTCATTTCAAGGTTTGATTACCAAAATGGGGTTTGACCAAGGCAAACCCCTATCCACTAACAAAATAACATTTTTCCCTCATTGATGTGTGATTTTCAGATCTAGGTTGAAGACCCATTGAAGAGAAATATTGGAGAAAGTTGTCAAAATTTCAAAGTTGTCATCTTTCTTGCAAGATTACGGAAAGTCACTTACATGTCAAAATTCAAAGTTTCAGACTCAAAGATCGAATGGGAGAGAAGCTACAGAAGATCACTAGAGGATATCAAAGTTTTAGACCAACCCTGAAACTAGGACTAAATGACCCCAACTGGAGTATGAGTCCCAGTATACCAATTTTTAGACTTTTTCTATAGATCTTGGTTTACTAGTTGCAGATTCTAGATTCAGTGTAAAACCCTAAACTAGGACTAAATTTCCCCAACTAGCCTATGAGTTCTAGTATGATTCAAAAGTCATAATTTTAAGATTATAGAACTTTTTTCAAGCATCTTCAACTTCTAGGTGTACCTCTATTCATTCTTAGTTTACTATTTTGATTTTGAGTTTGATTTCCTAGGTTACAAAGCTAGATTTGCATATCATTTACATTTCTTTCTTTCTAAGCCTTTTCTTAGTGGTGAACCCCCTTTTGTCTTTAATCACACCCAAGGAAACCATTCTAAACCTAGTCCATTCCTCAATCAACTCACTTGGTTGAGGGATCTTGGTTTCCTTTAATGAACTAAAGTGAAATAGGTCCTAAACCCTTTGTGTTTCATCTCTCAAAAGGTGGAACCCTATTTCCTTTGTGTTCAAGTACTAGTGGTGACAATAGTAGTTTTTGATTTTTTGGAAAGCTTGCTGACAAAAATAAATCCATTTGAATGGAACATCCTTTCAAAATGAGATATTTAAATGGGTGGCACGCATCTACCAGTTGCACTATAAACTTGTACATTGATTGCAATTTACCCTGTAAACTCCTGAGTTGTGTTAGATTGGAAGGCAGTGGCATGTCTATGATGGATTTCAACTTTGTAGGATCAACCTCTATGCCTCTATGTGAAACAATGTATCCAAGGAGATTCCTAGAAGTTACTCTCAAGACACTTTTTCAAGTTTATTTTCTAATATAGTAAATATATTATGTCAAGTACTACTAGGTGACCATCCCTTGTGAGGGATTTTTCTAGTAGATCATCAACATAGTCCTCCATTTTGTGCATCATAACATGGAAGATTGTTGACATAGCACTTTTATAGGTAGATCCAACATTCTTAAGGTAGAAGGGCATGCCATTCCAATAGTAGGTACCCCTAGATATGTAAAGGCTATCTTATGCTAATCTTCAAGTTTAATTCTGATTTATTATAGCTAGACAAACCATATGTTAGTGATAGCATCTCACATCCTGATGTAAGATCCACAATCATGTCTATGTTTGGTAAGGGGAAATCATCCTTTGGACAAGAATTGTTCGGATCTCTAAGTTGGTGCAAATAAATATGCCCCTAGTCGACTTGGTGAGTAGTAACAGATTCAAAATCCATTTTGCATAATCTATGGGTCTTATGAACCCAATATCCAAAAGTTTCTTTGGCTCCTCTTTGATTTATAAGGTGATCTGTGGGTACATCTTCCTCAACTTTTTCTTCAAAGTTTTAGCATTAGGAAGAAGAGGTAAGTGATGGAAGAAAATTTCGAGGTCTAGCCCAGGAATGTTTGAATATGACCATGAAAAGTTGATTTTCCTTTTAGAGAAAAATTTGGAGAAACTTGGCCTCTCTGTATCTATCAGGGGCACTACAAATTGTATGATTTTTGGATCCTCTAGTGTGCTGATGTTGACCTCTTCAGACTTATTGACCAACATTGGATATGTCTCTTGACTAGTGGGTAGTGGGTCCAACCTTCCATCCTTGGGTGCCTCAGAGAGGTTTTCACCTTTGAATATATCATTTTTCTTATCTTTTTCTATTTTCGTAGGTGTCTTTCAATTTTCACCTAAAGACTTTTTTCTTTATTTTTTCTATTTTGCGACTAGAAGGAAAGATTGAATCCTCATATATGCAACAATTTTGAGGTCTACAGTGAAACCAACCTTGTTATCCCCATTAGGTATACCTTATCTAAGTCCCATGAACTTAGGAAGTGCTTCATTATTTTGGCAGATGTCCAAGCTCAGTGGACCTTGTTGGTCCCAATCGATTGATTGGAGATGGACTAAGGGTGTGTTATCATTGTTGTTACCAAAACTTAAGGATGAAATAGATAGGGTAAAGATTGAGGAATCATTGGGTTCCCAAAAGGTTTCTATCCAAGCTTGGTCTTTAGTCATTTAATCAGTAGGGGATTCAATTTTGCTACCTATTGATATGAATTTTAGTTGCACACCAATAGGCAGATAAATTCTCATAGATGTACCATGGGAAACTATCTTTTTTGAAAGACTCCATCGGAAAAACTTAAAATCTAAGGAAAAATCAGCTTGATCCCAAGGCTTGTTTATGTCAGGTCTTAACACATTAGGTTCACTCAGAGTTCTTTGTGATATTGTTGTTAAACATGAGGGGTAAATGGTTGTTGATGATTTAACTGGTATCATAAACATATGAACATAATCTTTGTCTAGTCATTCAATAACTTCAAGAAATCTAAATATTTGCAACAATATTCATGAAATTCAAATAAATTACATACATTCAAGTAGATTTAGCATTAAGAATTCAAAATTTTCATGGAAGATAAAGATTTTATCATAAAACTCCATGCATTCATCATTTTTAGAACATTTCTGAAATATAAAGCTTCTATTCTAAAATAAAGCAAAAAAATTATTGAAAATAAAATTTCTCCCAGGTATTATCCATGCATGCCTCAAGAAATAAATAAACCAGAGAAAACCATTCCATACATCACTAGATTGCTTCACAGCTAGGCACAAAATGATGCAACATTTCAAAGAAAAGGGATTATTTTCCATTGTGTCAGTATGCACCCTTAAACGATGCAAAACACAGTCTAGTACAATAGGAACAAACAATCAACTATGTAAGATTTAATATTAGGAAATCACTTTGAAATTGGCTCTAATATTAGTTAAATTCTAATGAAACATACAAGTTTTTAGTCTGGAATGCAACAAAAAATAGGAAAAAGAAAAAAACTTGAAAATTTTTTGGTTCTCCAACATCCACAAATTTTGAACTTAACTTAAAATGAAACATCTCTTGACCTTTTATAACTGTAGGAAACTCAAGAAATTTAATCCACACATGAGAGGGAGTCCAAGGGACTAGTCACAACAAGGCACGTGGCACATGACAACTGAAAAGAGAAATTCTAAATAAGTCAATAAATTTTTTCCTTCTTTAGTACTTTGTAACTTTTAGACTTATGTCCTTTAAAATTTTGATCAGGGAGTCAAACCAGATCGAGCAGATTTGTCAAAAAAATGTAGGAAATTCCTCTATTGGATATCCAAAATGATTAGGTGGAACCGAATATAGATACCCCAATCCACTAGCACTTTTATTCCTACATTTAGGTTCGGGCTCAAACGAAAAATACCCAAAAGTAAATCACCTCGTAGCTAAGCACACTCCTTCACCGCATTCATAATACCAGGATTCCTAGTCCCTTGGTATAGATCCAACATTTCTTTGTGATGAACATTTTTCCCATGTGAGCTTTCAAAGCGCACCACCAAACCTGGTAACATCATCGAATCTGCTTACAACCCAAGTTGTCTTGACCGTCCATATCCAAACATAGTCCAACAACCTATTCCTCCTACACATAAAATTCCACATATCAATCCCTTTAAAAAGAATTAATAAAAATCTCATTAAAATAAAACCATCATTAATAAATAAAATTTTAAAACAAGTCATAAATAACACGCTTCTAATGTATTCTCGTGTAATTATCACTTTAGGTGGGCTATGAGACATTTAGGCTCCTGACTAAAACTGCACAACCAGCTTTAACACTTTCACACCAATGCACTTTTACCTAGTACTTGGTACCCAACACAGTTCAAATTTTACTGGAACAAAATTCACCTAGATCTTGGTTACCACCAGAACCTTCACAACCCTTAGACCTTTACTTCTAGACCGCAACAACTTACCAAACCTTTCATTGAAAATTCCAACCAACCCGACTCTTTGATACCTGATATATTCAACACCCGGTATTCTCTCAAACCATGAATTATTTCAAATATTTCAACCTTAACTTTCTCCTCCAATGATCCTTTTCCAACCAATCCTTTCCATAAGCATTAATATTTTTTTACTTGGGTCTCGAAGCCTTACATTTTTGGGGCATGTCATGAGACCACACAACAACTTGCAACCAACAAAACCAAATTTAAAAGTAACTAGGGACTCAATCGCCCGGTATAATTATAACATGCATATTTTCCAGTAATAACTCCTTACCTGAATCTCGACATAAAAATTATAAAGCCCATCCAAAAATATCAGTGTGTGCATTGATTAATTCCATCTTCGGAAATTGGTGAAAAAACTAGTTCATCAACATTGAGCTACATATTTTAATAATCCTCCAAATCCGACCTTGGACAGAGCCTTGCTACTAGTCAAGCGTCCATAGTCCCGGTAAGGTTATCTTTGTAATTCCCCAAAACATATGTCTACTTCCAATCAGGCGTCTATAGCCCCAATAGAGATATTTGGATAACCTAAAGAGTTGAATTTTCTCTTTTGATATTTCTTTGATATTCATTTTTTTCATTTTTCATTTGATATTTCTTTGTAAGCTCTTTTTCTTCAACTTGCAGGAAATGAATCCCACTATTAGGTTGTGAATTACAGTGGTAGCGAAGGTTACTTTTTGTTTTTTCACTCAATGAAAATCTCGTCATCATTTCATTATTCCATTCCCAAAAGACTTAGTTAATTATTTCCTGTATGTGAAACTTTCCAGCTAAATTTTACCATCCTTATGCTAAATTTCAGCTAACTGTAATTCACTATTTTCCCAAAAATATACATAAGTTAAAATTAATAGAAAGTTACCAAATCACCTAATTAATTCTAAACTTAGAAACACCAGTTTCCACCCTTCCATTTCACTTTTATGGCAACCCGCTAAAAAAATTGGTTGATAATTTTTTATTTTGGTGGCTCTGCCCTCATATTAATGCATTAGACTTGTCATGATTGCACTTAAGCTCGACCATCATACTCTTCATTTAATTTCCATGCCTTAACACACACACATACTCTTCATTTTTCCACATGCCGACATGTGCCACCTTACCAGCTCAACTTCTTTTCCAAACAACACACCTGAACATCTTTACAATTAATACGACTCAATGAACTAAACTGAAATGACCACCATTTAATTCTGAAATCTCATTTTTCCTTGATTCATGATCTTCGTACTGGTAAACTTCGAAGCATTAGACACCAATTTTGAGAAAATTTATATGATTTAACTTTTAATTCTAGAGAAAAGTTTACTTCTACCACCTTAGGTTGCATTCCCAATATTTTCTATCCAAGCAACTATGTACCACATATTTCTCACGACTTTCTATAAATTCAACACTTTCCTTCAAATTTCTCACTTTTTCTTCAATTTCGTCAATTTTATCTTTCTCTTTTCCCATGCTTTCTTGCTTCTATGCTATAGATACTCCCATTTTCCTCACCTTTGTTTGTCGCCAGAATGGATTTCTTGGTCAAATCATGACCCAAAGGCTTGAAAAAGTATTCTTCCTCCAGACTCCTTCCACTAAGGCATTTATGCACATGGTTCTCAAGGAAACTTTTGTGAATTCTCGAGCATATTATAGGTTGAATTCAGACTTGGCTTCACACTTTGTAGCTTCACTTCTAGACCTCGACCTCTCGGTAGTTGAAGTTCATTCTACGACTGCCATGATAGTACAACTCGACTTCCTGGGAAATTTGGATCATGTCCTCTTTGTTTCTCATCCAGCCATGGGAATCCCTTTTGTTGATGACATTCTACGATTCTTGGAATGAGGGGAAGTAGTTCCTCTTCTGCCATTCCTTACTAATTTTCATACCCCTGACCTTGACGACCATAAGGATAGCGCTTACTTGGGGTCCACACTCCTCGTGGATGAAGCAGCCCAAATTGACTAACCAACATACCCACTATGCAACATGACTTCACTTTTTTTGTCACTCTTTTGAATCATTTTTCAATGAGAATTTGGTATTTTCCATGTATATATGAAATACAATGAAAAAAATTATTTTTTGTACTCAAGTGTGTATTTATTTCAAATGGTTTTACCTTTTCCAATTTATAGTGCAATGCTTAAGAATTCAATCATGTATTTTAGCTTAAGAAGAATTTTCCTATACCAAGAACAAAACCAAAAAACAAGAAAAAACCACACTAAAGAAAATTAACCTAACTAACTAACATTTACCCTAATTAAGCAGTTTGCCCTAATTTCTACCACTAACTTCACAATGATCTTTGTTTGAATCTTAGCAGGTTTATCTTCAAATTCAATCGAATAAATTTTGGATAACCTACTATAGCAACGAATTATTTGATTTTTTTTTTAATTTAATAAATGAATAATTACCAATAATTTGGCTAAAATGTATTGAAATGACCTCATTAATGGTTGATTGCACACACCTTCACTATATTCTTAGTATCATACCTTCCTCTAGTCCTCATTCATGGTTTTCCATCTTGTTCTGCTCTGCTCCACAAATGGATGTATTTATCTCTTGATTTCTCTGGTTCCCTATATCGTCTTTAATCTCAACATCGCTATTCATTTCACTAGGCTAGATCAATAATACAAACTATGCAATTATTAGAAAGAGAGAAATTAAAAACTTGATACTTTGCATTTTATGTAAAATCAAGGATCTCTTCCCTTTTAGGTTGTGGATTCGTAATTAGGGGTGAAAAGAATACATCTTCCACTCATTTCGCTCGCTCTTTCTTTTCGTTACCATCTTCCACGTGTATGACGATCAACGACTCACTCCTTTCAAATTCACAGTTTAAACGTGATTTTTCCAAATCTTCACGACTTTGCCTCTTTTCTTGTAAAATTTCTAGAATCTTCTCATGACAATTACGGTTAGTGAAGCTATTTGATTTAATGGTTAAACCTCGAGTATTTCCATTTTCACTAAGGTCGAGTATTTTCTTAAAATTCAAACCTCTTTCCAGTAATATTTCCTTCCTTCTCGTAGTTAAGGAGGCCTTCGTTAAAAAAATTACCTTATAGGTGGCCAAACTTACCCTAGTTAAAAAAAATTACAGTCAAGTTCACTATGATCAGTCGTATCATGAATCCTACACTTGGTAACCCTACCAAAAGTGAACAAAATTAAGGGATAAGGCCTTTGATTAATGATTTTCTAGAGCTTATCAATCTCTTTTTTACTCTCCATTACAAACTTGCTTAGGCTTCCACCTTATAAGTGGACTTTGACTTCGAGATCAGAACAATAATACGAACTTAAAATGTTAGAGGGCCCTCCTTCTAGCACCACTCCTATTGATGTGGATGTTATTCGTACACCAATAGGTAGACAAATTCTCACAGAGGTATTGTGGGAACCTATTTTTCTTGAAAGACTCCACCAGGAAAACATAAAACCTAAGGTAAACTCAACTTGATCCCAAGGCTCATTTATGTCAGGTCTTGATTCACTAGGTTCACTCAGGGTTCGTTGGGATATTGTTATTAAACATGAGGGTTAAATGGTTGTTGATGATTTCGTTGGTATCATAGAGATATGAACATAATCTCAATCCGGTCATTTAATAACTTCATGAAATCTAAAGATTTGCAACAATATTTCATGAAATTCAAATAACTTGCATACATTCAAGTAGGTTTAGCATTAAGAATTCAACAATTTCATGGAATTGAAAGATTTATCATAAAAATCCATACATTCATCATTTTTGAAATATTTTTTGAAATATAAAGCATCTATTCTAAAATAAAGCATAAAAAATTACTAAAAAGTAAAATTTCTCCCAAGTATTATCCACGCATGCCTCAAGAAATAACCAAACTAGAGCAAACCATTCCATACGTCACCAGATTGCCACTAGATAGTATCAATATGCACCCTTAAACGACTCAACACATAGTATTGTCTGATAGGAACAAACAATCAGCTATATAAGATTTCATATCAGGAAATAGATTTGAAATTGGCTCTGACATTAGTTAACTTCTAATGAAACATACAAGTTTTTAGTTTGGAATGGAACATAAAATAGGAAAAAGAACAAAACTTGATTTTTTTTTTGTTCTCTGACATCCATAAATTTTGAACTTAACTTAAAATGAAACATCTCCTGACCTTTTATAAGAATAGGACACTCGAGAAATTTAATCCACACATGAGAGGGAATCCAAGGGACAAGTCATAGCAAGGCACGTGGCACATGACAACTGGAAAGAGAAATTATGAATAGGTCAACATATTTTGACCTTCTTCACTAATTTGTAACTTTTAGACTTATGTCTTTAAGATTTTGATCAGGGAGTCAAACCGGGTCAAGCAGATTTATCAAACAAAATGTATGAACTTCATCTGCTAGATATCCAGAATGATCAGGTGGAATTGGATATAGATACCCCAATCCACCAACACTTGTATTCCTACATTCAAGTTCAGGCTGGACACAAAACACCTAGAAGTAAATTACCCTGGAGCTAGACAGGGTCCTTTGCAACATTCATAATACTAGGATTCTCAGTCCCCCATATCCGACGTTTCTTTGTGATGAAATTTGTTCTCGTCAAGCTTTCATAGAATGCCACAAACTTGGTAACATCATTGGATCTTCTTGCAACCCAAGTTTTCTTGACCATCCATACTGAAACATAGTCCAACAACCTATTCCTCTTGCACATAAAATTCCACATATCAATCCCTTTAAAACAATATTAATAAAACTCTCATTAAAATAAAACCATCATTAATAAATCAACTTTTAAAAAAGTCATAAATAACATGCTTCTAATGCATTTTCATTTAATTATCAATTTAGGTGGGCTACCGGACATTTAGGATCCTGGGAAAAACTGCACAACCAACTTTAACACTTTAACACCAATGCACTTTTACTCCGAACCCGATATCTGACACACTTCAGCTTTTACTAGAAAAAAATTCACCCAAATCCTAGTTACCACCAGAACCTTCACAACCCCTAGACCTTTATTTACAAACCACAAAAACTTACCAAACCTTGCATTAAACATTTCAACCAACCTGACTCTTCGGTACCTGATATATTCAACACCTGGTATTCTCTCAAACCATGAATTATTTCAAAGATTTCAACCTTAAATTTCTCCTCTGGTGATCCTTTGCCAACCAGCGCCTGCCATAAGAATTAATATTTTTTTACTTGGGTCCCCAAGCCTTACATTCTTGGGGTGTGTTGTGAGACCACACGACAGTACCATTACTAGAAGTATCAACAACTTTAGAGGTGTTAATGGATTTCTTCGAGGAAACTTTAGTACTAGAAGCTTTCAATGTCGGTGGTTGATATCCCAACCCTTTGTTTTTCAATCATTTTCTCATTAGTATAAGTTCAGTCATACCCTATTTATGTAGTCCAAGAACCACTGTGACCATCACATCCTTTTTGTTTCATTATGTTTAAGCCTTTTCTATATTTTTCCACAAGAAATTTAACATGTATCTCATCATCTTCATCTCTATATATCCATTTAGAGAGGTCTTCATCGATACATTCCTTTCCCACTTGGTGAAGGTCTTAGGTGGGTGATACTGAATTTTTAGCTTTGGATCCTTCTTGATTTGATGTGGATTACCATAGTGTTTAGGTGCAAATGGTAGCTTCCCCATGCAGAACAAACTTTTAATATTGTACTCTCCACACCCATCGTCATAGATTTGGACCTTGCTTTTAGGGAATGTCTTGGGTAAAGCTGAATCTTTCGATAGATATGCAAGGTCAATATAGTGTGATGAGGAGGTGGAAGGTGAGCCTTCCCTATGGCTACGTACATGATGCTCAGGGGCTCCTCTCAGGTTACTACAATATTGGAATGGGTCAGGATCACCAGAAATAGTAATTTGTGCACCATTGTAAGGAATCTTCAAACATTGATGATATGTTGAAGGGATAGCCTTCATCGCATGAATCCATGTGCATCCAAGTAGTAGGTTATAAGGTAGGTCCAGATCTAGAACCTGACAGACTGCATCTTATACAACAGGACCCACTCTGATTGGGAGAATGGTGACACCCTTATGTAGACAACTAAAAATTTCGTGAGCATATCACACATTGAGATTTCACTTATTAACACCATTTCTCTCCTAATTTATCTAAATTCATCTATTTAATTAAATAATGTTAATTATTTAATTGAATTCACTATTTTCTCCTAATAATCAAATAATTAATTTTATTTCATCAATTTACCACCTTCACTCTATTTTTCTTCTCTTTTAATTAAATAATGTCAAATTATTTAATTAAATATCATAAATCCACTTTGATTAAATAATTCCTAATTATTTAATTAAAGTTCCTAATTTCCTCCACTTGCACAATTAAATAATTTCTAAATTGACTAATTAGTTAATTTCCTCCAATCATTCAAAGAATATTCTCATGGAATATTCCCTTTTCAAATTCAAATTTCTCCCTCCACATGGAAATATCTCTTGCATGCTTCCTAAAATCAAGGGATTTTTTATTGTCTCAAGAAATTTAGACCTTTGATTAAAATCATTGATCCATGTCATTATGCATTATCAACCCTTGATTTAATCTTTGATCCATATCTTCATCTCTCATCTAATTGATCCATTGATCAATTAATTCAATCTCGACCACTAATTCATTCCAAAAATCTATAAATACTTCTCATTTTACATAAGAATTCATTCACAAGCATTGAGCAACCTTACTCTACCCAATTTCATACTTGAGCTTTGAGAATTTTGTGAATCAATCTCGCTATTACCATCAATTCATCAAACATTTGCACAATCAACCATCGATTAGGCTTCAATTAAGCACTCCACATCCAATTCAACACTGATCCCCCAATGGGGTGAAGGTTTACATTGATAATTAGGTGTTCATTTGCATTAATTTGAGATTTTATGATTCTAATTGAACCTTGTTTGGTAATTGTTAGACAATCTCATTGAATATGGCTTGACTTGATCATTTGCTTGTGTTTTTAGTTTAATTCTTTATTATTTGATCTTTTTATCTAAATATGTTACACCTGGGAAGAGAATTTCATATCATGATCATATCCTCGTATCACAATCATCTTTGAATTGTCTATACAAGCCTTGAAGAATCCCATGGTGGTCACCAATTTTAAAGTGCATATGTTTAGCCTAGCTCCACCATCTATCAAAAATTGTCTGATTTTATGTTTGTTAATGTATACTTTGAGGTGTAAAGGTTCAATGTGATTTGGTTTTTGTGAAGTATAATTGTTCTTAGTGAATGTTACCTAATGGGTGATAGCTAAGAACCCTACAATGGATTGAAACTAATTCACATTTAGATCCATGGGAATGGATGAATCTTGCAATGCTTTATCTAGAATATCCTTATGCTCGGGAGAGGTGCGTAGCAACTCAAATATTGATATCTAAGTAGGGGTTTTTCCTAGATGATCGAGTAATTTATACTCATGTATCATTTGTTTCTTAGAAGGGGCTCCTTGTAGAGTCACCTTCAATCATTTCGTGGTAACCACACATTGAAGATTTTAATTCTTGATAGTGATACCAGTGAGTTTTGATAGCTTGAAAACCTACAAAAGAACAAAGAATTTTTTTGCCTTAAATGATGACTCGTAAAATAAAGAATGTTATATCTTGTAGCTCAAATTATTCAACATATGCCACCAAAAGATCAACAAAATTTTGATAATAACCCATAACCCAAAGTCTTTGAATAATTATCAAAGTGTACACACAAGAACATAAACTTCAAATATAGTAATGCAGCCCAAAGTCTGCAAAATCAAACTTAAATCCCCTTCTAAATAATATGAAATCATGCCACTTATTCAATCCCTTACAAGAAAAATTAGTGAGAAGGATATAAGAACAATATCAACACATAACAAAGAAGATCCAAGACAAAGATTGGATGCAATTTTGCTTCTTTTATTGATTGAAATTCAAGTTGCACATTAAATACAAAGTCTCAACATGTTTTTCAAATGGGACGCACTTCTCTTCAAAAGATAAAAGTTTTTGTTTACAAAAGAGCTCCCTCATATATATAGATGAGATCCAAGAGCTAAAATATGAAAGCTAAAACTAACTTTGACTTATTTACTAACAAAGTCCAATTTGATTTAGGATTGTGTTGTTTTTACATTTGATTGCATATGTACAAAAGACATGTAATATGCCATCAAATAATTACATAAAGGAAAAAAGTGGAAATAAGTTAAGTCTGGAATAGGCACGTTCATTCATTCTTCACCATATTTCTCCATGAACTCATCATATTTCTTCAATGTTTCTTTGACTTTTGAATCATCTGGTCCTATGGTATGGCTGGAGATAGCAAGTACTCATGTGATTGAGTCCTCAATGGTGATGCATGCTTTCTTGTGCTTTTCCAATATTATTTTCAAGTTACCTAGAGTTACTTGAATTCCCACCAATTTTTCGGTAGAAGCTAATGGAAAAGCTTCATCTTTAAAATCTTTCTAGATCGGTGATGTAAATTCTTGAATAACTACATCAATGACAAGAACCTTTTGATCATCATCAAGTACTTGGCATGTAAGAATGCTCGATATTTGTGTCTTTGATAATATCCACATTGGACTCCATAGATGTCATCAGGAACACTCCTTGGTACTTGTACTTCATTTTATTCTTTGGAGAAGGATTTGACATTTGGAAAGACACTACAAAAATTGAGTTTCAAAAATCCTCCAGAGCTAGAAAAATTCCAAGTGCCAAGGTTTGTGTAGTTGTGGAAAAATTCTACACTTTTACATATTTGATATGTTGTTCAGAGAAAATTATTCAAACTACATGAGAATTACAATATTGGATGCAAGGGCAGAGAAATTATCCACCTCTTCATGAGGGTAGGATAAAATGATGCAGTTCGAGGAAAATTTCCTGAACTGCATTTAAGGTAGATCAAGTGCAAAAGTTTATGCACACCGTGGAAAATTCCCCGAAATGTATGAGGGATGCATTTCGGGAAAAAATTATCGACCTACATGAGGGGTAAGTCAAAGTGTATTTGTGGATAATTTTCCACAACTACATATGAGAAACCAAAAATATGCAAGTGCACTAAAATTCAACGACATGGCATGTAAAATAAAATTGACTAACACCCAAAAATCTAACTTTTGCAAATTTTTCAGAAGGAAAAAAGGTGATCCAATCGAAATGAATTTTCAAGGGGTCAAACTATGCATGAGAGAAATCAAAATTTTCCTCGATATACATGCTTAGAGGATGTAGGCTATGAAATGGACAAGTTTTGTAGGGGTTATCCCATAAATTGAGCACACTGAATTTGAGGATAACATACTCACCAATTCACACCTTTTTTATTGTTTACCATATTTTAGATGGTATGCCACTGTCTTATATTTTCTAAAACTTACTAGTTCATTTATTATTTCATTTGTATTCACCATGTGTAGACAAATTGGAAATTGTTGCAATTCACCATAATGTTCACATGTGACATCCAAGCATAATTTCTTGTAGAATAATTGATCATCCAATCTTTCACATAAAATGCTCAATATGAAATCTCTTGAACATATAGGTGAAGCTTGTATCTTACACTCCTACAAAACATCATTAGTATATAAATATACACATATATACCAATAAATGTCATAATGATTAGAAAACTTAATATGTACTCTACAATAAAAAGTTGTGTGTGTGATTTATGTTAACATAAAAGGATTTTCCATTTAAAATAAATTTTACTAATTTTAATTTAAGGATATATCTCTAGAAATATGGAGAAACATTGTGTTTGATTCATATCCAAAAAATTATTTGGATGTGGTTCACAGTTTAGACAATCAATTCTCCTTCTTACAACATCTCTTTGATTAGGAGATACCCGTGTGTTATTTTTCTAAAATTATTCAATTAAATATCTTGGTGCCTAAATTGTTGGTTTATATTACCATGGGATTATAATGGAGAATTATCATAATTCATTTATATTGGGTCTTGCACTCTTTCACACCTTCTAATAGCTCTCATTAGATTTTTTTACTTATGTTGAATGTTTGACTTGTCTTTCTAATGAGGTCAGATTTGTTTGTTTGATTTATTACTATTATTGATCTATAATGGCATGCCATATGAAATTATTATATTTGGTGCATGAAGTGGACCAACACTCTCATATGAATTCATTGGATTCTTTATAATATATTTTTCACTTTAGGCATCTAATATTCTTAGGCCAAGAATCTTCATAATGGGCCTAAATTTTAGATTTCTCATTATTTCAACAAATAGTTAGCATCTTCCAATTTTATTTTAACTTGTCAAAAATAATCTTTATATCCTATTGGCATATCTTCCAGAAGTGTTCTTACGAATCTTATCAACCACCAATTTCAAAATATTATCATCAATATTAATAAAAAAAACCTAGGCTTTCTATGTTAAATTCTAGTAGCTGTTCTCAATTGTAAATTTTCCTCAACACTAGGAGTTTCTTTAGTATAAAATTGAGATAGGATAGATGGCATACCTTCAACTTGATATGGAAAATATAACATACCTTCAAGTTTATATGGAAAAGGTGGTGTACCTTCAACTTGAGATGTGAAAGATTGTGTGCCTCCATCTTGATATGTGAAAGATGGTGTACCTTATACTTGAGATTGAAAATATAGAATACCTTCAACTTGAGATGTGAAATATTTAGTACCTTCAACTTGAGATTTGAAATATTGAGTGCCTCCAACTTCGAGATTCAATTTCATCATTACATGAAGGTTTTGTATGTGTTGCCTTTGTGCCACAAACTCATTTTCTCTCTTAGCTTGAGTAAATATTTCATTTTTGTCTTTAATTGGAAAAATGCTATGTCTTCTTCTATGGTTTTCATTTCCCTACTTTCATGAAGTAGCATCATTCTTTCTCTTTTCTTCACATTTTCTTCCTCACACATATAGTGTTAGATTCCTTCGTAGTTTTCTTAGCATGATGATGAATTCTATATGTATCATGAATAAGACATAGATATTAGTTCCATAATGGTACAATAGATCAAATAAATCTCCTACACAAATCTCAATCTAATCTTTTAAAACTATCATTATAGCATTCAAAATTACTTTTGACACCTTTTGAAAATCATTGAAAACACTTATACTTAGATTATCACATATTTAAATAATTATAATAGCCATGGGACGATCATAATAACCAATTATTAAAGTGACTAAATTATTAGAACTTGAATATTTTTAGTTTCCTAGGGCAGTCCAACCCAAAACATAGATAGGTGGTGGCATTAGGGCATAAAATTATAGAAAAATAAAGGAAATAGGACTGTCATAGGTTTCTTAGAACTATCATAATATCTTTAGGACTATCATAGGTCAATCTGCCAAATTTATTAATCAACTAAACATAGATTAATCAAGCCATGATTACATGAGTGTGCTAGGTAGCTTCAATTAAAGATGGATTGATCACTATGTATGTATGGATGAATCTAAAGAAGCACGTGAAGAAGGGTCCATAGATGTAAATGAAAATTAATCAAATATATACATGGATGAATTAGCTAGGTTATAATCCAAGAATATGTCATATGCCTCATTAACTTGTTAGAGAGATCAATGCTCATGTAATTCATACCTCAATTGCACATGCCTAAGTGTAGGACTATTTTTTGGCATAATAAATGCATGAAAAATAGAAATAGGACTATGCTTAGTGTGAGATAATAAACATGTTTAATTATAAGTGTTATAACATGTAATTTCAACATAAGATATTTCATCCATAGACATATAAGGTATAATTACATTATGTGTATTTTTCATAGTATATGTCTCATAAGTTGAAGCATGTGGAGAGGTGCTCAAAAACATAGAATATGGCATACTTAAGCACACTACTATCATTATCCACATAAGAAGTGTAGTATATAATGATCATGAATAAGTGATGTATGGGTATCTCCTCTAGTGTGTGCATAAGGTATAGTTATGTCACTAATGATGGAAGAAAGATAACTAACATAAGTCTTAAAAATATATATGATAGTCATTAGAAATACACAAATCCTAAATAAATAAATTTATCACTAGGAGTGGTGCAATATTTAGCACATGAACTATATTTACAAGGTGGGCACACAAAACATATAATACAAAGATAACATACCTTAAACCTAAGGAATTGATTTTACCAATTGCACAATAATGTTTTCTTCATTTTTTGGCTTCACACACCTTCAAAATTAGAAATTTTTGCAAAATTATTTTATATTAAATGTTTAATTCTATATTATCAAATTTAAACAAAAACATGATAATTAACATTCCAACATTTAAACATGAAAATATTAGTTCATAGAATCAAATTTGGATTTAAAAAATGTAATTTACTTTTTCTACATTGACAAAACAAAAAGGTGGTGGAATATGCAAACAACAATTGATATATCCTCAACACTATGAAAAAATTATCTCATTTTTAATGCAAAAAATGTAGAAAAGAAAAGAGCATGTTGGACCTAAAATCATATGGACCCCATGCCTTTTTTTACATTTTTTCTATCTCCTTAAAATTTAACACATTATAATGTGCTCACATTATAACATGCATAGAGAATTCCAATAAGAAAATACGAGGAGAGTTAGAGAAAGAGATAGAGAGAATTGAAGGAGGAATGAATGGGGGAAGGAGGGAGACAAACACACACACAAAGATAAATAGAGACACAAAGAGAGAGAGGTAAGTAAAATTAGAAGTGAAGGAGGGAGACAAACACACACACAAAGATAAATAGAGACGCAAAGAGAGAGAGAGAGAGGTAAGTAAAATTAGAAGTGAAGGAGTGACAAAGAGATACATAGGAATGGAGTGAGGGATAGGTAATGAGGGGAGAGAGATAGAGAGAAGAAGAGAGGGAGAGATAAATGGAGAGATAGAGAGAGGGATAGAGAAAGATAAGCGGGGAGAAATGGAGGGAAAGAGAGAGACACACACACACACAAAAAGAAAGATAGATGGAGATGCAAATAAAGAGTAAGAGAGAGAGGTAGGTAGGTAGAAGTAGAGATTGAAGGAGTGACAAAGAGAGACATAGGGAGGGATCAAGGGAGAGGTAGTGAGGGAGAGAGATAGAGAAGTGAGGTAGAAATTAGAAGAGAGGGAGAGAGAGAGAGGGTGGGAGGGAGAGGTGGAGAAGGGAGAAAGATAGATATGTAGGAACACTCTCAACCATCCATCATGAACCCTAAACATTAAACCTTAAACCATAAAACTTAAGCCCTAAACTCTAAACATTATATGTTAAACCCTAAAACATAACATTAATAATTTTTAACACTAAAATATTAAAAATTAAATCTTATCCCTAAATCCTCAAAGATAAACCATGCATCATAAACCCTAAATTGTAAAGTGTGAACCCTAAACTCTAAATACTATTCACTTGTAGTGTAGAAAAATGTATCCCTTTACATTTTCACACTTAATTTGGAATTAATATTAAAATGGACTTAATTTTGCCTTATTTTTGGTGTCGTAAAGTGTTCCCTTTTACACTTTTACACTTATCTAGGGATCCTTTAATTAATTGAGCTTAATTTTCCTTAATTGGCCCCTTTAATTTAAATCTATGCCTATTTAATTGCATTTTCCAAAGAGGAAACCCAACGTTCATTAATGCCTTAACATAACCTTTCTCATTGGGTAATGTGTGTCCTAGGGTTAGGGACCTAGGACCCATTCGCCCATGGGTGAATAGGTCCTCCCTTAGACCTAAGACCTAAATTTCAATTATGTTTTTTATGGTATTTTAACATTTTCAAATCCATATTCAGATGTTGGCTTGTGATATTTTAATTTCAGGAAATTAAGGTTACATACCTATAAATATAAGGTTATTCCATCATTTTCAAGTCCTAGAAAAATAATTCAATAACCTAGCAAGTTTATGATATTTCAAGAGTAATTCAAGGAATTCAAAGGCAGATTTATTGAAGAAATATTGCAACAATCAAGATCCAATTATCACATCAAAGTATTCTTGCATCATCCATGTTTTTGGAGCTAATATGATGATGTAGGTTTCATGATCCATTCAAGAATTCAAAGCATTATTTCAAGTCAAGATCCAAGGTTCAAGATCAACATCCATTGAAGTCATTTCATGCAAGTTATAGATTTACATTTCAAATTTTATTCAAAGGGTTTGGTGAGTTGTGACATTGATTTGTTCATTCATCATTCCTTTCATGATATTTTGTTTCATTTCAAGGTTTTATTACCAAAATGGGGTTTGACTAAGGAAAACCCCCATTCACCAAAAATTAAACATTTTTCCCTCTTGATTTGTGTTTGCAGATTTAGGTGGAAGAAATCTTGAAGATCTCTTGAAGAGAAAAATTGGAATTGTCAAAGTTACAAAAGTTCTCATCTCACGAAAACTCACTTGCAAAAATTATTTCCGACTTTTTGAACCTGAAACTTGGGAAAATTGAAGGATTTAGATCTGTAGTAGAGGCTCTTGAAAGTTGCAGACAAACCCTAACTCAGGACCCATTCGCCCCTAGGCGAATGAGTCCCAGATCAACTTCAACAACTGACTTTTGGTGACTAGAGAACATCATTTTTCCCTTCTTTGATCTATGATTTGATTTTTGGTTATGATTATTGAGTTTAATCTAGCCATTTACTATTTTTAGTTTTTCTCCCCAAAGTGTTGTTTGATTAGGACCCCCATCCTTGCAAAATAAGGAAATCTATAGATTCACACTTTGACTTGATTCACCTAAGGGTTGATAGTCATTTCATTATTTGAATCTCATTTCCTTATGAATTGAAGGATAAATAGATCCCTAAGTGGTTCATCAATCCCATTTTGGTAGCCCACCTTCTTTTTTGCCATTTCATTTTAGTGAACACGCTTTTGATCATTGAATTTTTTGATTTTGGAGTGCATTTTCACCTTATATATGGATCTTGCATTCATTCACATTGAATTTCATTAAATTGAATCTCATTTAGGGTTGTTTAACTTGCATTAGTTTGCATCTCATTTAGGTTTTAAGGATTGCATGTTTGCATCTCTTAAATTTTAAAAAATACAAAAAAAAACAATCATTTTGCAAATCATTTACATAGCATATTGCATCATCATTCATTTAAATTTGAAAATTGAATCAAAATTTCACATCAAATTAGGTCTCCTAGTTTGTCATTTTTTCATAATTTGCATTTGCATTCAACCTTAATTTCACAAAAAATTCAAACTTTAACTCATTTTTTAAAATCAAAATTTGGAAACCACAAGAACCAACTAAGACATCTATAAAAATATTTTTTAAAACCCTAAGCAAGGACCCATTCACCCTAAGGAGAATGAGTCCCTGATCAAGGTTATTTCTTGAATTTTTGGGCATTAAAACCTTTGTTTCTATATTATGTTTTGTTGTTTTTAGATTTATGTTTGTAGAATTTATGTTACTTAAAATTAAACATATTAATCTTCATTTGATAAATTTAGTGCATTGCGTAAACTCAAAATTGAATTTACAAGACATCATTTTCATATTTTTGCATAGCATAATCGGAAAATTATCTTGTTTAGAATATGAAAATTGTATTTACATATTTGCATTGCACTTTACATCCTAGGTTACTTCATTTCATTTAACCTTTTGTCCATTTTGGGTATACATTGAGTTTGTGAAACTTGTATGAGCTTCACAACTTGATTTCCTATTAACAATATTGTTGTGAGATATATTTCTAGACTCATGTCATCTTGTGATACACCATTCACCATGGATATTGGGTTCTCCAACTCTTTCACTCATAGTGTTGATACTAATCAACCCACTATGGATCATAGTCTTCATACCTCATTTCCAATGACTTCCCTACTCACAACTAATGTGCATGATGGAGAAACAATGGCTGCTAATGTCTTGCAAGAGAACATAAGAAGGATAAATGAAGAATTAAAAAGTTTTCAAGACTTTGTGAGAACCAAACCTATTGTTTTTAATGTCATTCCTCTCATAGGGAACATACAAAATATGCCTAAGAATGAATATGGAATAGAGTTTATATGTACCCTGATCCATCTCCTTAACAACAATTTTCCTCCTCCTCAACTAGCTTCCAATACATTTCCCACACATAAGAGATAAGAAAACATAAATTTTGATCACGTTACTACTCCTAATACATCATTTTTTGAAAAAGGAAAGGACTTTTTGTTACAAGCTAAAAGTGAAGACCAAACAATTATCAAACCAAAGATGAAGAAGCCCAAACTGCACGACCATAAAAAAATTCAGCTCGAGGAGATGTATGATCTTCTTGAATCTTTTCATGACCTATTAAAAATATTCAAGACTGAGAATTCATTTTACACACTTTTACATAGGGGATTAATCAAATTACCACCTAAATGTGAAAATATAATCAAAAATAAAACTAATCAAAATGGACCATATTGTGACTATCATAGATTCTTTGGACATGACACAGATAATTGTCATCCTTTATAGGAATTATTAAGAAATTTAGATCCCCTAGTGATTCATCTTGACTAAAATCATGCACTTTTCTCCTTGCCATGTAATAGTTGTAGGATCATAGTATACTCACTATTGCATGTTTAACATCCATTTCAAATCATTTTCTTTATTGAAAGGAGCTCATTCTTATCACTTATCTCGACTCATCCTTGTCCTACACTTAGTGGGGGCAAGGGGTTAGATAGCCTTGTCCTAGTTTGTTACTTGATGCTGTCCCTTTGGCTAGTTATCCACCTTCCACATATACTGACCAATATTGGGATGCAGACTACCTACTATAGGTTGACTCACATGTGCCTTACTAATCTTTTCCTTTCTTTTTTTTGCATGTTCTTTGTGTGATTGTATGTGCATAATGTGATCCCTCGTACTGTTTTTTTTGATATATCCCTCTTCATGTGAATTCCTCTATTTGTACCTGCATTCTTCTATATGTCATAAACATTTGTCTTTTATTTGTCTTGTGTTTTCCTTTTGGGGATGATGCAAGGCGTTGAGACATTTAGGTCTCTTCAATGTTGACTCAAAATCTTTCTTTATTTTCGCTCTTGGTGTGTCATTCTTCCTATTCTGTGAATATTTGGGGAATGATGACGTTTCTAAGCTCTATAATAACATTGTAGCAAATACATACTGACCCCAAATCTATGAATCCCTTATGTGTTTTGGGATTTCATTTTGGGGGCAACCCCTTCCTCTCTTTTTTATGATGCAGCTTCATTTGGGAACATATGGCCTGGCATAGGGATTTTCAAATAAGCTCTTATGACTTCTTTATTGTTTAGCATTGATTATTTTCTACTTTAAAGTAAATTTCTCACAACAATGGTGCTAGAAATTTTTTTAAAGTGGGGGCATACATTGCCATTATCATTTTTGAAATTTTTGGCATACCGCATGTTTCATGGTGCGATTTTGTTTCTTCTTGTGATGTGTCCTTTTCTTGGTGGTGTGATTGGGTTTGATTTCCTCCAAGAGTGATATTTCTTTTATATTTGACTTGTCCTCTCTTCAAGACATTAGGCATGATGTTCCCTAAGAAGAGACCTTACATGAACTAAGAAAGATCCCTTTGAACAAACCTTTATTCACATTTTGTTCGTGTGTTTAGCATAATACAACTTGTTAACCTTGTGAAGCTCAAAGTCATAGCTTTTATTTTATGGCACCCTATTGGAGTTATCAAAAGGATAACTTTGGTATGGTTAGTACAGTGAGAGCTTGTAGAACAAGCATGACTTTCTCACTAAGCCAATTTTTTGGGGACTCACCTAGTGGACAGCCTGAGGTTCCATTAGCTTGGAGTGAGCATGCATTGTTTGCATAGTGGAAATTGTGTTCCACTTGTGAACATTTTTGGACAAACAACCGACACATGTTCCACATTTTTTTGGATAGTTAAGTCTTGATTCATCCCTTTCTTTTGGAAAAACAACTGAGATGTGTTCCACATTGCATTGGTCAATCGAGGCTTAATCCACCTTTTTTGTTTTTACCTTTCCTTTTAGTCTTTGATGTTGTATGATTGAGTAATCTTATTGTTGCTGCATACATATGTTTTGAATGTCTAATTTAGTGTGAGTTTGACACAAGGTCATCCTCTCACTAAAGTGGGGGCCAAATTTAGTGCAGAAAAATGTATCCCTTTACATTTTCACACTTAATTTGAAATTAATATTAAAATGGACTTAATTGTGCCTTATTTTTGGTGTTGTAAAGTGTACCCCTTTACACTTTCACACTTATCTAGGGATCCTTTAATTAATTGAGTTTAATTTTCCTTAATTGGCCCCTTTAATTTAAACCCAAGCCTATTTAATTGCATTTTATGAAGAGGAAACCTAGCATTCATTAATTCCTTAACATAACACTTGTCATTGAACAATGTGTGTCCTACGGTTAGGGACGTAGGACCCATTCACCCATGCGTGAATGAGTCCTCCCTCAGACCTATGACCTAAATTTAAATTATTTTTTTGGTGTTATTTTAACATTTTCAAATCCATATTCAAATGTCTGCTTGTGATATTTTAATTTTTAGAAACTAATGTTACATACCTATAAATACAAGGTTATTTCATCATTTTAAAATCCTAGAAAAGAAATTCAAGAACCTAGAAATTTTATGAGATTTCAAGAAAAATTCAAGGTATTCAAAGGCATATTTATTAAAGATTTATTGCAACAATCAAGATCCAATTATCACATCAAAGTCTTCTTGCATCATGCATATTTTTGGAGCTAATATGATTATGTACGTTTCATGATCCTTTCAAGCATTCAAAGCATTATTTCAAGTCAATATCCAAGGTTCAAGATCCACATCCATTGAATTTATTTCATGCAAGTTGCAAATTTACATTCCAAAGTTTATTAAAGGGTTTGGTGAGTTGTGATAATGAGTTTTTCATTCATCATTCCTTTCATGCTATTTTCTTTCATTTTAAGGTTTGATTACCAAAATGGGGTTTGACCAAGGAAAACCACCATTCACCAAAAATAAAACATTTTCCCCTCTTGATCTATGTTTGTAGATTTAGGTGGAAGAAATCTTGAAGATCTCTTGAAGATAAAAATTGGAGAAGTTGTCAAAGTTACAAAATGTTGTCATAAAAGTTGTCATCTCATGGAAACTCACTAACAAAAACTATTTCCGGCTTTCCAAACCTAAAACCTAGGAAAATTAAAGGATTCAAATCTATAGTAGAGGCTCCCGAAAGTTGCAGAAAAACCCTGACTCAAGACCCATTCACCCCTAGGCGAATGAATCCCAAATCAGCTTTAACAACTGACTTTTGGTGATTGGTAAACATCATTTTCCCCTTCTCTGAGCTATGATTTGATTTTTGATTCTGCTTATTTTGAGTTTCATCTATCCATTCCAAGTTATAGATTTCATTTTGGAGTTAGTTTACTATTTTTAGTTTTTCTCTCCAAAGTGTTGTTTGATCAGGACCCTCGTCCTTGCAGAAAAGGAAATTTGTAGATTCACAGCTTGACTTGATTCACCTAAGGTTTGGTATTCATTTCATCGTGTGGATCTTATTTCCTAATGAATTGAAGGATAAAGAGGTCCCTAAGTGGTTCATCAATTCCATTTTGGTAACCCACCTACTTTTTCTTCATTTCATCACTAAACCCTAAAACATAACATTGATAATTTAATACTAAAACTTGAATTATTAAATTTAATTTGTAAACCCTCCATCATAAACCTTGAACCCTAGGCCCTAAGCCCTAAAAAATGAATAATTTAGAGAGAGAGGGAGAGAGAGGGAGAGATATATATTGGTGGAGGGAGGGAGAAGTAGAGAGATCAAGAGAGAAGGGAGAGATAGTGAGGAGAGAGAGGGTTGGATGTGGGAGTTAATGGTGACTCCCACAGGAGGTAGAGAGGTGAGAGAGATAGGAGGGAGAGAGAGAGGGGTATGGAGGGAGGGAGGGAGGTGAGATATAAAGTCATGTGTCACACTAAACCTTAAAACCTAATCCATAAACCTTAAAAACTATATGTTAAACCATAAACCATGAATAGTTTAGAGAGAAGAAGAGAGGGATAGGGACAAAGGGAGAGAGAGAGAGAGGGATAGGGAGGGAAGGAGGAAGAGGTGGAGAGGGAAGGAAGGAGGAAGCGATTGGTAGAGAGGGGAGAGAGATAAGTGAGAGAGAGGTATGTAGAGCCTCAACCCTCCATCATGAAGCCTAAACCCTAGGAAACAAACCATAAACCCTAAATTAAACTCTAAACCCTAAAATCAAACATTAATAATTTAATACTAAAACCTTAAATTAAACTTAATATCTAAACCCCCCATCATAAATCCTTAACCCTAAACAATATTCACTAAACTCTAAAATCGAGCAGTAATGATTTAACACTAAAACCTAAAAAAACCTTTAATATCTAAATCCTCCATCATAGACCCTAAACCCTAAACCATGAATAATGTAGAGAGTGAGAGGGAGAGAGAGAGATATATATATAGAGGTGAAATAGAGATGAGGATATGGAGACAAGGAGAGAGAGAGTGTGTGATGGAGGGAGGGATAGGTAGAGAGAGAAAGGGAAGGAGGGAGGTAGAGAGTTGAGAGAGAGAAGAAGAAGAGAGAGAGAGAGAGGGGTAGGGAGGGAGGGAAAAAGAGGTAGAGAAGGATGGATGGAGGGATATGTAGAGAGGGGGAGAGAGAAGTAGGTACCACCCTAAACCTATTCTTTAAGCCCTAAACACTAATCCATAACGCTTAAACACTATATGCTTAACCCTAAATCCTACGCCCTATGTATGCAGTGAAAATCTCTTAGTCTAGAATGCAAAAAAAAAAATGATTGAAAGACAAAGAAAACAAAACAACACATTAATGATTAGGCCTAGTTGAAACTAGACAAACAACAATAAATATTATACCTTTTTCTTGCTTAACTTGTTGAAGTGGTTGGACCTTGGAGATGCTGTTGATGTATGCTCCTTGATGATAATATGATTGCAATAATGGAGGTGGTTGAATGATGGAAGATGGTAGGTGAGATACTAAATGGATAATATGGCTTGAATGCAAGAATGCAAGAATGAAAAATTACTTGAGTGAATTGAATGCTGCAATAATGGATTCAAAATCCTTAAGCTTTAATTTGAGGCCAAGGCTCTCCATTTAAAGAAAAATGGATGGTTGAGATTGATCCACCATGGACAAGATGAAGGGATGTGGTGAGTTGATGACTCACAAGCCCTCGCATCTTGCCATGTGGAGGGTGAGATGGATAAAGGACAAGGTGACATGGAAAAGGCCATGTGGTCTGAAGGTACTTGCAAGTACCTTGGGATTGGAGAGGATTTCCTCAAAAAAGAATTCCTTGTCCCCAAGTGGGGCTGAAAGTGACAAGTGAGGACTTTTAGAAAGTCCACTCTTGTCACCATGGGGATTTGAAAGGGCATTGGAGAAATAAAAGTGAATATTAAATTCACAAGCTTGGAAGAAACCCATGGATGAGACAAGGTCCTCCTAAAGGAGTTCCTTGTCCCATGTACTTGATGTGACTTATGAGAGGTCATGGGAAAGAGAAATGTATGGGGGGAATAAGTTTGAATTTTTAATTCACATGGGGAAGAGGTCAAACCTAATAAGGTAAGTACCATAAAAGGTTGACCTAAAGACATGCTAGAAAAGGTAAGTAATTAGGATTAAGGTTGTGCAAACAGGTGATTAGGTAAATTAATGAAGATTAGAAGCAAGTGGCTAAATATGGAGGATGTGACATTAATCCTGATTAAGAATATTCACATCCTAATGAAGGATTAATTAGATTAATCTAGATTAGTGAAAAGGTTATGGAGGATGGGACAAGGAGAGAGAAAGAATGAATTTAAAATTGAAAAGGAGAATTGACTAAATTAAAGAAATTGATATATTTATTTAATTTAGAGAGGAAATGGTAAAGGATAAAGTATTTAATTAAATACTTTTAGGAACCTTAGAGAATAGGATAATATTAATTAAATGTGTCATTTAATTAATATAGATGAATAAATGATAGGATTTTGACCATATGGGAGTGGTCAAATTTGGATGTCTACATTTTGCCCCTCTTTGAAATATTGTTAGAATAACAGTGTTTTGAAGAAAAATAAAATGTAGATGACTCTATAGAGGAGGTGACTAGAAAAAATATGCCCCAGCACTAGAGAGGCTATGTGAGCTGCTCAAATGGAGGGGAGTGAAGGGAGATGCCCCAATCACACGGGAAAATGACCAAGAAGGAGGTATGGATGGATATGGTAAGGTATTCCCCCTCGAGAGGGTGGTTTGGGGAAGAAAAAGGGGCCCTAGGCGACTTCTCGATATGAAGAAACAAAAGGTACTATTGGAAAGAGCATGGAAAACCATGAAAATTGGCTTTCGAACAGAGTCAAACAGACACACGTAGCACAAATGGTGGCCCTGGGAAGTTGGAGGATTAATTGGAGGAGAAAAAGTTAAATAAAGACATAGAAATACTATCTATTTTAGAAAGGGAAAAAGGAGGGAAGGTATAAATAGTAATTTTAGAATTACTATTCCTCATTTGCACAATTGGTTGTTGAGTGAGAGAGAGGAGAGAAGATATCAGAGTGATGATGATGTCATCCACCAATGAGATGAGGTACGAAGCTTCTATCACAAGCACTTGGTCCTACGCCAGGTGAGGTCCAAACCCTCCTTGTGATTTCTATCATTTTATGATGTATTTTTAAGTTATCATGCTAATTGAAAACATGAGTTGGGGAATAGGGGTAGGTTAGAAAAATAGGTAGAAGGCAAAAATCAATTTCGCCCACTAGGTAGGAAGAAATGCCAAATAATAGCGTAGGGGGAAGGGGGCGACCGTACCCCGATAGGGTGGCCTCACCTTGACGGGGCAACGACGCCTTGGCTAGGGTAACCCCACCCCAAAGGGTGGTCGGGCCTGAGGGACGACCCCACCTCGAGGGGCGGTCTTGTCCCGAGGGGAGGCCCCACCCCGAGGGGAAGCTACGCCCAAAAAAGGGGTGTGGCGACCTCGTCCCGAGGGGTGGCTATGCCCCAAAAAGGGGTGGTCGCACCCAAAAAAAGAGAGGATGCCAAGCGTATGAATGGGGGGCCAAGAAGAAGATATGAAAGGGGGAAAACTTAGGAAAATTATCCCGAGAAGGAGTGAAGAAAAAGTTAGTGCGAGAAGAACCCGAAGCCAGAAAAACAAATGAAGGAAAGGATTTGGTGACTGACAGATTGTGTGATGTGGTTGTAGCAGTTCGATAGCTTGCGGATGCAAGAGAGCAGATCAGAGGTGATGGAGGTGACACAATGGGTGATGATGAAAGTGGATCATTAGGCTCTTGCCCAGGTGGGGCTACCGCATATATTCAGGTATCCATCCATTAGAGTGCATCGAGTGATGTTGACAGCCTTGATCGAGCGTTGGGATTCAGCAACCTCAACTTTTCGTCTCTCAACAAGGGAGATGACAGTGACATTGGAGGATGTCAGGAAGATATTGAGGCTTCCCATAGCAGGGTGTATGGTGAGTGCGAGGAGATTAGAGGGAGAGGCGTTGGATCAGATCATGTGGGTCCTGTTCAGGCGAGAGGACCTGTCTGTGCAAAAGAAAGGGCTAGATGTGGATAAATGCCTAGGATTGAGGGTATCGTCGTTACCATTATATATGCATGGGCTGATCAATGGGATACAAATACCAGATAGGAGTGGTTGATTGTGTAGCCTTAACTACATGGAGGTGATTCGGCATATTGTCGAGGGGAGGGAGGGAGAGTTCGCATGGGGTCCATGTGTCCTAGTGCAATTATATAGGGATATGCATGTGATATGCTACGGGGAGGGACTCAACATGTGCCATATGATGTTGCTTCAGGTATGGGCATGGGTGCACATTAGTGTGACCAAGCTAGATGTAGTGAGAGTGGGACAAGAGGATACGACACTACTAGTGGTGTATTGGTATGGAGCAGAGTATGACTGGGTGTTCCAATATTAGGGCTTGGGAGATTTAGATGGATGGAGGAGGTTATTTGATGATCTAGAGGAGGAAAAGATAGTGTGGAGGTCATATTGACATGATGCTTTACGAAGTGGAAGGAGAATGAGGTGAGACATAGGAGACACTTCCTAACCTGATGTTATATAGTCGGGAAGGAGCCTTGGATAGTGGAGTCACACAAGCCAAAATGAGTGACGAGGTAGTTTGGGTTGATACAGGATATTCCATGCGCAACAGAGAGGTTCAGACGGATTTCATAGGAGCGACCGTGTCGGAGCCGATTTTTCCAGAGTTTGCATGAGAGCACTAGGAGACATTGGAGAATGATCTAGTGACTTATCTATGGAGGACTAGAGGGATGGTAGATGCAAGGGTGCCTGTTAGATATGTAGCATGGTTTGCACGACACCAACCCATATGAATTACATCGAAGGAGCCAATCAGGGAGGCATTAGGATTCGGACCAGAGGATGAGATCAGGGAGGCATTAGGGAGGAGGCCGAGGAGAGAGCCGGAGGTAGGTAGGGTAGGAGGGCAGTGAAGGAGAGTGCCAGGGGCAGAAATAGCAAGAGGAGAGCAACTAGGGGAAACTATAGCAGGAGGAGGTCAACAGTGGAGAGTGTTAGAGGAAGGTAGAGTAGGAGGACAGCATAGGAGAGTGTCAAAGGTAGCTAGAGTAGTAGAACTATAGGAGGGAGGGAAAGGGGAGGATGAGGCAGGAGGTTAGAAGATGCCGGATATGAGGAGGAGGAGAGACATGAGGCAAAGGCGATGGGGGAGAGGGAGGAGGCTGAGGCGATGGACATAGGAGATGAGGGGGGGTAGAGGAGATGGATGTGGATGTACATGATATTCGTCAATTGGCCATGAAGCCACCAATAGAAGAGGATCTATCCATGTGATTGAGAGGAGCCGAGGTGAGCTTACATATCACCGAGAAGAGATTAAGAGACTCAGAGGTGATGAGGAGTGCATTGGAGGCTGAGGTGACCAAGTTGTGAGCTTAGATAGCAGAGAGTGAGAGAGAGTTCTGGGCAATGGCCGATGGAGTGCCATGTCATGAGATAGAGATGCAGAGGGAGGGAGAGAGGCTGCAAGCTGATATATATGAGCTCTGAGTAGAGGTGAGCGAGTTACAGGAAGAGGTGACTCATTTGGAGAGAGAGGTATCAAGGGAGCATGAGGCAACGGAGGCAATCAAATGGGAGAGAGACAAACTAGAGGCGACAGTGATGATATTGTAAGCAAGGATTCGGCAAGGGTCTGGAGGAGCGGTAGGGCAGATATCGGTAGAGACTCTAACAAAGGTAGAGAGGGATATGGAGGATCTAAGGAGGTAGGTAGAGGTATTGTTGAGAGAGAGGAAGGAGTTGAGGTAGGAGCAAGATGAGCTCCGTGACAGAGTTGATGTAGAAAAGGAGATAGTGGGAGATGTGGGACAGATGCAGGAGAGGGAGGACACCATGAGGGCTCGGGTAGAGGCGATGGAGACAGAGAGGGATGCCTTATATTCATAGGTGCAGGTCCTGCATGGGGAGAGGGAAGCATTAGTGGCATAGATACAGGTTATGGAGAGAGATGCAGCGCAGGGGCAGTCACAAGCAACACAGGGGGGTGAGACTGGGGCAGAGGTTTAGATACTACAAGAATAGGTACATGCTATGCAAGAGGAGAGGTACAAATCCATGGATTAGGTGTCACAGATGGAAGCAGATATTGAGTAGCTATGGTTAGCATGGGGTGCATGGGTATAGGAGAGGATATCCATTTGTGGATTTTGAGATAGGTATAGAGAAGAGCGAGACGTAGCCAAACAACAAGTGGGATATCAGGAGGAGTATATGAGAGAGGCGAGCTACTATATGTGTGCCTATTACTCAATAGTGTTGGATCTAGCACAATGGGTACCCACCTATGTTCAAGTAGTGCCACAGATGCCAACGCCATCCCAGTCGGTAGGGACGCATACCTAAGGATATAGTAGTATGAGAGAGACACCTCCACATAGAGGGCCAGTGCCAAAGTCACCACAAAGATTGGATGCAGGCAACTCATGGTTTAGAGGATCAAAGGGATAGGATCCCAGTTATTGATAGGTATAGGATGGGATTCAGTATGGAGTAGCAAAGATCAGAGTTGAGTCATACCTTTGTACTCATATATTATTTGATGACATATATGATGGACCTTATTATGGATGATGTGATGGACATTGTATTTTTGTTATTTTTGATATGATATGCGATAGCCCTTTTTGACATTATGTGATGTGGATGTGATGAATGATTTATTTATGCATATGTGTATGTTTATGGTTTTATTGTGGATGGTTATTGTGATGCGATGTATGGATATGCTTATAATGATTTATGTTTATGATATGGAGGATTCTTAATGTTTATGATGCAAGATGTGATGGATGATTATGATTGTATTTATGTATGATGTCTAATGCTTATTATTCTATGGATGTGAAAATGAACCTAACAATGTGTGATGCAGGTGACAATGCATGATATGAACAAAGATGAATATACTAATGCAATGGATTAATAATGAAATGAATTTTAAGATGTATGATTATACACATGGGATGAAATGCATCTTAGTGAACCTAAAGAACGGGATGAGAATGCCATTAAATGCTAAATGTAAATAAGGGTTTGCATAATGATGGAAGTGAAGAAGGTGATGGGTGTGCAACTGCACCTGTCAAGAACCATAGGGATCCTAAGGAGAAAGGGGAAGATGGAAGGAATCAACATTTGCACAACCAAAATCCTAAGTCATGGGTTTAAAGAAAAAGGTATGGAGGATATGTGAATGCAATGGAGGAGAAAATGAAATGCAATCCTAATGCAATTTTTCATCTTCAAAGCATTGATTTTTTCTATAGCATAAGACACCAGGTACCATGGTATGTGGACCAAGGCAGATTAGTGTCTAATGGATAAACAAACACAACAAGCAAGAAGGCTATCCCAACACCCCAAAGTTGTGATGACTTTGGTTGGGCTAGGTATTGGGATAACCACAAGCATAGAAGGATGTCCCAGTGTAACACAAGGCCTCGGGAGTCCTGGTGGGTACCACATGGGACAGCCAAGAAATAGAAAACAAAATAAAAATCAAGATATGCCCCTATATAAACTAGTCAAAACAAACCATAATATGATAGATCATGGCGGCCTTGACAAGTGATGATAGGGAGCTCAAATGATAAATAGAAGCGAAAAGCATCAAAATATTGCAATCAATTTCAAAAGACCATGGATAAATGTGGAAAGAGGATGATGAAGACAGATGATGGAGGACATCGTCCAGACGAAATGACAACAAAATAAAAGCAAAGGAAATCCCTATGGGTGGATCAAATGATCAACCTTGCCTACGTGCAAGCACAAGGGAAACACAGTTCGAACAAGAAAGAGACAGACAAAGAGAGATGAAAAGAAACAAAGCCTCGGGGGTGGATCAAATGATCAACCTTGCCTACGTGAAAGCGCAGGGGCAACCTAGTTCGCCAAAGACAGGATGAGATCTATATGGAGACCGACACGATGAAAGAACCTATATGGGAATGACCAAAATGACAAGACGACATAATCTTAGAGTAGGATAAAAGCTTAGGATGACATATAGCGGATGAAGTTCATCCAATGCTCAACCAAAATATACCAAGCGACCAGATGATGTAAGCAGATGGAAGGATAGGATTGATAGGATGATGAGGATTGATTTGGATGGATGAGTCAGAAAGGAACTAGGATGCAAGGTAGATAATGATTAAGCCCTATACAAATGGTGCATGTTACCAATTTTTCACCAATCATACATATCCAAGGCATCACCAGGGTGGTTTTCACCATAGGATGAATTATTTCTCTTTACTATTTTTGGATTTTTCTAATTTTTTGACTTTTTTTGTATTTTGACAATTTTTTACTTTTTTTTGTATTTTTTTTGGTTTTTAACAGGAAGGATACCCCAGCTGACCTAAATATAAAACTTCTTTAGATGCATGATATTGATGGGTTCTTCCAGGGGCTCTCCTTTAGGTGTAGACAATCTGTATGCTTCGAAACCATATTCTGTGGTGATGACGTAAGGGCCTAACCAATTTGCTTCAAACTTGCCCTTCTTATCCCTATCTTGTTGATTCCACTGATTTTCTTTAAGGACTAATTCGCCAATATTGAATTCATGAGGGCGGACCTTCTTATTGTAGCTTCTCTTGAGCCGATGTTGATAGGCTTGTATATGGTTGTAGGTTTTGATTCGTTTCTCATCCAAGAGTTCCAACTAAGCAAGTTGTGCAACCTGGGTTTGTCACTAATTAGATTCTTCAGAGATATGTAGAGTGATGGGATTTTGACTTCAATCGGCAAGATAGATTTAGCACCATAAACTAGTGAATATGGAGTGGCATTAGTGGGGGTTCGGATGGAAGTGAAGTAAGCCCAAAGGATGGGATGGAGGTAGAGATGCCAATCTCGACCAATGTTGTTAACCATATTTTAAATGATTTTAATCAAGGTTTTGTTGGTTGCTTCTGCTTGACCATTACCCTGGGGGTAATATGGGGTAGACCAACGATGTTGGATATGATAAGTCTTGCAAAGGAATTTCATGCACTTGTTTTTGAATGCCTTGCCATTGTCAGTAATGATAGTGGAGGGGATTTCATACCTACAAAGGATATGGTAAAGGATGAATTTGGATATCTAAACACCATTAATTTGAGTGAGTGGTATGGCTTCCACCCACTTAGTAAAGTATTCAGTGGTTGTGATGATGAAAGTATGACCATGAGAGGATGGAGGGAAAATCTTGTCGATCAAATCGAAACCCCATTATGAAAACGGCCATGTTATTGTGATGGGTTATAACTCTTGTGCATGAGCATGAATTAGATCCTCATGTTGCTGATAGGGAAGAAATATTTTGAAAAGCTCACAAGAATAATGTTCCATAGTAGGCCAGTAATATCCCGCTCTAAGAATCCTCTTAGCTAGGGCCATGCCATTAGAGTGGGCCCCAAAGATACCACTATGTAATTCTACCAATGCGGTGTGGGCTTTAGTCTCATTTAAACACCGGAGGAGGGTTCCATCATACCCACGTCGATAAAGTGTATCACCTATGATGGTGTAATGGGCTATGCATTGGATAAAGGATTTTTCATTGGTTACGTGTGAGGTCAGATTGTAAGGTGTTGTCATGAAGATAAGTGTAGATGTCTTGGTACCATGGGGATTGAGGACCTACAATGTCACATACCATTTCACTCTCAGGGATATCATATGCAGGGATTAAAATTTTCTCCACAAGGAACTCACATTCAGTATAATCTTTTGGCATGTCAAGGAGAGAACTAATGGTAGCCATGGCATCAGCTATTTTATTCTATACTCTAGGTATTTGATCAAATTGGATGGAGGAGAAATACTTCTTGAAGTCATCTACCATAATTTTGTATGGTAACAACTTATCATCTTTTGTTAGGAACTCATCATTGACCTTCTTGATAACCAGTTGGGAGTCACCAAAGATGTTCAGGTGAGAGATACGCCATTGGACTACAATCTTAAGACTTGTAAGAAGAGCTTCCTATTCAGCAATGTTGTTGGTACAAACAAAGGCTAATCTGAATGACTTTGGTATGTAATCACCCTAGGGGGTGACGAGCAAGACTCCTAATCCTAATCCATTGTTTGTGTGTGATCCATCAAAGTATAGTGTCCATGTGGTGGATTCTGAAACTGCAAAGACCCCTTCATCAGGAAACTATATTTCTAAAGGATAAGAATCTATTAGTGGAGCATCTGCTAGTTGATCCACAATTACTTTTCCTTTGATTTCTTTACAATCCACATACTCTATATTGAATTCACTTAGTAGCATGACCCATTTAGCCATGCAACCAATCAGTGTTGTTCTAGATAATAGATATTTAAGCAGATCAACCTTAGAGATTAGCTTGACCGTATGACTAAGCATGTAGTGTTTGAGTTTCTATGAGCTGGAGACTATGGTTAGGCAAGCCTTCTCCATTGGGGAATATTTGAGCTCATAACCTAATAAGGTCCTGCTGATGTAGTAGATTTTTCTTTCTTTGGATGAGTCATCGTCTTGTGCTAACAATGCCCCCTCTGCCACAGAAGTAGCTAAAAAATAAAATAGGAGTGGTTTTCCTAGAATAAGCGGCATAAGAATAGGTGGATGAGCTAAATATTCTTTGATTTGATCAAAGTCGAGTTGAAATCATGGTTTCCACTTAAATGCAATATCTTTTTTCAAGAGATGCGTGAACGACTAACACTTATCGGCTAGTTGAGCTATGAACCTTTGGATGGATTAGAGTTTACCTTGCAGACTTCTTAGCTGTTTCAGATTGCGAGGTGGAGGCATTTTCATGATTACCTTGACCTTAGTGGGATTGACCTCAATTCCTCTGTGGGAGACAATGAACCCCAAGAGTTTTCCATATGTGACACCAAAAACACATTTCTTCATATTGGGGCGTAGCTTGTACTGTTTCAGACATTCAAAGATCTTCTTGAGAATGGTGGGGTGTTCTTCCCTCATTATGGGTTTTCCCAATAGGTCATCAACATAGTCTTCCATTATTATGTGGATGAGGTCATGGAAGATGACTGTCATAGCATGATCATGATATGTTTCCCCCGCATTCTTGAGGCCAAAAGGCATGACATTATAACAAAATGTACCCCAAGGTGTAGTAAAGGCAGTTTTGTGTTGATCCTCGAGGCCAATCTTAATCTGTTTGTAGCCGGAGAAGCCATCCATGAGGGATAGCATCTCATGTCCTATAGTGAGATCAACCAACATATCAATGTTTAATTAGGGGAAGTCATCCTTGGGAAAAGCTTTGTTAAGGTCTTAGAAATTTGTACAAATTCCGATATCTTTGTTGGGTTTGGTGACTGGGACTATATTGGAGATCCAATCAGAGCAGCCAATTGTTTGGATGAATCTTGCCTCCAACAACTTTTCCAATGCTTTCTTAACCAGTAGAGCCACTTGAGGGTGCATTTTATGGAGTTTTTGCTTGACAGGTTTTGCATCAGGGTGGACATCCAGGTGATGTACCACCAAAGTAGGATCAAAACTAGGCATGTCTGAGTATGTCCAGGTGAAGTTAATGATTCCTTCTTTGAGAATCTTGGTGATGGTAGAGTTTTCTTCTTATGACAATACTTTAGCCACATAGGTGATCTTGGGATTCTCCTCAGTTCCCAAGTTTACTACTTGTGTTTCTTGGATCAAGATGGATGATCGACTGAATAGTTGAGTCCCTACAAGGGGAATATGAATGTCCCCATATTCTAGTGCCTCATCCATATTTTCACTAGTAGATATGTCCTTTTTTTTTACTTTTTGAAAGTCACCAAGTGCCTCAGCGAAGTTTTCATTAGGTGACCTGTTTTGATTTTGTTTCTTTTTATTTTTGCATCTAGGGCATTCATCTTCCCCCAATCCCATGATATGTACATATTGGTCCACTGAGGGAAAGGTGTTGAGGGGTGTGCTACCTTGTAGGTCATAGTCTATAAGCTCAGGTTGTTTGATGGATAAGGTGATGGTGCAAACGGATAGGCATTCAAACATGGAAGAGAGGTTAATGTGATCAACATCATCGTACGCATGTATGATGGAATCCTCATCTGGTATATCCTCGAGGGAATTTTCATCTACACTAACATTGTTAGAGGTACTATAGGATTCCATAGGACCCTTTTGTTTAGTATAATTTCCCAAGCCCACCTTCTTCGGATGTAGAGAAGCTTCTATCGGTTTTCGCCTACCTTGCTCTATGACTTCAAGGCCTCCCCCCTGATAGTTATGTTTTTATTCAAATTTAGAAGGCCAAGGATAGGTCTCTTGGAAGTATTATTTTAAGGGGGGAGATGGTTCAGGTTCCTCACGGTATACCCACTAGTTGATGTCATCATCGGGTGTATCTCATCATAATCCAGAGCAAAAAGTGTTAGACCCCACATTTGGAGCATTGAGGATAATTGTCTTCTCTTCGTCTTTTGGAACAGATTGAGATGGTTGACCATATGTATATGGTGAGGGTGGAATGGTTGCCACATTCAATGTGGCACACATTTCATACTCACCACACCCCTTGTCAATGATCTGGACCTTAGTGATGGTGGAATTGGGTGTGGATGATGGCGTGGATGAAGTGGTGTTTAGTGTGTTGGTGGATGGATGAGACACTGATGTCTGAGATGCCCCCATTTCTACCCCAAAGTTATTAATGAGAATGGGGAAAGGAATCCTCTAGAGCATGGAAATATTTGAATGCTTGAGGGTCAGCTTGTATAGTTACTTCCATTCCTTGAAATGGGAAATTCAGACATTGGTGATAGGTTGATGGAATGGCTTGCATAGAGTGAATCCATGGGCAGACAAGGAGGATGTTATATGGAATTTCATGGCCCAGAACATGACACATAATTTACTACACAATGGGGCCTACCTAAATAGGAAGACAAATAGTACCCTCAGGATCTCGTTCTACGTTATCATATGCTTTAATGGTGATAACCTGATTATTTAGGTCAGCTTGGGTGTATCCCACCTATTGTATAAAATTTAATGTACATAGATTTAGGGCAAAGCCATTATCTACCAATACCATTTTTACTCTATGAAAATTCACCCCAACCTCAAGGTGAAGGGGGTGGTTATGATTTGAGTCAAGGAGAGGCATATCTCTTTGGCTAAAGGCTAATTGATAGGTCACTGAAAGATTTCCTACCAATGCTTGGAATTGTGTGGGATCTATGTCGTTGGGGACTTGAGTAATTTGTAAGGGCTTATTCAGGATGTCTTGATGCATGGGGGAAGACCTAAGAAGATCCAGGATAGAAATCTGAGCCGACATCTTTCCTAAATGATCAAGGATGTTGTACTATGAACTAATAGATGGCAGTTGGGTAGATGTGGAGGTTGTTGGAACCATGATGTGGGTTCGATGGGTGGTAACAACACATTGTGGATCTTTACCTTTGATATGTATCATGGATACATGCGGCTCCACTTGTTCTATGTATGTGACAATACCTTGGTAATTGTATGACACATTTTTATAACTGATGTTATTAGTGTTGTTATTCTAGTTATTATTATTGCTAGGTCCATGATTGGAGTTGGATGTACTAGGACCTTGATTATGCTTGGGAAAAGAATTTTGATATATTTGAAGTTGAGAATTAGATGAGGTTGTCATGTTAGCATCCACATGTATTTCACCCCGATCTATGAGACCTTGGATATAGGTTTTTAGGCCTTGACACTTATCCAACGTATGTCCCTTTATCTTGTGAAATTCACAATATGTGTTGTCCTTAAACCAGGTCAGCTTGGGCTTGGACTCATCAAGGGGCTTCGTTACAGGATTTGTGGTGGGGTAGTTAGCTTGGAGGAGCTTGTTAAACATGACACTAAGGGGTTCTCCCAACTAAGTAAACTGATGTTTATTTCCCCCTTGGTTGTTTTGGTTTGATTGTTGTGGTGGATGAGGTTCTCCTTGTGGCATGGATATGGCATTTTGGATCGACTACTATTGTTGAGGAGGATATTTTTGTAAGGTAGTAGCCACCTAGACATGCTTGGTGTTAGTGAAACCATCATTGACAACATTTTTATTCTTAGTCCAATAACGAGGTTTGTCTCTAGAGGACCTCTCTTTATCAAAATTCAAAATTTTGACCTGCCCTTTAGCAACAAGGGCTCTTTCTAGGATAGTACCTTTCTCCACTAGGGCCATAAATGTGGCGATACAGTGGAGTCAAAAGTTGTGAGCCATGTCCAGATGGGAATTTTCAATGAACAAAGTAGCCATACATTTTTCCCTTAGTGGGGATTTCATCCGGCTAGCTAAGGCTCACCATCTTTGTAGATAGCTTGCAAATGTTTCTCCATCATGTTGTTTTTCTTTCAGGAGATCAAGAGTGTCAATATCCTTCTCTAGATTAAAGGAGAAATGGGAGAAATTCTTCTGATAGCTGCACAAAGGATTTGATGGATCCCTTCTCAAGAACCATGAACCAATTAAGAGTGACTCCCTATAGGCTTTTAGGGAACAACTGCATGAATTCTTGGCAGTGGGCATAAAATTCTTATAGATGAGCTTTTGGATCTTTCATTCCCTTGTACTTATCAAATTTTGGTATTTCGAAGTGTTTAGGGAAGGGTACCAAAGAAATGGAGGGATCAAATGGATAAGGACAAATGTCCTCAAATTTGAATGATTGCTTGCCCATCCTAGCTTGTAAGTCTTTCAATGCAGCTTTGACTTCTTTCAAGTCTTTGTTGATAGGTGTTGTAGGAGTCGAAGTAGACTGAATATATAGATGGTATTGTTGGTATGATGGTGCTACAACGGTTGGATCATAAGAGGGGTGGGGTGCATAAGGATGTGTTTTCTGATTTTGATTGGTATAGGCAGATTGGGGAGTAATGTATGGCAGATATGAAGATGACGAATTGTGATGGTAAGAGGTGGAATCCACTTGTTGATAGGGTGGCTATTGTTGATAATAATAAGAGGATGAGGCACCCTATTGATATTGCGTAGGATTTTAATAATATGAAGAGATAAAAGCCCCTTGTTGATAGGGTGGTTGTTACTGATAATAAGAAGAGGATGAGGCACCCTATTGATATTGTCTAGGATTTTGATAATATGAAGAGGTAGAAGCCCCTTAATGATATGATAGTGGTTGTTGGTAATAAGAGGTGGATGTGACACCTTGTTGATAAGACTACTATTGTTGGTGATAGGATGGATAGGATTGATATTGATGCACAACGGTGCGTTGTTGTGTGATATATGGGGGTGGTTACGGATTAAATGGTTGTTGATAAGGATTGGTGTGTGATTGTAGAGGGTTGGTGTAAAGTGGTGGTTGGGTCCACATTTGATTCTGAGCAACCTAATCAAGATTGGAATTAGGATGGGATGGAGCAGTGTATGTGTTGGGTGGATGATAAAGATATTTCATAAGAGGATTATGTTGTGTTTGTGTAGGAATGTGTATATGTTATTGTGGAGGTTTTTGATATGGTGGTTGTTGGTAAGATGGGTGAGATGGGATATGTTGTTGTGGGACTACTACTGAAGCACCATGAGGCAGTAGTGGTGGTTGGGATGTGGTTTGTGTCACCTAGTGTGTGGTTGCGTAGGAACCAAAAATTTGTGTTGTGGTATGGGGATGTTGTGCTATGGAGGTTGCTAATGAGGTGGTAGGGATGAAGCAACAATAGTAGTACTATGTTATGGTGGTGGTGTCAATGCATTAGATTGGTGAGGATTAGCAGGAGGCTGCTAGAAAGTAAGTGGTGGTAAGTTATTAGTAGGTGCAGATCTTGGAGGTGGCATTAATGCAAGGATAGGTTTACCCCCAGCATTGATGGGTGGTTGACTAGGATGTTGAGATGGAAGTGGAAAAGTAGATCGGATGTATGAAGGCATGTCGTAGGCATAGTGGTCATGATGCTCAGGTTGTGTTGCAGAGGTTATGGTTGGGAGGTGAGGATAAATAGCAACTTGGAGTATTATAATGTTTCCAAACTTAGGATGATACCAATTCTCTGTGGGTGCACCTTCAGGGACATATGAATTCCCTGGGATGTTTTGTGAAGTTTGTGAGTTGGTAGGTATGAGAAGAGTGTGGGTACCAGCATATTGTGATGCATTGAAATTGGATGGTGGTTTGACTCCTCTCATGAGCAGAGTGGCAAGAATATTATCCCCGCATTCATTGAGGAGATGATCTATCATCTGAACATTAACAGGATCATTAAGGTATTCATCAGCAGTGACTTCAGGTTGGTTAACCATGTTTTTCGTCACCAGGTGGTGTAGTATTTTGGATGTCGGTGTTGGGTTGTGATGAGGCACTGTTATGGGGATCTTGCGGGATGTTCAATTGGGAACCTTGGGCTTGTTGTTCTGTCATTTTCTTTTTTTCTTATGAATGGGTTTGAACGGGCATGAACGTGTAAAACAACTAGGTGATCTAAGATGTAACTAAACTCCTAGGATGCAATATAAAGATGAACTAAATGACTATTGGATTGATTGATTGGATTAGATGATAGATCAATTGATTGGATAGTGGGATAAATTGATTTGATAATTGGATAAAGATGTGATTGGATTGGATTGGATTGGATTGGATAGGATTGATCGATAAAATGATTGGATTAAGGATCGATTGATTGGATGATTGGAAAGGATTCTAAACTAAGTTCAAAGATCACCCTAGGTGACTTAAGGTGTTGAATGATTAGATTAAAGGATGAACCGATGATCATGGCACCAATCTTCCTTGAAATGGAAGGGGATTGATCGAGCCGAGGATGATGATTGACTTAGGATGGATGGAAATCCTAAGAAGAGGTTGAAGGATGACGATCAGTTTCAGGCACCTAGGTCAGTTCGGATAATAACTTCAACTGAAGTTCAGAGGATTTGGATCAAGAAAACAATAATGGATATGTGACCTAAGGATGATTAAGGACACTCCTATATGATTTTTATAATTATTCGAATACAAATGGATCAAGATTCAGATGGATTAATGTGAGGATTATGTGTGGACAAGATGTGCAAATGGCTAAGTAGACAAAAAGCTTTTCAAAATCCCAGTGGGCTGGTTTTTCGAATCAGAATTGAGTAATAGATTCAATTTTGGGGTAGGGTCACCCAAACTAGAGTAGGGTCACCCAAATAGGGCTAGGGTTGCCCAAACTTGGGAAAGGTCACCCAAATAGGGACAGGTTCACCCAAATAGATTCCGGTTTTGACTTAGTCTGAAAAACGGTCAAGTGATATCAATAAACAAAGTAAACGGACTTTCAAGATGGGAAAACAGGTACACAAAATGGGTGAATGATCACTTAGAATGGGTGAACGGATGCACGAGATGGGGGAATGACACTCGGAATGGGAAAATAGGTTCCCGAAACGGACGAATGGGTACCCGAAATGGGAGAATGGATACCCAAAAAGATAAAATGGATTGGTTGAAATGAGGGAATGATATTCAAAACGGGCAAATGGATATCCAGAATGGGTGGACAGATGGTTAGAATTGTTAAATGAATACCCAAAATGGGGGGACGACACTCAGAACTAAAAAATGGGTATCCAAAATAGGGTAACGGCTAGCGAACAGAAGCTAAAAAATGGTTGTCCAGAGAGAAAGGTCACTCCTTTGAGGGCAGGGTCACCCCTTTTGAATGCAGGGCCACCCCTTCAGAGGGCAAGGTCACCCAAATAGGGGGCAAGGTTTCCCAATCAAGGGGCAGGGTCACCTTTTCAGGAAAATTTGCTCAAATTTCACTTGGACAAGGTAAACAATAGATAAGACAAGAGGGCAGGGTCACCCCTTTGAGGGCAAGGTCGCCTATTCTAGGGAAATTGGTGATTTTTGACTTGGTCCATGTGAAAAATAGCTAAAATAAGAAGGGCGGGGTTGCCCCTTTGAGGGCAGGCTCACCTCTGTGTGTTGGTTTGAACTTAAATTAGACAAAAATAGTTATGGAAAAGGATGGAAAATAGCAAACAAAAGGCCAAAACTGATTGAAAAACACTAGTTTTGCACAAGAAGACAGTTTATATAGCACAAGCCTAAGATTTAGTGTTAAGGCTATGGGCAACACGGTCTTCTATCTAGGCTTAACAAGGCTTCTAAGGGAGTCCCCAATATATGCACGATACGTGAGACACAACCGTGAACACCAGCTCATCTACAAGCATGAGTCGAGAACTTCCAACGAGAGACTAGGAGCTCAGACCAACTCTTCCCGTCTTGTCTAGGTATCACCCTAGCTTTGATGCTCCACCAAACATGACTTGACTGGATTGAGATACAACTTTTTCTCTCCCCCTTTATATACCCCACCAGTAACACGTGGTTGGGATTGTCCCTTGGGATGGTGAAATCCCCAAGCAGGTCCCACTAAGAAAAATAAAAAGGGTAAAAAAAGGACTCAAGTGGACTATGATTTCTCTTCACCCAGGATCGCCAAGTGGCGCAAGGGGATTGGATATGTCACTAGTCCACTTGCACGCACAAAAAAAAATTTATTTGACCCTTTTTAATTAAATCTATGTGCCTAGTTAGGAATGAAAACAACAAGTAACTAACTAGATAAAATAGATTTTCTCTCGCCTGCAACAAATGTGTTAGTAGTTTGTTTTTTTTATTGTCTTCAATAAACGAGTTGCACAAACATTAGTAAACAATACACTCACCAAAAGCCAAATTTTAGCAGGTCAAAAATAATTAAAAACAACTTGAATCTGGTCTCTGGAATGAAAATTTGACTATATGTTTACCTGATTTACCTATGTTCCAGGTGGGGCCACCTCTTTGTTTTGGGCACAACTGGCTCTTAGGGTGGGTTCGCCCCTTTGTGGGTAGGGTTGCCTATCCATGGGTGGGGTTTCCCCTTTGTGGGTGGGGTTTCCTATCTATGGGTGGGGTCTCCCCTTTGTGGGCAGCGTCGCCTATTCAATCCAGAATCTGCAAAAAAAAGTTAGAAACATAAAACCAAAAAAATAGAGTCAAAGTATAGGGCGAGGTCGCCTATCCATGGGCAGGGTCGCCTATTTGTGGGTGGGGTCACCTATTTGTGGGCTGGGTTTCCGCTTTGTGGACCCGAACCTTCAAAATGTCAAAAAACACAAAAACATAGAAAACAGAAGTTGGGCGGGGTCGCCCCTTTGTGGGTGGGGTCGCATGTTCGTGGGCGGGGTCGCCCCTTTGTGGGTGGAGTCACCCCTTTATGGGTAGAGTCTCCTCTGCATGTTGGGCAAGGCTATCTCTGTGTTCCTGAACCTGCAAAATGTCAAAAAATAGAAAATGTGAAAGGACAGACTCGTGACATGGGTCCCACCGGGTGTGCAAAAAATGTGTGCAGTGAAAATCCCCTAGTCTAGAATGAAAAAAAAAATTAATGCAACATAAAGAAAACACAACAACACCTCAATGATTATGCCTAGTTGAAACTAAACAAACAACAATAAAACAACAATACCTATTATACCTTTTGTTTTCTTAGCTTGTTGAAGTGGTTGGTCTTTGAAGATGCTTTTGATGTATGCTCCTTGATGACAATATGCTTGCAATAATGGAGGTGGTTGAATTATGGAAGATGGTAGGTGAGATAATAAATGGCTAATATGGCTTGAATGCAAGAATGCAAGAATGCAAAATGACTTGAGTGACTTGAATGCTGCAATAATGGCTTCAAAATCTTTAACCTTTAACTTGAGGCCAAGGCTCTCCATTTAAAGAAAAATGGACGGATGAGATTGATCCACCATGGACAAGATGAGGGGTTGTGGTGATTTGAGGACTCATGAGCCCTCACATGTTTCCATGTGGAGGGTGAGATGGATAAAGGACAAGGTGACATGGAAAAGGCCATGTGGTCCCAAGGTACTTGCAAGTAACTTGGGATTGGAGAGGATTTCCTCAAAAAGGAATTTCTTGTCCCCAAGTGAGGCTGAAAGTGACAAGTGAGGACTTTTAGAAAGTCCACTCTTGCCACCATGGGGATTTGAAAGGGCATTGGAGAAATAAAAGTGAATTTTAAATTCACAAGCTTGGAAGAAACCCATGGATAAAACAAGGTCTTCCTAAAGGAGGTCCTTGTCCCATGTACTTGATGTGACTTATGAGTGTAATGATGGATAATTTCTTGCAAGGTATAACTAGATTAGTAACACATGCATATTAATAAAATCCTCAAACAATCGAATGCAAAAGATAAATAATGATAAAAGGAATGAAACTAGAATAGTCTCACCCATTTCTCTTCTCCATGGCTGATTTCCATTGCACCTCCTTAGCTTGTTGTGATGAAGAGTGCCCTCAGATTTTGTGTCTGAGCAAAACTCTACAATGCCTAGACTTAAACAAGATTTTGAAGGATTTCTTTAAGTTATTGTTGCACAAGAAAATTAATTCTAAAATGCAAGTATCTAAGATGACAAATGAGTATGCAAGAAGACAATAATAAAATAAAATGCAATACTAAGAGATAAACTAAGAGATGTAAGATATTAATAAGAGATGTCGAAAATGAGATCAAGATTTTCATTTTATAGAAAATGCAATCTTGAACAGACAGACGAGATGAGAGATTGAGAAATGCCCTAGAATCAATGGTTAAGATTCAAAATGGCAACTCTCAATTAGGGTTTTGGTAAAATCCCAAAATGTGTGGACGAGATTTAATTTAGGAAATTAAATCAATGCTGGAGAATAAATGTGACATTGAGATGAAATTAGTAAAAATCAGAAGATAAGGAGATGAGATTTTAGCAAATCAGTAATTTTAGAAATTACTTGATTTTTAGAAGAATCTTTCCATTTTGAATTAAATTAATTCAAAATATGGATTTTGTGGGATGATAAGTAATTGATTTTTGAAATTAATTACTAAAAGAAGAATCAGCTAACTATGTGATACATTTTTAAATAAATTGTTTTCTGTAAAAATAAAGAAGTGTCACATACAACAATTAAATAATTAAAAATAATTATTTAATTTTAGAAGAAGTAGTTAATTAATTAAATAAGTTAATGAATCTATTTAATTAAGAGAGGATTTAGGAATTCGTGACGTGTTAAATGAATATATTTAAAATATATTTATTTAATAATCAGGAGGACATTAATGATAAAGATTAATTAAATAAATCAAGGATTTTATTTAATTATGAGAAGACTTTGATAATTAGTGACACATTAAATAAATAAATAAGGTTTATTTATTAAATAATCATGAAGAATGAAAGATATTGAATTACTTAAATAATTATGAGTTATTTAATTAATAGTTAAAGGTGGGTTAGAAACATAATTAAAATTTCGTAATTATTTTAGGACGAAAAGTGGTAAAATCTTGCTTGCAGGCCTTGGTCATTTTTATGTGTCTACATTTGCCCCTCTTTGTCATAATGTAGCTTGTCACATTGCGGCAAAGAAAACAAGTCCAGAATATGCCCCAGCGAAGGTACGGAGTTCCTATGCCCCCTCAGGAAAATTTTCAAATTTTGACCCGGGATCAGAAAAATTTGGAAAGTGTCCCGATTAATCAAATTAATGACCAGACAAAAAATGGCCAGAGGAACAACAACGTGATCAGATTCAGAGATGGAGGATGCTTAGCTAGCCCAAAATGCCAGACAAAGACAGTCAAATGAGCCTCCAGTACAAACCTACTAGGTCAAAACCCTAATTTTCAGCCTATAAATAGGTTGAAAAGGCAAAAACAAGTGTCATTTGCTCATTTGCTATATGGAAATTTCAGAGATAAGAGCTCAAAGAGACGATGGTGATTCCAGTGACTACCCACCATGGATACCGCATGTGGACTTTTCGATGACCCGAGGGCACAAAGCCACTGGTAAGTACCCTATCCAACTTGTCAATTCTTAAATGTAATGCATTTATGAGGGTTTAAGGGGGGTTGAACAAATGTGTTGCGATGCAAATGTTGTCACATAAGCCGCAATTGCCTTCGCGCTTGCCGCATTTGTTTGCATCACGACGCAAGTGCTATGGGTAGCTAGGCTATTATGTTTGAGTGCGCAAACGCGAGGGGAAACGATGCAATCGCCAGATTGCAATGCAATTGAGGCAATCTGTGATGCATCTACACTGTTGTGACGCAATTACTAGGTCAAACGACGTAATTGCACAAACCGCGATGCCATTGCACATGGAACGATGCAATCATTGTTAGGTAGCACAATTGCTAGATAAAGCGACGCATTTGACATATTGCGACGCAAATGCTATGTGTAGAGCCATAATTGACTAATTGTGACGCATTTGTGGTCAACGTGACACAATTGTAGTTGACCAGAGTTGACTTGTGTTGACCTTAGTTTTAGATGTATTTTGACTTTATAATGCTGACCCATGTGTGCTAACTCTTGTCTTTGCCTCTACAGAGTCAACTAGTGCCGATCTATACTCGAGAGTTCAGGTCGATGACATATGCCTTTAGAGACCGTTTGAGCAACAGGGAGAGACAGCACAATGTTACTGGGTTTATACTACATCACATACATTCCTATTATTTGAGCAAACAGGGGTTTAATGACAGCACTTTGTGAGAGGTGGCACTCAGAGACTTGCTCTTTTCATCTTCCTTCAGGAGAGGTGATGGCCACCTTAGATGATGTGTACCGCATTCTTCACATAGCGATCCGTGGAGAGAGGGTTGTATATGACCTGCACCGAGGGCGACAGGCCCTATTAGATATGTATGAGGATGCTAGTGGTGCCCAGTTGGGTATGGATGGTTATGAGATTGGTTGGGATGTTGTCGTTGACCGGTTTTCTAGGTGGGATGCTATGTTGATGACACTGATTGTTGGATTACTGATTCTAGATCACTGTGATCATGGATTTCCCATTGGATGGGGGGATGTATTAGTTTGTATGCGAGGACAGAGGACCGTGTTTACTTGGGGGACTTCTTTGTTGGCCATGCTATATCATCAGCTGCATGAGGTCGTTTATCACCAGGGCCATAGTATCAGTTGTGGGAGTGTATTCTTGTCTTTCGGCCACCAGTACAGATGCAGCAGCTAGGCGATGGGATGTCATATGTCTACCTATATGCAGGTTTGGTCAGTCAGACATGCGTTGGAGATACTGGATACTTGTGTCACATGATTGAAACCATGATTAGTTTTGTCTGGAGGCCTTACAGAGATTGTGGTTAGTGGCCAGATGAGGATGGCCATTTATCATTGTGCAGACAATTTAGATACCCGATCATTCATACAGTGCAGATTTAGCGTATCATAGAGATGTACCTACCCCAGCAGGTACTATGACAGTTTAGAGAGCAACAAGATGTGCCAGTAGGCACGGAAAAGTATGCACGGTCTTCCAGAGAGACCATAAGGGGGTCGTCGATATCAATGACAATGGTCGAGTAGCAGCTAGATGGCCTAGTTGCAGTTTCGTGGATGTGGAGGGGAGGTCCAACAGATTTAGGTACATCTGTCGAATTTGATGCCTAGTGGCAGATTCACAGGCCGATCCCCTTGATAGACCCAGATGGTCCATCGCCTATAGATCGGAGGTCAGTTATCCCACGAGTACCGAGGAGAGGTCGGGGTGGAAGGGATGGAGGCAAAGATGGTAGAGGTGTCAGAGGGAGAGATGGCAGTAGGGGTGACAAAGGCAGAGATGGAGGCAGGGGGTGGAGGCAGAGGAGATGGGGATGATGGGGGTGGTGGGGGAGGAGGAGATGGAGGAGGTGGGAGAGGTGCTAGGAGGATGAGGGATGACAAAGGGCAGAGACAGCCCAGGAGAGTTAGGCAGAGGGTGGGTGGTCCACCATTGTCACTCATTCGTGAGGAGGGTAAGGAGAGAGAGATTCTAGTCGAGCAGGAGGTGGGACAGGAGGTCAAAGGGGGTGAGGAGGAGGCGGAGGTGAGGGTTGAGGAGATGGTTAGGGGTGAAGAGGAGGTGGAGATGCCTGTAGAGGAGGATCCATTTGTTAGAGGACAACCTCTTGATATAGATGTGGAGGAGATCCGGGCAGAGTTGGAGAGGGATGAGGAGAGAGATGAGGAGGAGGAGGAGGATGAGGCAGATCGAAGACTGCGAGAGTGGATTATTTATGGGGATGAGGAGGGTGACAGATCACTGATTTTTCCTATGGATGCTACCATTGATCAGAGGATCACCGATCTTCAGATCAGACTCGATGTGGCCTTGTCTCAGAACAAGGCCTTGGCAGCAGAGTTAGAGGTTACCAGGGTGGAGAGGGATTAGGCCGTCCTCCGACGGCAGGAGTCAGATCGATGGGTGATAGAGTTTGTCGAGTTGTGCGCGGGGCCGACAGGGGACATGGCTAGAGAGCTGGCTAGGATGGTAGAGTGTAGGGGGTGGTATAGGTTGCTATATGAGCAGGTAGTTCCCTTAGAGAAACGGGACCTAGGAGTGTCCCAATCCTACAGCAGGATAGGCAGTGGCACCCGGACACATAGCAGTAGTCATACCAGTGCTGGGGGGTCCACTGCATCAGGTCAGTCATCAGACCATAGGTCACATAGCACTCATAGGCACTCATCAGGCCATAGCCATAGGTCAAAGCAATGTCACAGGTCAGTGTCATTAGGACACCGAACAAAGCAGAGCTAGCCTAATGTTACTGAGGCCTCGGGCTCTCAAAGTCAGACTCAGGATAGCACGCCCATCTAGGTCACCTTCCATGTGGTTGGTTAGCCACAGCTACCTTGCAATTCACCTCCATGGGACAGAGGAGGGACATCGTAGGACTTGTTTCTAGACACTTTTATATTTTGATATTTGAGCCTGTGAGCTCCATTTTTGGGATATCATATGACTCTATCCTGTGACATTACAGTTTTGAGATTATATATATGCGATGCAATTTTGATGTGGTCTAAATGATTGTATGTGTTATGGTATTTTATGCTTTATCAAATCCTATGTGATGCTCTTATGATGCTATGAGATGCATGGATGTTATGTTTATGCTTATGAATGCAGTTATAGATTTGATTATGTATGTATGCAATGTGTAATGCGATGATGATGTGATTCTTATATGATAATGCAAATGTTATTTATGATGCCTATATGTTGATGCAAATAATGGTTTTATGGATGCATGTGAATTATGGTATTTGATTTATGCAGATGTGAGATGTGAATATGAAATGCTTGTGCAAGCATGTATGCAACTTTGTTTTTTTGTGTATGTCACAGGATATTATCAGAGACCGAGAGAAGTGAAGGTGACAATTGATGTTAGTGCGAAGAAAGATATGCATGTTAGGGCGGAAATTAAAATCCTTCAAAGCCTTTCTATAGTGCTATCCTAGTTATTGCTCTTAATCATCATTGGGCAAAAAATGTCATGATGGTCGACAAACACTATGATATGACGTAGATCAATAGTGTTCAAGGTCGAACCATCACGTAGATCAATAGTCATAGACAAAGATGATCATGACTCATACAAGGAACATAATTGCCCCTAGTCCTTTTGCCATGACCAACTGCCAGAAAAATTGGACCAATCATGAGACGTCGCTGCTTCTCTAAATCCTGACATCAGGACATCCTTGAGAAACTAGCCACATGATAGTCAAATATAGACAGGAAAATCATCGTACTACGTCGTTGCTTCTCTAAATCCTGAAGTCAGGACATCCTAGAGAAACTAATAGTAGAGTGATAAGAAGACAAGGATAATCATCATGATATGTCGTGGTTCCTAGGACATAAGGAACTAATATCATGATAATCATCAAAAGACAAATACAGTTTTCCAAGTGTTTGCCAAGTGTTTTAATGTCAAGTGTTGCCAAATGTCGAGCGATATCAAATTCAGGAAGGACACATCCTGAATGACATTGATATCCAAGAGATCAATTCTTGGAGTTAGGAGAATCCATCAAGATGCCAGATGATGATGACGATGCTTAGGAAGGACACATCCTGAATGACATTGATATCCAAGAGATCAATTCTCAGAGTTAGGAGAATCCATCAAGATGCCAGATGATGATGACGATGCTTAGGAAGGACACATCCAACAGCATAAAGAAATGATGAGAGTTTCTTTTCAGAAGGACACATCTGAAGAAGAACTCCAATTTTTTCTAGGGTGAATTGTCTTGATAAAATTTGATTACATCTCATTGCTGACATGCTGAATTGACTAAAAATGTTGATGAAATAGATTTTTTGATAGAATGGTTGCTTGAGATTCGATAGAAGGTTTACTTTATTTGAAGAGACTTTGACGTGTGTGAAAATGGTGTGCCATGAACCCTAATGGACTGACCTAGTGCGGCCTCGGGGGCTCATCGATTGATGGCCTTGCCTATGTCATGCACTCAGAGACCTCATAGTTTCACACAACCAATGACCTTGTCCAAAGGATAGAAGTTTGAATCATGCTTTTATTTTGGAAAACCTAGAAAGACTGAACTAATGTCTCGGGGATTCAAAGATGAATCTTGCCTACGTAGCAAATGCGCAAAGACAATGTAGTTCAGACATGGACAAAAGATTGACTGACATGATTGATTGAATTGATTAGAAAGACATTGAATTTGACTCTATTTTTGGATTTTGACATTGATTTGGATGTTTTTGTATTTTCTTTGGACATTTTTCAATTTTTAGGTCTTTTTTCAGGACTTTTTCAGATTTTTAGGATTTTTTTCAAAATGCAGGATCATGTGCGACACCCACTGCAGTTACATAATAAAGGTCTTTCCCCCAGACAGATCGGGGATTATCCGAGTCAAATGATATGGAGATAGGCAAACAAAGGGCAAAGGCAAGGATATGCAAGGGATGATGTCAACCAAATGCTAACCATGGCCGGAATCGACAGGACTTAGGACGGATGTCGTGAACGTGTCAGGCCTTTGTGATAATGAAAAATGGATAAAGGTCGATTTGAGTAATAGTAGATGGAAAAGCAACGATCGATACACATGGTGCCTATTTGCCAGGTTTTCACCAGGGTACATATCCAAAGTGCCTATTTTCCAGGTTTTCACTATTGGATGAATTCATTTCTTTTTACTATTTTTGCCATTTTTTTATTTTTTTTGATGTCACCAAGACGCCTGTTTGCCAGGTTTTCATCAAGGGACGATTTTTTCTATTTTTCAATTTTTTTGTATTTTTAGGTTTTCAGCCTAGCTCTCTGATGCTATGTGTAGAAATTTCTCAGATGTAAGCTATTGATGGGTTTTGTCAACTGTTCTCCATTAGGTGTGGCCAACTGATAAGCTCTGGAACCAAATGCAGAAGTAATGATAGAAGGACCAAACCAATTAGCCTCAAACTTTCCAAGCTTTTCACGGTCCGCCTGATTTCTTAGCTTTTGCATGAGAACCAAGTCGTCGATTTCAAATTTTCAACCATTACTCTTTTGTTATAGCTCTGTCAAAGATGATTTTGATATGCCTGCAGATGATCTAAGGCATTTTGTCATCTTTCTTGTAGCATTTCTAGCTCATGTAGGCAAGTATGTATGTACTCTTCATCATCAATCATTCCTTTCAAGGAGACTTGGAGAGAAGGAATTTCGACCTCGATGAGCAACATGGCCTAAGATCCGTAGACCAGGGAAAATGGAGTGGCTCCAATGGGAGTTCGAATGCTGGTACGATAGGCCCATAAAGCAGGATTAATTTGTAGATGCCAATCCCGGCCAGCATCATTGACGGTCTTCTTGAGTATGCGAAGAATTGTTTTATTTGATGCCTCAGCTTGGTCATTACCTTGTGGATAATATGGGGTCAAAAAATGGTGTTGGATGTGGAATTACTCATAGAGTTCATGAACTTCCTGATTTTTGAATGGACTTTCGTTATCTGTGATGATGGATTGTGGGACACCATACCAGAAAATGATGTAATTTAGGATAAACTTGGATATTTGCTTACCGGTGATGTAAGTGAGGGGGACAGCTTCAATCCACTTACTAAAATACTCAGTGGAAGTGATTATGAATTTATGGTTGTTAGAAGAGGATGGATGGATCTTACCCATGAGGTCGAGTCCCCATTGTGTTGAAGGCCATGGAGAAGTGATCGGTCTGAGCTCCTATGCAAGTGCGTGAATTAGGTCACTATGCACTTGGCATTTTTGACATGTTCTAACAAGCTGAAGAGAATCTTTCTCTAATGTTGGCCAATCATATCCTAGTCTAGTGACTTTTCAAGCTAACGTTTGACCACTCAAATGAGATCCACATATACCCTCATGCACTTCTCGTAAAGTTTTTTGGGCTTCACCAGTGTCGAGACAACAAAGAAGGGTGTTATCAAAGTCATGGTGGTATAGGGCATCACTGACGATGGTATGTCTAGCTGCTTTTTGGATAAAGGAATTTCTTTGGTTGTTGGACAGGTTGGGTGGGAAGGTTTGGGACTTAAGATATTCATATATGTCCCAGTACCAAGGCGAACTGGGACCAACAATCTCGCACACCATTTCTGACTCTGGAATATCATATGCAGGCATCAACAACTATTCCACTAAGAATTCAAATTGTGACACATTCTTAGGGATGTCTAAGAGACATCCAATGGTAGCCATTGCATCAGCTGCCTTGTTTTGTGTCCTTGGGATTTGTTCAAATGCAATCATTTTAAAATACATCAGGAAACTATCCACCATTCATTTGTAAGGAAGAAACTTTTCATCCTTTGTGTCATAATCATCATTCACTTGGTTGATGACTAACTGAGAATCCTTGAATACGAGCAATGTCTGAATTTTCTATTTAATTGCTATCTTGAGACCTGTGACCAATGCCTCGTATTTTGCAATGCTATTTGTACAAGGGAAGGTGATCCAAAATGGTTTAGGACTTGAATCCCCTTGTGGTGTGATAAATAAGATGCCAGCTCTTGAGCCGTGACTGATGTGGGACCCATCAAAGTATAGTTTCCATGGTAAGGTCGGTTCCGCGTGAAAGATGGACTCATCAGGAAAATCAGTTATCAATGGATGAGTGGCTTGGATTGGTGCATCTACAAGTTGATCTGCTATTACTTGACCTTTTATTGCCTTGTGCTCCACATATTGTATGTCATACTCACTTAGTATCATGACCCACTTCGCCAAATGGCCTGTTAATGCCGCCCGGCTTAGAAGATACTTTAATGGGTCAATCTTGGCTACCAAATGTGTTTGGTGGCTCAGCATGTAATGTCTTAATTTCTGCACTGCAAAGACAACTACAAGGCATGCATGCTCAATGGTTGTATAGTTGAGCTCATATCCTATCAGTGTGTGACCGATGTAGTATATGGCTCTTTCTTTCTCCTCATTGTCATTTTGTGCCAATAATTCCCCCAGTGCATTTGTAGTTGCAGAGACATACAAGATTAATGGCTTGCCTTCAATAGGCGGTATTAGGACTAGTGGTGTCAATAGATATTCCTTAATTTTTTTGAAGGCTATGTGGCGCTTATCCATCCATACAAAAGGAATGCTTTTGCGTAACAGATATTGAAATGGTTGACACTTGTTTGCCAACTGTGCAATGAAGCGGTGGATAGAGTGCAATCTGCCCTAAAGTGTTCGCAACTCACTGATTCCTTTTGGTGGAGGCATGTCTAGATATGCTTTTACTTTTTTGGATCAACCTCAATGCCCCATTGTGAAACTATGTATCCCAACAGCTTACCTGAAGTGACTCCAAAGACACATTTCTTTGGTTTCAAATGAACCTTGTAATCTTCAAGCCATCTAAAAATTTTGTCCAGGACTTTGAGATGATCTTTCCATGTCAAATATTTTGCCAATAGGTCATCCACCTAATCTTCCATTAGGATATGCATAATGTCATGAAAGATTGTTGTCATAGCTCTTTGGTATGTGGAGCTTGCATTCTTTAAGCCAAAAGGCATGACATTCCAACAGTATGTTCCCCATGAGCAGGTGAATGTCATTTTGTGTTGATCTTTTGTTGCATTTCGGATTCAGTTATAGCCCAAGAAACCATCCATGAGAGATAGCATCTCGTACCCTATCGTGAGATCAACAATCATATCTATATTTGGTAGGGGGAAATCATCCTTTGGGAAATCCTTATTCAAATCTCAGAAATCCGTGTAGATATGGATTTGTCCGTTTTGCTTTGTGATAGGAACAATGTTGGATATCTAGTCAACATAATCTATTGACCTTATGAACCCAACATCTAGTAACTTCTTTAGTTCAGCCTTGACAAGCAGTGCAATCTGTGGATGCATTTTGTGCAACTTTTGTTTGACTGGCTTGATACCTAGGATTAGAGGAATATGATGTAAAACCAATTCCGGATCAAGGCCTGGCATGTCAGCATATGACCATGTAAAGTTAACTTTCCTATTGGTGAAGAATTGTTGAAATTAAGGTTTTTCTTCCTCTGACAATGATGCGTCCAAGAGAATCATTTTGGGATTCTCTGGTGTGGCTATGTTAACTTTCATTGTGTATTCAATGAGCATAGCCGATTTTTCTTGTGTCACGGGAATAAATTCTAATCCTCCATCCTTAGGCGCCTCAAAGAGGTTTTCACCTTCAGATACGTCCTTTGTTTTTACTATTTTTTTGTTAGAAGGTGCCTTGCGGTTTTCACCTAGAGACATTTCTTTTTCTTTTTTATTCTTTGTATTTTTTCGACTGGAGGATTGCACAGTCTCCCCAAAATAAGCTACACAATCTAGATCAATGGAAAACCCTGTTTTATGATCACCCCAGGGAATACCTTTGTGAAGCCCCATGAATTATGCAATTGCCTCATCATTCTGAAAGATTTCCATCACTGGTGGATCTTGTTCATCCCAGTCCATCAGTTGTCGGTAAACAAGGGGAATCCCATTGTTAGTGTTCGTAAAGGATGGGGAAGATGTGGAAAGTGTGCAAATTGAAGCCTCAAGTGTAAAGGCAAAGTTGTCAATTTCAACTTTTGTGTCAGATACAATAGATCGACTATACTCTGAGTCAGATGAGTCAAATTCAAAGTCATAATAGGGGATAAAATTATTGGCATCATGACTAGTGGTTCGCATTTCAGAGGTATCGACAGTGGGCTCAGATAAGTTAGACTCATGGGTACTCTCGAGAATGGGGTGGGATAATTTGGGTATTGCTGACGACACTTTATGTTCTTCTGGATTCCAAGGAAGGCTTACCAATTCCTTATTTTTGGAATTTCGGTCAATAGGGTCAATGTTATATTCTTGTTGGAATCATTCTTCAAAAGGGAGTTGACCAGGATCCAGGAATAGTTCGTCAATATCATAGTCACTTAGGGTTTTTTCAGATCCCCATTCCCATTCATTTGAGTCAGTTTCGGTAAGGGATTCTTCACATGTCTCGACACTTTTTGTAGCCGTTACACCCTCACTTGAAAGTTCATAGGTATGTCGATCATCAGTTCTGAGTTGGTAAAACCCTAGCCCTATGTACCTTGGTCTTGTAGACATGGTAATAGGTTCCCTCCTTCCATTGTTGTCCTTTTCGAGACCACTTGTGCCGTCAAAATGTAGGGATTTGCATATATCATAGCCTTTTCCATAGAGACGCACTGGTAGTGGAGGTAACTCTTCTGGGTCTTTGTAGATCCAGCTATCTATGTCGATAATGATTTCATTACCCATATCGCCCCACTGTGTGAAAACACTTTTTGGTGGAACCTTGAAATTTTTTTGGGGCTCGACCGCAAAACATGGTCTACCATAGACTTTAGGCGGCTTAGGTATTGTGGTGATATAGTAAGCCGTATTCAATTTGAATTCTCCACAGCCAAGGTCCTGGATCTAAAGGTCTTTACTTGGTATGGAGGTCAAGGAAGATGGTGTGGAAGAAGGTGATGGGATGGATGATTTAGTGAGTGCAGATGGGTCAATATATTTGGACAAAGTGGAAGCTGAGGTTTCCCGATTGATGGGTACCTAGTGCTCAATAGTGGCTCACAAGTTGGTACAGTATTGAAATGGAGCAGGATCTCCTGGGATAGTGATTTCAGTACCATCAAAAGGGAATTTTAGGCATTGGTGATATGTCGATAGGATGGCTTTTAGAGCATGAATCCAAGGGCGACCAAGTAAGATATTATAATGTATGTCACGATCCAGGACTTGGCATGTTGTATCTATGATAACTGGTCCCACTCGGAGTGGAATTGTAATGATGCCTTTAGAAGCACGTTCTTCATCATCATATGCCTTTATGACAATGCTCTTGCTAGCATCTACACATGCATCAGAGAATCCAAGAGCTTTGACCAATTTTAAAGAGAAGATGTTCAATCCTGCTCCGCCATCTACTAAGACTCATCTAACCTTAAGTTTGTGGACAAAAACCTCAATATGAAGAGCATCATTATGAGATGGTTTGGGCAAGGAATAGTCACTATCCAAAAAGGTGATGTGATGAGGCGAATTTAGATATCTGACCATAGTCTCAAAGTGGTTGACATCGATATAGGTTGGGATGGATGACTCTTGCAGGATTTATCTAAGATGGCCTTATGTGCAGGTGAGATACGAAGCAATTCGAGAATGGATATTTGAGCGGGTGTTTTATTCAATTGCTCAATAAGGTTGAACTCTGGTTTGGGGTTTGACTGTCTAGTAGATGAACCAGGTATGGTGATCTTGGGCTGACATGTAGAGGGACCAAGGATGGTGACCTTGCCTTTACGTGTGCTGACATTGCATTCTGGGGCCTTTTTAATGGTGATGGTGTTAACACACTCATCTTCATCAGAAGTGCAAACATTGTAAATAATGGTACCACCGGGATAATTATAAGCAAGGCGGACATTATTGTAGGCAGGACGGACGTGATTGGCTTGATTATTGGTATTCTTCATGCCAGATGAGGAACATTTACCATGATCCTGCAATGGGTTCTTGTGAATAGTATGGTCCGCATTAGACATGAATGGTTGACCACCCAACTCAATGGTGTGATTTTCAATGAGGTCTTGCACCAAATTTTGTAACTGATGACAAGAGGAAGTTTTGTGCCCTTTGGCATGGTGGTAGTCACAAAATGTGTTATCATCCCACCATGATGGCTTGAACTGACCAGGGTCATACGGTTTAGACTCTTCCAGTGTTATGATGCCATTTTGAAGAAGTTTCTTCAAGACAATTTCAATAGGTTCACCCAAAGGGGTGTATGTGTGTTTTTGGAATTGTCAGGGTTGACGTAACTGCCTTTGATTAGCTTGAGTAGGATTGCTTTGGATAGCATTGGCAGTTCGTGTTGGTGTAGTTATTGGTGCATTTTGATTTTGCACTCCTTTGATGGTGAGCACATGACCTGTTGCATTTACGGTTTTGGCATCGACCACACCGTCATTGGTGATGTGTTTGTTCTTAACCCAGTATTTCTTTTTGTCATTGGAGCTACTTGGGTTATAATTTGTGGTGGCGTTGATGGTCTTGCCACCATATTTTAATTCGCATTTGGCAATCAATGCTTTCTCAAGTTGAACACCCTTTTCAACAAGTTCAACAAAGGTGGTGCAACAATGGAATTGTAAGCCATACCTTAGTGGTCCTAGGAGAGTTTGTACAAACATGATGACTTTCTCCTTTTTAGGTATTTCTACTGGACATCTACTGGCTAAGGTTCTCCATCTTTGAAAAAATGGGATAAAAGTCTCTCTTGCATCCTCTTGGGTAAGTCTGCATAAGGAGGAAATGTCGATATCCATGTCAATGTTATAGGCATAGTTCTCAACAAACTTGTTTTCCAGTTCATCCCATGTTTGATTCCTTTAGGCAATAGCGAGAACCATTCAAATGCATGACCAGCGAGACTTCTCAAAAAAAGTCTCATGAGATATGTTTGCTCATATGCAATGTCCATGCAACTAGTGGTGAATTCTCTTATATGTTCAATAGGGTTCATGTTCCCTTTGTATTTAGGAAAATGAGGTACCACATATCCATTAGGAAAGGGTGGCATATACAAGGTTGTGTCGAATGGATATGGACACAAGTCATGTGACATGTAAGACTTTTTATTGGATTGTTGCAAGGTCTCCACTTGTGTTTGAAGAGTAGCGAGTTGGAGTGTGAGTGCTTCCACAATAAGGTTGTTGGTATCATCACACATGTTGGTGATAAGGATGGATTGAGTGCCCACCTGTTGTGATGAGATGTGTTGATTTGGAATTGGTTTTCGGTGAGAAAAATAAGCATTCTGATTAGGCGGTTGTTGGAAATGAGTGTTTTGATGAGGAATGTGCTACTATGTATGGACTTGAGAGGCATAAGTGGGGATGTGAGATCCTGCCATGTTGGACTAAATTTGAGGACCTTGTTGGTTTTCAGTTTGTTGATGTCCAAATGGAGTGAAGGATTGAGGGCCTTGTTGATTTTGAGCTTGTTGATGCCCAAATGGAGTGAAGGATTGAGGACCTTGTTGATTTTAAGCTTGTTGATGCCCAAATAGAGTGAAGGATTGAGTTCCTTGATTGCCTTTCCCAAATAAGAGATTGTGGCCATGAGGAATGTTGGTGTTTTGGATCATAGGAATGTTGGTATTAACTTGTGAGGAAGTAGGTTGGGTACCTTGTATGACAACTCTTCATTTATTTCTCCCAAAAGGGTTGGATGAGTTGGTTGCCATAGCATTTGAAGAACCTAATAACAGGTTTATTGATGTACTCATGAAACTAGATGAAGTTCCAAAGAGGTTTGAGGTGGTTGCACCCATTGTTTGTGAAGGGATGGTGGATGTTTGTTGGGGGATGGATTGTGATGTGGTGTTGGGTTGGGAAGATGATCCCCCAATAGATGTTGTGTTGGTTGTGGTGGTAGTATGACCAAGGGAGGTAGCATTGATGGTGTTGATGACATTTTTTGAAGAATCTCCCATGGAAGGATTGTGTGATGGTGGATTGGGAGAAGTTTCTCTAAAGGTGTTAAGATCAAATCCCTTTGGTAACTTAGCCCCTTGGTCAAGGATCATAGCTAGGAATCTAGAAGATTCATTTAAGACTACTTCTTCCATAAAAGTATCAACTTATGGGTGTTGGGAAGCAGCTAATATGTCTTCTTCAAAGACTTCCCCATTTGAGTCTCTATGGATAAATTGTTCAAAAAGGTCTTGTGGAGTGGGTGTGATGTTCATCTCACTAAAAGGATTAATGTTGGTATTTCCCATATTATAAGAATGATTGTTCATGTCATTAGGGAAAGAATCCATGGCAGTTGTGAAACCAATAAAGTTGGTGTCTTGTCCAAAGGAATCCATGAGTCTTTTCTTTTCCTGTAGTCTAGTTTCAACCATAAAAAAATTTCTCAACTTGGGGATGATTTGGGAAAATGATCTAAATATGACACAATGTTTTTGGAATTTTTTTTTTTTGGAATTTTAGGAATGCTATGAAATGAAAATAAGACCAAAATGAGGACAAAGATTTATGAATGAAAATGGTGTGATACTAAAATGGAGATGCTAAATGGTATACAACTAAAGGAGCCTAAGATGTACACACTATTAAGGGATCTAAGGAGGACAACTTGAGAAAACAAATTTTTTGCAATGATTCAAGTTTGGAATACCAATGGACCATAAAAGGACTAAAAGAGGACAAAGTGAAGTTTCCACACTAGACTATTGAGTGGGAAATAATTCACAAAAGTTTTGACTAAATGACAAAAGGTAATTGGGTCCAATGATAACCTACTATTGAATGCAAAGTTTTGACAATGAATGGTAAGAGTCTACTCCTAAAATCTGCAAAAGTAAGTGTCTAAGGAGATGGTGAAGTTACCAATGCAACTAGTGGCATGGAAATGGAACCCTATTGTGATCCTAAAAATGATACCTATAATGCAATGTTGAGGGAAGTTGAGAAAATCAGTGTTTAGTTTGAACAGTAACAATAAAGGAAGACTTGATTGAATTATGGAAAAGACAAGTTGTGGACTTTCAGTTTTGGCAGTGAGAAGATGGTTTGTGAAAAAATTTCAAATGCATTGCAGCGAATGTGGTACGACAAAGCAAAAGCGGCTCACAATAGCGAATGCGATTCAAAAATTGTCGATTGTGGCCCAGTATGGCGAATGTGGTCTGATACTGATAGATGTGGCCCATAATGGCGAATGCAGTTTGATACTGGCAGATGTGGCCCGTAATGGCAAATGCAGTGCGAGATGTTTCAAATACGGTGCATCAGACCGATTGCGACTCTGAATGCATCAAATGCGTCTCATCAGAGCGATTGCAGTTTGACATAGCATTTACATCACAGTAAGCAATTTTTTGGAAAAATAACAAGTTTTGCAGATTTGACCAATTTTGACTCAGATTTTTTATGTTCAACTTTGTTGAAGTTTGTTGATGTTTTCTGAAAATAGTTTGGCAAACACTTGGTGTTGAAAGGATAAAAAATAATCACTTTGAAGACATTGACAAAAATCCTAAGGCTCAAAGACAGTATTCTTTTGGATCCCACTAACCGCATATCATTGAATTCAAAAATAGTGCACTCAAAAATTCCAATATGAGGCTGCAAAGATAAAAAATAATCACTTTGAAGACATTGACAAAAAAAAAAAATCCTAAGGCTGCAAAGACAGTATTCTTTTGGATCCCACTAACCGCATATCTGTAGCAAATGAATTCAAAAGCTTGGCCCCACGGGCTCCCCCTTATAGTGCACTCACTTCTTAGAGCAAACAAGCTTCCAATCTCCATGAAACTCCCATGGTAGATTGATCATTTCTACTATGAACTGCGCAGGTGTGGGTGCCTTGGCAACGACCGTTGCTGTACCAAAAAATAGAAGGTTTTTGGCTTTCTAACACAAAGGATTTATTTCGGGCACCCGTTCAGAAGGTCACGTGAGAGGCATTACCATCCCAATCTACAGAGGTTACATTATGCAGTTTTTGATGCACCACAAGGGTACTTGGGGAGTCAATTGTTGGTCCATAGGAAGTTTTGTAATGCTAAGTTTTTCTTAACATTTGGATTTATATACCGGTTGGGCGTCACTTGGCTTTAGCACGTTCCCGATTTGAGTCGCTTTGGGGTGAGTACTTTTTCCCACCAAAGCAAGCCCAATTTTCTAAAGCTCAACAAAAGCGACCAAAAATATTCATAGTTCGATCGATCTTTGTTTAAAAACAAAGAGAGAGCACATGAATATTTCGAATCACACTCGCATAGTGTTCTTTTCAAACCAAAATGGAAATGTGAACAAACACAGAAAGCACAAGGTTCATTTTATCCATTTGTAGTGTTTGTCAAACAAGAGGGTTCATTTTAACCATTTGTAGTATTTTATAATCTAGAAACTAATTTTAAACCCAATGAGAAACAAAGTGAGTTGTTCTTTTTAACAAATATGCATTTGCATGTATGTTCTTTTTAACCAATGCATGAAAAATGTAAATTGTTTGAAACAACAAAGCAAGCTAATTTAATCCAGCTGGATACATGCTGCAACAAACAGATCAGTAACACAAAAAAACTCTAATCTAGGAAAAAGAAAAGAAAACAAAAGAAAAAATCAAAAACCGAAAAGAGTTGCCAAGAAAAAAATGTTTACCAGTCGCATGCATCACAGAAGAGTGGATGCATCGCAGCGGAGCGGTTGCGGCTCGGTATGTCAAATGTGTCTCTATGGTTTGCGTATGCGGTGCCGTAGAGCAGTTGCGTCGCTATGGATGTCAAATGTGGTGCAATCGAGCAATTGCATCGCATGCAAAGGCGAATGCGGCGCAGCAGAGAAGTTACGTCTTATGAGAAGGCGAATGCGTCATTCCGTACCTGTTCCTACAAATGGTTAAAAAAAACGTACAAAAATTGCAAAAAAAAATGTGTCAAAATGGGTCAAGTTCACCAATGTAATGATGGATATTTTCCTGCAAGGTATAACTAGGTTAGTAACACATGCATATTAATAAAATCCTCAAACAATCGAATGCAAAGGAGAAATAATGATAAAAGAAATGAAACTATAACATGCTCACCCATTTCTCTTCTTCATGGCTGATTTCCATTGCACCTCCTTGGCTTGCTGTGATGAAGAGTGCCCTCAGATTTTGTGTGTGAGAAAAACTCTACAATGCCTAGAATTAAACAAGATTTTGAAGGATTTCTTTAAGTTATTGTTGCACAAGAAAATTAATTCTAAAATGCAAGTATCTAAGATGGCAAATGAGTATGCAAGAAGACAATAATAAAAGAAAATGTAATACTAAGAGATGTAAGATATTAATAAGAGATGTCGAAAATGAGATCAAGATTGTCATTTTATAGAAAATGCAATCTTGAACAGATAGACGAGATGAGAGATTGAGAAATGCCCTAGAATCAATGGTTAAGATTCAAAATGGCAACTCTCAATTAGGGTTAGGGTAAAATCCCCAAATGTGTGGACGAGATTTAATTTAGGAAATTAAACCAATGGTGGAGAATAAATGTGACATTGAGATTAAATCAGTTAAAATCAAAAGATAAGAAGATGAGATTTTAGCAAATCAGTAATTTTGGAAATTACTTGATTTGTACAAGAATCTTTCCATTTTGAATTAAATTAATTCAAAATATGGATTTTGTGGGATAATAAGTAATTGATTTTTGAAATTAATTACTAAAAGAAGAATCAGTTAACTATGTGAGACATTTTTAAATAAATTGCTTTATTTAAAAATAAAGAAGTGTCACATATAACAATTAAATAATTAAAAATAATTATTTAATTTTAGAAGAAGTAGTTAATTAAATAAATTAATTAATGAATCTATTTAATTAAGAGAGGATTTAGGAATTAGTGACGTGTTAAATGAATATATTTAAAATATATTTATTTAATAATCAAGAGGACATTAATGATAAAGATTAAATAAATAAATTGAGGATTTTATTTAATTATGAGAAGACTTTGATAATTAGTGACACATTAAATAAATAAATAAATAAGGTTTATTTATTTAATAATCATGAAGAATGAAAGATCGTCAATTAATTAAATAGTTATGAATTATTTAATTAATAGTTGAAGGTGGGTTAGAAACATAATTAAAATGTCATAATTATGTTAGGACGAAAAGTGGTAAAATCTTGCTTGCAGGCCTTGGTCATTTTTATGTGTCTACAATGAGAGGTCATGGGGAAGAGAAATGCATGGGGGGAATAAGTGTGAATTTTTAATTCACGTGGGGAAGAGGTCAAACCTAATAAGGTAAGTACCATGAAAGGTTGACTTAAAGACATGCTAGAAAAGGTAAGTGATTAGGATTAAGGTTGTGCAAACAGGTGATTAAGAAAATTAATGAAGATTAGAGGCAAGTGGCTAAATATGGAAGATGTGACATTAATCTTGATTAAGGATATGCACATCCTAATGAAGGATTAATTAGATTAATCCATATTGGTGAAAAGGTTATGGAGGATGGGACAAGGAGAGAGAAAGAATGAATTTAAAATTGAAGAGGATAATTGACTAAATTAAATAAATTGATTGTTTTATTAAATTTAGAGATGAAATGGTAAAGGATAAAGTATTTAATTAAATACTTCTTTTTTTTTTGATGAATTTTCAGTTATCTATATTAAAAGAGATAAATATACAAAATTCACAAAAAAGGGGCGGGTGGTAAGAAAGCACACCCCGAAAGTCACATGGGCCTAGCCCATCAAAACCAATATATTAAGAGTCACATAGGCCTAGCCCAGAAATAAAACAACAGAAAGAAAACTAAGCAGCTAAAGCAGTGCTAGTAGATCTTGGGGGATCTTGGTCATCCATATGTTTCCCCCATACATCAGCGGGGTTAGGAGTGACATCAAGAGGAGCACCCCAACCATCATCATTCTTTTCTGCCTCTTTATCTTTATCCTCGCGTTGAGGCGAGATTGCGAGAGCAAGCCGCGAAAAGCTTTTGCCAATGGAGGGCCAACCAGAACCAGAACAAGGAGCATCCAAAGGCCACCCAAAATTGCCACCACTGTTCCTCAGCGCACCACTAGAGTGTCAGCCCTGACCAGGACGTGACGAAGGAGAACGAGCCCGCCTGGGAGGCTGAGAATCCCTCTGAGCAAGAGGATGGGAGCGAGCCCGCGTGGAATCACTTCACTTCTGGCCCCGAGAGGGCAACCGGTAGCAGGAGGAGGAGGGTGAGTCAGGAATCCAAGCCACAGGACAAGGGGCATTGCCGCAGTGGTCCAGGAGAACCTGCAGGTGAGCCACTTCCAGTGCAACCTTGTTGGCTTGCACTTGAATCTGTAACATAACATTAGAGAAAATGACTACTTTAGCATAAAGAGACACATTAATATCTAAATGTGAATGAGCAAAAATACAAGCATTTCTGTCTTTCCAGATATTCAAGAGGATTTCCACCCTGAAAGTGTGCCAAAGCTGGGTGAACTTAGCTGGGGTTCCAGACAGGTCCCCCAACAAAACCATACGCCACGAAAAGGGTTTAGGCCTGAAAGGCCGAAAAAAATCATGAATCCAAGTCCAGAACTACTGAGCTCTGGGAAAAAACCAAAAAAGGTGCTTGAAGCTTTCAGGCTACCCACAAAACGGGCAGCGAGGGTTAGAGACCCCCAAATGAACCAACCGAGAACCCACAAGCAAGCCTTGGAAAATAATACACTAAGCAAAGTGAGCCAGCTTCGGATTAAAAATTGCAGACCAAATGGCATCAAACCTCCTACGCCAAGTAAAGGCTGAGGAGTTAAAAAGCCACCTCTAGTTCAAAGAACTGAGCATAGGGAAATGGGGTGAAAGCCACCTATAGCCAAGTCGTGGCTTGTAGCTCCTTAGAGGAGTATCTGCAAACCATTTTCAGTCTTTCCACCAAGGCTTGTGCCCATGAATACCAACTTTGTGAAGAATTTCCGCCGGAATGGCGCTCACCAGCACGTCAAAAGTAGGGTGATCCTGGTTTTGAAGGTTGTAATGGGCTTTAAAAGCATCCCACTGCAAAATACTCATGGTAGGCCGATGGAAGAGCTGGTGCAAAGTCTGAATGCCCTTCTTATGGAAATGGAGAGCTTTGAGCCAAGGCGACTTGGCTAGGGGTTGACCATTTTGGGCGAGAAGGGGAGACCACCAGAGATTATGTTGGTTGATGGAAAGCCCATCATGAAACCCAGCCCCAGCCCAACGGAGCCAAGGTTTGATTGTTTCCCAAGAGCACCAAATGCTTTTAGCCACAAAGGAACCCATAATTTGAACTGGCCCCCTCATAACCAGAAGGGTTTGGAAGCCGATTTCGTTCCAGGTGGGTTTGTGAATAGGAAATCCAGACTGGATACAATGCTTGAGGATAATTTTCCAGGCTTCATCCCCAATGAGCAATTAAATACTTTTAGGAACCTTAGAGAATAGGATAATATTAATTAAATGTGTCATTTAATTAATATAGATGAATTAGATGAATAAATGATAGGATTTTGACCATATGGGAGTGGTCAAATTTGGATGTCTACACCCTAATCCCTAAACCATGAATAATTTAGAGAGAGGGGAAGAAAGGGGAGAGAGAGGGGTAGGGAGGGAGGGAGGGAGAGGTGGATAGGTAGAGAGGGGAGAGAGGGGAGAGAGGAAGAGATGGGGTGATAGAGGGATGGAGGGAGCTCAAAGAGAGGGAGCTCGAAGAGAGGGGGATAGAGAGATATGGAGGGAGGGAGAGGTAGATAGAAAGGGAGTGAGAGAGGGAGAGGTAGTGAGGGGAGAGAGAGAGAGGGGGGGTAGGAGGTAGAGAGGGGAGGGTGGTAGAGAGGTGAGAGAGAATAAGAAGAGGAGAGAGAGGGGTAGGGAAGGATGTAAGGAAAGGTATATATGGAAGGAGAGATAGATGAAGAGGTAGAGAGGTGAGAGAGTTAGGTGAAACCATAAACCATCCATAATAAATTGTCAAGCCTACACCCTAAGCCCTAAACACTAAACCATAAATAATTTAGAGAGAGAGGAAGATGGGGAGAGGGAGAGAGGGAGAGAGGGAGGGAGAGAGAGAGAGAGAGAGGTGTACGGAGAGAGGGAGAGGTTGAGAGGGAGGGGGAGATGTAGATAGGGGAGAGATAATGGTGTGAGAGAGGTATGCCTTCAACCCTCCATCATGAAACCTAAACCCTAAACCTTAATCCCTAAACTTTAAACACTATATTCTAAACATGGAGAGAGGGAGAGAGAGAGAGAGAGGGATAAATATATGGAGGGAGGGGGAGAGGGGTGGGGAGATAGGGGGGAGATAATATCTAAGAGAGGTGGAGAGGGAGAGAGAGAGTGATGGAGAGAGGGAGAGGTAAAGAGGGAAGGAAGGAGGGAGAGGAAGCAAGGGGAGAGAGATAAAGTAAAGAGAGGTGAGAGAGAGAAGACAAGGAGAGAGAGAGAGAGAGGGTAGGACGTAGGGAGGGAATGGAGGTAGAGAGGTGAGAGAGATGGAGAGAATAAGTGAGGGAGAGATGGGTTGGGAGAGAGGGAAGGAGTGGTAGAGAGGAAGAAGGGAGGTAGGGAGGGAGAGGTAGAGAGGGAAGAGAGAGAGAGATAGGTGAGAGAGGGGTAGGTGCCACCCCAAACTCTCCATAATCAATTGCAAACCATAAACCTTAGGCCCTAAACCCTAATCCTTAAGCCCTAAACCCTAAATCATAGGCCTTAAACCCTAAACCATGAATAATTTAGAGAAAGGGGGAGAGGGAAAGAGAGAGATAGGATTAGGGAGGGAGGGAGAGAGAGGTGGAGAGGGAAGGATGAAGGGAAAGGTAGAAAGAGGAGAGAGAGAGAGGTGAGAGGGAGGTAGACCCTCAACCCTTCATCATGAATCCTAAATCCTAAAACTTACGCCATAATCTCTAAACACTATATGATAAAAAAAGGAGAGAGGGAGAGAGACGGAGTGATAGAGAGAGGGAGGGAGACAGATAGATAGATAGAGACAAAGACAAAGACAAGGTGTTTGTGTGTGTTTTGGAAGGAGTGAGGGAGAGGTATTGAGGGGAGAGAGATAGAGAGGTGAGAGAGATAAGCTAGGGAAAGGGAGAGAGGGGGGTAGGAGGTAGAGGTAGATGGAGGTAGAGAGGTGAGAGAGAGAGAAGAAAAGAGGGAGAGAAAGAGAGAGCGAAGTAGAGGTAGAGATAAGTAGGAAGGGAGGGAGAGATAGATAAGGAGAGAGAGGTTAGAGAGAGGTAGGTGCCACCATAAACCCTAAACCATAGACCCTAAACCCTAAGTTGTAAAGCCTAAATCATAGGCCCTAAACCCCCAAAATTGAATAAATTAGAGAGAGAGAGAGGGAGAGATGGGGAGGGAGAGAGAGGGATAGGGAGGTAGGGATGGATAGGTCAGGAGGGAATGAGGGAGGGAAGGAGAGGTAGAGAGTGGAGAGAGAGGTGAGAGATAGAAAGGGGTAGGTAGGTAGACACTCAATCCTCTATCATGAACCCTAAACCCAAAACCTTAATCCCTAAAGTATAAAACTATACACTGAATAGGGAGTGGGAGAGAGGGAGATATAGAGGGAGAGAGGGAGAGAGGCATTCATAGAGGGAGGGAGGAGAGATATGGACAAAGAGGGAAAGAGGGAGAGAGTTAGAGAGAAGAGGAATGAGGGAGAGAGAGAGAGAGATAAAAGGAGGCAAAGGTAGAGAGAGGGAGGGAGGGAGAGATAGCAAGGGGAGAGAGATAGGAAAATGAGAGAGAGAGGGAAGGAGGGTAGGAGATATATGTTGCAAGTATGAAGGTGTTTTCATTTATGTCAACAAGTTGGTGTTGTCATTGAATTCAACAAGTTAGTGTTATCATTGATGTCAAATACGTGCTTGAAGATGTCGAGGATATTGGGAAAACTAATAAAATAAGGAAATAGGGTGTTGCATAGGTGTTCTAGATTTGCATCACATTTCTCCTAGGTTGAAGATCTACTTTTGTGGCTTGAACATGTTGGTTAGAGTTGTTCAGAGTTTTTATATCCAAAATTTGGGCTTCTGGATCATTGGTCAGAGGAAGTTGTGTTCTCCAATATATGAGTTGGTTTTGCAGTGTTGTACAAAGGTGTCTAAGAGAAATGTATTTGATCCACATTTCTCCACAGTTTCTTTTTAGGACTTGTGGCTTTCAAGGAGATTTAATGGTATTTTTCTCTTGTTTGTGTCAAGAGGATTCATGGTTAGGAGTATTAGAAGAAAGTATTTTGAGTTTCAAAATATTAGAGTATCTAGTAGTGTTGTCTGAATAAACAGTGTGATTATAATTTTCAATTGAATTTGTTGTGAAGGAAGTTGTTGGTTTTCAAGATGATCTTGGATTTTTCAAGAGAATTTTTCTATCTGGAAGTTTCAAATCGCTTTAAGGAAGCCTATACTTAATGTTTAATGTGTTTTCATGGGTAACAACCAACCTAGTGTCTACACTACATTCGAATATGTTCAAGTATTAATGAAGGCATAGCGTGGTGTGGGAGATTTAGTTTGGGTCTTAGTTAAGTTTTTTTTTGGTCCACTTTCATTCCTATCCATCGTGAGAATGTTTAATGCCAACCTAATTTGAAATTACAAAGTGTGAAGTGTGTAATGTTGATCTTGGAGAAATTTTCCAAGGTTGAGGATGGTATAAGTATGAGTTGAGATGTTGAAGGTTGTCAAGATAGAAAAGATAAGAAAGAAAAGTGGTGTGTGATGAAAGTGGTACAAATTTTTGAAGAGTAAAGTGTGAGTTTGAGTAGAGTAGTGTAAACTTAAAAGTGTTGGATTCTTGAATGCAGTGAGTTGAAGGTGTCTAAAATCTTTTAAACAAGGCTATGGAAGTGTTGAAGAATTTTTGGTGGATTCCATGTTACATTGAGAAGTTTCTCTTTGTGTAAATTTTCTCTTCTATCTTTGTGTGTTCTTTTTGTGGCGGTGAGCCCTGGCTATGAGTCTTTTTGAACAGTGTGTCCTATTTTGGTAGTAAGCCCTTGTACTAGTTCTATAATTACTTATATTGTGAGCTAATCCTCATCATGGTTTTTCCCTCATTGGGTTTTCCACATAAATATGGTGTTTTCTTGTGTATGGTGTTGTTATTTCAATTTATTTTATCTACATTTCATGTTTAATCACTTTAAAAAAATAAGGGTTTAATGAATGAATGTGGATTTGATTACTATTAAGGGTTTTGATGTTTTAATTTGCTACAGCTGATTCACCCCAACTCTCAGTTTTCTTTTTCATTCAACAATTGGTATCAAATAAAGTTTCCTTTGAGAAGAGCTTAACCAATTGAGGTAGATCTGGGATGGCGAAGCAAGTTGATTGCCCTAGATTTGATGGAACAGACTATGCATTCTAGAAGAAAAAGATGAAAGGATATTTGGCATATCATGGATTTAAAATTGAAAAGGTAGTAAAGAATCAATATGTTGCACCTCTGAATGGTCTAAGCACAAGTGATGAGATCAAGGCACATGAAGTAATGGTAAGGTGAGATTTATTCTGATGAACAGTCTATCAAATTATGAACTAGTTAAAGTTATGAATCTTAAGACTGCTAAATATGTTTGGGATAAGATTGAGAGTATTTATGAAGGAGATGACAAGGTTAAACAAGAAAAAATTTAGAATCTGAAAGCACAATTTGAGACCTTGCAAATGTCTGACGATGAAACAATTTCTACCTACATGTAGCAAGTTGATGAGCTAGTAAGTGCTATGAGAGATCTTGGTGTGCAAGATAAAGAACCTAGGGTGGTAAATAAAGTTCTTAGAACTCTTCCTGATTCATGCAATGAAAAGATATCTGCTATTGAGGAATTTGAAAATTTTAATACTTATTCTAGAGATCAGTTGATTGGTACACTAACTTAATCTGAAATGAGAAAAGGTATTTTCTATTGAGGAAGTTGCAAATTTTAATACTTATTCTAGAGATCAGTTGATTGGTACACTAACTTCATTTAAAATGAGAAAGCTTGGTTTAAAAAATGGTACAAAAGTGGAGTCTACTTTTAAGGTTGAAAAATCAGAAAAGATTGAAGATTCAAATGGAGATGATCTTGATGATGTGGAAGCTAACTTTGTGAGAAGAATGAAAAAAGGCACTGGTAAGTACAAAGGTAAACTACATTTCAAATGTTTTACTTGTGGAAATGTAGGTCATTATGATTCTAGATGTTCGAACAGAGCTGTGAACAATAAGAGTAAGGAGAATAAAGTAAAGATGATTAAAAGAGGTTATTATGTCAAAGAAGATGTTTGGTATTTCTAATGATGAATCTTATTATGGATATTTTGATGATAATGAATGCTTTCTCTTGGCTATAAAAGAAGAATCTAGTTCTACTGACTTTGAAAGTTGTGTGAAGGAAAGTGTTCTAGAGAAGACTTGGATGAGATTGAAGGTACTTTGGTATCTTCAATTCATGTTAAAGAAGATAAGAATTACTAGGTTGTTGATAGTGGCTGCTCTAATCACATAATTGGGGGAAAAAGTAAGTTTATTAAACTTGAAAAGTATGATGGTGGATTAGTTAATTTTGGAGATGATTCAAGAGCTAAGATTTGTGGAATAGGTTCAATCAATTTTGATGGCAAGCATAATACTAAAGATGTTTACTATGTTAATGGTTTAAGGCATAATATTTTGATTTTTGGACAAATTTGTAGCAAAGGATATAATCTTCTGTTTAAGGATGAAATATGTGAGATTAGAAAAGGGATTGGAACTGTGATTGTTGCTAGTAAAAGGATGAACATAAACATCTATCATCTTAACAGTGTTGATGGTCATTGCTTTATGTCTTAGATTGATGATAGTTAGTTATGACACCAAAGGATGTGTCACATGAATTTTGATAATTTTATGAGAATTAGTTCAATTCATGCAATGAGAGACTTGCCAAGAATCACAAATCCTATCAACGTTGTTTGCAAGAATTATCAATTTGGAAAATAAACGAGTAGTTTCAAAGGAAGGGAGCAATCTTCTACCAAACTATTAGAAATAATACATACAAATCTTTGTGGTGCTACAAGGGTGAGAATTCTACAACGTGATAGGTATTTTATGTTTTTGATTGATGATTATTCTAGAATGACATGGGCTACTTTTCTTAGAGAGAAATTTGATGCATTAGATAGATTCAAGGAATTTAAAGTTATGGTTGAGAATGAAATGAATATGAAAATAAAAAAATTTAGGTCTAATAGAGGTGGAGAATTCACCTCCAATGAGTTTAACATGTTTTGTGAAGTTCATGGAATAAAGAGGCACTTGTCTACCCCTAGAATTCGTCAGTGGAATAGAGTGGTTGAAAGGAAAAACCAGACAATTCAAGAAGTTGCTAGGACTATGATGAAAGAATAAAATATATTAGAAGTCTAAATTGGAAAGAAGAAATTCATACTATTTTTTTGCATACTTAACAAAGTCTAAGCAAAAGCCACCAACACAAAGACTCTCTATGAGATTTGGTATGGAAGGATTCCTACTATGAAATGATTTAGAGTATTTGGAAGCAAATGTTACATCAGGAGAGATGAAGAAAACTTAGGAAAAGTTGATGCAAGGTCTGACGAAAGTATCTTCTTTGAATATTCTACTAAAATCAAAGCTTACATATGTTACAACAAAAGGTTGAGAAAGATTGTTGAAAGTGCAAATATTAAGGTTGATGAAAATTTGCAGAATTCAATTGTAGTAGATGGATATGTGTTAGATGAACTTGAATGTAGAGAAGAAGAAGAAGAAGAAAAAGATGAATAAAAAGAAGTGAAAAACGAAGAGGAAGAATCTCTGGAGAAGACCCCTAAGTATGTGCAAAAAAATCATTCCAAAGATCAGATCATTGGAGAGAAGGGGGAAGAAGTATTGATAAGAAGCAAATCTATTGAAGATGAGGTAAATCTTTGTTTACTTTCTAAATTTGAACCTAAAATAGTGACTAAGGCATGCAAATATGAACATTAGATGAAGGCAATGGAAGAACTTATACAAATTGAGAAAAATCAGACTTGGGAATTGGTTCCTAGACCGACAAATAAAAACATAATTGGAACTAAGTGGGTTTTCAAAAATAAGTTGAATGAGAATGGAGAAGTGGTAAGAAATAAGGCAAGACTTGTGTGTAAGGGTTACTCACAAGTGGAAGGAATAAACTTGGAGGAGACATTTTCTCCTGTGGGTAGAATAGAAGCTATCATAATGTTTTTGGTATTTGTAGTATACAAGGACTTTAAAGTTTATCAAATGAATTTCAAGTCTACTTTTCTAAATGGTGAATTGGAAGAAGAAGTTTACATGGAATAATCGGAAGATTTCAGTTGTCAAATCAACCGAATATGGTGTGAAAATTGAAGAAGGCGTTATATGGATTGAAGCAAGCTCCCAAAGCTTGGTATGCAAGATTGGACAAATATATGATATAACAAGGATTCAATAAAGGCACCATAGATAGAAATCTTTAATTCAAAAATGAGGAAGACAAAATATTGATAGTGGTTGTAAATGTGGATGATATTATCTTTGGTGGAAATGAAGCTATGTGTAAGAAATTTGATGAAGAGATGTAGAAAGAGTTTGATATGTCAATGTTTGGGGAGATTAATTTCTTTCTTGGGTTACAAATCAATCAAATAGATAAAGGGATTTTCATTTCACAATCTAAGTATGTCAAAGAGATGTTGAAGAAGTTTGGAATGGAAGACTCCAAACCGATATGCACTCCTATGGTGACTAGTTGTAAATTGAGAAAAGAAGATGATTCACCTAAGGTTGATTAGAGCAAATATAGGTCTATGATTGGTGGAATACTATATCTAACTTCTACTAGATCGGATATCATACATGATGTTTGTCTTGTGGCTAGATTTGAAGAACCTAAAGAAATGCATGTTGCAGCTGTGAAGAGGATATTCAAATATTTAAGAGGTGCTCTATATTATGGCTTTTGGTATCCTAAGGATATCAATTTCATATTAAGTTCTTATACAGATGCAGATTGGGTTGGTTGTTTTGATGGTAGAAAAAGTACAAGTGGCAGTGCATTCTTTCTTGGGTGTAGATTAGTGTCATGGTTAAGTAAGAAGCAAGATTTAATTTCCTTATCCACTACAGAAGTTGAGTATATTGTAGCAGCATCATGTTGTACACAAGTTTTGTGGATGAGACAGACATTGAAGGATATCAGAGTTGTATATGATGAGCCTATATCTATTTTTCATGATAATTCAAGTGCAATTAATGTTTCAAAGAATCTTGTGATGCATTCAAGGATAAATCATATATCAATAAGGTATCACTTTCTAAGAGAGAAGGTTATGGAGAATGAGGTAAATCTTGAATATGTACCTACAAAGGATCGGATTGTTGACATATTTACTAAGACTCTTCCTAAGGATAATTTCAAGTATCTTCAGGAGAAGTTGAGGGTTATTGCCCCTCCTTCCTTGAACTAGATGCATATGGAGATGCATCAGTCTAGTGGATCTATGGATTCATCTCTTTTTTGAACTGATTTTTGTGGCTACCTCTCAGGGGGAGTAGGTAGTGTCATGTGTTGTCATTGTTGCAGAGTTGTTGAGTTGATTGGGTGTACTCCTAAGGGGGAGTATTCTAAGCAAGAATCATTGGTTTAGTGTCAAAGGGGGAGAACAATGCAAAAAAAAAATCCAATTCCATTGTTGTCAAAGGGGAGAAATTATCATGTAAATTTTTTTATCTATTCAGGGGGAGAAAAGAAAGAAAATCATAAGAAAGTGTGTTCAAAGTTGTTGTGTTGCCTTTAATGGTTTTTCACATCTTGTGTTTCCATCAATGACAAAGGGGGATATTGTTGCAAGTATGAAGGTGTTTTCATTGATGTCAACAATTTGGTGTTGTCATTGATTCAACTATGTGTTTGAAGATGTTGAGGATATTGAGAAAATTGATAAAATAAGGAAACAGGGTGTTGCATAGGTGTTATGGTTTTGCATCGCATTTCTTCTAGGTTGAAGATATGCTTTTTTGGCTTGGATATGTTGGTTAGATTTTTTCAGAGTTTATATATCTTGAATTTGGGCTTTTGGATCATTGGTCGGAGGAAGTTGTGTTCACCAGTATGTGAACTATTTTTGTAGTGTTGTACAAAATTGTCTGGGAGAATATTTGCTCCACATTTCTCCGCAGTTTTTTCAAGACTTGTGGCTTTGAAGGAGAGTTAATGGTGTTGTTCTCTTGTTTGTTTCAAGAGGATTTATTGTTAGGAGTATCAAAAGAAAGTATTTTGAATTTCATAATATTGCAATATCTAGTAGTGTTTTCTAGATAAACAATATGATTATAATCTTCAGGTGAAATTTTTTGCGAAGGAATTTTTTGGTTTTTAGGATGATCTTGGATCATTTTCAAGATAATTTTTATATCTGAAAGTTTTGGATTGTTTTAAGGAAGCGTGTACTTAATTTTTAATGTGTTTTCATGGGTAACGACTGACCTGGTGTATACACTACATTCGAAGATGTTCAAGTATTAATGAAGGCATAGTGTGGTGTGTGAGATTTAATTTGGGTCTCATTTAAGTTTTTTTTGGTCCACTTTCATTCCTATCCACCACAAGAATGTTTAGTGGTGACCTAAATTGAAATTGCAAAGTGTGAAGTGTGTAATGCTGACCTTGGAGAAATTTTTCAAGGATGAAGATGGTATAAGTATGATTTGAGATGTTGAAGGTTGTAAAGATAGAAAAGATAAGAAAGAAAAGAGGTGTGTGATGCAAGTGATGCAAATTTTTGAAGAGTAAAGTGTGAGTTTGAGCAGAGCAGTGCGAACTTCAAAGTGTTGGATTTTAATGAGTTATAAGGTGTCTACAATATTTCAAATAAGGCTATAAAAGTGTTGGAGCATTTGTGGTGGATTCCCTGTTGCATTGAGAATTTGTTCTTTGTGTAGCATTTCTCTTGTATCTTCATATGTTCTTTCTCTGGCAGTGAGCCCTGGCTATGAGATTTTTTGGACAATGTGTCCTATTCTGGCAATGAACTCTTGTATCATTTTTGCAATTATTTATATTGTGAGCTAATCCTCATCATGGTTTTTCCCTCATTGGTTTTTCCACGTAAATCTAGTATTCTCTTGTGTACGGTGTTGTTATTTTTGTTTTTATTATCCACATTTCATGTTTAATCACTTTAGAAGAATAAGGGTTTAATGAATGCATGCAGATTTGATTACTATTGAGGGGTTTTGATGTTTTAATTATTTACAACTGATTCACCCCCTCTCAGTTGTGTTGTTCATTCAATAGTAGAGAGGTGAGAGAGAGATAATGGAGGAATGAGGGAAAGAGAAAGAGAGATAGAGAGAGGGAGGGAGAGAGGCAGTAAGGGGAGAAAGATATAGCGGTGAGAGAGAGAGAGAAGAATATAGAGGGGGAGAGAGAGAGGTGAGATAGTGAGAAATACAGAGCGGAAGAGGGAGGAAGGGAGGGCGAGGTAGAGAGATAGGTATGGAGAGAGATGGATATCTAAAGACGGACAAAGAGAGACGAAGGGAGAGATAGAAACATAGGTCTAGAGATTAGGGGAGGGAGAGAGAGGGAAGAAGGTAAGAAGGGAGAGGGTATAGAGTGGGAGGGAGAGAGAGAGGGAGAGAATGAAGTTTAGGGAGACAAAAGATAATTTTTCCTTCACAATAATGTGAGTGTGTTATAACATGATAGCATTATAACATGCTCAAATTATGGGAACCTAATTCAAACAATAATATGAGAAAATGTAGCACTCTCACATTATTTTCTACCTTGGGAATTTCCAACCCTTAGGATTGGATTTATCTTGGGCACATTGACATTTCAATGTCCAAAGATGTATTTTTTCAAATTATAAAAAAATTGACACAATCATGAGCATGCTCTCCATCAATTTTGCACATGTTTCAATGTCAAGTCAAAAAAGTGGCATAGTAACATTGAGCTCTTTCTTAGCTTTATAACATCAAATATTTTAAGCTTTCAATCTTTAATTTCTTTATCTATTATCTCATTTTTTTGTCAAAAACCTACTTATGGTATTTTTGGCTTCAATTTTTAGTTGTTCATTGAAATTTCAAATAAATTACAATTTTAAAAACAAGACTCTATGCTATACATAGCAACAAAAATGATTAGTTTCCCCTAAAATTTGGGGGAAACACACTCAGTTTTTTATTTTTCAGGATGTTCCCACTTTGTAAATAAGTAAAAAATATCTATATCCACTAAAAAATAGTAGAAAAGTCAAGCATAAACTACATGAAGTTAGCTAATTTCTCATGGATGCAATTTTTTAAATACAACAAAAAAACATTTCAAGGGTAGCACACAAGAAACTATGTTATGTTTTTAATAGAAATGGGAGCACTTTTTGTGCTCCCCTTTTTGTATCTCTTAATCCCCACCATTTTTTAAAAAGAATTAGTAGTTTAGAATGTAGATTAAGAGAACTACAACTCTTGTTCTTGTTTATTCTTCAAATTTTGAGCATAATTATCTTCAATTTCTCATCCAAGATTAGTATTTATTGATTTTAGAAAAAAAGTGGCCACTTAAGACCCCTTTTTGGTCCCTCATTTCCATGAACTTACCCTACATGTGATTAGTAGTGATCACTTTAGAGAAAATACAAAAAAAAATGGCAATGAAAAGTGGTTTAGAAATATAAAATTTTATTTATTGTCAATGTAAGTGAGCATAGCTTCCCAAATGGTCATAAAATATTATTGGAAGGCAATGGGGATGTTAATAAACCTAAAATATTTATCATGAGTTCTAGTCATAAGAATCCAACCAAGCAAGTTTGGGTAGTAAGGAATTGTGATAACTCTACCTTTTCCACTAAATGCTAGAGCCAGAGGAAAATAATAAATTATTCAAACATTTCAATGCTTAACTCACATTATCTATCTCATTCAAGAGTGAAGAAGTAAAATCAAAAAATATCCACTAGCAACCTAGAGAGGAGAATTGGGAAGATAAATACCTTTCACTTTCTTTTCTGAAACTACATTTCCAAGTAATTAACCAAATCCTTCAACTACCATTACATAAATAACTAGAGACAAAGAGCAATCTTATCAAATAAAGAAAAAAATCCCAAAAGATGCAAATTAGTAGCAATTAATGGTGAGACAAGCTAAGGCATACAAAAAGAGAATTTGTACAAAATAGAGAAAATCGGGACCAAAGCCAAGAGCCTAGAGCATGGTTAGAATAAATAATAATTCAATGTGGTTATAAGTATTGGAAATAATATTTTTGATGAAAATGGCTTATTGTTGTGAATGTATGGCCATTCAATGCCTTCCCAGATAGTTATATTGTCAACAACATATTTATTTTTGATAAAACCATTCTACTCAAGGTAGATAATAATTGAAAGAATAACACAACCTTGGCTATTATTTTTTAGGAAGAATTGAAAAGTAATTATTTTTTATGCAGGAGCATCCCTAGTTGTAAAGCAATCATGTATCAACAAAAAAAAATAGTTATTTTCTTGCATTGCATTCAGTAGCAGTTTTAGTAGTTCATTCCACATTTTACCACATCATTGTTTCTCAGCTCACGGACTAGGATATAACACCTACACATTTGCATCTATCACATATCCAGATTTCACATCTTTTGCATTTGTCTAGTGGAAGTTATCATGCTCGAAATTTCACTATGTTACCTATCAAAGAATTTGGGGTTGACCTAGTCCATTTTATCAGTGTGAACCTATTCTAGGTCATGTGAAGCTTAATGGAACACCTTACAAGTACCTTGGGTTCATTGGGGCCTATCTTAAGGATCCACAGGTCTTATCTTTTGCGTGGAATATTTCTACATATTTTTAGGCCGACCTTTATGCTTGATCATTCATCGGGTTATTAACCCTTGTGGCTGATGTAGACCTATATTGGAGTTTGAGAATTATATTTATCAGAATTATAACTCATTGTAGATCACTAGTATATTAGTTAGTAGTTCATGGTTAGATAGATTCAATATACTTTTACATAAACCCTTTGGGGGCATGTAATAAGGCATGTTGGCCAGTTGTCTTGTTGAATGCCCTCATGGCAGGATTGTGAGCCTTGGATATTCACCCATGAGGTATATGTTGCATATAAGATTCTTGGTTCAATAAAATTTCATGTTCGCATATCAGTTTATTGTGTTATTTTTTTTGTGTTGACTCATTACTACATGGTTTAGAATGTTTCTTCTTGAACCCTCCTACCATGACTGCACCAAGTGGTATCAAAAAAGGTTTGTTTTTATTCTTGAAGTTATTCCTTGAGGCGAACAGATTGCATAAACGAGGTAAACTGCATTCATTTTCAACCGATCAACGATTTTGAGGTAGTTGAAACCCATATAGCTAGATCGTTGAATTGAGGCAGTTGCACCAATTTGAGGGGAGATATGTTGCCAAGGAGAGTGCCTGCTATAGAAGATGTTACAGGAAGAATGGATGAAATGTTAGAAATGATGCACAAGATGCGAGTTAGGTTAGATGTTGTTGAAGAAGACTAGAGGAAAGGCCTAAACCCTAGGGAGGATGATGAAAGTGATGATGAAGCAGAACATGCCAATGAAATTTTAGAAACCCTAGATGAAGAAGAGGATGAATTGGATGAAGTAAATATGTTGAAAGTGATCTCAAATATTGGCAAGCGGCCTAGAGTTGAAATTCAAAATTACACAAGAAATTTGAATCCTAAATAATTAATTGATTGGATAAATGAAATGGAAGAATACTTTGAATATGAAGAAATTGAAGATCTGGAAAGGGTCAAATTTGCAAAAACAAAGTTGAAAGGACATGATACATTATGGTGGAAAGAAGTTCAATTAGACTAAAACAGAAGAAGCAAGGAAAGAATCATCAAGTGGGATAGCATGGTGACAAAGTTGAAGAATCAATTCATACTAGTAGATTATGAACTGGAATTGTTGAAGAGATTGTAGAACCTAAGGCAAAAAGAAGGATTTGTGAAGGAGTATACTGAGGAATTCTACAAGATGATAATCAGAATTGATCATAGTGAAGCAAGAAAAGAAAAGGTTGTCAGATATATCAATGGACTGAGAGAAAACATTCAAGAAGAGTTGAGCTTGGTAAAGATGACATATGTTGAGGAACCATACCAGTTTGCATTGAAGGTTGAAGATAAGTTGAACAAGAAGTTTGAATAAAGACAAAGAAGTGCAAGAGGAAGATTTCATAACAGTGGAACCAAGTCTAAAGAAAGAAAACCATAAGTGGGGCATAAGAAAGATCTAAAACTCTATTGAAGTGACGAAAGGGATGTTAAACCATACCATCGAGGGAGAGAAGATTGAAATTTCTACCATAGTAACAAAGGAGGTCATAATTCTTACCACAATTATGGATACCAAAGAGAGGAAGGAAGATCCGAGAAAATACCATTCAGAGGAACCTATTTCAAGTGTGGAGGTGAAGGACATAGAGCATTCAAGTGTCATCAAGGAAATTTTAGAAAAAAACTTGAGCATACCAGAAGAGAAATATATGTGAATGAAGAACATGTTGGATCCCCTAATTCAGTTGGAAAACTAGAGAAAGTTGAATCTTTGGTGATGAGGAGAGCTTTGATGCATGAAGAAATAACAAAAGAACCATCACAAAGGAAATGTCTATTCAAAACCAGATGTAAGTCTAGAGGAAAGGTGTGTAAATTCATCATTGATAGTAGTAGTATTGATAATCTAGTTTTAGAGGAGATGGTGACCAAGCTGAATTTGAAGAGATTAAAACATCTAAACCCTTGTAGGATAGCATGGATCCAAGATGAGCATAAGATATTGGTGAATGAATAATGTTTGGTGAAATTTCATATTGGGTCATATACGGATGAAGTTTTGTGTGATATTATTCCTATGGAGTCATTTACTACTGGAAATTTTCAACCATGGAAATATGATAAGAAAGCAATTCATGATTGAAGAAGGAATACTTATACGGTGGCAGCAAATGGAAGGAGAATCAAGTTAATACCTTTAAAGGAAGGTGAGAAGACTTAATTTTGTGGTACTGCCAGAGTATGTTTGGTAGATGGAAGGAAGTTTCTTTATGGATTGAGGCATGGGAACATGTGGTTTACATTAATCCCAAAGATCGACAGTAAACCTGAGGTAGAGAGCCCTACCACAAAAAGTGAGGAGGTAGTTGAATTATTGACAGAGTATGAAGACATAATGTCGAAGAATGTACCAAATTATGGTCTACCCCCGATTTAGAGTATCATTCATCATATATATCTCATACTAGGAGATTTTTTTCCAAACAAAGCAGCACATAGAATGACATCGATAGAGAATGTAGAGTTGAACCAACAGATTCAAGAGTTGTTGAGGAAAGGATTGATCAAAGAAATTTTGAGCCCATGTGTGGTACCTATTGTACTTGCACTAAATAAAGATGGAGAATGGAGAATGTGTACAAACTCGAGAGAAATCAATAAGATCACTATCAAGTATAGATTCCCATTATCGAGGATGAATGAAATTATGGATTGTTTGAGTGGAGCATGGTATTTCATGAAGATTGATCTCAAGAGTGAATATCATCAGATCGGGATAAAGGGGATGAATGGAAAACTGCATTTAAGACTAATCAAGGATTGTATGAGTGTAGTGATTCATTTTGGATTAACCAATCCACCAAGCACTTTCATGAGACTGATGAATGAGGTATTGAATAAATTCTTGGGTAAGTTTTTCATTGTCCACTTGGATGATATTCTGATATTTAGGACCAGAGAAGAGCATTTGTGGCACATCTGGAAAGTATTGTAGAGGTTAAGAGAAGATAAATTGTTGATTAATATATCAAGAAGTGTAGTTTCATGAAGACAAAGTTGGTATACCTTGGATTTTTTATTTTTGTTGAAGGATTGAAGATGGATCCAAAGAAAGTGAAAGTAATTTTAGATTGGCCTACACCTATAAACATTGGAAAAGTCAGATCATTCTATGGATTAGCTAGTTTCCACTATAATTTTATTAGAAGTTACAGTAGTGTTTGTAACCCCATGATAGAGATAATGAGAGGAGATAAGAAAGAATTTAAGTGGACATCTGAAGCACAAAGGAGTTTTGAATTGTTGAAGCAAACGGTGACAGAACAACCAATATTAGCATTACCATATTTTAACAAAGTATTTCAAGTTGATTGTGATGTAAGTGGAAATGCAATTGTAATAGTATTGAGTTGGGAAGGAAGATCTGTATCTTATTTTAGTGAGAATTTGAATGATTCCAGAAGAAAATACTTAGTTTATGATCAGGAATTCTATGTCATAATTCAAGCCCTGAAGAAGTGGAGACATTATTTTTTGTCTAAGGATTTTTTTTTGTATATGGATCGCCAAGCTTTGTAGTATTTGAACAGTTAAGGAAAGTTGAATCAGAGAAATATGAGATGGGTTGAGTTCTTGCAGAGTTATATATTTGTGTTGAAGCATTGGAATGGCAAGTCAAACAAGGTTGCAGATGCATTGAGTAGAAGGAGGAATTTTTTGATAGAGATGAGAGTGAAAGTATTGGGATTTGAGGAGTTGAAACATATGTATGAAGATGATGTGGATTTTGGTGAAGCATGGAAAGCATATAAGGAACCAATAGTGGCAGATCGAAGCCAATGGTTGGACTATTTCATTCAAGAAGGTATGTTATTCAGGTGAAATCGGTTGCACATACCGAAGAGTTCAAGGAGGGAGAATTTTATCAAGGAAAAACATAGTGGAGGCTTAGCAAGATATTTTGGAATGGATAAGATAGTATCCTTGGTGAGTGAACATTATTTTTGGCCACATATATATAAGGATGTAAGGAAGTATGTTCAAAGTTGTAGAATTTGTCAAGTTGCAAAAGGAAGTGGTCAAAATACTAGATTGTACAAGCCTTTGACAGTATCAGAGAGACCTTGGGAAGATTTGAGCATGGATTTCATTTTGGGATTGTTTAGAACTCAGAGAGGTTATGATTATATTATGGTAGTAGTGGACAGATTTTCTAAAATGGCACACTTTATTCCTTGTAAGAATACTAATGATGTTGTGCATGTTGCTAACTTATTTTTCAAGGATATTGTGATATTGCATGGATTACCTAAGAGTATAGTTTCGGATAGAGACACCAAGTTCATTGGATATTTTTGGAGGACATTGTGGAAGAAGATGAAGATATTTTTGAAGTTCAGTTCAAATATCACCCACAAACAGATGGACAAACACAAGTAGTGAACAAAAGTTTGGGTAACTTGTTGTGATGTTTGGTTGGAGATAAGGTAGAAAGTTGGGATATAGTTTTACCATGGGAAGAGTGCATACAATAATTTAGTGAACCATAGTACAAGGAAGACACCATTTCAAATTTTTATCGAGGTAAATCCTAGAGGAATTATAGAGCTAACAGACATCAGTATGAAGAATAAAAGAAGTGTGAAGGCAAAAGAGTTCATAAATTTCATGGAGACATTACATAATCAGGTCTAAAAGCATTTAGAAGACGTGAACGACAAGTATAAGGAGAAGGAAGATGAACACCAGAGACATAAGGAATTTGTTGTTGGTGATGACAATGATGGTATATTTGAGGAAGGAGGCATTCCTAGTTGGCACATACAATAAGTTGAAGATGAGGAAGTTTGGACCATGTAAGATACTAAGGAATTTTGATTTTGGAAATGCATATGAAGTAAAGTTATTGGAAGAATTGGGTATATCACTCATTTCCAATGTTGTAGACATATATGAATTTCATGAAGGACAGTCAAGTGGTAGTAGTGATGAATTGGATTTGAAGGAGCAGTTATCACATCAAGAACCAAAGGAAACTAAGTAGATTCTAGATATCAGAACCAAAAGAAGCACTAGGAACAAACAATAAAAAGAATATCTTGTGAAGTAGAAAGGTAGGCAATGGAGGATTCATCATGGATTTCGTAGGCTAAGATGGGCCAACTTAGTTTTCCTTTTAGCCCTGGAAAGTGAGGGACTCACTTTTTCTTCCACCGTCGAGTGTCTGATGCAAGAGCATCCCTAGTTGTAAAGCAATCTTGTATTAACCAAAAAAAATAGTTATTTTCTTGCCTTACATTTAGCAGTAGTTTCAGTAGTTCATTCCACTTTTTACCACATCGGTGTTTCTCATATCACAAAGCAGGATATAGCACCTACACATTGGCATCTATCACATATCCAAATTTCACATCTTTTGCATTTATCTAGCAGAACTTATCTCTCTTAGAATTTCACTATGTTACTAGTCAAAGCATTTGGGGCCAACCTAGTCTAGTTTCTCAATTTGGACCTATTCTTGATCATGTGAAGCTTAATGGAACACCTTATAAGCACCTTGGGTTCATTAGGACCTATCTTAAGGATCCAAAATTCTTCTTTTGTGTGGAGTATTTCTACAATTTTTGAGGCTAACCTTTATGCATGATCATTCATCGGGTTATTAACCCTTATGACTAACACAGACCTATATTGGAGTTTGAGAAGCATATTTATAAGCATTATAACTCATTTTAGATCATCAGTAGATCAGTTAGTAGTTCATAGTTAGATATATTCAATATGCTTTCACATAAACCCTTCGGGGGCATGTAATAAGGCTAGTTGGCCAGTTGTCTTATTGAATGCCCTCGTGGAAAGCCTGTGAGTCCTAGATATTCACCCATTTGGCATATGTTGCATATAAGATTGTTGGTTAAATAAAATTTCATGTTCACATATCAGTTTCTTGTGTTATTTCCACTGTGTTGACTCATTGTTACATGGTTCGAACTGCTCCTTCTAGAACCCTCCTACTATAACTACATCAATTTTCCTATTATATATTTCTTCAACTTCATTGGCCTTAGGTATGAATTTAATATTATATTTATTTATGAGAGCCCCTAAAGAACCCAAGGAAAAATATTCCTAGTAGACCTAATGTAACTTCAATCAAATAATATTCCATAAGGATTTATTAAATTCACATGAGAAACCCATCACAACAATAGGATTTATCATTCTCCATGAATAAATTCACTTCACAAAGATCTACTAAAATGTCATATTAGTCATAAAAGGATCACTCTAAAGAGGAGATCCATTTGAGGACCACACTCACACACTTTTGAAGGGCATGTTCAATTGTATGAGAAGTAAGTTGTGCCAAGAAGACCTATTGATAATGGTGGAAAAAATATGGAAGAATGAAATATTGGAAAGAACTTTTTGGCCTTATTTGATATGATTAATCTTCTATGGAATTGGCAAGCTCATAAGGATTGAAAATTTTATCCCCAATTTTGGGCTAATGTAGATGAGCCTTCAACTAATTTCCCCAATTTGTATACATTCTCTATGAAACTTAACTCATGTTACAATAGTTGATACATTCTTTTTTTTTTTATCTCCTCACAATATACTATTGCATATGCCTAGTCGACCAGTTTAAGAAACTCATTTTCAACCAAATCTCACACATCTTGAGAGAAAAAGAGAGTCTTCATTTTGATTCTTCACATGTTATAGTTCTTTCCATTAAAGAAATTAATTTTAGGTTGAGTGAGATAATTTATAATACTAGCCATAACTAAATTGAACAAAAATTTAAATTCACAACCAAGCTTTAATATCAATTTGATAAAAAGGGACTTATTTGTGCCCTCTATTTTTCTTTGATTTTAATTGCGCCATTTTCTTTAAATTCTCTATTTTATACTTAATTATTTTTCTCACAAGAGGTGTCATTTCATAATGCATAAAACATGTAAAATAATGGTCATGGTACATAAACATGCACACAAATTAAGGAAGAAATTATTGCTATTAATCCTTTTTATATATTTTTTTTAAAATATTTTAATGTTATATTTACATACATTCTCTATTAGTTTTAACTCATGTTATAGCCACTTCTTCTTTTTAGTATCTCCTCACAATACAATATTACATATGTCTAGTTAGTTGATTCATGAAACCCATTTTCAACCAAACCCCACACATCTTGAGAGCAAGAGATCATCTTCTTTTTGATGCTCCAAAAATCATATTTCTTCCCTTGAAGAGATGAATTTGAAGTTGGGAGAGACTATTTCCCACACCAGCTATGAGTGAAGTGAATTGGAAGAAAGCCTCACCACCAAGCTTTGATACCAATTTGATAAAAAGGACTTATCTATGCCCTCTACTTTTCTCTAATTTTAACTACCTTATTTTCTTAAAATGCTCTATTTTTCTACCAAAATATTTTATTCTCACAAAATACTACAATTTTATAATGCATAAAACATGTAAAATAATCTTAATCATACATAAAACACACATACAAATTAAGGATCTTTTAATCCTTGTTATATTTCAATGTTGTCATTGCATACATTCTCTATGAAATTTTTACTCATGCTTCAATTGTTGTTGTTGTTTCATTTTTTATATCTCCTCATAATACAATGTTGCATATGTTTGGTTAGCTAAATTAGAAAACTCATTTTCAATCAAATCCCATGCATCTTGAGAGCAAAAAAGAGTCTTCATTTTGATGCTCCAAAATTCATAATTATTTCCATTGAAGAGAGGAATTTAAGGTTGCATGAGACTATTAGCCATATCAACTATGACTAAATTAAAGTAAAAATTAAAAACTTCACAACCAAACTCTAGTACCAATTTGATAAAAATTATTTGTTTGTGCCCTTTGTTTTGTTATGATTTATAACTACCTTATTTCTGATAAATATTTTATGTTTATACTAAACTATTTTTTTCTCATGCAAAACAATTGCATTTCATAATGCATAAAACATGTAAAATAAGCTCAATCATACATAATAGGCACAAATTAAAGAAGAAGTTATGTTAATCCTTTTTATATTTCAATGTTGCATACATTCTCTATAATTTTTTATTCATATTATAGCTTTTTGTTGCTACTCCTTTTTATTATCTTCTCATAATGCAATGTTGTATATGTCTAGTCTACTAGTTTAGATAGCTCCATTTTCAACCAAATCTCACAATCTCGAGAGAAATAAAGAGTCTTCATTTTTATGCCCCAAAATTCATAGTTCATCCTATTGAAGAGAGGAAATTGAGGTTAATTGAGACTACTACCCACACTAGCCATGATTGAACTAAATTAAATGAAAACTTCACAACTAAACTCCATTAATTTAATAAAATAATATAAAAATACTTGCTTGTACGCTTTATTTTGCTCTAATTTTAATCTTTTTTTCTTAAAATGATATATTTTTATGCTAAATTATTTTATTCTTACAAAAATGTTATCATTTCATTGTACATAAAATGTTTAAAATAATATCAAACCTATATAAAACACACATAAAATAAAGAACCAATTGTTATGATAATCCTTTTCATATTTCTCTATTATTGATGTATACATTCTCTATGAATTTTAAACTCATACAACCGATAATTTTTTTATAACTCTTCACAATACAATGCTACATATATCTATGTGTGAAGATGAAATTCTCTAAGGATTTTTTAAATCCTTGTTATATTTCAATGTTGTCATTGCATACATTCTCTATATGAACTTTTAACTCATGCCTCAACTATTATTGTTGTTTCATTTTTATACCTCCTAATAATACAATGTTGCATATGTTTGGTTAGTTGATTCAAAAAACTCATTTTCAATCAAATCCCACATATCTTGAGATAAAAAGATAGTCTTCATTTTGATGCTCCAAAATTCATAGTTTTTTCCATTGAAGAGAGTAATTTAAGGTTGCATGAGACTACTAACCATATCAACTATGACTAAATTGATTTTTTTTTTTTTTAAATCACAACCAAACTCTAGGGCACTAGCTATCCAGACATCAAGATGCACCATGTGTATCGATGGCTCATACTTTGAAACCCCGTGTGTTTGCAAACTTGTCAAAAGATGGCATTCATCAAAAAAAAATTATTGAACTTTATCAAATGTGTTTTAGCTTTCACTCCACTTTTGTTGTCTTATTTTATTTTCACCTTCATTTAAAATTTTAACTCATAGAATAAATGCCATACTCCACCATGATGCATGGGTCATATTCCGTAAATGACTAAGGTAAATTTTAACGTATATTCAATATTTTCATTTAAAACAACATAGTGATAATATAATATAAATATTTGTTATTGTATATATTATTAATATATATAATTAGTAATAATATAATATATATTGTATATTAATTTAGTATAATAATATATATGCAACTTTATTATGAGTTGACATTTTGAAGGAATAATATAATATTATATAATACATATAAGTATTCACAATTATATAGTATTATATAATATTATAATAATAATTGTATATTGTATAATATTAATAATTATATAGTATTGAATAATATTATAATAATAAGTATATTATATTATATTTAATAATATATATTATTATATTATATCATATAATATTATATTATATTTAATAATATATATTATTATATTATATCATATAATATTATATTATATTTAATAATATATATTATTATATTATATCATATAATATTATATTATTAATAATTATATATTACTATATAATATTATATAATAAATAATAATATTTTTAATAATATATTATAATAATAATATTAAGTTATGTTATATTATATTACATAATTGTAAGTGAAATCTCACTTATATATATTATATTGCCTCATAGTATATGGTATAATATATAATTATATTATATTAACTTAGCGAGTGGAGTCGAACCCGAGACCAATGGGGAGCAAACCCACTGCTCAAGCCAACTCTGCTACCCATGCGAGCTAATAATTATATAGTTATATAATATTTTTAATAATATAATAGCATAAAAAGTTAAAGAACAATAAAATTATAAATTATCTTATATATTTATATTATATTACTATATAATGTATATTTATAATATAAATATAATGTATATTATAATATAATATATAGTATAATATATAATAATATATAATAATAATGTCATATGTACATTAAACATAATATAGTAATAATTTCATATAAAGCAATGTAATATAATATAATTATTATTGTAATATTATATAATTATTATTATTATTACATTATATAATTATTATTATTATTACATTATATAATAATATTATTATACTATATAATATTATATTATTCCTTCAAATTTTTAACTCATATAATAAATTTGCATATATATTATTTTAATAAATTAATGTATATTATTAATTATATATTATATATTATATTATCATTATGTTGTTTTAAATGAAATTATTGAATGTAAGTTAAAATGTGTCTTAGTCGTTTGTGGGATATGGCTTATGCATCACGATGGAGTGTGGCATTTATTATATGAGTTAAAATTTGAAATGAAGGTGAAAATAAAATAAGACAATGAATGGTGGAGCTAAAGCTGAAACACATTTGTCTGACATTTTTTTGATGAAAATTGTTTTTTGACAAGTCTACAAACACATGGGGTTTTGAATTATGAGCTATGGATGCACATGGTGCATCTTGATGGCTAGATAGCCAATACCAAACTCTAGTACCAATTTGATAAAAAGGAATTGTTTGTGCCTTATATTTTTCTATGATTTATAATTACCTTATTTTTGTAAAATATTTTACCTTTATACTAAAGTATTTTATTCTAACAAAAGAGTGTCATTTCATAATACATAAAACATGTAAAATAAGTTCAATCATACATAATACACACAAATTAAAGAAGAATTTATGTTAATCCTTTTTTTAAATTTCAATGTTGCATACATTCTCTACAATTTTTTATTCATACTATAACTTTTTGCTATTTGTTTTAATATTTTCTCATAATACAATGTTGTATATGTCTAGTCTACTAGCTTAGACAACTCCATTTTCAACCAAATCCCACAAATCTTGAGAGAAAGAAAGAGTCTTCATTTTGATGCCCCAAAATTCATAGTTCTTCTTATTGAAGAGAGGAAATTGAAGGTTAAGTGAGACTACTACCCACACTAGCCATGATTGAACCAAGTTAAATGAAAACTTCACAATGAACTCCATCAATTTGATAAAATAAAATGAAAAGACTTGCTTATGCCCTCTATTTCACTCTAATTTTTAACTAGCTATTTTTCTTAAAATAATATATTTCTATGCTAAATTATTTTATTTTTATAAAAATGTTGGAACATCATTTCATTGTACATAAAATATGTAAAATAATCTCAACCATATATAAAACTTACACACTCAAATTAAAGAACAAACTTGAACATTATGATAATCCTTTTCATATTTCAATATTATTGATGTACACATTCTCTACAAATTTTAAACTCATACTACCGATACTTTTTATATCTCTTCACAATACAATGCTACATATATCTATGTGTGAAGATGAAATAAATACATATATTGAAAAGAAGCCTAAAAACTTTGTATTTTAGAAAAGTCCAAATTTAGTTTAATATGTTACCTACGTTCAAAACCTAAAAAGATAGATATTACAACGACTTTCAATACAAAATCTACGAAGAAAAAAAAAACATTTAAAACTAAACTTATAGCCAACACCTTTATGTAAAACTAGTGACTTACTAAAGATTCCTACAAAATATTTGCTACATACACAAAATAAAACCTCTTGAAAAAATTAGAGCTAGGGGAAAAGACCCAATTGCCGCCCATGATCCAATACCCGTTCACTTCTTGTTCACATGATCCCCCAATAATCGTTTACATTTTAGTCATTTCATTGTTTTAATTATGCCAAGAAAAATTTACAAATTACACCAATATATGCTCACTATTGAATGTGTAGTTGACAAAAAAAAAAAAAAAACACATTGAAAACTATTGAAAACACTTTAAATTTTTGTAGGTTTTTATTGTTTGTTTAATGAACAGGTACTAGCGAAGTGGTAAAGATGTATGGGAGGAAGGTTTTAAAACACCCTTTTTGAACACCTTTCACTTTACAGGTTCCACAAGGCCCGTTTCAAATACCCAGAAGCCAAATTTTTATTTTTAAGGTCCTAACTTGCTTATAAAGAAGCCCAAAAATAAATTTGAAATCAGACCTATTTTACATTCTGCATGAATACGCAAAATTAGCCCTAACGATTACTGATACATTTCCTCTATTATTATATTAAAAAACAAAAGATATAGAAAAAAAATGATGGAACGCACTCTCCATAATAATAAATTTCAATTTGACTTTTACTAACGAGACAAGGCCAAAAATGGCAATGCTTTCAAACGACGAACTGCCAGAATTGGAAATTTCTGCGATTGTACGTCAACAAAATATGAAGTCCTTGGGAAGAAACAAACAATGAGCAGTGGCACTAGGGAATGATGCCAACCCTGCTATGTCCCATCGCTAATACTTACATAAACCAAAAGCACAGACAAAGGACAACCATAATACTTACACTATCTTTCCATTGCACCAATCATGCGGCGGAAATATGTTTATTTAAATGTGTTTACCTCATTTATTCCAACTGCCCTCCTCCTGCATGGAAAGCGACACCTCATGCAACTATACGAGGATTCGCTTCCCATTCGGCCCAAATAACACCAACATACGCTGCTACCTCCTATAACACCATTCATTTCTCATATACAAAACAAAACTGACTCCAAAAGGATTTGACTCCACAACTTTAACTATAATATATATTATTAAGAAACTATAAAGATAAGAAATTATATTATTAAGAAATTATATTATTAAGATGTACTGGTCATTAGTGACACTTGTGGGAAAAGAGGAAACTATAATATATTATTAAGAAATTATAATGTATAAACTAAAGAAAAATTATTAAGGAATTGCAACATGAAGACTTAATAAAATTTACTAATCATTGATGAAGAAAAAAATGAAAATATATTATTAAAAAAATACAACATATAAATTAAATAAGATTTGATGATCATTAGAAAGGAGGAAATCACAATATATTATTAAAGAATTATAACGTATCCGCTAGATAACATTTAGCGATCATTGATCAAAAGGAAGAAACCAAATAAAAAAATTACAACGTATAAAACAGATAAAATTTACTAGACAGTATTAGTAAGAAATTTCTAACGTACAGATTTGATAAGATTTTTACTTGAGTGGTGGGAATGAAGGGAACCGAAGCAGAATCGAGAAAATACAATAAAAATAAAGTCCTCAAAATCAAAATTTGTTACTGGCTTGTTAAATTTAATTTTGTTAAAGGTTTGTGTCTGTGTAAGAGGGCACAAGATCCCAAGGATTAAGGTGCCGGTAGAGGTGGAGCCACTCTGCGCGTATTCTCCGCAAGCTTCGCCTAACTTTTGCGTACATAAAAGCTGTGCTTTCACTTCGCGTATAAGATGCCTCTCGCACAGACAAGTAGAGCGGCCACATCAAACTCTATTGATCTTTCACTGATATTTTTGCAGTGATTCTTTGCGATGTGTCCGCCTTGATTCCTCACTCGTGTCCACCTCATTATAATCATATCATTTCTTCTCATAATCAAGTTTATACGTGATCATAATACAATCACATGGAATTTGCACTTCAACTGAATGTCAATCTACGGTTTCTCAGTTTTTCAAGCCAAAGAATTCGGTTTCCAATTCCATGCAAAATGATTTACGTTCATAACCATTGCAGAACAAATCGTCTATTTTTCAAGTAGAATTATATCCAAATATGAAATTCATCGCGTGAAAAGGATCAGAGACTCTTTCTAATGAAGGCTTCTTCATGCCCTTGGTTTTTAAGGTGCGGCTTCTGATTTTTCCTGTCAGTAAATTCATAATATGAACTATAATTAAACAATTTCTTTTTTAAATCACTTTTTAAAGCAATTAATAGATTATAATTAAGAGCAATAGGTTCGATTAGAACTCGTTTTATGTAGAAAACACATTAGATTATCAGTGACATAAATATTATAGTTGATGATCTATTATCAGTGACATAAATATTGTAGTTGATGGTGTTGATAAAAATACAGCAGTAAATGAAAGAAGAAAACAGATAAAACTTAAGAAAACACACACATAAACACAACCATATTTTTAACGTGGTTCGTCAAATGACTACATCCACTTTGAACAGGGGATAGCTCTCTCTATTCAATCCAGAATCAACTTTCATACAAATATATTTGCAGCTCTCAATCTCCATCTACAGCAGCTCACAATAATAATAATCTCTCTCCTGTTCCTATAGCTCTATACATATTCCAATGCAACACTAATAAAAGCCAATACATAAAGGACCTGCGAGATATACTAATATTATCCTCAACGTAGGAGAAAATGAATGCAGTGGTTGTTACATAGTGGAGGAAATAGTGGAAGTGTCAGAAGCGATACACCAACCATGTAGAAATAAAGAAAAAGACAAAACCATTATCTACTGTCATGGATTGGGCTGCACATAACGGATACGTTACACCAACAATCTCCCAGTTGTAGTCCAATCCGAGTTGCAACATACAAAGATATCCCCCACTCATCCATTGTCATATTGTGACAGGGCCAAGAGAAACTCTGCACAACTTGAGCCCCTCCAAATCTTGTTCAAGAACACTACGAATACACCTTCTCCATTTTAAATCTGAATTAATAATTCTTTGACCACCTGCCCATTTGAATACAGGCCAAGACACACCAACAATAACATCCAATCCAGGATAAGCATTCTTGACATAACCCAACAATTTGAAAAATTCCACAAATTCTTCATACAAGCGAGTTGCTTCTTCATCCGCTCTCTTTTTCATAACCGGCTGGATGGCTGCCACCATGACAACACTTTCACCGTCACCAATGCTCTTCTCAAAGAAAACCTTGGCACCATCATCGAATAATGGATTATCATAAACCATTTTTTCCTTAGGCTTGAATAATGGATTATGATAAACCATATCTACCTCTGGATTTTTGACCTCTTCCTCAGGTTCATCTTCATCTTCACTCTCCTGGTTCCAGACTACATCCTCCTCTCCTTGGGAGGCATCCTCCTCATTTCAGGAGGAAAATTCCACAGTCTCTTCACCTGAATCCTTTTCATCTATCCAACCATCCCACCAATGAACATGGCATCTTGTTTCAAGTTGCACTTGCACATCACTTTCTACTGAATCTAAATTGTTAAGAAATTCTTCAATGATAGAATCAACTTCATTAGTTTCATCATCTGAAACTCCCACTTTAGCTTGTCTCTTCACTATATAAAAACACCTAGCTCTGGGATCAAACATCCAATCGTCTTCCATCTCTGCTCAAAACTTCTCCATGGCTCTGATACCAATTGTTGATAAAAATACAACAGTAAATGAAAGAAGAAAACAGATAAAATTGAAGAACACACATACACATAAACACAACCAGATTTTTAACGTGGTTCGTCAAATGACTACATCCACTTTGAGCAGGGGATAACCCTCTCTATTCAATCCAAAATCAACTCTCATACAAATATATTTGCAGCTCTCAATCTCCATCTACAACAACTCACAATAATAATAATCTCTCTCCTGTTCCTATAGCTCTATACATATTCCAATGCAACACTAATAAAAGCCAATACATAAAGGACCTACGAGATATGCTAATATTATCCTCAACGTGGGAGAAAATGAATGCAATGGTTGTTACATAGTGGAGGGAATAGTGGAAGTGTCAGGAGCGATACACCAACCATGTAGAAATTTAAAAAAAAGACAGAACCGTTATCTACTGTCATGGATTGGACTGCACATAATGGATACATTACACCAACAGATGGATCATTGAATGTGATTCGAAATGCTTGCAGTAGATTCTCACAATCCATATTAGTGGGGATTAGAACTCCTTTTATGTAGAAAATACTCATTTTATGTAAAAAAACTCACTCCATAATCATTGATAATCTATTATCAGTAATATAAATATTATAGTTGATGGATCATTGAATGTGATTCAAAATACTCATTTTATGTAGAAAACTCATTCCATAATCATTGATAATCTATTATCATTCCATAAATATTATAGTTGATGGATCATTGAATGTGATTCAAAATGTTGAGCATTGATTCCAGGAAAATGTAATGCCACTCCCAAACATAAATGTAAATACTGACATAGTTTTAATAAACTAATATTTAGGCTCAAGACCTAAGAAATAGTATAATACAGTTTTGCTTATCTGCTAAAGAAAAACTCTTCAAATTATTGAGGCGTATTCATCAAATATTTAATGATGAGAAATTCTAGGTGTTCTAGTAGTATTTGAGAAACATAGTTCAAATAGGCACAACGTGTAAAGATGGCATATGCTTGTTCACTGCTTGTACACTGCTTGTAGATTGCTCCAATCCCGCAGGATTCATCTCCTCAGCACGAGTTTTATAATTGCTAAATTACTTTAATGATTTCATGCGCTCAAACAAAATTTCTGCCATCATTACGTTTCACAAACTTGTAGTGCAATTCAACTTTCAATGAAAACTACTTATTAAAGAACTGGCAACTGAGAGAAAAGTAATGGTCACAAGTGACAGACACATATCAAATATCATCGAGCGTGAGAAATTATCATAAAATCACGATACAAATTACAAATCTCCATGGTGGAGAATTGAGAAACATACAAAATAGATAGTTAAACCAGTGCTGGATAAAATAGTCGACCTATTAGTCTGCACAACATCTACAAAAACAAACCCAACGAGTAATACTGCCAAAGCTTCCCATGTACTTGTGAACAAACTTGGGATTTTGGCTACCAACTTTATCGTCTTGTTATATAAGTACTTTCTACGGAGGAGCTCGTGCAAATTTATTTTGTTACCAGTCACTTTAATCCTTGCTTTCTGCAATTTCATCTGAAGTAGCACTTTTGGCTGGTTCAGCTTCCAAATCTGGCGAGTCCACCAAGTCTAGAATTTCTTCTATGGTAAGGTCCCCGCTTTCAAGACTAGACAAGCTCTCTAAATTGGTGGAGGCTGATGCTGGATGATCATGTTGTAAAGCAGAAGTAGTAGTTCCTTTCGTGGGGAAGGAATGAGTGACCATGTCTCTAAGAAATGGATCAGCCTCAGGACATGAGTGCACAGTTGCATCAGATACAGTTGAAGAGGATGCGTCAGCCATGGAATCTGCAAAAGTTACAGCAACAGTCTGACTTGTGGAAGCCAGATAACTTTTTCCCATTTTTAAAAACTGTTTTGCGTCTCCTCCATCTGGTAGTGAAGAAGAACCGTTTGTGCACTTTGTTGCTGCAGGTGCAGTTGCAGCAGCAGATGTGTCTGATCTGGGCACTTTTACACCACGGATCATCTGTTGCATACATACAACAGACAGGATCATTGCCTAATTTTAGAGAACCAAATAAAACAATGCTCTAATTCATTAAAAACGTTGTGTATCACCTGGAAAATTGTAAACACCTAAACTTATAATAATCTTAATCCAGTGCAGCAATCGTGAAAAAAATTAAAAGAACTGTCCGGTTGATAAGAGTGGAGAAGATTTACATATTTTCCAGTTTTGGTATCAGAGTATAATACAATGAAGTCCCCCTCTTGCAGGCCATTAGATCTTACAAAGTCGCCTGCGCCCACAATGCAACCATTATCATTCATTCGAAGTTTGACAAGCAGTAATATTAATGTTTATCATTCCTATGAATTTTAGCTTGAACAAATAACAGCCACCACCATTGTCGATACAGAATTTAGCTTAAGAAAATCTCCATAGGACCATTATAATCCGTTAGCAAAGTCTAGTTTAAAACAAAATGCAATCCCACCATTACCATACTTGTGCGAATTCTAGTTTAAACAAATTGAAAAAGCCACAAATTGTCATCCTTCTGCAAATTCTAGTAGGGAACAAATTAGTATTACTATAATCTTTACTTATAACAAATTCACTTCGAACAATCTATTTATGCGTCTATTTAAATCAATATTTATGAACAAACAAAATCTTCGTTATTCCCATCCTTATGCAAATCTGACCTCCAACAAACCACAGTTCAACCATTTAACTGACTACAATACCACCCTTGTCATCCATTTGCAAAGTTTAGCTCAAACAAACCAAGATACCATCATTGTAAATCACATATGCGAAGTGTAACTTCAACTAGACACAGTAGTACTATTATCATGCATATGCAAATTTCGTCTTAAGTAAATCATAAGACACCATTATCACTTATTTGCAGACTTGATATTACACAAACCATAATACCACTATGATCAATCATACGGAAATTTGAGCTAATCTAAACAGCAATATCATATTATCAACCATAAGCAAATTTTATTCTGAACAATCGACAATACAACATTTTAGTTTGAAAAAATAACAAGATCGCCATTTATTATCTATATGGAAATTTTGATTTATATAAACTACAGTATGACCATTATCGTCTCTATGCAAATTTTAGCCCAAACAAAGCACAATGACGCCATTATTATCAATGAGAAAATCGTATCTGAAAAAACACCACCATACCACCGTTGTCATTTCTAAATTATGATAAATAAAATATAGATTTGCAGAAGGGATAATTTAAACTGTATTCCCAGAAATATCTCATGCCAATATTAACTGAAAGCTTTGCTTTATTAGTAACTCTCAACAAAAAAATTGCTTAAGACGTGATTGAGGAGTTCACACCAGTATTTTCCAGCAGATACATCCTGCTCTTATTGTTGGGCCAAAACCTGCTAATACATGTAACAAATAGCATCCGTTACAGATTTATCTGACATTCACAATATATTAACCTATAACATGCATTACAAAGAAAGTACCGAATCAAGCTAAAGATTGAAACACAACCAAATTCACCTGTAACGCATGTTCCATACGTGAGACGTTACAATGTCTTCCATTGCAATGGAGATTCCATCTCTTGCCTCCAGCTCAGGAAGATGCGTTTCTGCTTCCTTCTACGCACATTATTGGAAGAACAGGAAAAACAAAATCAAGAGCATCAGCCCCAACCCTAATCTATCACAAAATAGTGCGTCTTTATTAAACCACAGCTAAACATTGTATGAGACCTTAGGCAGCACGATCCTTCCTAAGTTGCCGACGTCGCTCTGCTTGAGAACTTTCTGCAGCAAAAACTTCAAGTTCTTTTCTGGCTTCCAACCCTGCATGTCAACGTTGATAGATCAAAACGTATGTAGACACATTAAAATTACTTATATACAGTTTATCGGTGCAGCCATGAAAGTGAAAGGGTGCAACTAATTGAAAATTTAACTGGACTATAAATGTAAGATCCATTACACTAAAAGCAGTATAGTTAATTGCATTTACATTGATCTGACGGCGATCTGTTTGCAGATATGTTTGGCGTTGCTGTTGGTATTGCATGATATTGATATTGACTTGCTCCGAAGATTGACGTGATAGTGGTGATGTTGAGGCCGGCCAATGACGGCTTTGGTGGTGATGGTGATGGTGGTGAGCCATGGAACGCCTTTGACGAGCCATTCTGTTCTTTCTGGCCTCTTTAGTTGACACTGCAGGAGCACTAGAGCGGTAATTCATGTAGTCTAGCTGGGATTGTGATGTGGCAGGTGGAAAGCGGTAGTTTTCATACTGGAGCTGGTTCGGCAGCATGCAATTCATGTGTGGCCATGGAGCGCCGCCGTCAAGAGCCTGAAACATAGGCTGACACTCATGAGAGCTGGTAAAGCCAGCGCATCCTTCTAGAGGTACCCGCCTATACTTTGCAGGGTGATGAATTGTATCCATGGAAGGAGCAGGAGGAGGATTAAAGGTATTATTATTCAGTGCAGCAAACATGGAGGGGTCTGTAGGTATAGCAACTTGAGCATAGCAGCTTTGTGGTTCGAACCCATGATCCATTAGACCACCGCCATTATAGCATTGATTATATTGATCAACGAAATAGGATGGCCTGCATCCATTGAACTTCAGGTCCTGCTGAGACAGCTTTCTTTTTCTCTGCAGGTGATTGTTCTGCACCCATGCGAGAATGAGCTTGAGGAGATGCAGCATGGCTCTTTTCCCTCCACCCAATTGCTTTGCTGCGAGTTCGATGGTGGATCTTTTGAGCTTAATGCTTCTCAGATCCTCGGGAGATATGGAGTCCCTATTGGACTTCAACCACTCAAAAAACACCATTGGTAGCTCTTCGGACGGAATATTGTTATCTGCGGGGAGGAAACCGTCCAGGCCGCCTGCCGAAAAAGGATCCCACATATCGGATCCGTCCAGCAAATCCAAGTTCTGTAGCTCTTCTAAAACGTCTATTTTGTCTGCATGGTCTAGATCCGAGTATGAGTACTCTTTATTAATGTTGTTGTTGTGAGTGTCTGCAGGCTGCTGGAATGGTATAACCATGTAGCCCTGATAGGATGTAGAGGTGGCAGAATCTTGGTCTATGGGAGGCGTACTCGAAGAATGGCAATGTCTCTCCACGGCTTCGTCGCTCTTCATATTGTTCGTATTAATCCAAGAGGATGAAGAAGGAGATGATACAGAAGCAGAAGACGAAGAAGTAGACGAGCCCAGTGATGAAGAAGCCGGGGCAGCAGCAGCTGGAGCAGGAGGATCTAGATTATACTGCAACTCTCCCAAGGTGGGCAGATTAACACAGTCAAAAATCCTTGCAGCGTCCAGCAGATCATCTGCAGATGTGCATTCATAGTCTGTCCATTCGGCACCTCCTGGGCTTGGAGGAATCAAGTCCTCCGCCTTGCCCAGTTCGTTGCCTAAAAAATCAGCATCCTCAGAATTCATGGCAATCATTTCATTGCATTCTTCTGGACTCTCATCATTTCTCTCTCTTCGTATTTCTTCGGGCTCTATTTTTACTTTTGCAGCTCCTTCAATGTTTCTGTTTGCATCCTGTCCTTCAATGATTCCATTCGCTTCTGCTACTGCTACTTCACCAACATTTTGAGCGCTGCCAGTGTCCATGTCTCCTGCAGAATAACAGGAGTTATTAAGAAACGAATCCAAACAAGAAGATAAAAACGGCACCAGTCCTCACAATACAGTAATATTAACGCATTTAAGTACAACAAGAGAAAACCCACATTAAAAATCAACTGAATTTTCACCTGAGCTACTTCTAATATAGGACACAACGAATATATATTATTAATTAGTATCTGAAAGCTCCACCTGCACTCCAGAAGCTCCAGCATCAAGCATTAGCCGGTCCCATTTTCTCAAACATCAACCACTCTTTTGTCCTCCTGTCACCCTCCAAAATACTCACCCTAAAAACGAAAAGAAAAATCTCCGTCATCCCACTCGATTGTACTCACAGGAAAAGTACGCCGGCCATAGATTTCCCGGAGAAAACAGAAAGCTAAAAAGGCTACTTGTAAATGGTAATGGAGAGCTTCCTGTGCAAGTTATAAAATGAACACCCTACGCTATCCCGCGTTTATATAGACACCGTGGTCGAACCTGTGGGTCTCAAACCAATACCCTGTACACTGTATGTATATGTACAGTACACTACTATTCACAAGTCTCTTGGGGAATGGGTTTTTTTGCATCGGTAGAGCAACAGGAAGCTTGTATTCACACAACAGAGTCAAAACAAGTGTGTTTTTTTATCCAATTAATAAATTTAACAGCTACCCACGAGCCGCGGTGCCATCCGCAAATCATCTCCCTTTTGACTGGACAATCCCCCTAGTCTCGTATACGTGCCGTAGACTTCCAAACCCCTAACCTCTATTTAAACCACTCATGGTGTCAATATATACACATTGTATATACGCCCCGAAAAAGGAATGTAACAGTCTCCGTCACCACACCTGAACAAGGCGGGAGACTACCGCACGGGCCCGGATTTCGATGGACGAAAAGCAGCCAAAAAGGACAAAAGACCAAATGCAACCTCCGCAACCGGTCACTTCCCGGCGACAGTACCACCTCCAAACAAAGCATGGGGTCCCCTAAACTAAGCGGAAGTGAGTAAACTGGAGATAAATTCGGCAGACATGTTTGAGAAAAGTAAAAGTAATATAAAAAATCAGTCTGCGAGAATCGAGAAGAGCTCAGCGCGCCAGGTGAGGAGAAATTTGGTGCCATCCGTAATGGAGTGAATGGTGGCGTTTAACGGCAACTTCACCGTTTTGTCTGGATTTGTTGGCGAAACGGCGCGCCCTCATACGTGGCGCGTCCGCCATTGTTGGCACATGTGAAGATCCTTTGCCCTTGCTCTTCCCTCTTTCGATAATATAATTTAAAACCCTAAATGTATATCCTCATCTCTTTATCGCCCTAAATGTCCAAACCTAAGCACCTCTCCTCCTGTTTTGCACCAAATTCGAGGACAAGATTATCTTAACAATCGTTCCATGATCCATCTGTGACATCTCGCTGCCATTTTTCCAGATAGCGGGTGTAAATGTTGCATCATGGCTTGAAAAAGCGACCACACTCGGGCACAAACTCCAAATTTATGACTAAATCTGGCATATTTTCAATTCTCAAGTGCCAACAAACAAAAATATACAAACCATAATTTCACTCCTGCTCTTCTTCAGTAAATTTTTCGACCTTTACGTGGCGTGATACTTTCTTGGATTAACTGCCTCAATCTTGGCAATCTGCTATTCGTTTCATTGGCTAGACTTGCCACCTTTATCATATTCAGGGTTTACTTTGACTGTCTCATATATCTAGCAAGGCTTTAAACCCTGAACAACGAAATTGCTGCCATTCACCAGTCAAATGTCAGGACGCAATTGTATAGTATTTATTTATTTAGATAAGAGCATGATATATCGATCGGCGACTCACCTGTGACGTGGTTTTATCAAGGATATGTTGAAGTCGTGTAGGGGAAGGCTCCTGTTTGCAGCCTTTACAATTTGACTTCACTTCATATCTATCCAAGGAGATGCCAAACTTGCAGAGCAAGCTTCCACCTATTTCTTTCATTTTAAAACGAATTACTCATAGAAATGATAGCTGGCAATTTTGCGCTTACGCTCATTGTGATGTACAGTTGGGTGCTGGAAAGATCTAGACAGTACGTCTGCTAAGGCGGTTTAAGCTCCATTTTACTGCATCTTTTTCCTTCTTTTTAAAAATATATAGATTCACACAGAATCGTTGCCTTAAATCTCTTCTTACATTTTAAAGTATTAAACAAGTAAGCTACGGTTATATTTGTGCAGGGTTGAAAAATAAACACCTCGTTTCTTTCTCCTTTCATTTTGTATTCATTTTGATCAGGTTCTCCTTAATACAAGTATTAATGCTTAAGTGGCAAAGAGTAATTTAAGCAAAAAAGGATACTTCTCGACCTATTGTACTGAGGTAAACGTTAGTTTAGATAGGCCTCTAAGAAAAACTTACACTCTATCTAACAGTCTACATCCATAGGTCAGTATCTAACTCAGTGTTGGGAGGTTGTTCAAAATATTTTTTTATTCTTCTATCAACTAATCTTTTATGTGTTATTGCATGATCAGGTTTAAATATCTATGGATTAGTTGTTTGCTTGTTAGTTTTATTGTAAGGTAACAAAGGTGTGTGGAAATGCTTATGTTAATTTTGATAGAAATTTTATTCAAATTTTTATTCAACTGTTACAAAGATTTGAAAAAACACATGAAATAATATAATCAAAATATTAATAAAACATAATATCATGATTTTACATGGGAAAAACTTTTTCAAGAGAAAATTTATGCAATGTATTATCAAATCTTGAAACAAATCACAACACACTCGCAATGCAAGTTCTTATAAGAACCTTCAACTTATTATTTTTCTACGGATTTTGATTCAATTTTTTCAGACATAGAGGAAAAATGAATCGTCTTCAACCTAAGAAGACTTAGTTTCTCTAAAAATAACACTCCTAAAATAAATTATTTTGTGTGGAACAAGATCCCAAAGCTTGTATTTGTTCACACTATAATTATATGTGATAAAGATACATTTAGCAATCTTGTTATCCAATTTTTTCCACTTCTCTTTCGACACATGTGTATGTCATAAGAAAAAACTCTTAGATATCTAAGTGAAGGATTGTGAACTAATCATGCCTCCATTGTTGTCTTGTCAACAAGAGATTATGTAGGAGACATGTTTATTAAGTAGTAGACAGCGGATACAATTTTCACTCAAAATTTTTGCTCTAGTCCAACAACACATAGCATACTCCTAGCCTTCTCCATCAAGGTCATGTTCATTATTTTGAAACTCCATTCTATTGTGGAGAATATAGAGTTTTACTTTATCTTTGTATATTGCAATATTTACAAAATTTCAAAATCATTGAAAAAAAAAACACCACCATTATATGTCCTCAAGCACTTAATCCTCTTTTAGTCTACAACTCAGCCATTGCATTAATTTATTTGAAAAGATTGAAAAAATTCAATTAATTATTTAGAAAATAAAAATGTGTCCTCTTACTAAAATTGTCAATAAAATAAACTAATTTACCAATAGAAGAAACATCAACTAGACCAAATGGATTAGATACATAATATCTATCGATGTATGAGAACTCAAGTAAAATTAAATACGATTTTTCTTTTAACAAGGATTTTATTTTAAAGGTTCATAGATTTTTCTCTCTTATGTGAGCAAGTTTGTCATGCCATAACATGATCTTATCTACACACAATTGTGATTCAGTAGATAAAGCACCCTTGGGTACCCAAAATCCATGACCATCTACTAAAGAGGAAACTAATATTGATAAAATTATTATATTACACTCAATTGTGCATACACCAAGATGGTACAATGTACCTAATCTACTTCCTCTTACTGTCACCATAACACCTCTCATCATTTTCACACCTACTTCAAAAACTATACTTGCACACCCATAATTATTAGCTTTCTAACAAATAATAAACTTCTTGCTAGTCTTAGGATATGCAATACACCATCAAAAAAATTCACAAAAATATTTCCATGACCAACAATGTCAAGGAAAGAATTATCACCCAAATCTACCTTACCACCGTCATATTTTATATGCATACTAAACCAGTTTTGTTTTGTGTCATGTGGAACTTGATGCACCTAAGTCAATCAACCATGTAGTACAACTTGTGTGAGCGTCCATGGCTATAATAAAAGCATCTCCATCTTTCTTCTCGAACTCAAAATTAATATCTTGCTTCTTTTTCTTCTCTTATTTACAATCCTTTTGGAAGTGTCTAGATTTTTCATAGTTCTAGCATATCGCCTTGGACTTACCAAGGGATCTTGATCTCCTTTTGTTCTTGGACTTATAATAACCATGCTACTTCTCATTCTTGCCTCATTCTTTTGGTCTTCCTCAAACACTCAAATCCTCTTTGGCATTCAAAGAGACCTTCCTTCTCATTTCCTTGGAGAGTGGAGAATTGATAGCATCCTCCATCTTTAAGGTGATTGGAGTGCTTCTAATAGCCATGACTAGGCTATCTCATGAGTTTGGTAATGAACATAAGAAAGTTTGGCTTCTTACTTCCTTATCCATTTTCACCCAAACTAAGGTCAAATGAGTCACATATATATTAAAAGTTTCCATATGATTATATTTTTCCACCTTCTTTTATTCCCAAGGAAAACAACTTCTTCCTCAATAAAATATTATTTATTAGAGATTTAGTTTGATATATCTCACCCAACTTCTATCGTAACTTATTTGAAGTAGGTTCTTCATGGACATTTAACAAAATTAATCTACAAGGCACAATCTTATGAGAACTTTATCTTTTCTATCCATTAAATCATATTTTGTTGTCAAAGTTGGTGGTGTAAGAGGGTTTGTTTGGAAGCCTCACACTTCCATGCTCCGGGTCTCACCTCAGCAATCCCCTGATGTGGCTTCTTTCACCACCCAACCTTTAGGCTCTGACTCATCTACAGACACCCCTGGTCCTAGGCCAATCCCTCTGCCAACCTTTGTCAATCCTCTCAACCAACTCTTGCTACTTGACTGTTGTCCTCATTGACCCTTAATCCTTCCTAAAGGCCAATTTCACACCACACACCACTAAGTCTTTGCAGGGTTGTCAGCACACGTTATCATGCTTCCTGGATCATCATTCACCCTCATTTCTCCATCGCTTATCACAAACCCTTGGTAAGGGTTTAAAAAGGCTACAAGCCTTGAGCCTCCAATTAGATCTCCTAGCCGAGGAAGATTATGCTACTGCTCCCAACTTTTCCAAAGAAACCTGATTCTTTTTCTTGGATTCTGAATCCCTATTCCATCCTTTACAAGATTTCAAAGCCCTATTTTCTTGACTGGCCGTACACAGGACTATTCTCCTCTTTTTGCATTCTGTAGAGTTTTCTAACCAATTCTTGGTTATCCAGTAGGACTGTCAAGAAGTTTGTTTGGTTCTCCGAATGTTGGAGTCTCCTCCTTGGGTCCAAGCCTCTGTGGGACCTTCCTCCACACTTCTACCACGGGGTTTACCTTGGAGAAGTCAACCCTGCAAATGAAGTGCCTTTTAGCACTGGTTTTTGACTGTCCTAGTCGGGCACTGTCAAGCCCGCCTAGGAGCAGTTCTTTTTCATTCCTCCTGCCTTCCTAAACATTCCTACACCTACACTACATATGTACAGGGAATCTAGCTCCATTTCCCAAGCAGCCATACACTGGGTACGGTGGGAAATGAGTCTAGGACTCCATACTGGCCAGTTTTACCAGTCAAGACAGAATCCACAAGAAAACAAAACAATTAGTAAACTAAGCACCTGCAAATTACAATTTCACTCTACAAACTACTACACCATACCATAAAGCAAAGCAACTAATGCAATCTCCAAAAAAACTACAGGTCTGATCGCTCTTGATCAATCAGTTACTCAAAAACACAGAATTTCCACTAACTTTAACATTGTCCTCCATTAGTTTTTTTTTTTAATTTTCAAACCTACAAACGTTCTCCAAGCCTTCCAACCTTGCTCAATGGTCGAGGCCAACCTTAAATACATCCTCCAAAGCAGTTATGCTCGAGCCTTCATTGTCCCAAGCCGATTTTGACATTACAAACCTTATTTTGGTAAAATTCACTAAACAACCTCACCACTAACATTGAGTGTCTAACCTCAAACTTGACCACTACTGAAAGCTAACAACTACTAAATCTAACTCCTAAAGCAATGGTCCACATGACCTTATCAAAAGAAAATCAAAAACATTCCAAAACTTGCCTTTCCTAGTCATTTTCCTAGGTGTTTCCTAGAGGTGCTCCTGCACCAGTTGGATACATAGGCCTCTAGACATTATAATCCATCGCATCCCAGAGATCCTAATCAAACAATAGATTTTCCATCTATGGCTTCAACATTTTAAAACTTGTGCCTCGAAAATCATCTAACTCAATTCTCCTATATGTGCTCACTATCTCTACTATCCTATAATAATAAAAATACAAAACTCTCCACAAGCTCCCCTTCAAACCTTGATTAGCTCAAAAAACCATGTATCCAACAAATAGAACCAAAATTGGCCAAGATCTTATGCGACTTGTAAGGAAGAAAAGGTGTGCGAAAAAACTTCCTATGCTAATCTTGATAGGAAAATTATATAAATTTGTATTCAACTATTACAAATATTTGAAGAAACAAAATAAATAACATAAATAACAATAACAATAAAATAGAACATTGTGATATGTGTGGAGGAAACCCTTTCAAGAGAAAATTCCGATACTCCAAAACCTACACGATATATTATAAAATCCTATAAAAAGAGATTAAAACACAACACACTTTCAATGCAATTTATTTTATGATTCTTCACCCCAACTAAATCCTAGAGGAATTTCAACAATATTTTGCTAGCATACAAACTTACAAACTAAACTATCTCATAAAAATGACTATCTAAAAGCACAAAATTATATATATATAGTGCATGTGAGAACCTTCTAAAAGTGATTTTTCATTTTAAAATAAATAATAAAAATATAATGACATTATCATAAATATCATAATTATTTTGAGAGTTGACTTGTCCAAGTATCTCCATGTAATATGCTTCTCAAAATATCCACTTTTCACCAATCAAAAAATATTTATTCTTGGCTCTTAGTGATTTTTATCATGCAAGGTGAAGACATTGATTTTTCTAGCATTTATAAAGTTCTAAAAACTTTAATTTTATAGAATCTTCTCACCCATATCTTTTGTCAAAGGTTACTGAGACATCTCCAATTTGAGCCTCGCTTATTAGTAAATTAGTCAAACTCCCTCCACCTAACTAAGAATTTAAATTTACTACCCTTTCTAATAACAAGAATGTAAATAGAAAACATCTCTTAGACTCAACTAAGTGATCTTATTAATAGAATAGAAATTTGGAAATAAGCTTTATGTAGTTCATATTTGACTTCTAAAATTTTAAATTCAAGATAAACTCAAGTCGACTCCCTTTTTACTAGTAATTACTTATTGATTCAAGCACTAAATTTGTTAATCTATATGTTTTGTATGAAAGGATAAACCCTAGAATATATTTTTAAACATCCAAGAGAGAAAAATAATGTTCATTATCAATTATCTCATGTTTGATTATTTCCATTCCCATTAAAGATTATCAAATTTAGCTTACATCAACATCTATATATAGTGATATATTATGGCATATTACATAGCTATTTTTGTCTTTGATCTTTGTTCCAAAACCACTAAAATAAAAATAGTGGTTTAAAAATGGAGAAGATCCTCACTTGAGTAAATTCCCAAAGGTGATCATCAACACTGCCTATTTTTGCAAACAAAAGTTCTAACAACAAGGTGAAAAAATTCTAGGCATCTAAGAATACACAATTCATTTTTGTAGGCACAAATTGAATATGTTGGACAAGCTCAACTCAATGAGAATAAAAAATTAGGCAAAATAAATAGAATCTAATCATTTATCAAAGCTATAGACATTTTAGATCACAAATACCAACCTATAGCAAAGTACCTTCATAAATCCCAAGCACCTCCTCTTCCTAAACCTAGTGCAAATTATGTTCCTTCTACTCTTTCATCTCTCTTAACCTCACCTAATCTTTCTTCACTTTTTAAAACTCCTACACACCAATTTATCACTCCACATAAACCTGATCATCTCCCTCAATTCGCTCCTAGACCTAAAATTATATCCCTTTAGTCTACATTGAAACTTCCCCTTCTACCTTATCCTTATATACTTCATCCTTCACCTCTTTCTTTTCCCACAACTCCCTCTCCTAAATACTTTCTATTTCTATATAGCTCATTTCCTTCTTGAAAATTCCCCCAAACTTATTGTTACTATTATTTCTCCTATTAAATTACAAATTGTGTTCCTCTTATGTATGTCATCTGTTGTGGAGCATGTCTTCTCCACTAAGACCTCCTCATTTAAGTTCATTGCACTTATTCCTCCTTTATCTTCCATTGTAATTTCTAGTTCACTTCATCCTTTAAGGCCTCATCTTTCTCTTTATCCTCTCATACCACACTGGTTGAGTTCAAATCAAATTATTTTAAGAAGGATGACTACCTAGATGATGGTCATTTCACTAATTACATTGGTTGATTTTCTTAGCTATATTTATCATTTCATCCTTTCTCTTGGTTATGCAATTTGTTATTTTGTTCCTCCACCTTAAAGTGTGAATGACACATGCCACCTTTGTAGGTGAATTTTAACATGTAGCATAGGGGATAGTGTATATATTGTGATTTTTTCCTTTTTCTTCCATTTATACTCACATATCTCCATGTTTCATTTTTCCTCTTTTTTATTATATTTCAATACCCCTCTACATTTTGGAGATGGTGCAAATAATTAAGACGCTCTTGACTCTTTTATGTTGACCCAAATTTTATGTTTAATCTTATTTCCATTTCATCTCTTTTTTATTTATTCTCTTGTGTTTTATTCTATGTTGTAAAAACTACTTTTTTTCTTTTTTTTTCTTTATGACTTGGTGATGATGCAAACCATTAGGATATTCTTATCATTTTCATGTTAACTCAAAAATATTATTTCCATCATTTTTATTGTACCTCATTTCTTATGAAAAATGTTTTAGTGGGACTTGCTTTAGATATACTCAAGCAAGATATTGGATATTTGAATGTCTAAATTTCACATGAGAACAAGGTCACACATAAAAACATGTACATTTTATGCAAGGAGAAGAATGTATGTTGGGAAGAGATGAAATAATTTAACTTGAAAGTCTAGAGAGAATTTGATGATGAAGAAAGTTTTGCTTCGACTTGTTTCTAATGATAAATATCTATGGATGAGGAAGAATATCTCTCACACAATGTAAATTTGGAGGAAAGTGACTTATAAATTGAAAATAAATGATGGGATCATGAATAACTTAATAGATAATTTGTGTTAAGATTATTGCACATTCTATGATGTATAGAGTCTTGGTTTCAAATGGGACAATAATTTAGAATGAGAGAATAATATTGAGTTGAATTTCACATTGGAAGATACATGGATGAAGCGATTTTTGATGTAATTATAAGGAGGGTGTGCAATGGGTAAACCCACAAAAGTGGTTTACAATTCGAGTGAGGAAGGAAAAGTTGCAAAAAATGACCCCATGCAAAAATATATATTTTTTGGGGTTCGCACGGACTATTTGGTTCGAGCGAACCCATTCAATGTTGGCCCCTCATTTCCCATTCAAAAAAATCAAAGAAAAAGCTAAAGGAAAGGGGGTTCGCTTGAACCAGGGTTTGAGCGAACCCCCCTTTTCCCCCCTTCTCCCCCTTAGGCACCAAAAAAGTCCAAAATTTTGCGCTTCGAAGCTCAGGTTGAGGATGACAATGGAAGGGACTTCACAAACCCAACTGGATGATGGTATTCCTCAAAATGAGCTATCCAACAAATATAATTTTAATATGTTTTGATTTTATTATGTATTTTTTTTTTAGTTTTATTAAACATAGGTTTTTCACCGAAAATCAAGCTCTTTGTTCTGCACATGTGGAAAAATAGAAAATTATCAAAAAAATTTGAAAAATGTGAGTGCACCAGATATTGAAGTCCTTGATCCAAAATAAAATTGACATACAAAAAAATTTACGTTGTATATGGTTCGCCTATGTCTGAATTGTAATTAGTTTGACTTCGAAACTTGATTAAGGAAAAAATATTCAATAAAAAACTATAAGACCAATTGGAACTACTAGATATTGTAGTTACAAATCTAAATTTGAAAAAAATAGAATTTTATCCTTCATGGAAAAAAAGTTATGTTGTATACGGTGAGTGTCACTCCTTAAAAATGTTGTTTACTAAAAAAACTAGTTTTCAAAGGAGATGGAAAAAGAAGTGCAATTTGATTCCAAAAATTTTGAAAAATTATATATTTAGAATCTACAGACAAATTTTCACAAATCACTATTTTGCATCATCTTCAAATTCGTCATGGTCTGGCCGCTATAGCTGCCCGAAAGTGAAGATTTAGTTTTAAAAAATTATTTTAGTGTCCAGTTTGGCCAAAAATTATAAACCAGTATTGTGAGATCACCCCAATACATCATTGGGTAGACCTTGGAACTTTGATATATATGTGATTCATAATGGATAAAATAACACCTTACCCATCACAAAAGATGAGAACAAGTTTGGGTTATTATTGATGAAGGCCAAAAACAGAGCATACAAAAGAAAAGGTGATGCTTATGTCAACAAAAAAGTTTCACAAAGACGTGAAGTATTTTCAAGATTGTAGTGTACTAGTAGTAATTCTTCTATAAAAGAAATAATAGAGAATTGAGCTATGAAACTTTGAGGAGCTAAAATTTGAAGTGTTTCTAGATATAATTTTATAATTTAGTGGAGGAAGAAATACTAGGAGAATTACCACAAATAGTGTAAAACATATCACATTACCAAGATCTAATTTTTAATTCTAGTTTACCAAATAAAGCACTAAATGTGATGATCCCTGATATGAGTGTGGAATTAAATAGACAATTGGAATTTATTTATTAGAAAAAATCATCATTTAATAAATTGTGATCACTTGCATAGTGCCTTTGGTACTTGTATTGAAGGGTGAAGAATGGATAATTTGTATGTCATCAATAATCAAGTGTAGATTAGTATTGCCATAAAAGAATAACCTAATGGATTATCTCACTTGTGCTAAATAATTTTTGAATATTGGTATAAAGAGTGAATATAATTAAAAATAATAAATAAAGGGTCAATGACTGTAAGAACTCATTCAAGAAAATGAAAGATTATACAAATCGTTGGCAATACCATTTTATTTTACCAACATACTAAGAATGTTTATGAGGTTGGTCAATGAGGTTCTATATCCATCCAATTAAATTTTATGGTGTTATACTTAGATTACTTTTTAATGTTAAAAAAGATAAAGGATGAATATATTTCACACCTACGATAGGTTTTTTCAAGCCTTAAGAGTGAGAAGTTATCTGTGCACCTAAATAAATGCAACTTCGTGAAGGATGAATAAATGTAATTGTGATTAATCATATCTCAATATGGGTTATGTATAGACAGATAAATTTTGTGTGATAATTGAGTGTCCATAACCAAAGAGTGTAACGAAAGTTCAAAGTTTCCATGGGTTTGTGAGATTATATAGGAATTTTATTAGGAACTTTAGTAGTATATATGTTCACCTATTGTAGAAAGGTGGATTTGAATGGATGATTATTTTCACCATGTGTTTTTAAAATATTAAAGAAGAAAGTGAAGGAGAACCATGTTCTTGTTCTCTTTGAATTGATTTTTTTCAATTTGATTGTGGCACTAACCAAAATAATTGGCACGGTGATGAGCCAACAAGGTCAATTAATGACATTTTTAGCAAAAAAATGAATGAGGCTAGGAATAAATACTATATCATACAATGGCCATGTGTAGTGTAGGAAATTGTATACCTTTACAATTTCACACTAGGTTTGGGTCCCTTAATTTATTGGACTTAATTAAGCCTCTAATTTGCCAAAATATGCATTTCAAAAGCCTTATTTTTCCCATTTTCTGAAAGGAGAACCAATATTAAATAAATGCAATCAATATTTAAATCACTGTGGAATATGTGTTTCCTATACTTAGAGGCCAGGACCCATTCATCCATGTGGAAATGGGTCCCCTTAAAGTGCCAAGACCCATTTTAAAATGTTTTTGGCGACATTTTAATGATTCAAATTCAATTTACAATTGTCGGCTTTTGGAATCTAAAATGGGGAAATTAGATTAACACCTATAAATACATAGTCTTTTTATCATTTGATATATACAACACACATGATCAAGCATTAAGGAAAATTTCATATGAATTGAATATTCTTGTCAAGAGCATTCAAGAGCAGATTTATCAGTCATTTGTTGCAAAAATCAAGATCCTAACATTACGTCCAAGTTTATGTGTGTTCATGTCATCTTGTGAAGACTAATATGCATTGTTGATCCTAAAGCATCCAAGCATTTCAAGTATCCAAATCAAGAAAAGAAAAGAAAGATCCAATTCCTTTGGAGAGATGTGTTTGACTTCAATCCTCTAAGGGAAGCCATTGAAGGGTGGTGAGTTGTAGAAAGCATTGTCCATTCATCATTTCCTTCCTTTTTCATTATCTTTCTATCAAGGTTTAATTACCAAACTTGGGGTTTGACCAAGGCAAATCCCCATACAAACAAAACATTTTCCCTCTTTATGTATGTGTAGATTGCATATTGATGAAGAATTGAAGAGATCTTAAAGGAGAAATTTTGCATTGTTGCATAATTTTTCATCATTTTTATCAAGCCACGAAAACTAAGTTATATTTCTAAATTTTTGATAGTGGGACCTGTGTTAAACAGAAGCCAAGATCCAACATCAGAGGACTGTCAAAAGTTATTTTGGAAGCCCTAAAAAGGACCCATTCACCTAGGGGTGAACTAGTCCCTTAGCATCTCTCAAAAATATAGCTTTTGATGACAAGTACATGCCATCAGACCCTTCTTAGATATGCCTGCAAACTGTCAATTCCATTTTTTTACATTCTGAAAATCTACATTTTAGGTATTAGGTCTTGTTGTTCATTTATTTGCACCATTTCAAATTATTTCATTTTATTTTTAGATCTTTCCCATTGTCCTAAGGACTGATATCCAAGTCTAATTGACTCACTATTGAGGTTGAAAGTCAATCTTTACAACTTGTGATCTCTTTCCTAATGAAATCCATGGGGAAAGACACTTATTGAGATTCCTAAGTTTCACAAGTTCACCAACAATTATAAAACCCTTTGGGATCCCTTTCCCCACATTTCCCTTTTGAGAAAGAACCTAATCAATTTACCTCCCATTAGACCTCTTAATACCACTAAGCCTTTACCTTCAAACTATAACCCAAATATTTGTTGCCAATATCATTGAAAATGGACATGATACAGAACGATGTAGGGATCTAAAACATCTAATGCAAGTCCTCATTGATTTTAATCACATCTAGTTGGGAAATATTAATGATCAAGGAAATAAGTTTGTTGTCCCACCCAACCAAAATTTAAAAATCTTTACTAATCCAATGCCAAACCATTCCATCTCATTTGTAAAAACTAGTGATGATAACAAGAATAATGTGATGAATGTTGACAAGATACAAGATATAACTAATGATGATAAGAGTGATAATGGGGACGATCTACATGCCATTATTAGACTCGTTGACATTCAACCTCGATCGTAAGGGCCAAACCAACTTATCTCTTGACATTGCTTTCTCAAATAGTGATATAATTAAACATGCACCTAATGGTCCTCTTTGTATAGCCAAAAGAATCAATGGAAAGCCTACAAATGGGCTATTAATTGATCCCGTGTGTGGAGAGAATGTGATCACTGAGGAATTATTATTTGTGCATGAAATTTACCAATATTTTTATGAACAATCGAAAGCATGGATCAAAACACATGATGGTTTTACTTACCCTACGATAGGTTTCATCACTCTTCCATTAAAATTTTGATCAAAAAATTTGAATGTATCCTTTTCCATCATCCCGGCATCAGATCAATTTCATGTGAAGTTAGGCTATCCATGGTTATTCTCCAGGAATTTCGTCCCATCGATCATTCACAAGCTCTTGAAATTTCCATTTGACAACCAATTTTTTATAGTACATCATAGTGGATTTAATCCTTTGTCTCCCTGTGGGAACTTTTTATTGGATTTCTTTTGGCATGAACCTATGGAACCTATTGCACTTGTTAAGGATTTCTTCTTTAAATCATATCAAAAGTTCAAAGAAAAGTGTATAGAAGAGTTATCCCTTGCCAATATCCCACTTGAAACCAAAAGATCTATAGTTGTTCCTTCCATTGGGTGATCCCACAATAGTGGTTTATAATTTTTGGCCAAACTGGACACTGAAATTATTATTTTTAACTAAATCTTCACATTCGGGAACCTATAGTGGCTAAACCGTGAGGAATTTGAAGATGATGCAAACTAGAGTCTCATCAAATTTTATCTGTAGATTCTAAAAATATTTTTTTCAAAATTTTTGGAATCAGATTGCACTTCTTTTTCCATCTCCCACAAAAACTGGTTTTTTTCAGAAAACAACATTTTAAAAAAGTGACGCTCACCGTATACAACATAACTTTTTTTGTATGAAGGATAAAATTCTATTTTTTTTGAATTTAGATTTGTAACTATGGTATCTAGTATTTTCATTTGGTCTCATAGTTTTTTATTGAATATTTTTTCCTTAATCAAGTTTTGAAGTCAAACCAATTGCAATTCAGACATAGGCGGACTGTATACAACATAACTTTTTATGTATGTATCGAAATTCAATTTTATTTTTTTTAATGGATCAAGGACATTAATACCCAGCACGAACATATTTTTTAAAAAATTATTGTGATAATCTGCTATTTTTCCACATGTGCAAAACAGAGAGCTTGATTTTCAATGAAAAACCTATGTTTAATAAATCTAAAAAAACATATACATAATAAAACCAAAATATATTAAAATTATATTCTTTGGATAGCTCGTTCTAAGGAATATCTTATTCTAGTTGGGTTTGTGAAGATTCCTCCATTTTCATCCTCAACCCGAGCTCCGAAGTGCCAAAATTTAGGTTTTTTTTGTGTCTAAGATGGGGGATGAGGGATAAAGGGGGTTCGTACAAACCCATAGGGGTTCAGGTGAACCTCTAGGGGTTTGCTTGAACCAAGGTTCGAGTGAACCCTGGTTCAATCGAACCCCTTCAAATAGGTTCACTTGAACCCCTTTCCTATGCATTTTTTTGGTTTTTTTTTACGGCCAAGATTCAAAGGGGTTCACTCGAACCCTTGTTCGGGCAAACCCCTTATTGGTTCGATTGAACCAATAGGTTCGTATGAACCCCTAAAATCACTTTTTTTGCCTTGGGGTCATTTTTTGTGAGTTTTCCTTCCTCACCTGAATTGTAAACCACTATTGTGGCTTCACCCCACTCCAATTGTTGTGGATGAACCTATGCTTGAACCAAAATAAACTAAGTATGATGAGTTATTTATCCACCTATATCCTACAAGAGACCAAGAGATAACCATATAATTCCATTTGTGCCTCGTAAAACCAAACAATTTTATAAACCTAAAGAGAAAGTGGTTTCCCAACCTGTGAAGGTCCCTTTTGTTCCTCCCCTAAGGGAAGAAAAGAGATCGATGGTTGATAAACCTGCTCCTACACCGTCACAACTTGAAAACCATGCAAGAAGAAATTGAAATGCTAAAGAGTGTAGGCATAGACATCATGTTATTGTTCATCAATTAGAAGAGAAGAATAAACCAATAATCCAAGATCAACAACCAACTCAAACAAAGATTGATGATTCTCCACCTTTTCCACAACATAAAAATTCTCTAGCTCCACCACAACAGAAACTTGAACATACAATGGACATTATCATTATACCTCATGTTGTGATTAACTTGGATGATGATGATGAGATTTCTAAAATTGATGAAGTGCATAATGAATTGAATTTATTATTTTCCACTTCTATGAATTTAGATGGGAGCAACCGTGTTGATCCTCTTAATAAGAGTGACCCACCATGTTTTGAACTTGGTGATTGTCCTAGTATGTCACTTGTTTTAGTCCCTTTGGGTAGTTATCCACCTTTCATATATGATGAGAAAGATTGGGATGTGGAAAACCTACTTTAGGTTGGCTCGCATGTGACATACTTTCTTTCTTTTCTTCTTATGTTCTTTGTGATTGTTGGGAAATTATACCTCAACATTTTGGCTTATTCCTTTCGGACTTGGTGTTTTCCTTCATGTTTTGGCCTTTACCGCGGTGGTCTGGCTTGGTCTTGGCGGTGTCTGTCTGGCGATTACTGCCTTACCACGCGTGGTGATTTCTCTCACCGCTGTGGCGTGGTAAGGCCGCCTACAGCCTGCCTTGGCGGTTACCACCTTACCGCGCGCAGTGAATTCTCTCACCATGTTGGTGCGATGAGTTCTCTCACCGCAGTGGTGCGGTAAGGCCGCCAGCGGCCTTGCTCGGCGGTTACCTCCACACCACTAGCAATGGTCCCTCTCACCGCAGTGGGCTCGGCAGTTACTGCCATACTGCAGGCGGTGGGTCCTCTCACCGCGGTGAGATCACCAGCGATCGGCCTGGCGATTACCACCACACTGCAGGATGGCATTGGAGGGTCAATGGTAGCATGGTGGAGATGGCGGTCAGTGCAGGCAGATACCGCCATACCACGGTAAGGCTCGGGTGGCTTAGTGGTAGCACGATGAAGTCAGTGTCTGGGCTTAGTGATGTCGTGGGGTGAGCTCACCACCTTACTGTGCCATGAGTCAAACTGGAGCATGGTAGCACAGTGGAAACTTGTGTGAGCTCAGGCGAGCTCACGGCCATACTGTGAGGTGACTCAGACAGGGGCACAGTAGTGCGGTGGAGTTAGGGTGTGAGCCCGGATGGGTTACCACCATACCGCGAGGCGAGTCCGACAGGGCAGTGGTAGCGAGGTAGATGGTTGGGTGAGCTCGGGCAAGCTCACTATTGTACCGCGGCTAGGTCATGTGGGCTCAACGATAACGCAGTAGGAGCTCGGATGAGCTTGGAACTCGGTTGACCGAGTTGGATAGGTTTGACTGACGGTCAAAGGCAACGAACGAATAGAAATGCAACACGTGGCTCAAGGTCAGGATGTTGATTGGCTAGGTGCCAAAATAGTGTTTGACAGTTATTGCAGGCCAAGTTTTCAACTGAAGACAGGACCCGATTTGGGCAAGGAATTGAATGCCTGGGCAGCCCGATGCAAGAAGATCTGTCAGTAATATCCTGAGGATAGTTGATCATTTGAAAAGGCAGGACAGGTTGGTGCACGGTAAGAGATTAAGTAATCTCGTGTGCTCGTAGAAGAGAAGATGAGCGATTTGAGTGAGAGGCAGAGAGTGTTCAAACAGTCCTAACTATGAACACTTTGTCTCTCAGTTCTACGAAGATGTGAACCTGTGGAGGCCAAGAGGGTGGGTTGGTCGTGAGGCTAGCTATGGCAGTCATTTATGAGGAGCTTAAGGGAATCTACACAGTATGTCATGAGGACATTGTAACTGTGTGAAGATTCCATTTTGTGTTGCCTGTATTATTCTCCAGATGGACAAGATGTATTCTCCTGAAGAGCATAGCTCTGGTTTTGTATTGTAACCATTTTAGTTACTGAATAATGCATATGAGCTGAGTGTTTTGGAGGGTGGGGTTTTTTACTCGAAAGGGTTTTCCCCACGTAAATATGTGTGTTCATATTTTTGTCTTTCATGGTTGTTTGATTTTGCAAACTGAATATGTGCTTGTGTTGAATCTGTTATTTGTCAAGCATTTACTTTTCTCAAAGGATCAATGGGGGATCAACTATTCCTGCTTTCGCTTTATGGAAAATTTGTTTGTGTCTTTGTTGTGATTTAAATGAAAATCACTAAGGCACTACTGTCTTAGACATGTTCTATGATGACAGAACTGACTATGTATCCCCAATAGTGATTGCATGTACATAATGTGATCCCTCGTATCATGATTCTTGGTGTGTCATTATGTTTGTGAGCTTTCTTTGTATGACCCTTGTTACTTCACTGGTGTAAGGATACAAAGGAATCGGATCTATCATGGCATTCTTCTATTTGTATTTGCATTCTATTATCTATCATAAACATTATCTTTTCTTTTGTCTAGCGTTTTCGTTTAAGGGATGATGCAAGGTGTTGATACATCTAGGTCTCTTCCATGTTGACCCAAAATATTTTCTTTTCTCTCACTCTCTATGTGTCATTCTTTCTTTGTGTTTGTTGTTTTATGAGTATTTTGGGGAATGATGACAGTTTTGAGTTCTATTATGTCACTGTAGCAAAGACATACGCTGACCCCAAATTCATGGATCCCTTATGAGTTATCTTTTGAGATTTCATGTCCAGTGGCAACCCTTCTTCATGAAGAATCTTTATTTAGAAACATATCATTGGCATAGGGCTTTCCAAATAGTCTCTCATTCCCCTTTTATCAATTGGAATTTATCATTTCTACTTTACATTAATTGCTCACAACATGGTGTTTAGCAATTCCTTTAAAATGGGGGCATACATTGGCATTATTTCATTTTGGCATTTACACCTCCTAAGGTGAGTTTCATTTTCAGTTTGACATTTTGCTTCACTTTTGTTCACATGAGTTGAACTTAGTGTAGTGTTAGAATAGCGCGTTGATCATTTTGTGGCACCTTATCAAAGTTATCAAGGAGTATAACTTTTGGTATGGTTGAAATATGAGTACATATTTTGTGATAACTTTTCCCATCATTTTGACTGACCCCAAATTCGTGGATCCCTTATGAGTTATCTTTTGAGATTTCATGTGGTGGCAACCCTTCTTCATGAAGAAACTTTATTTGGAAACATATCTTTGGCATAGGGCTTTCCAAATAATCTCTCATTCCCCTTTTATCAATTGTAAATTATCATTTCTACCTTAAATTAATTGCTCACAACATGATGTTTATCAATTCCTTTAAAGTGGGGGCATACATTGGCATTATTTCATTTTGGCATTTACACCTCCTAAGGTGAGTTTCATTTTCAGTTTGACATTTTTCTTTACTTTCGTTCACAGGAGTCGAACTTAGTATAGTGTTAGCATAGCACATTGATCATTTTGTGGCACCTTATCAAATTTATTAGGGAGTATAAATTTTGGTATGGTTGAAATATGAGTACACATTTTATGATGAATTTTCCCATCTGCCACCTTTTTATGGGTACACACCTTGTGATGACCTAGTGTGTGTTTCTCATATTTTTGCCTTTAGGGCTCACCTAGTGTATATTGGACTGCACTAGCCCTTGTGAGCATATTTTATGGACAAAGAGCTAAGGATTGATCCATATTTTTTAATTTTTGCATTGAATTTGACATTGCATGCTTGTGTATCTTTTCTTGATGCACATATCTTACATGCATGTTTTTCCTTTGTGCTTGTGTTGGTTTGAAATGGGATCTTCGATCCTAGGGGCTTGATCATCCTTCTCGAACTTTTTCATCCTATCTCATTAACATTTATGCACCTAGACCCCTCTTGAAACATGTTTATCTACTTTAGTGTTATTCCTAGCGTAAGTTCATACTCTCACTAAATTTGGGGCTAAATGTAGTGTAGGAAATTGTATACCTTTACAATTTCACACTGTTTGGGTCCCTTAATTTATTGGAGAAGTAATTAAGCTTCTAATTTTCCAAATCATGCATTCCAAAGCCTTATTTTTCTTATTTTTCGGCAGGAAAGCCAACACTAAATAGATACAATCAATAATTAAATCACCATGGAATATGTGTGTCCTAGACTTATAGGTTAGGATCCATTCTCCCATGGGCGAATGGGTCCCCTTTAAGTGCCAAGACCCATTTTAAAATATGTTTTTGGCAGTATTTTAATGATTCAAATTCAACTTTCAATTGTCGTATTTTAGAATCTATTTTTTCAGAAATTAGATAAACACCTATAAATACATAGTCTTTTTATCATTTGAAATCTAACAACATGCATGATCTAGCATTAAGGAAAATTTCATATGAGAAAATATTCTTTTCAAGAGCATTCAAGAGCAAATTTATTAGTCATTTTTTGCAGCAATCAAGATCCTAACATCATGTCCAAGTTTATGTGTGTTCATGTCATCTTGTGAAGGCTGGTATACATTGTTGATCCTAAAGCATCCAAGCATTTCAAGTATCAAAATCAATCAAGCAAAGCAAGATCTAATTCTCTTGGAGAGATGTGTTCGACTTCAGTCCTCTAAGGGAAGCCATTTTAAGGGTGACTTGAGTTGTAGCAAGCATTTTTCATTCATCATTTCCTTCCTTTTTCATTATCTTTCTATTAAGGTTTAATTACCAAAATTGGGGTTTGACCAAGGAAAACCCCCATACAAACAAAAAAAATCCCTCTTTGGGTATGTGCACATTATAGGTTGATGAAGAATTGAAGAGATCTTAAAGGAGAAATGTTTCATTGTTGCATAAGTTGCAATCATTGTTGTCAAGCCATGAAAACTAAGTTGCAAAATATATTTACAACTTTCCAATGGTGGGGCTTGTGTCAAACAAAAGCCAAGATCTAGCATCAGATGACTGTCAAAAGCTATTTTGGAAGCCCTAACAAGGACCCATTCATGCAGGGGTGAACTAGTCCCTTGGTATCTCTCAAAAATAGATTTTGGTGACAGGTACATGCCATCAAACCTTTCTCAGATCTGCCCACAAACTTTTAGTTTTGTTTTTGTACATTTTAAAATCTTTACTTTAGGTATTAGGTCTTGTTGTTCATTTAATTTGATCATTTCAAATCATTTCAGTTTAGTTTCATATCTTTCCTATTATCCTAAGGACTAAGATCCAGGTTTGATTGACTCGCCATTGAGTTTGAAAGTTAATCTTTACACCTTGTGATCTCTTTCCTAATGAAATCCCTAGGGAAAGACGCTTATTGAGATTCCTAAGTTTTATAAACACCAACAATTATAAAACCCTTAGGGGTCCCTTTCCCCACAATTCACCATGAAGAAATGAATTTCACTAATATTTAGGTGAATTTTATCCAACAATATATGATATGGTAGATTATCTATAGAGTTATTATTTTATGAAGAATAGAGTTGATGCAACCAAAAAAATTGTGCACCTTGTGTAGAAGGAAATAATCACTATCCATAATGATTGTAATACTAGTGAGCATGTATGAAATGAAGGATTTGTATGGTGCATGTCTTTTTTTTTCAGAATCATGGTGAACATGTATGGATCCTTGATTTGGAGATAGATACCCATATGAATTTTTTTTGTATTTAAGAGGAATACCTCTTTAGGAATCAATAGTTTTGTATTCTATGCAATTCAATGAAAGAAAATATCATTTAAGAGTTACATAGCGGTGGAATGTAAGGGAATTTTGACACATATAATACGAATTCTATGTTAGAGAGATATTATTTGCTAGTTTTTTGTAGGGATGTGATAATGTTTATAAAAAGATGTAGGAAATGCCAAGTTGTGAAGGAAGTTTCTTAAAAACCTAGTTTGTATAAGTCATTGTACATACAAAATAATCCATGAGAGTAAATATATATGTATTTTACCTTTAGATTATATTAAACCTAGAGATTCAATTTAGTTTTATCTTTATATTGCTAGACATATTTTATAAACTCTAGTGCATTTCATTCTTTATTAGAATTTGAATGATGCTTCTAGGATAGATAGTTTATTTTTCAAGGAGATAGTTAAAGATTGGATAGGTTCTATATTATTAATTTAGATGGGGATACTAAGTTTCTTAGTCATTTTTGGTAGACAATGTGGGAGATGTTGGACATGCAATTGAAATATATTTTTACATACCATTCTTAGATAGATGGTCAAATAGATGCCATTTGAAGTCTTGATAATATTTTCATGTGTTTAGTGGGAGTAAAATCCACACAATAGGAATCTATGTCAATACAGATAGAGTTTACATATAAAAATTCAATAAACTAATTTATTGAAAGGAAACCATTGTATATGGTGTATCTCCAAAGTGTGTCACAATATTATTGAATATTGAAGGTGATAATTGAATTGGCGTAGAAGTAGAGGAATTTGTATAGTATGTAAAACAAGTTCATGTAAGATTCAAGAAATAAGTGGACGAAAGTAGCACAACATACAAGTTGCATGTAGAAAAGTATCAAAGAGTAAACTTACTTTGAGGGCTCAGATTTATTCATAGTTGATCTATGGAAAGAATGGTTCTCATATTGAACTTTAAACAAATTGAAACCCAAGAATATTAATTCTTATAATATTTTGTGCAAGTTCTTAAAAATGTGTAGGATACTAAGTTACTTGAGATATTGGATATTTATTTTATATCCATTGTGTGATATGTGCATTCCTCCTGTACAATTGATCTTAAATATAGTGTGCAAAAATGTGAATAATTCAAATGGAAAATATAAATTCTAGAAAATTAGCAAGATTAAATTATGTATATATTTTCAATAAGTACATTAAAAAGAAGGATTTGTGGAATAAATATAAATAATTCCTCATTCATCAAAAGTATAAAGGATTAGAATTAAACTCATGCAATGTTGAATCATAAATAGTATAACTTGGGTGGCTTAATTATATTTTTTTATGATCCTAGATTTGAGTGCTTAGCTCAATTTTTTGTTACCTAGGGTGTATTGTACGATCATCTTAGGAGTGGTGCAATCTTGCATCACCCAAAAATATTTTTTGGGGTATAATTTTTGTTTGCACAAGAAAAAAATTGTTCGTTGTGTTTGTGTAAGTTATTGGTTCATGCATTGTTTTCTTTGTTTAAAGGTTAATATGGTGAGCTAAATGGTGTTGAGTTTTATAATTATCTACATAAATTATTTTCATGCATGATTGGTTACTATGCACACTTATTCTTGAAGAATCTAATGTTTACTTAGTCATGGATTGTTAGGTTTTTGTACATTATTATTCTTGTGCATTCTTGTTGGTATTTTGACATTCAAATTGGTTGTTGTCTTGTTAATGTGTTGAATATTGGAAACTATTGATTGCTCATTTGCTTAGAAGTTTAAATCATTTCTTTGGGAAAGTTAGTTATCTTAGTGGACAAAAATTACCTTTTCAAGTTTTTGTTTGAGCAAGAATTTGATGAAAAATATGTATATTTGTATTGTATAAAATGGTAGAGGTATCAACAATTTGAGGGTTTTTGTTGATGACATTCTAAGGGTTGGTCATTTGTTGAGAGTAGACAAATTTTTGGTTGATTATTTGTTAGATTCACATATTAATATTCTTTGTAACTTGTCTTGTAATCTATTGAGAATGCATAGCCATATTTTGTGATAACATTAGTATTAATTTAATAATGGTGTTAATTTTTTATACATATTATTTTGTATATTCTATTGTGTATTATATTTATATTGTAATTGTTTGTCCATTTGACCCATTATTATCATTGCATGAATTTCCAAAATAGATTTCAATTTTATTATATTTATAAGACCCAACATTTATGACCCTATATGCACTCTCTTATATTTTATATTATTTATAGTTTAGAGATGTATCTCAGTCATTGTTTTTATTGGTAATTTTTAACTCTAAAATTAGTTTACTTGATTATGTTATTGACTTGATTTTAATCTATGTGGATGCTTATTTGATTTATATTTATTGTGTTCATAAATCATTATTAATCATAGGTCATGCTTATTACTTCAATATTTTATTTAAATGATATTAATGATTCCTCATTGTGATTGTGATTTTAATTCTATGAATTGTTGAGTATATTTTAGATATATGAATTATGGATTTTTTCATGTTTTCTTATTATTGCTTTGATTAGATAAAATTATTATATCTTATAATGGTATATTTGAGATCCATTGGTTAAATTTTGTCACCCTCATGCTCTACTATCAATCATGATAATTTTTTCATGTGAGATATAATTTAAGATTGAAAATGTGGTAACGGAAAAAGTATCCCTCTACTTTTCCTTCCTTGTTTGGGCCCTCCTTGTTAAATTAAGCATAATTTTGCCTTGATTTAGTGTTGTAATGTGTTTAACACATTCGCATTAGGTCTTTGGCCCTTGTGAGCTAAATGAACTTAGTTGTACCTTATTTAGGGTGTTGTAAAGTGTTATTCCACACTTTCACGCTAATCTATGGTTTTCATAATTAATTGGGCTTCTTTATGCCTTATTTTGTATCCACAAGCCTTAATTAATGCATCTTTTTGAGGATAATCCTAACATAAACCAACATCCAATCATAATTCATGTATTTTTAGTTTGTGTGGCCCAAATTTAGTGATTTGGGACTCATACACCACCTTGGGCGTATGGATCCCACCTAGGTTTTGAGGCCCCGATCCTAATTTCACATGAATCTAAGAAATTTTGAAAATGTGTCCCATAATTAATGCCTAATGGGACTCATACGCCACTTCTAGTGTATGAGTCATGTGTGGTCCAAAATCAAATTTAATTAAAATTCTTGATGGGATTTTATCCTCCTAGATATGATGTCATCTTGTAGTGTTGTAATTTTGAGAAATTTGGCATAAACAAGTATAAATACAAGGTTATTTCACTCATTTTCTCCTAAGATTTCAAGTGTTCATGCATTCTAGCAAAATTTGAGTCCACAAGAGAATTCAAGCATTCACAAGAGCATTCAAGAGTCTTCAAGAGTTGATTATCAAGTTTTTTGGAGCATAATTCAAGTATCAAGCATCATGTCAAATTCATCATGCATCATGTTTGTTTTTGAGATAACAATTGTGATGTATGGCTTCATGATTCAAGCTAGCATTCAATTCAAGATCTTCAACATTCAAGCAAGAGTCAAGATCTACATCCATTGGAGCCACTTCATACATGTTTGTAACACTTTATTGCTAGAGTTTGGTGAGTTGTAGCATTGCATGTTGTTCATGAACCATTCCTTCATTTCATTACTAGGTTTGATTACCAAAATGGGGTTTGACCAAGCCAAACCCATTTCCACAAACAAAACAACATTTTCCCCTCCCTTTAGTGTGTGATTTGTAGATCTAGGTTGAAAAAATATTGAAGAGAAATTTTTGATAGATTTTCTAAAGTGTTCAAAGTTGTCACCTTGCATTGGAGATCATTAAAAGACAACTACAAGTTGCAAATCAGAGATTTAAACCCAAAAATCAAGTGGAAAAGATAGATCAAAGATTGAAGAGCATATTCAAAATTAGAATTTCCAGAAAAGCCTAACTAGATTGATACGCCACTTCTGATGTATGAGTCCAATTATAGTGAAATTTGAAGTTTTTAGGAGTTCAAGACGTATCTCTACCAGATTTTTGTTCCTGCCTAGAAACCCTAATCTAGGACTAAATTTCCTAGACTGGCATATGAGTCTTATCAAACATTAATTTTAGTGTTTTCAACATTTCAAGTCTTCATTCAAGCCTCTACAGATTCCTAGGTGCACACCTCTAATTTCACAGCTTTCTATTTTGATTTACACACTTTTCTAGGTTATATAATGAAGTTTTGCATTGCAATAAGTTTCATAATTAGGTATTGCATTTCATTAGTCTTTCCAAGCCTTAGCTTTGTGGTGAACCCTCTTGTATTCATTAATCAGACCCTAGGGCATCCCTATTGTAGATCTCTTTCCCCTTTACATCCTTGGATTAAGATCTCTACGGTTTCCTTGAGTGAAACTTGAGTGAAATGGGAGGAGCCCTATCTCTTCAAGGATAGAAACCCTTTCTCTTCCCATTTCCATTGTTTCATTTTGGTGAACCTTCATTTAGAACATCTTAATTCTTATTTGGAGTGTATTATCATCCTAGATTTAGCTTGCATTAACATTCCATTGCATTTTGCATTAGTTAATTGGCATTCTAGGGTTTCTAATTCTTGCATTAGTGAAAGTTCATATAGGTTACATTTTTGCATCTTACATCATTGAATTTCATCTAAAATCTGCATTTACATTTAGTCTACAAATCATTCAAACCAAAAAGCATAAAAAATCACTTAAAATTTTCTAAAGTTTGTGAAAAAAACCCTCACTGGGACTCATATGCCCCTTTGGGCGATTTAGTCCCAGTGTAGATTTTAAATTGCATTTTCCAAAATTCGAAACTCTATTTGTGTGATCTTGTTTTCTATTGATAACTTTTTGTTTCAATTTATAGAGTTTCTATTTCATTGCATTTAGATTAATTTCATTTCAATTGTATGTACATCCATCTTGCATTTAGTATCCCTTGCATGAGATTTTCTACTTGGTGTCCCATTGCTAATACTATAGTGAGATGAATTTCAAGACTCATGTCTATATAGGAGAGAATTTTCACCCCTAACGCAAATTCCCCCTTTACCCTTCCTCACTTTAGAAAACCAAATTTGGAGGCTTAATTCCACATAAGCCTGTTGTCCTCATTCCACTTGGCGCCTATTTTGAGCGTCGGTGGAGGAATAATTGTTGAGGATGCTCGCACAGAGCACATACGTCCTTGGAAAAATCCTTCGACAGGAGCCTGCAAAGGCATTACACTTCCCATTGGAAGTCGACTTGTAATGCCCTCTTCTGCTGATCGACTCGAATATGGTTGTTTTCTTCATTCCTCCTTCAAATTTACTCACTCTCATTCCATTTCATCCTCTTAGACAATCTCATCTACAGATTCAAGCATTCACTTCAAGCATTCAAGCACATTCTTGCACTCCATAGCAGCAATTCCATCACTCCATCAACTCAATAGAGCAAGTGTGGAACAACACCATTGCAACAAAGGCTTGAGTTCCTCTCATTTTCTCCCCCATTAGCCTTGAGTGCTCTTGCTAGAGGTTGTAAGCTTCCTACTCCTCTTCTCTATTACTTGGTTGAGTAAGCTCATTACTGTTTTGTAGTGTTTTAGTGTTCTTTGCTTGCATTTCCTTGTTTATCGTATTATTTCTATATCATTGTAAACAAGGTTGTCCATGGAGGTGGAAACACCAAAATGGGGGTCTGACTGAGGCAGACCCCTATACAACCCCCCCAACAATTTCTCTCTTTGTTGTGTGTAGGTGGACATGTTTCGTGGAACTAGCTGGCGAACAAGCTTTTATGTGAGATCATCCTTGTCACCCTTGCATTGATCTACTTGTTTTATCATATTCATTTATATGTCTCTTACTTCATAGTATTATTTTTTTTGCTTAGAAATCATTAACTAGGCCGTTAGTTTATTTTCTAGTGTTTAGACCTTGTCTTTTTTGTTCTCTAGCCATATGGACACCAGTGCACCTGAGAGATGCAAGTGCACTACGCTATCATCCCAAAATCGTGCTTCTATCCTCTAACAAAGAGCTATCTGAGACACAACGTTGACCCTGAAAACTGACTCGCCTAGTCCCCTCTCAAATATTTGGTCTGTAAAGTGATAGAAGGATCTTATAGTCTTCATCATTCTCATCCCGCGTTTTCTAACACTTCCTTAAACTGAGTTAAGTTAGGGCAGCTTGCTGCTCTTAGCCCTCCATGACCTGGGGCCTTGACGTGGTTGGTCCCCCTCTCTTACATTTTTGGTGAACTTGACATGAACCATTTTGGTTCTATTTTATGATACTAGAAGTTCCTTTCCTCGTATCCTAAGAGTGTTGTAGGTGTGAGTGTTGTGAGGCCTTCACCTCGCAACCCAACCTACGACCCCTAGTAGGTGTAGTTGGAAGGTTCCAAAAGTTTCATGTAACGAAACCTGAATTGGGTCACTGTCTTATCTTGTAACCCTTAGGAGGTTCTATGGAAGTAACGTTTAGCGTATAGGATGGCCTCTTTCCTACATCAACCTATTCCCTCTGTGCAGCCTATGAGAAATGGTACTGGTATAACCTTCACTTCACAAGACCTGTCAATGGGCTTTAATAGAGAACCATCTCCTCTCTACATTCCTGCAAGGATAAAAGGAAACGTTGATGTTCTCATTGATCCGACATCTAAAGTGAATATTATAACTAAGGAGATCATGCTAATCAACTTCCTACATAAGGATGGATATGATGCACCTATGAGTATCATTTGCACGCACGATAGACTTTTCGTACCCCCTATAGGTAGTATTGTCCTATCGGTTCTCATCGGAACTAAGTCTATAAACATTATGTTTGACATTATCTTGAGATCTAAACTCTTCAGAGTGAAGTTGGGTATCCCCTAGCTAATAGTTATGAATGTAGTTCCTTCGGTTGTGCATAAGTGTCTGAAATTCACTCATGTGGGTTCTGTGCATATGATCCACGACACCAGATACAGAACCATCATTTTCTCATGGTAGTTACTCTTTATATTACTTTTAGCCTGCACTTATTGGTCATCTCCTACCCAGGAAGAACCTCTTGTATCCCATTTATCAAAATTACAAGAAAGGGCACTCTAGACCGAAAATGAGATACCCTCCTTCACCTTATACTATTTCACGCAAGGCTTTCTTGAAAGTTGAAAGTGATGCCACCAAGGTGCATAGAAGGGAAGAAGAGAAGCAGACTCAAGATCCTCCTTCCTCCTCTTTAGTTGTTCAGCCTGATGCTTCCACTTGCTTTTCTATGGTACCATCTGCTTCTATCTCACGTTCGTGAGAGAATCCCATGGTGCCCGCTTGGTGAAGATCCATGCATCTCGCGTTCAAGCTTCATGTCCTACCTACAAATCCTAGGCCCGTTTGATACGGTAGGAAAAAATCCCCCCGTGGGGAATCCTCTACGTCTTGGCCTTCGCGGCCTCCTACCACCCCTACTTCTAAGGTAGTGAATGGGAAGAGGCACATTGTTGAGGCATTAGAGCCGACTCCCCCCACTGTCTCTGACCTATCCCTCTTGCTCTCATGCAAGATCATATCCCTCCACTGGAAACGGTTGTGGGCGACACTCCCATGACTAAGCAGGAGCTTTTTGTTCCTTCATAATCTTTGGCCTCTAGTTCAAAAAGTTGTAGAAACCACCTTGCATGCAAGCGCAAGCACCAGCTAAAGGCTCTCCTAGTTGAGCAGGCTGCCTCATAGAGGAAGGAAGAGGAGATGACTTCCCTTGTTTTAGGGCCTTTGTTGCATCCTCCTCTCTCCTCCCCTCTATTCCCATTCAAACTAGCTTTGTACCACTTTTGACTTTCATTGTGAGCGCAAATGCGCCTAACCTTGGGAAGGTGTAGGTGTTCATCACTCCATTGGATCCACCTTTCTTGACATATATTATGGATGTCCCACCTTTCCTAAAACTCATAGATATGATTAACACCTATGTCGTATCTACTTCGGTTCTCTCCTCCTCCTCTTCCTTTGTCCTTCTTTCCTCGTCTTTGTGGAGTTCACCCCCTTCGACAAAGAAGAAGATAGAGAGTGGTCCTTCCAGCAATGGAGGACATAAGAAGATCCCACCATCTCTGAAAGGTGGCCCCGCACTGACTTGTTTTGTCCTGGTAATAGAACCAGTCCCGACCTCCCCCAAATTCATCACTGTTCTCGAGTCTCTTGATGAGTTTAGCAATGAAACTAAAATGTGATCTCCTCCATCTGTCTAGGTGAAACATGGAACTCTCATTAACTACATGTTTAACTCAGTAGATGAATTTCCAACCTTTTCAGCAATCTTCGTGAAGTTGTTGACCTTAGACCCACAAGATTTGAGCGACAAAGACCTCACAGGTCCCTCCTTAGCCCTTGTTGCGGGAGGGTTGGAAGTTCCTACCCTTCACATTCCACCACTACAAGCTCATCGTCCTTCCCCCTATGATGATCTAGAGTGGGATTCAATGACCTCTTGTTTGACCAATGTTAGGGGGAGACCTCTCCTTTATCTTTAGATTAGGTGTGTGTGTGTGTCGTTATGTGTTCCCTCGTGATCATGCTATATGTGCCTGAATGACCCTCATCACACATGTTGGTGTTGGGATACAAGCGTGGTGTGTGTGTTACATACACCTTCTTCTATTTGTATCATCATTCTTCCATGTTTGTGATGGACTTTCAGAAAATTAGGGACGATGCAAAGCATTGGGGGCATTTAGGCTTCCCTTCCATGTTGACCCGATTTTTTATTTTACTTTTTTTCTATGCATTCTTCCTGATTTGGTTGGGGATTGATGATCTTTTTCCTTACACCGTGGTTGCCTACTATTTATATAAGCAAGCACAAATATGACCCCATGAAGCCAGATCCCCCTATGCCCTTTTTTCGTGTTCTCCTTCCTTTTGCTTTCTCTTTATCTTTCTCTCTTCTTTGCTTGAGTTTTCCCTCTCATGTGTGACAATGCCACCTCTGCATCACCTTGGATTTTTAGAAAATGAATTCATTTCCACTGAATCTTTTCTCAAGAGCCTTCACACACTTCTTTGTTAGAATTGCATTCTCAACTTGAAACCTTAACGGAACATGTTTCCTTCATCATGGGATCATAAAGAAAGGACTTGGAAACCTTCCTCTGAAGCGGGAACAACTTTGATCTTCCCCTCACGTGGGGGCATGTTCTTCAGGTTTCGAATTCCTTGATGAAGTGAACATATTTCAAAAGGATTCCTTGATGACGAATCAATTCGAGGAAGAAGACACCAGCTTTCAAACAACATGTCCCTTGAGTGGACCCTCTCTTTCCATGTTGGGTCCCCAAGGGATCCCTTCGAAAAAAAATTCTATGGTGTCTAGCTCGAGAGCAGACCGACTAGACCTGCTTCACATCTTTGAGTCTAGCTTGGCGGCAACCTAACTAGACCTCACTTTCAAATAGTGCATCCCTAGAGTGGACCCCTCTTCCTTTTGAAGGGTTCCTGAGTGACCCCTTTGAAATTCTTCCAACCTATCGACCGTCTACGTGACTATTCACTCACTTGCCTGTGTGGCCACTTACTGACATGTTTTATCTACGGGTAAACATGTTGCTACCTTTTGAATTTGTAGAGTTCACTTTTCTCGGTCTCCCTCATGTGAGAGTCCTTGGGGGATACCTTCCTTTCAGGTTTGCGGGTCTGTAAGTCACTTTTCTTGGTTTCCCTCATGTAAGAGTTCTTGGGGGATACCTTCCTTGCAGGTAAGTGGATCTATAAGATGCTTTTTTTTCATTTTCCTTCATGTGATAATTCTTGGAGGATACCTTCCTTGCAATTCTATGGGTCTGTAAGGCACTTTCTTTCTTCAGCTTCATAGTTCTATGGAGCTATGAAGTCCTTTTCTTGTCCTGCACTCTCGGGTTCGCCAAATCACATTATGCTTCCTCGACAGTTTAGGTATACATTTCTAACCCCAATACTTCTTGGATCTACTTTACCAAAGCACTCATTAGTATTCATGCTCGCTAAAGTGGGGGAAAAATGTATAGGAGAAAATTTTCACCCCTAACGCAAATTCCCCTTTTATCCTTCCTCACTTTAGAAAACCAAATTTGGAGGCTTAATTCCACATAGGCATGATATCCTCATTCCACTTGGCACCTATTTTGAGCATCAATGGAGGAATAACTATCAGGGACACCCACATAATGTGGAGATGTCTGCACGGCATGCTTATGTCCCTAGGAGATTCCTACGGTTGAAGCCTACAAAGGCGTTACACTTCCCATTGGAAGTCAACTTGTAATGCCCTCTTCGGTTGACCAACCCAAATATGGTTCTTTTCTTCATTCCTCCTTAAAATTCACTCACTCTCGTTCCATTTCATCCTCTCAGACAATCTCATCTACATATTCAAGCATTTACATCAAGCATTCGAGCATAATCTTGCACTCCATAGCAGCAATTCCATCACTCCATCAACTCAATAGAGCAAGTGTGGAACAACACCATTGCAGAAAAGGCTTGAGTTCCTCTCATTTTCTCCCCCATTAGCCTTGAGAACTCTTGCTGGAGGTGGTAATCTTCCTACTCCTCTTCTCTATTACTTGGTTGAGTAAGCACATTACTGTTTTGTAGTTTTTTAGTGTTCTTTGCTTGCATTTCCTTCTTTATCATATTATTTCTATATCGTTAAAAACTTGGTTGTCTGTGGAGGTGGATACACCAAAATGAAGGTCTGACTGAGGAAAACCCTATACAGCCCCCCCCCCAAACAATTTCTCTCTTTGTTGTGTGTAGCTGGATGTGTTTCACGGAGCTAGTTGGCGAACAAGCTTTTGTGTGAGATCATCCTTGTCACCCTTGCATTGATCTACTTGTTATATCATATCCGTTTATATGTCTCTTACTTCATAGTATTATTTTTTTCACTTAGAAATCATTAACTAGGCTATTATTTCATTTTCTAGTGGTTAGACCTTGTCTTTGTGGTTCTTTGGTTGTACGAATGCCAGCACACCTAAGAGACATCAACATGTCACATTGTCATCCAAGAACCATGCTTCTATCCTAATACTTCCTTAAACTGAGGTAAGTTAGGGCAGCCTGTTGCTCTCAGCCCTCCATGACCTAGGGCCTTGACGTGGTTGGTCCCCCTCTCTTGCAATGTCATCTCGTGATAGTACAATCATCGTGGATCTTGGTTTATCTAGCTCTTTCACTACTAGTATTGACACTAGTCCACTAGGTATGGACCATACCCTTAACAACTCTTTGCCTTCAAGTAGTGTGACACTTGTTGAGACAATGGTTGCTAGTATTCCACAAGAAAACATAATCCATATCCATGAATACCTATTAAACCTACAAATCAAATAAGTACTAAGAACATTTCAACTACCACTATCCCTACCATAGATAACATTCATCACATGCTTGAAAGTGAAGACGGAGTTGACCTTGTGTGTAACATAGTGCAAATCTTTGGAAAAAATATTAACTCAACCACTAGTTGTGCCTTACCACCAAATAATGTCGCAAGCCAAGGATGAATTCAAATTACTCCTCCTACAACAATTGCCTCTATTCCTACATATACTAACCCTCAAGTTACAACAACAATGCAATCGACTAGTAATGTGATTCCTTCCTTGGGTATTTCCACTAGCATCCCTAGTACCTTTTTGGCATTGCACATCATATCTCGTACCACCTTACCACCTATAAAAATTCCACTCACTTGTCCTTCGAACACATACACACCTCCACCATATTCACCTCCATCTCACAATACAAATAATGACCCTCTCATAAACCAAATTTTGCAAACAATTTCATCCCTTCAAAAGCAAGTTTCCACCATAAACCAAAATCAAAATGGCCCACCTACATATTATGTCAAAAGCAGCCCCTTGTACTTGGAGATATTGCAAGCACCAATGCCACAAGGTGTAGAGGTGCCTAGGTTCGAGAAATATGGGGGGAAGGGAGATCCTTCTAGCCATGTTTCCACTTATATTACCTTATGTAGTGACTTTATTCTTGACAATAAACTCTTGGCTAAACTTTCCCTAGATTCTTGAAGGATACTGCCTTAGAATGGTTTTCTTCGTTACTAAAAAACTCAATTTATTCATTCAATGAAATTGTTTAGGCATTTATCAACCATTTTCAAGTCCATATGACTCCTAAAATTACCTTGGCCGATTTGATAAGATGTAAGCAAAAATAAGAGGAAAAGATTATCGACTTTATTTCACACTATTAATTACTTCATTCGCAAATTGATGTAAAGGTCCCCGACCCTCACCTTCAAAATATGCTCATAGAGAATTTGAAAATTAAGATACAATATAAGCTTACCATGATGAATTTCCCCTCCTTCATGCAATTATGTACTACCCTCCATGATTATCAAAATTCTGTTAGTAGTCATGATAAAAATCCACCTCTAGCCGAACTGAGATGTCTGAGTCCGCAAATCAAAACAATTACCAACCTTTTAGGAAACAGAATAAAGGTTTCCTTCTAATAAATCCCCCTCAACAAACAACTCAACATGTCGATACCCAAGTAGCCATTGTAAAAGAAATGATACCCTTTAACTATGGAGACCCGAAAAGGCAATTCACTCCCCTACTCAATACCCTTCATAACACAATGTCACAACTCTTAGAATAGAAAATGATTACCTTGACTCCCATTAAAACACTTGATCCTAATAAACCTTTACCTCTGAGCTTTAGATTGAATTCTTATTTGCCATTATCACCGAAAAAATGGACACGATACAAAACATTGCAAGCGTCTTAAACATCTTGTGCAAGACCTCATTGATTTTGATCGACTTTCAATTGAAGGTGTTAATGATCAAGGAAATAAGTCCATTGCCCCTCCTAACCAAAATTTACAAATCTTCACCAATCCCATGCCAAAACATGATGTTTCATTTGTCAAAGCTAGTGAAACTACAAAGAATGATGTGATGAATGTTGAAACAGATGATGAAAACATGGATACCATTCAACAAAGTCCTATGGATACTATTGAAAAAGGTCCTATGGATACTATTGAAAAAGGCTTGATTGCGTTGATTGAAACTCAACCTCGTAAGGGTCAAACTAAAAAGCCTTTAGACATTTCTTTCTCATCTAAGGATATTATTCGAAATACACTCGATGGTCCTCTCTACATAGTTGGTTGAATCTATGATAAGCCAACTGATGGGATATTAATTGATCTTTTCTGTGTAGAGAATGTGATAACTGAGGAATTCTTACTTGTACATGAGCTCTATCAAGAAACATATGATAAATTGAAAGCATGGATAAAGATGCATAACAATTTCACTTGCCCTAAGATGGGATTGATCACCCTTCCTTTACAAATAGGATCAAAAAAAATGGATGTCTCATTATCCATCATCTTGATGTCAGACCAATTTTGTGTGAAGCTTGGTTACCCATGGTTATGCTCCATAGAATTCATCTCATTGATTGTGCATAAATTCTTAAAGTTTCCCTTTGACAATGAAATTTTCACCGTGCATCATAGTGGCTTTAACCCTTTGTCTTCTCATGGAAATTTTTCATTAGATTTCTTTTGGCTTGAGCCTATGGAACTTATTAAAACTCGAGAAGACTTCTTTTTCAACTCGTACCAAAATTTCAAGGCAAAATGCATAGCAAAACTATCCCTTAAAAACATGCCTCAACCCACAACCAAGCCTACCATACTTGATGAAACCATAATCGAACCTAAATAAATTCCAAATAACCAAGACCAACCTAAGACAGATCCTTTTCCTACCTCCTATAAACGAACAAGAGATAATGAAACTAATCCTGTAACAACCTTCCATGGTTCCTTTCATTCCTCCCCTTAGGGAAGAAAAGAAACCTATGGTTGATAAACCCGTTCCTACACAAACACAACTTGAAAGTCGTAATAAAAGAAACCAAAGTAATAGAGAGTGTAGGCATAGATTTCATGCACTTGCTCGAAGGTTAAATGAAGAAACAAACAAAGAAAATCAAGATCCAAACTTGTCTTAAGCAATACACGATGAGTCCCCCTCACTGCAACAAAAAGATCCTATAGTGGAACCACAACAAGAGTTAAACCCTTCTTTGGACATTATCATTCGACCTCCTTGATAAGTCTAGTTAATGACTTAATTTTAATGGGGGTTTATTATCTATTTGTTGTTATTACCTTAGACTTTGACACTTAATTATTGGCATTTTCTATGTTATTTACTCAAAACCATAGACACTGCACATATGTTTATATTTGTGACCTTTAAATGACATTAACATGCTATGTGAGTTACCTAAGTTAATTTTGCATGTGGATTAATAAATGTTACTTTATGATAGTTATAGATATGCAATTGTTTGTGTGTGCTAATATTGTTATGCGGATATAATTAGAAGCCTACAAAGATGAGGAAGATTTTGCTAGATGGTCGGTTGCCATGAAGTCAAGAAGGTGGTCATAAAAGAGGTCAATGGAGGGAAAATCCTAGTTCAAGTTAAAGAATGTAATTGCCTTGTAAATGATCATATTTGTTGGTTGAGAAAATATAGGAGTTGTTGTTATGCTAGATCTGTGTTAAGGCAAGATTGACTTGACCAGATTCCACGCATGCATAACCTCCTTTCCTTTTCTTATGCTTTCCATAAATGGCATCCTCCTAATTTGTTGGAGTTGACCGCCTAGGTTGTTAGTTAGTTAGTAGTTTCTCTTTCTATAAATAAGACTCAGATACGCCTTTTTAGAAGGTTGATTGATCTGATGTTATACTCGCACATCTAGTTTTTTAAAGGAATACAGCTATGTTACTATTCCATTGTAATCGCACTTTCAATGAATAAAATGAAGTTATAAATTTGTTGCATCTGAATTAGTTTCAAGGGAGACTCACCCAAGGAGGCCCACTTGGTGAGGATTCCATCTGTTAGCTCAGTCGTTATTTTCTTGTTTAGTAATAGTTTTTGTAGACACATTAAAATGGCCTCGACTCACAAACCATATGTTTATACATCTTATCATGCTTCCTCTCAACATAATTAAAATATTTAATTATGTCCTATAGTCCAATGTCAACTATTAATTAAATAATTCTTAATTATTTAATTAATTCACGTATTTTATTCCTCCTGGCTATTTAAATAAATAAATTACATTTATTATTTAAATAAGTCACTAATTGCTTATGTCACTCTATAATTAAATAAATTCCTAAATTTATTTAATTATTATTAGTCCATTACTTTCTCCTGATTATTTAAATAAATAAACTTTATTTATTTATTTAATACATCATTAATTATTTATGTCTGCTCATAATTAAATAAATTCCTAATATTTATTTAATTATTATCCTCTCCAACTTTCTTTCTAATTTTAAAATAAAATCATTTATTTAAAATTACCCACTTTCTAATTTTCCTCCACAATTAAATAATTTTAATTATTTAATTGTCTTATTGATTTTCTTTCTAAATTTAAATAAAAGCATTTTATTTAAATTAGCAATTTCCCTCTTTCCAAGTAAATAATTTTAAATTATTATTATTTACTATCACATGAATTCACCATTTTGGAATTAATTTAAAATATTAATTTCAAAATAGCATTTCTCTCCACAAATTAAGTTACTTTTAAAATAACTTGATTTTCTAACTCATCCTTTTCCACTTACTAATTTTTATCTCACTGTCACAACTATTCTCTTCCCTTGATTTAATTTCTTAAATTAAATCTCATCCACTCAATTTAGATTTCACCTTAAATTTGTCCTAACCCTAATTAAGGGGTTGTTTTTTTTAATCTTGACCATAGATTCTAGGGCACTTGTCAATCTTCAATCCCGTCCATTCATCCAAAATTGCATTTTCTATAAAATGGCAATTTTGTCCTCATTTTGGTATCTCTTAATTTTATCTCTTAATCTTCTAACTTCTTTTCACCTACAACTTCTTTTAATTTTAACATTGTCATTTTGAAGATTTTCTTATTGCATGTAGGCTTAGCTTTACTTGCAATTTTATTTAAATCCTTCAATACTTGCTTAGGGCTAGTCCATAGTTTAGAATTGCTCATCAAGATCTGAGGGCACTTCATCATTTTAGCAAACTACAAGGTGCAATGGAAGTCAGCCATGGAGGATGAAGGACTGGGTGAGCTCGTTTCATTTATTCCTTTGTTTATTCCTTTTCTTTTCATTGTATATTGTGGATTTATGTATTTACATGTGATATACTAACATTTTATCTTGTGGAAAAATCCATAGTTACAGTTTCAATTCTGGCAAACTATTTGTTCCTGCAGCCACTAGAATTCCATTGTGTGACTATTCCTACAGACAGAGTAGTTTCCTGCTTGTTTGCTAAGATTTCTATTTTTGTCATGCATTTCAGTTTAGTACAGTTTTTGGTTGATGTTTACTTATGTTACTTCTTTTCAAGTAATTTACTTTCAGCATTATGTCTTTCCTAGTTGTAGAATGAATAGGGCAACAATAGAAACCTAGTGCACACACCGTGCTGACCCATTTCAATTTTATGTCCCTAGGTTGACAATTAAATGAACCTTCATGATGACAAAAATAGCTACTCAGTGTAGATGTCCAGTCTTTGAGTTACAGCTTTAAGGGCTTAGTTATTGAGTCATTAGAGAGGGCCAACACTCGTGTTGTGATTAATTTAGATGACGATGAGGAAATTACTAAAATTGACAAAGAGGTGCATAATGAATTGAATACATTATTTTCCTCTTCTATGATCTTACATGATAGTTCTCCTAAGGAGAATGTTGAACTTGGTAACGATCCTAGTTCGGCACTTGCTATTGTCCCTTTGGCTAGTTGTCTACCCTCTATATATGATAAACACGATTGGGATGCAAACAACCTGCTAATAGGTTGACTTGCATGTGCCTTACTAGTCTTTTGCATTATTTCTTTTTCTTTAATGTGATTTCATGTGTGTAATGTGATCCCCCATGACGTTTTGTTTGATGTTCTCTCTATTTGTGACATTCCTCTATTTATACCTACATTCTTCTTTATGTCGTAAATCTTTTTCCTTTTCCTTTATTCTTTTCATTTGTCTTGTGTTTTCCTTTTGGGGATGATGCAAGGCATCGAGACACTCATGTCTCTTCCATGTTGACCCAAAATATTTTCCTTTATTATTTTCATGTATTATGTTTTCCTTTTGGGGATGACGCAAGGTGTCGAGACACTCATGTGTCTTCCATGTTGACCCAAAAAAAAATTCTTTATTCTTTTCATTTGTCTTGTGTTTTCCTTTTGGGGATGACACAAGGTGTCGAGACACTCATGTCTCTTCCATGTTGACCCAAAATATTTTCCTTTATCTTGTCTTTGTCTTGTGTTTTTATTTTCGGGATGATGCAATGCGTCAATAAATTCATGTCTCTTCCAAGTTGATCCAAAAGGTTTTTCTTTGTTTTCACTCTTTGTGTTATTCTTCTATTTCTATGAGCATTTGGGGAATTATGATAGTTTCAAGCTCTCTTAAAAACATTGTAGCAAGAATATACTGACCCCAAATACATGGACCCCTCGTGTGTTTGAGTTTCATTTTGGGGGAAACCCCTTCTTTTCTTTCATGACATAGCTTTATTTGGAAACATATGACTTGGCACAGGGCTTTCCAAGTAAGCTCCCATGTCTTCTTTATTGTTGGCATTTATCATTTGCTACTTTAAAGTAATTTCTCACAGCATGGTGTTCAGCAATTTCTTTAAAGTGGGGGCATACATTGGCATTATTTTTTTTTCATTTTTCATGTTTCATTATGTAGTCTTCTTACTTCATGTGATGTGTTTTTCACTTTTTGGTGACATTGAGTGTGATGTACTTCAAAAGTGTGATCTCTCTTAGCATATTATATTCCTCTTAGTGGCTTGATGTGACACACTGCATCCCCTAAGTTGTGAATCTTCTATTCTTTGATTGGTTCTCTCTTTGAGACATTAGGCATGATGTCCACTAAGTTAATACCCTAGATGAACTAAGAAAGACTCCTTTAAATGTTCCCTATATTACATTTTCAATTTCGGTTATATGGCCACCTTGCATAATACACCTTGCTTGCTTGTGGAGCCACCTTGTTTGTTCATGAGTTTCAAGCATACGAAGCTTTGCTTGCCTCATGAAGCTAAAAGTTCATTGTTGCATGGCACCTTATCAAAAGTTATCAGGAGGTATAACTTTGGTCTGGTTGGACAGGAAGCCAATCTGAGCCATGACTTTTCCATAGCCACTCGCATGTGTATGTGAGTGCATACCGGTCGTGTGTGTATGTGTCTCACCTCTTTGGACACTCACCCAATAGATAGCCTAGATTTTTGTTGCCTTAGAGTGAGCATGCATTTTTGGACAAATAGCCTAGATCCAATCCACAATAGGCGAGACAAACGGTTGAAGCTTGATCCACACCCTTTTTATTTTTACTTTTCTCTCTTTGTCTTTCATAGTGTATGATTGTGCCTTGTTTTTGTTTCCTATATCATTTTCATGTGTGTTCTTTTTTACTTATGTTGGTCAATCATAGGATCTCGATCCTGGGGGCTTGATCGTTGTCTTCCTATCTTACTAACATTGGTGCACTTGGACCCCTCTTGATATGAGTTTGTCTACTTTAGTGTGAGTTTGAAGCAATTTTCTCCTCTCACTAAAGTGGGGGCTAAATGTGGCAATGTAAAAAGTATCCCTCTACTTTTCCTTTCTTGTTTGGGCCCTCCTTGTTAAATTAAGCATAATGTTTCCTTGATTTAGTGTTGTAATGTGTCTATCATATTCACATTAGATCTTGGGCCCTTGTGAGCTAAATGAGCTTAATTGTACCTTATTTAGGGTGTTGTAAAGTGTTGTTCCACACTTTCACACTAATCTAGGGTTTTCATAATTAATTGGGCTTCTTTATGCCTTATTTGGCCTTATTTTGTATCCACAAGCCTTAATTAATGCATCTTTTTGAGGATAATCTTGACATAAACCAGCATCTGATCATAATTCATGTCTTTTTAAGTTGTGTGGCCCATATTTAGTGATCTAGGAATCATACACCACCGTGGGCGTATGGGTCCCACCTATGTTTTGAGGCCTCAATCCTGATTTCACATGAATCTAAGCAATTTTGAAAATGTGTCCCATAATTAATGCCTAACGGGACTCATATGCCACTTCTAGTGTGTGAGTACCATGTGGTCCAAAATAAAATTTAATTCAAATTCTTGATGGGATTTTATCCTCCTAGATCTGATGTCGGCTTGTAGTGTTGTAATTTTGAGAAATTTGGCATAAACAAGTATAAATACAAGGTTATCTCACTCATTTCCTCCTAAGTTTTAAAGTATTCATGCATTCTAGCAAAATTTCAATCCACAAGAGCATTCAAGATTCTTCAAGAGCTGATTATCAAGTGTTTTGGAGCATAATTCAAGTATCAAGCATCATGTCAAAGTCATCATGCATCATGTTTTTTTTAGCTAACAATTGTGATGTAGGGTTTCATGATTCAAGCTAGAATTCAATTCAAGATCTTCAACATTCAAGCAAGAGTCAAGATCTACATCCATTGGAGCCACTTCATACACTTTTGCAGCACTTTATTGCTAGGGTTTGGTGAGTTGTAACATTGCATGTTGTTCATTCATCATTCCTTCATTTTATGAGGTTTGATTACCAAAACGGGGTTTGACCAAGGTAAACCCATTTCCAATAACAAAACAACATTTTTCCCTCTCTTTAGTGTGTGATTTTCAGATCTAGGTTGAAGACATATTGAAGAGCAATTTTGGAAAAAATTGTCAAAGTGTTCAAAGTTTTCACCTTGCATTGGAGATCATTAAAAGACATCTATAGATTGCAAATCATATATTCAGATGCATAAATCAAGTGGAGAAGAAAGAACAAAGATTGAAGAGAAGATTCAAATTTTGAATTTCCAAAAAATCCTAACTGGACTAATACGCCACTTCTGGCATATGAGTCTGAGTATAGTGAAATTTGCATTTTTTAGGAGTTCCAGACATATCTTTGCCAGATTTTTGTTCCTGCCTAGAAACCCTAATCTAGGACTAAATCACCTAGACTAGCGTATGAGTCCCAAAAAACATTAATTTCAATATTTTCATCATTTCAAGTCTTCATTCAGGCCTCTACATATTCTCAGGTGCACACCTCTGATTTCATAGCTTTTTGTTTTGATTTACGTGCTTTTCTAGGTCATATAGTGAAGTTTTGCATTACATTAATTTTCATAACTAGGTCTTACATTTAATTACTTTCAAAGCCTTAGTTTGGCGGTGAACCCTCTTGTAGTCATTAATCAAACCCTATGACATCCCTATTGCAGATCTCTTTCCCCTTTACATCCTTGGATTGAGATCTCTAGGGTTTCCTTGAGTGAAACTTGAGCGAAATGGGAGGAGCCCTATCTCTTCAAGGATAGAAATCCTTTCTCTTCCCATTTCAGTTGTTTTAGAAAACACTTCCATCTTATGATCATAACAATTGGTATTAATAATTATTGAAATATTATAGTTTTACATTATTTGTATGCATTTACCTTATAAGTATTACATGAATATAATTATTGGTTTTATATTATTCTTATTTAAGATCCACAACTATTGTATCATAGGTATATCCTTTTTATAAGATTAATTATTATATAAAGTGAATGATCTTAGTTTAGTTTGGATGAGGATTTGTGCTTGAAATTGAATGTTGATGTGAATTTTTTATGTTTTTTTAATTATTTAACTAATGTGTATCTTATATAAGGCTCATTTATCTTGCAATTTCCCTCACATTCATCATACCTATTGAATTATTATTTGACACTCATTCTAGTTTAGGAGTACCATTCAATCTAGTTATGATATTTGATTTTTTTAATTGTCTATATAATAATTGCATATGTTTATATTATGATTCATGAATTGTGTTATACATTTGACTCAATGAGTAATACTATGTAATTATTTAATTAGAACGAATGGTATTTAATTAAAAGTTAATTACAATATTGATTTAAATGTTGGTGAGGATATTTATATGTTTTGATTAGATTAAGATGGGAAGGGCCCATACCCATTACAAAATGGTCATAGAGGTCGAATGAGGGGCTCACGAGAAGTGAAACACCCTGGAAGCAAAAACAAAAGAAACAACAACTAATCGACCAACAAGAGAAATAAAAACAACACACAAAGAAAAACCAATAGGGGATCGAAACTGCTACTGGTCTCCCAAAAGCCTGAGACCACTAATTTCCTGCCACTCATTAGCTAGGAAGTGGAGCTTCTCATTGAACAATAGGGGTCCCTTCTAAATAGGTTGGGTCTCCATAGTAGTGTCCTGAGCCAAACTGCCCACCACCTTTCCCTCTTTTTGTGCATGGCTATCATCAAACCACCCTCAACCACCTTTTTTCCATGATTGTTCCTTAGTTCTTGTTGAAATACTTGGATGGTCATGGTGGTATTCTTCACAATATCCTTCTTGTAATCAATAATATCTTAGAGACATTGCATAGTTTTGTCCTAGTTGTTGTGAATGGTTGCAATCTCCTCTTGTAATTTCATTTTATCCTCCTTTGTGCCTACAAGGGCTCTTAGCTCATCCACCTCCTTTTCCCAATTATCCCATCTTTCAAATGATTTGGAAAGGGAGGAAAGTATATCCCAACACCCACCGTCCTCAACCTCACCCAACCACGAATCCTGTTGGTTAAGCACCTTGTTTTCCATCACCTATATTTTTGCATTCGCGGTAATGATTTGACCTAGGAAGCCACTTTAGGATGTCATTCTAGACATTGACAATCACCAAAATTTCATTCATTTTATGTCAAACGGGAACACAAGAGGTGCAAATATCATTACCCACATTAGGTTCAACAGAGGTCCCATCCAAATTAATGTAAAGATTAGGGGATTTTGGGGGGCTTGAAGGGTTAATGAAAGGAGGGGTATTGGGGACATCAGACACCTCACCATGAATAGGGGAGCGTGTGAGGGAATTTTCAAGGTTAGGTTTCCAAGACTTTTCATCGAAGTTATCTAAATTATCTGATCCAGAGGTAGAAATAAGAGTGGTCTCAAGGAAAGAAATACTTTTAATGGGGTCGAGAGGGGTTTCCTCATTAACAAGGGCTTTTCCCTGGGCACTAGTGAAATGATAAGCGGTGGGTAGGTTTTCATCCAGGGTAAAAGTGGAAATAGGGCCCTTAGGGGGGTCAATAGAATTGCGGATGACCAAATTGTTCCTCTTGAAAATGGCTAAGGAGGGTAAAAGAGCATCCTGATGATGGAAAAGGTAGAAAATTAAGCCTTGGTGAATGGGGAGAATTTTACTTTTACCTTGGACATTCTTAATGGACTGTTCAAGAGAAAAAAAAATCCAAAGTGTAAAGTTCATTTTGACATTATAGCAGAAATGGTTAATCATGGGAAAGAGATGGGCATGAAAATGATGAAAATGACCCTCTAACATGATGTACCTCATCGGCACTTCCATAATTTTACTCCACACCCTAGGGAGGTTGGCCCTGTTGAAACCATTTTGGAGTATATTAACCTTTTTGCCTTCTTTCAGAAACCTCTCCATATCTTTCTGGTAGTTCTCCTTAGGCTTTCAAGGGATGCAAGCACCATCCAATGAAAGCCTCATCACCTCAACAATCAACTTAGTGTTCACAAGGAAGGAGCACCTTCCAATGGTGATGGTGTCGTTATTCCAAGAGTTAGTGAACTCAATAGATAGCTTGGGGTCATGCCCCTCCATGACCTCCACATACAAGGATAGTTTACCTCATTGAATAATAGTTTAAACTTCACTATCGTGTTTCCACACCTCGCAAGTGGTGGGTTCATCCCCAACCAGCTCACCCCCCATGGAAAAATTTGTAAACAACAAAGCAAGAGAAAGAGTTTTGTAGAAATGTTGAGAAGAATACCAAAGCTAGGAATAGAAAGGCATATGAAAAGACTGCTTAGAGAGAGTAATTTTCCATAATTGTAAGTCGTGGAAAATGAAAAAAGGAGCTAACAAGAGATCCAGCTCAATCTCTTTTTTGTAGTACTTTGACATCATTATTAATTAACTAGCATGCATTCTTGGAGATATGAGAGATATTATCCCAGATAACTAAATTTGGAGTAAAACCACCAAGGGTAGCTAGCACATTCACTACTTTGTTGCCATTTCTATGCAGGTGAGTAGATCTTCTATTCCCAAGAGTAATCATGAGATTGTGAGCTAATAAGATGGGTTCATGGAGGGACCAATAGGGTTTATCCATCCCATACAGCAAAAGAATGGTGTTTCTAGAGTCTCCTTCAATGGCCAGGTTGGAAAAGCCAGCATTAGTGGCAATCCAAATACCATAGAACACCACTGCCACCTCAACAAATTTGGAGGAAATTGAATGCCAAGATTCACCATATAAGCCAGAATCATTTTCCCATTATGATCACGAATGACCCCACCCTCACCCGCCCGACCCAAGTTATAGGAGATAGATGTTATTTTACATATAAAATTAAATATTAATTATTATATAAATATGATAAGAAATTTAATACTATTTGCTTTACTAATTTATATATTAATTTAGAATACAAGTTGTGATTGTGCTATTTATTTTATGTGGATTATAAATTGGTTTCTAACAATGAATGCGACAATGATTATTTGAAAAGGCATTCATGTGTATTTGGTTGTTTACAAGTTCCATATTATTATGTGACATGTTCTTGGATGAATTTTTGATTGAGATATATAATAATAATGCCTCAACTATATATTACTTTTATAGATTTTATGGGTAAAGTTGAGTGTATATGATCAAAATTTGGCCAATAGGAAGAGAGAAGATTATCATGAGCCAATTTGCAACCTTGATCCTATTAAGATTTGGTGTTTTACACTATTGCATAAAATGATTTATTATAATGTTATAATTAAATATTTATTTAGTTTTGTGCACCTGGGAGGTGTGTTTAGCCACATTAGGTAATTATTTGGGGCCACTTGTAAGTTGTATTTTAACATTAGGTTAATTATTTTATGTGTGGGAGACATAGGATAATGATTTAATATTTAGGAAAAATATTTAATATTGTAAAAACTTAGTACCCAATTTTAAATAAGGGGTCAATGGTTTTATGTTCACATAGTTTTTTGGCACATGGTTTTATCTTAACACTTGGTTGTATTTGCGTAAGCTTGTGTCTATATAAGCAAGCACATGATTAGTGGTTAAGGTTGGTTGGGTGAGGGGCTATCATATTATTGAATCATTCTAAGGAGTAAATATGTGAAGAATTGCATGGGATGTGTGGATTCATGATTGGACATGTATGGAGGATGCATTGGAGAGGCTTAATGTTTCAAAAAAAATCATTGTAACTATGTACGTGCATGTTTTATTTTAATTGTTGAATAATAAATGGAGTATTAATTTTTGTATTCCTTCTTCCCCTTTTCCCTATAAATTAGTAGAATAGGATTAGTTTTTAGGTTTAATATGTGTTGATTTGGATCAACACTCTAAATCTAGGTTAGAAAGTAGGTCAACCTTCACTGGATTTTTTATCTCAACTACAAGGGTCCCACACCTTGAGATCATTCCCATGTTTTATTGGAATGTTGAACCAAATTCAACAAGGGTGAAATTCAAAGTGACAATAATTTCTACCACACCTTGTGGGACCAAGTCTCTTGATCTTTACAGCATCCACTAAAGGATTTTGGTGTGTTCTTCAATGCATCTTTCCTCTAAGGGTGGTTTCTCTAACATCATGGAAACTCTACTAGTTAAATCATTGGTTTAAGCAATATAAGCACTTAAATACTATCAAGGATCAAGGTTCAAGTGATTTTCTTAATCTTTCCTCATTCCAATCACTTGGTAAGTTTGTATTATTCTACATCTTTTGGTGTCCCCACTCTCTTGGTTTCATATAGTGTGTTGATCACTCATGCCAAATATTTGAACAAGAGAAACATGTAAAGGTAAGTATTTTGGTTTCTCAAAGTTTCCTTTATCTGCATTAATAAAGAAAAAATATAATAAGTGTCCTTCACCATACTCAAAAGCTAAGTCAAGTTCACCTATTGCTAATAGATTTTCTTAGTCTAGAAGAAAAATTCCTAACGCTCCTATGGCTACTCCAACATATCATATTTTTGTCACCTTTAAAATGGAGGTAGTCCTCTTTCCCTTCAGCAGTATAATGATATTCCAACCTTATCCCTAAACTTAAAAAGTGTCCCCCACTTTATTAGCGAAGAGACAACTACTCCCTTAGAACATATTCAAGATGTGAAAATATGCTTAGTGCATAATGTCACAGAGGACAACATGGGTGTTAGGCTTCTTGTCACCTCCCTAAAATGTATTAGTAAAATGGTGTCTCAACCTTGCAATTACTTGAGGTTGTACTATTTATAGTAAGCTTACATTTGAGCATGGATTGATGTGAAATTTTCCTCAAAGCACACGCTAGTAAACTTTTGTGACAAGATCATGTTTAGATTTGAAGATATTATAGTTTCCATTTTTAAAGTGTTAAAGACCAATTTGAAGGCCTTAGAAGAGTTTTTGAGCCTAAAAGTGGTTGTAATTGATGAAGTGTGTTATATCTTGATAGAGTGCTTCATGAGCTTTGCAAAAATTTAAATGGTTCGACAATCAAACACCCAAATCAAATTTTATGGCATCTATGTTGTGTCTCCTAAAATGGGAGATTTAAAAATGTGTTGGACACATAAATGAGTTGTAAAGGGGTGGTTACAGGTGGTGTTGTGTGTTTTGGTCCACATCATAAGCATCTTTTATTGGAGATAAGGATGGGTGTCACTTTTTAGATGGTTTTATCTCATGGTTTTGTAACATTATTTGAGTGTTTCATGTATTTTATATCCTCTATATTAGGTGCATTAGATGGAGGTTGTGTGTAAGATTCTTACAGTTTTTTATTTTTCTTTGGATATCTTAGTTGTGTTACTCCAATGAGAAATCTTTCTTTGTAAGTATATTGTAATCTCGTTGATTTTTGAATAATATTTTTAGCAACTTTTGGAGTGTTGGTTTTTCTCTTGAAGGGTTTTCCCCACATAAATCATTGTGTTGTGGTATGAATTTTTTTTATGTTTATTTATATTTAAGTTTCTATAACTATTTGAATCTAAAAATTCTTTGCATAACTCTCCTCTCAAGATTAGTGTAGGAAGTTGCTTCACTAACTTAGCTCCCTTACAAAAGGAAAGGCCCTTTAATGGTACTAAAGGTTGTATCCTAACTCCATTCACAACTATGATGAATTAGGAGGTAGATTTTTCCAATATTTTGAGTATAGGAGTAACTACCTTTCTTTAATTGAGAATCTAAACATTATCAAGAGAGATCCCCACAAGCTTGTAGATGATTTCAACTTCAAATTTCAAAAGATTTGCAATAGAATCCTTGCCTTAGTGAGGCCCTCCCCAAATCATTCTTTCTTGTATCATTTGAGAGATATATTAACTATGATGTGGTTTTCATGGTCCAATTTATCTAATGCATATGGAATTTCTATCAATGATGAAAATTGTCGGATACAAGTAGGAAATATAGCTCTCAGACCTCCTATGCGTCTATTCCCAAAAAACACACACCCAACCCATCCTAGTTACTATCCCTATAACTATCAATCAACCAATTACTTATGTTTCTCCTTTCAATGAGTTACATGAGATTAAAACTCTACTACAAATATTTTCCAATGAGTTAACATATCTAAAAGGGAAACAAGGATAAAATAATAGACCCTATCAACCTCACCATCAAACATACCAAGCAAACAAGCAGTTATATCAAGGGAAAAATCAATGGAACTATGTCAAATCTCTTAACACAATCAATCTATTTGTTACACGGTGCTGAGAAAATAAATGCACATGAATTTCGATGAAGTTGGACAAACTTCACAAGACCTTAACCAAGAATAGCTCCACCCACATAAACAAGAAAGTGTTGCAACTCAGGCTTGCAATGAGATTCTATTATGAGAAATTGATATGATACAATGAATAAATGCCCTCAATATATAGGCATGAGAGAGATACAAGAGCATTATGATGTTGACATGTGTCTTGATCTAACAACATGTGACAAAATGTAAACCCCAACTACCTACCTAGGGAATGATGAACTGATTGAGATAAGTTCTAGATGATATATTCTAGAAGGAATATTATCTCCTAAATACATGGAAAGGGGAATGACCCCATCATTAATGATTTTCCTAATAATGCAACCTAGGAATTATTTAAATATAATGCCTAAGTAAACTTATGCTAGTGTGATTAAAAATTTAATATTCCTTCTATTGAAGGAATAGATGGAGACTAGAATGCCCCCCCACAATGAAGTGTCCTCAATACCACTGAAAGAAGTCTAAAGCAACAAAGTTTTCCAAACCACATGTCTCCCGCCAGGAAGGAGAAAATCCAAAGGTAGATGTTGAAGAGACTCCAACTCCATAATGAAATGGGAGGGAAGAAGTCTGATATATGAAATCTCTAAAGAGAAAACAAGTGTCTCCAAGATGGACTCACCAAGATCTAGATCCCTAATCAAGGTCCAACCAAAACAATGTGGAGACTCAAGAAAACTCTCCAAAGTAGAATTTGAATAGAGGAGTGATATCCCCTAAATAATTTCCTCCAAACCTATAGAAATATCCAAGTCTGTAATCCCTAAAATAAAGCCATCTTGTGATGTCAACTCTGGAAAAATGGATGTGTCCTAATGAATAGAGATGATGGAAGCCTCAATCAATGACTTTGGACAAGGAATCACTGAATGTGAAGGGATATTAATAGTCTCTAATGGAGAAGAAGGAACATTTGAAGAAGCCTTGTCAACCTCTTCGGAAGATTCAAGGCAATCAACCTCCTGCACAACAATATCATTATGGGGTACCTAATCTGAAGAATGAAGAGGCAAATGATATTCTGAAACATGATCATCAGGGAATGGTGGAGTATCAGGATCTCCATATAGTTCCCAAATCTTAATCCAAATAATGTGAGGATAGTTACAATGATCAATAGCTTTCAAAACATCATCAACAACATGCATTGTAATAACCCTCAGAACATCATGTATTTGACAATTTCAATCAAATTTTTGGATACAATCATCAGGAGGGGGAACCCAACCATACAAATGTGGCAAAAAATGAAGGGATTGAAGATGATTGATGATGTAATCTCTCCATTGTTGATAGTTTCCCTTTTCCCAACATGATCAGTGAAGGATGACATGAAAACCCCATAAAAAATGATTATAAATCTCCAATAATACAAAGATATTGACCTTCAACAATAAATAGTCCAAAATGGAGGGTTGACTTCATTTGACTATAGATTTTTATAACAGAAAAATCTTACAAAATAGATAGCACCACTGAATAGTTCTCTAAATCCTCTTTTCGACGATATCTCATTTGGTGATTTTCGATACCCTGACAAGAAATTATGCCCCTCTAAAAAAACTTCCCTTCTAAGGCCTACAGACAAACTAGGTGCAAATACCAAGCACCTCCGGAAAAAAACAAAAAAAAAAAAAGCCCCTTCGGACTTAGCGTCTAGTCGTTGATGTGACCAAGTTTGAAGTTGGCAGGAAAAAAGGATAGCACCATGAATGGTGGCGACGGAACAGTGAGAAGAGGGTGGCACCGCTTGGTAGGAGGCTCCACCAGTGGTGGATAACGCTCCACAGGGTCGGCAAGGATTATGAGATGGTCGGCGATGGAAATGGGGAACAATTCAGTGGGGAATGATGTGATGGTTTGGCGGTGGCAAGTGAATGGGCTTGGCCGACGAGAGTACAAGGCACAAAACATTTAAAGCCCACTGTAAAAAACCTGCCAAATGATCTTCAGCTGCAACGGACAAAAACCAGTTAATGCCCTTATCAAAGAAAATGTACTCTGTTATGAGGGATACGGAGCAACCAATCAAAAACCACAAAGGATATTCACCAATTATTACTGCCACAGATAATATTTGTAGAGATTTTAATATTGCCTCATTGACATTTAAAATCTCTAATATATATTTTGATTGAATTATTTCCAACCCCCTGTCGAATATGAATGTCGACCAACATATGAAGTCTGTCGAATGAAAAGTTCAAACCCAATGAATATATATTTGCCCACCGAAAACAATATGCCCTCAGAAGAAATTGATATTATGTCGATAAAAAAAATCAAACCCCCTTTTTCAATAGATGTCGACAGAAAATACTTTTCGACCATCAATATAAGAAATATGCCTGCAGAAAAAAGATTAATATAATGCCACCAAGGTATATTATGCCGACGAATGAATTCAAAAGGGGACATAGATTTTTATTTTTTAAACCAAAATAAATATTATATCACTTAAACTATAGAATAAAATATGCCAACAATATAAGCCCGAATCATATTTTTTGAAAACTCTGCAAAACTTAAAAAAATTGCCTCAGATTCTTACTAACAAGATATCCTATGCAATATGTATGGATCGTACGATGACCCAATCAGTGATGATAACCTCTTATGGCCTCTAGGTGGATGTCTCCGATTTTGAAAATTTGGCAGTCGATCCTTAGGTTTTTAGGCCTTTTGAAGACAATGGCAAGCTCGGATTGGACTCAATTTGCTCTAGAAATCAGTTGCTCCCTGGAAGTAGACAACTAGCCTGTAATCAAAACTTGTCCTACCTTGATGATGATCTCCATAACCTAACTTTCTAAAGAGATATGGATTCTCCTATAGCCTATACTCTGATACCATGTTGAGAAAATGGATGCACATGAATTTTGATGAAAGTGGCCAAACTTCACAAGATCTTAACCAAGAAGAGATCCACCCACACAAACAAGAAAGTGTTGCAACTCAAGATTGCAATGAGATTCTATTATGAGAAATTGATAGGATACAATGTAAAAATTCCCTCAATATATAGGCATGAGAGAGATGCAAAATGCATTATGATGTTTCCATGTGTCTTGGTCTAACAACATGTGACAACATGTAAACCCTAACTACCTACCTAGGGAATGATGAACTGATTGAGATAAGTTCTAGATGATATTCTTGAAGGAATATTATCTCCTAATAAATGGAAAGGGGAATGAACCCATTATTAATGATTTTCCTAATAATGCAACCCAGGAATTATTTAAGTATAATACCTAAGTAAACTTATGCTAGTATAATTAAATAATTAATTACACTAACACTAGCATCTCAAAGGCTCTTGTTCTAGCTTAGAACAACTTGGCCCAAGAACATGAATGGTTCTATTATGTAATCAATCCCATAGGAAAAAAATCATTTCAAAATGGGATCCTTAGCCAATCTTTGATGGTCCAAATGTGGTAACACTCCCAAAATAGTAGGTGCAAGGAAATCCAATTTTCACAAATTGGGATGAGGGTAATTTTTTGGATGTCAACCAACAAACATTTATGTTCTTCAACAAGACTGATAATGACTCTCAGTCTAATGGCACTTATAATAATTTGGATGAAGTGGAATATGTATGCATCATGGAGAAATCAGTTGGATCACCTCATTGAGTTGACTATTCAAAACAAATGCCATCCTATGATGAGAATGGTGAAGAGGGAAAAAAATCTCATTTGATATCTTACCCTCTTTCATCCCATTTTTGAGAGTTAAAGGTTGCAAATGGTGTCTCTCTACACATGAGGAAGAAGAAAAAAATATATATTATTATAATAGTGTATGTTGATGATGTATTGTGCCATAGGTATAAAAATGTTGTATTTGGTCACCAAGAATAAGTCAAAATAGAGAGTCAACTTGAAGAGTTAAGTTCTTCATTTGAACCAAGGTTTGTGTTATTGAAATATGGGTTAGCACATGTAACTATGAGGTATGCTAAGTCTCTACTATCCCTAAATCTAACAAGATTGAATATGAGGTCTTCATTAAGGATGAAGATGTGACCTTCTATGTTGGAGATAGTTTACTTTAACTTTAATGTTTCACCTAGGACTACTATACCAAAGTTGATGTTGTTGAGAAGCAACTGAAAAGAAAGGAAAAAGAGGAAGATCCCAAAAATAGGTTGTCCTAGGTCCTCCATACAAAGAACTAAGACACTAAAGGATGTCCCTCTTCCCACAATTTCATTAAACCTAAGAGATTGCAAGGTGTAGATATTGACTATCAACCATAGGGTGAGCCAATTAGACCTAAATCTCTAAGTTTCCTAGTATAATAGGATTTGGAACTAAATGAAAATGATTTGATGCAATTAAACCTAATCAATAATATGACCTAGATGATAAAATGCAAGATCCTAAAGGTACAATAATCAAATTAATAGTTTGCAGGTAGATCTGAGAAAGGCTTGGACACATGTACTTGGCATTAAAATTTGGTTATGAGCACTACTGAAGGATAGGTTCACCCTAGGTAAAATGAGTCTTGGGAGGGGTGTCTAGAAAAAGATTTGATATTCCTCTGATGTTGCATCTTGTATTTAGTTTGACATAGGTCCCATTGTCAAAAAGTTAAAAATAAGATCTGTAATCGAGTTTTTGTGGCTTGACAACAATGGTGACAACTATGCAATATTAAAAAATTTCTCTTTGAGATCCTTTTAGACCTTCTTTCACCTATAAATATGTGCATACAAAGAGGAAAGATTTTTGTTTTTGAATGGGGGTTTTCCTTAGTCAAACCCCATGTTTGGTAATTAAACCTTGATAGAATGATAATGACAATTGATAAATGGAAGGAAAGATGAATGAACACTTGCTTGCTACAACTCACCAAACCTTTAATGGCTTCCCTTAGAGGACTAAATTCAAACACATCACTCCAAGGAATAAGATCATTCTTTACTTTATTTTTTGGATACTTGAATGCTCGGATGCTTTGAGGATCAATAATATATATTAGCCTTCACAAGATGACATGAACACACATAAGCTTGAACATAATGATAGGATCTTGAATGTTGTAACAAATGATAGAAAACCTTATATTGAATGCTCTTGACAATAATATCTCTTGAATTTAATAGATCATGTGTGTTAAGTTTGAATTGATAAAAAGACTATGTATTTATAAGTGTTTATCTAATTTCCCAAAAATTAGATTGCAAAATCCAAAAATTGCATATGAAATTTGAATCATTAAAATACCACCAAAAACATATTAAAATCTAGAATCTATCACTTAAGAAGGACCCATTCGCCCTTGGGCGAATGGGTACTAGCCCAAAAGTCTAGGACACATTTATTTAAGGGTGATTAAAATATTAACTGCATTAATTAAATATTGGTTTCCCTTTCAAAAAATGAGAAAAAGAGGGCTTTGGAATGAATAATTTGGAAAATTAGGAGCTTAATTAAGTCCAATAAATTAAGGGACCCAAACATAATGTGAAATTGTAAAAGGTATAAATTTTCCTACACTACATTTAGCGCCCACTTTAGTGAGATTATGAGCCCACGCTTAAACTCACACTAAAGTAGACAAATATGCATCAAGAGAGGTCCATGTGTACAAATGATGGAAAGATAGGATGAAAAATATCAAGGAGGTGGCCAAGCCCCCAGGATCGAAGATCTCATAGCAAACCAACATAACATAAGGACAAAGGGACACACAATATATGTAAGATACATGCATCAAGACAAGATACGCAAGCATGCAATGTTAAAAATAATGCAAAAAGGAAAAAGGGAAAAAGGATGGACTAGCCACAGTTGCACTATTATCCATAAAAACATTGAAAAAGGATGGACTATCTACGATTGTGTTGTTGTCCATAAAATCATTCACAAGTGAAAACCCGCTATCCACTATGTGAACAAAATATATACTCACATGCTAGTGAAAATTTCTTGTCCATTGAGGAAAAAGGATGAAAATGATCGAGATTTTATGCCAATGCTACACTAAGTTCAACCTTTATGAACAAAGTGAAGCAAGAAATCCAAAAATGTTAATGAAATAATCCCAATATATTCCTCCACTTTAAAGGAATTGCTAAATACCATGTTGTGAGCAATTGCTTTAAAGTAGAAATGATATATATGCCAATTGATAAAAGGGAAATGAGAGATTGTTTGGAAAGCCTTATGCCAAACATATGTATCCAAATAAATTTACGTCATGGAAAAGGAGGTTTCACCCACATGCAATCTGAAGATAACACAAGGGATCCATAGATTTGGGGTCAACGTATGTCTTTTATATAGTGATTTAATAGAGCTTGAAACCATCATCATCCTCAAATGCTCGTAGAATAATGAACACAAAGGAAGAATGATACATAGAAATAAAAAGAAAAAAAAACCAGGTCAACATGGAAGAGACCTAGATGTCTCAATGCTTTGCATCATCCCCAAAAGGAAATCACAATGCAATGAAAATACAATGTTTACGAAAGATAGAAGAATGGAGATACAAATAGAAGAATGTCAGAATGTAGATTCACTTCCTTTGTATCCTTACACCAATGAAGTGACTAGGGTTATCCAAAGAAAGCTCACAAACATAAAGACATGCTAAGTAGCACAATACGGGGGATCACATAATGCACATGCAATCACAAAGAACATAGAGAGAAAAAATCTAGTATGACACATGTGAACCAACCTAAACAAGTCACCCACATTACAATCTTGATCATATGCATAAGGTGGATAACTAGCCAAAGGAGAAACAATGAGTGTCATACTAGGACAAGGATACCAAACCTACTCACTCTCCAAAATGTAGGACAAGGATGGTTTGAGATAAGTGGTGAGAATGTGGTCCTTACAATATGGAAAAATTATTTTCATAAAGTGCAATACATGTAATAGTGAGTATACTATGTTTTGACAACTAGCACATGGCAAGGAGAAAATTTTGTGTGTGCTATCGAATTTGATCCCTAGAGGGCCCAAATTGTCTTAATAATTTTTGCAAGTGAGTATAATTATATATATTATGTACAAACATTCTATGATATGCATAATATGGTCCATTTGTATCTCTTTTCTTTCTAGTGTTGGAAAATGGTCAACGCTCCCCTTGGGACTCGTGACAAGGGACTAACCACCTCCCATGTGATCCATGTCTCTATCGTTTGTATCGGGCATTGGTAGATTGATATTTTGATGCAACAGAAAACTAGGGACAACAATTGGTATTGGAGATTTGGGTCATGGTTTCAAATCCCCTTGGCTTATGGTAATGGGGAGTTTGTTGTAAAATGGTCAATTCTCCCCTCGATATTTGTGGCAAGGGACTAACCACCTCCCGAATGATCCATGTCTCTACCACTTTTATTGAGCATTGATAGATCGATCTTTTGATGCAATGGAAAATTGGGACCAACATCTAGTTAACCGATGTGGTTTAGGGGGTAATTTGATTAATCTATAATGTAAGTGTATAAAAATAATGTTTAGTTTTAGATTCATATAACAAAGGATGTAAATTTTCAAGAGGATCATGGACCATAGGCTTCTTAGGATGCTTATTCTTTTTTCTTGGTTGGATAATGTTTTCATGTAAGGGTGGAGGATCTAAGGTGATTTTATCCTAATGAGTTATTTTATTATCTTTTGAAAGAATTTTATAGAAGATTATATCCCCTTGCACCATAGCATCTTTCTTAGTAGTTTTTATGTTCGAAGTTGGATAAATAAGGTGTACATGATGGTCAACAATTGGATCTTCTTCCTCATCAATAAGCAGGGTAATGATCTCACTATTGGAATTTGAATGAAGTATAGGCAAAGTGGTGTTAAGTAATGTGTCAATGATCTCATCTTATTCTACCATAACATCTTCCCAAGTAGGTGAAGCATTAGGAGAAACAAGATTCTCATTACACTCAATGGTTGATTCTTCTAACACCAAGGTACTAGTTGCACAAGGAGGAGGGTAGTTGGGAGAAGGATTATTGTGATTGACATTAGTATCCATGATTGCTTTTTCTTCCATTATGGCATTCATACAAATGGAAGAGATTTTAGGAGGGTAACTAAAATTCTTTTCAATGGTTTCATTTCTTTTACTTAGATTATACTCATAAGTAGAGAGGTTACAATCATACAAGCTATGTGGCACCTTATGAAAACCATATATTTGAAAATGAAAAATGTTTGCAAACTTTTTATCCAAAATGTTAATTGACTAATTTTAAATGCAAGGACCTAAAAATGATTATTTTGAAATGCTAAATTTGATTTTAAATAATGATTTTTTTCTCATTAATTGAACTAGATGCAAACAATAATAGAAAAATTCAATTTTTGAAAATAAAATAGATATCTACAAGTACATGAAAGCAAAGAAGATAGACACTAATAAATGTGCAAAAATTCAAAAAAATGTATGTACAAGGATAGGTTCACCCTAGGGTGAATGTGCCCTTGGACAAGGGTTTGAGAAATTGATTTCTGAGTGTTTAGTTTGATATGTAAGCTCACTATGTAAGGAAGCTAAGGTAGCAGACAACTTCCTACACTAATCTTGAGAGGACAATAATGAAAAACTTTTATGGATCTTTAACAGTTACAGAAACTTAAACATAAATAAACACAAATATCATGCATACCACAACACAATGATTTATGTGTGGAAAACCCTTTCGGGAGAAAAACCCCACACTCCAAAAGTCACCCAATATATTATTCAGAAATCACAAAGATTACAATATACTTGCAGAGAAAGCTTCTCACAGGAGTATCAACACTTAGTGATCTAGAGACAACATAGCCGCTATCAAACTCTTAGAATACATTGCAATTCACAGTTGTAAAACAATGCCCTCATAAAATAGGGTTGCCTTCTAGGGCAAGTCAAGCTAATAAAATATCAATTGTTGGATATGAGACATAATCATGAATGATCTAGATTTACAATAATAAAATATAAATAAAATTTTCCTTTTGGGGGCATAGCCCCCAAGCCCCGCCAGGGTGTGTTGCCTCTGGACCCCAATCGAGGGGATGATCCCCCCAGACCCCTCATGGGGGGATCCCCCTCCCCCCACACCCCCCCTCCCCTGTCATCATCGGTTGAATAGTACCTTATGTATCAACAATACTTTATGTAATTGCAAGGTTGAGAAACATTTTCTCAACACACTATTCCTAGTTGCAAACAAATTCTTTAGTAACAAAATTTCTAAAAACTAAGATGAAATGCAAGAAAATGAAACTTTTTTTAATGCAATTTTTTATGTAATTTCTATCTAAATGACTGAAGCACACTTTTATTCAATCTACTATGCAAAAAATATGCAATGTTTTTTATTTTTTTATGAATTTGAATGATGCAAAATAAGAAATTTTAACCCTAAATGTAATACAAAATTAGATAATGAAAAACCTAGATCTAGGGTTTAATGATCTCCTAATCAGAAAATATGTTGTACAATGTCAGGTTCACCAAAATGAAAAGAAAGGAAAAGGGGGAAGATCCCACAAATAGGGTGCCCTAGGTCATTCATAAAAATAACTAAGACACTAAAGGATGTCCCTCTCCCCACAATTTCATTAAACCTAAGAGATTGCAAGGTGTAGAGATTGACTATCAACCCTAAGGTGAGACAATCATACCTAAATCTCTAGGTTTCTTAGGATAATAGGATTTGGAACTAAATGAAAATGATTTTATGCAATTAAACCTAATATAAAAATGACATAGATGATAAAATGCAAGATCTCGAAGCTATAGGAATCAAATTAATACTTTGTAGGCAGATTTGAGAAGGGTCTTGACACATGTACCTAGCATTAAAATTTGTTTCTAAGCATTGTTGAAGGACAGGTTCGACCTGGGGAAAATGAGTCCTGGGAGGCATGTCTAGAAAAAGCTTTGACAATCCTTTAATGCTAGATCTTGGCTTCAGTTTGACATAGGTCCCACTTTCAAAAAAAATGAAATAAGATCTACAATAAAGTTTATGTGGCTTGACAACAATGGTGACAACTTATGCAATGTTGCAAAATTTCTCTTTGAGATCCCTTTAGTCCTTTCACCTATAAATTTGCACATACAAAGAGAGGAAAGATTGTTTTTGAATGGGGGTTTTCCTTAGCCAGACCCCATGTTTGGTAATTAAATGATAATCACAATTGATAAATGGAAGGAATGATGAATAAACACTTTCTTGCTACAACTCACCAAACCTTTAATGGCTTCCCTTAGAGGACTGAAGTCAAACACATCACTCCAAGGAATCAAATCTTTATTTTCTTGATTTGTTGGTGATGAGGGCTACACCACCAAAAACCCAAACAAAACACAACAATAGATACCAACACAGAAGATACGAGACAAAAAAATAACTCACTTTCAATTATTTTTAGAAAATGAAATTACATATTCAAAACTTACATGCTACAACCTCATGGGCTTGATTCATTACAACAAAATTAACTCTAAAAATAAAATATATTATTTGGAGAGACAATCTACACTTATGAAGCCACCTTATACAACCCCCCCATATCCATTTTTTATTTTACCCAATAACCACCCTAGAATATTCTATAAAGTGTGACTTTCCCTTTTGTTTTGGCGCCAAAAGTCTCGTTGTTTGATTTCTAGCCTAGGAAGAAATTTTAATGAAATCCACTTTTTAGAGGGGCAACTTCGTGGGGCCATAACTTTTGATACAAGTGTCTGATTTTCTATTATTGCATATCATTGGAAAGCTATTGAAGAGATCTACAACACATGAACCCATTGTAGGTCGATTCGTCCACTTTTCAAGATGTTTTCGGGCCTCTAAATTTTTATATTTGAATTTGAAGCTGCATTGGAGAAATTTCTCAGGACGGAAACTTTAATTTCTCCCAAACCATTAAGGGTGTTTAGGCAATTATTTTGTGACCGAATGTTTTTTTAGCTCTACTCCTTTGGGTAAATTTTCAAGTCCATAAGAGCCCATTTAGGTCAACTTACTAAAAATAGTAAGTGACCGTTTTTCACTATTTTTGAATTTTAACTATCTTATACCCCTTAAGTGCCATCATGGGGCTCAAAAAAACTAAAGAAAATAAAGAAAACATTTTTTTTGGGTGATGAAAGATTTCCCTGCACCGTTGGATGCTCTTGCATCAAACACCCAAGGTAATTTTAAAAGTGACCATGTCACTTCTCTAGAGTTAGAGGAAAACCAAGATGGTTAACCTAAGCCTTAAATATTCATGATGAATCTTCAATGAGCCTTCCTTTCCATTTAACCAAAAATTCTTCATACTGCTTGTTCCTTGTACTTCAACCCACATGACTATCCAAGATTTCTTCTATCTTCTCCTTTTCTGATGTAGGTGTTGGGATATTCCACTATGCTTTTATTATTTCTTCATCAATTCCTCCTTCATGGTATTGTATTAAATATGAAATGTTAAACACAGGTGAAATATGAATTTCATCAGCTAGCTCTACCTCATATGCATTTCCTGAATCATGCTTCTTCAGGATCTTGCATGGTCCAAACTTCTTCATCTTTAACTTGTTGTATGTACCAATTGGAAACCTCTCCTTTCAAAAATGAACCATGACTTCATTTCCTACTTGGAACTCCTTATACCTCATTTTTTTATCTACCTTGGCCTTATATTGTGAGTTCATCTTATTGATATGTTTCTTCACCTCTTCATGCAAATTATTTAGGTGCTCAGCAAAATCTTCAGCCTCAGCACTACTCTTCTCCCCCTTATCCATCTTCATCAATTCAGACACAGTTCTTGGTCTACTCCCATACACAATCTAGAATGGTGATTTTCCAGTGCTCTTGTTGACAGAATTGTTGTAAGAAAATTCAGCCTGTAGTATAATCAAATCCCATCCCTTGGGCTTATCTCCTACTAAGAATCTTAACAAGTTACCCAAACTCCTATTCACCACCTCAATTTTTCCATCAGTCTGTGGATGGTGTGCAAAACTGAACTTCAAATCTATCGTCAACTTCTTCCATAATGCCCTCCAAAAATAACCAACAGATTTGGTATCTCTTTCTAAAACTATATTCTTCAGTAGACCATGTAGTCTCACCACCTCTCTGAAAAACAACTTTGCAACATGAACAGCATCACTATTTTTATGACACAAAATGAAATGTTCCATCTTTGATAATCTATCCACCACCACAAATATGGAATCATGCCCTCTTTGTGTCCTTGGTAAGCCAAGAATAAAATCCATGCTAATATCCTCCCATGGCCTCTCAGGTATAGGTAATGGCCGATACAATCACGTATTCTGACTTGTTCCTTTCACCATCTGACATAATATAACTTTGTACAAACTTCTTCACATCTTTTTGTAATTGCGGCCAATAATAGTTCTCACTAACCAAACCAATGGTCTTATCTCGACCGAAATGTCTAGCCAATCCTTCATTATGCTTCTCCTTGATTAGGTTCTCTCTCATAGAACTCCTTGGAATGCACAATTGGCTTCCTCTAAACAACATCCCATCTTGGATTAAGAAATCCAACCATCTTGTCCTATCCAATATAATAGGTTCCAAAAAAGCCTTCCAAGATTTTGGAAAGTCTGGATCTTCGAGATACAAACTCTTGAGTTCATTGAACCCAACAACCTCTATATTCATCTCTATCAAAAAAATTGCCTTCTACTTAAGGAATCTGCAACTCTATTTGAACTTCCACTCTTGTGCTTCAAAATAAAAGTATAACTCTATAAAAACTCAACCCATTTTAAGTGCCTTTGATTTAACTTTCCTTGAAAATTGAGATATTGCAAAGCCTGGTGATCAGTATATAAAACCAATTCTTTTGGCAAAAAATAGTGTCTCCATCTCTTCAAAGCTTGAACTATAGCATAAAACTCTCTATCATAGATAGAATATTTCTTCTTAGCATCAATCAACTTCTCACTAAAATAGGCAACCAACTTACCTTCTTGACTCAAAAAAGCTCCTATGGCAGTGCCACTAGCATCACAATCTACCTAAAAGACCTTATTGAAATTTGGAATTTCCAAAACAAGTTTCTCTATAACTTTCTACTTCAACATATCAAAACTTTTGGCTACTCCTGTATTCCACTTAAACTCTTTTCTATCGTATCTCATTGCTTCAATTAGAGATGCACAAATACTATTGAAATTCTTAATAAAATTTATGTAAAAACTTTAAGACCATGAAATGATCTTACCTCTATAACACTCCTCAAGGTAGGCCATTCAATGATAGATCTCACCTTCTCTGGGTCCATTTTAAGACCCTCTACTGAGACAAAAAATCCCAGATACACCAACTCTCTCTTCACAAAACTACATTTCTTCAAATTAATCAATAGCTTCTCCTCCCTTGCCTTCTCAAAAACTCTTCAGATATGCATCAAGTGCTCCTCCAATGTCTTACTGAAAATCAAAATATCATCCAAACAAACAATAACAAATTTTCCTAAAAATTCTTTCAATACCTCATTCATAAGCCACATAAATGTGCTTGGTGCATTGGTTAGCCCAAAAGGCATGACTAACCAATCGTACAGGACCTCCTTGGTTTTAAAGGTTCTCTTCCATTCATCTCCTTCTCTAATCCAGATTTGGTGATATCCACTCTTCAAATCTATCTTTGTGAAGTACTCAGCTCCACTCAAACAATCCATAATGACATCCATTCTTAGCAAGGGAAATCTATATTTGATGGTGATCTTGTTGATGGCTCTAGAATCTGTACACATATGTCATTCCCCATCCTTCTTTGGTGCTAGTACTATAGGTACTACACATGGACTCAAACTCTCTCTAGTCAATTCCTTCTGCAACAACTCTTGCACTTGTTTGTTCAACTCTTCACTCTTTGTTGGAGTCATATAATGAGCTTCCTTATTCAGAAAACTAGCTGCAGGAATCAAAGTCCATCTAATGACTATTTTTTCTTGTTGGAGGCAAACCTTCAGGTACGTTATCAGAAATAATAGCCTAAAACTCATTAAAAAAATATAAAACCTCTGCAAGTACCTCATTATTATCTTCTTTATCAACTCTAGGGATCAATACAAAACACATATTCTCATGCCTCATACCTTTTAGGAACTTTCTTCCATCAACCAAACAAATTCTTGCATTACTGCATACCTTTTCCTCTACCTCTTTCAATGGCTTCAACTTATGACAAACTCCATTCTTTGTCAAAGAATAGGTGTTGGAATGTCCATCATGTACTGCTCGTTGATCAAACTACCATGGTCTACCTAACAACATATGACATACATCCATAGGAATAATATCACACAATACCTCATCATGGTAATTTCCAATCTTGAACCTTACCAGACAGTGTTCATTTACCAAATCTTTATGGTCCTTTTGTAACCAATAAATATAGTATGGATTCAGATGCCTTCTTCTCTCCAACCGCAACTTACTAACCATCTCTTGTGAAACAAGGTTCTACCTCCATCAATAATAACATTGCAAACTTTACCTTCACACTTAGATCTGGTGCAAAACAAATTCTTCATTTGAGCTGGCTCTTTCTCCTCATTCAAGAAGGCTCTTCTAGTAACAAGAACCTCTCCTCTTTTTGCATCCTCAAAATGTAAAGACTCGGGATCTTCATCTACATGTGCAACTCCTGAATTACCCTAAGGTCTTCTATTTTTCCTTTCTTGATGTTGAGGACACTCATAGGCTCTATGTCCTTCTTCTTCACACTAGAAATAAGTTCCATGAAATCCTCCTCTACCTGGTCCTTGTCCAGATATTCCTCTTCCTCTTTGTTCTCCATTATTTTGATCACAAGGATGGTATGTATTATCTCCTTTCCAATTCTAGCTGCTATTAAATCCTTCGCCCTTCTTTTGATCTTCATTTCAACCCCCATATGATTGTCCACTAGTCTTTCCACCACGACACCCACCTCTTTGCTTGCTTTCAAATATTCTATTCAACTTTTCTTCTACCCCCAAATAAAATTGATATACATCTTTAATGGTAGACATTCTTACCAGACTCGGCTCTTCTTGAATGCTCAGCTTCAACCCATTTATGTAACGGGAAACTTTCTCCTTGTTGGGCTCAAAATGACCTGTTCTGATCAAGACTTGATAGAATTATTTTGTATACTCCTTAACAGATTTTACTACTTGTTTCAACCCTTGCATCTTCTTCAACAAATCCAACTAATAGTCCCCGAGAATGAATTGTCTCCTCAATTTTTCCACCATCTGATCCCATCTTTTTGTTTTCTCTTTTCCTCTTCTATTTCTTTTCAATTAGACTTATTTCCACCATATGCTAGCATGGCCTTTCAATTTGGCCTTTGCAAATTTGACCCTATCTAGGTCTTCTATTTCCTCATACTCAAAATGCTCTTCCATTTAATTGATCCAATCGATCAACTCCTCTAGATTTAGGTTCCCAAAAAAATAGAAACTTCTATCTTCTATTTCTTTCCAATCTTAGAAATGGCCCTAATCAGTCTGACTTCTCCAGGATCCATTACATCCTATGCTTCCTCTTCTAATGGCTCCTCATCTTCAGCCTCATCCTCACTTTCATATCTTCTTCTAACATTAGCTCCTCTATGCATCTCCTCTTGCAGTGCTTGAACTTGTCTCTAGAGGGCTCTAAAACCCTCTTATATTACCCCAACATTTCTTCCACCACAGTTTCTTTGTGGAGGAATCTTTTCTCAAAGACCCACAACCACAAGTCCTGGTGTAAACTGCCTCACATTCGGCGATCTTTCTACACACTCAAGAAATCCTACTATGATACCACTTGATGAGGGATACACCGCCCAAAACCCAAACAAAACACAACAATATATACCAACATAGAAGATGTGTGACAGAAAAATAACTCACTTTCAATTATTTTTAGAAAATAAAATTACATATTCAAAACTTACATGCTACAACCTCATGGGCTTGATTCATTACACAAAATCAACTTTGAAAACAAAATGTATTATTTGAAGCCACAATCTACACTAATGAAGCCACCTTCTATAACCCCCTCATATCCCTTTTTATTTTACCCAATAACCACCCTAGAATGTTCTAGAAAGTATAACTTTCCCTTTTGTTTTGGTGCCAAAAGTCCCACCATTTGATTTTTGGCCTAGGAATAAATTTTAATGAAATCCACTTTTTAGAGGGGGCAACTTCGTGGGGCCATAACTTTTGATCTAGGTTTTAGATTTTCTATAATTGCATATCATTGGAAAGCTCTCGAAGAGAACCACTGTAGGTCGATTCATCCACTTTTTGAGTTTTTTTGGGGCCTCTAAAGTTTTATATTTGAATTTGAAGCAACATTGGAGAAATTTCTCAAGACAAAAACTTTAATTTCTCCCAAACCGTATATTATTCATTTATTTCTTATTTCATTTGTCTCTTATTTGTAGGTTTTTAATTGTTTCTCATTAGTGTTCCCTTTCAAATTTTCTTTTTGTTTTGTCTTTTTTCTTAAGGAATTTGGAAATTCTTGTTTGAACATTTTTTATTTTCTTTTTTGTTTTCTTCTATTTTTTTCTCTCTTGTGTCTATTTTGTCCTTTTGGTCCATAGTAGTCTATTTGGTAGCTTCTTGGTCTTCATTTTGTGTGCCCCCCTTCTCGCCCTCATCCCTCCCCTTGGTCTTTTTAGCTAGTTCTTGGTCTACAACCTATCATTTTTCAACTTGAGCTCTCAACTATCATGATGATGGATCACAGAGTGTGCTTTGAAACATTGATGCAAAAAAATCTCACACAATCAAAACCAAAAGTCATCTAGCAATAAGTGGTAGCATGTTGGAAAATGTGCCTCAACTTGCTAGTTTCGAACTTCCCTTAAAGCTTGGCATTTTTCCCTTAGTCAACCTGAATGTTGCATGATCACTGAAAACCAAAACTTTGGAACCACCAATTGGGAGTTGTGAAGTTTTGGAAACCTCCAACTTACCAACCGCAAAGACAAGAGGATTACAAGATCGCGAAAAAATTAGAACTTTGGAACCTCATGTCGAGAGTTGTGAAGTTTTGGAAACCTTTGACTTACCGATAGTTGTGGTGGTTAGCCAATAGTGATGACATGGATGTCAGGTTGGCAATGTATTGTGTTCTCCCCACTAGCCCCACAATGCTTTGGTGGGACCCGTTTGGTACCTTGTGGGTGTGTGGGCATTAGCTTGTTAGTGGTGACTTGGATGTCATGGTAGTAGTGGGGACCACAGCGATGTGATGTTCTATATATTGATTGAGGGTTGTGATTAAAATAATCCAAAGATGCCCGCTAACCTCGTGCCCCTTGTGGTAGGTCTTGATAGACTCCTGTGGGGTGTGTGAGATTGGCTAAGTAGTGTACATTCGCTGATTGGGTGACTTGACGTTTATTGACTCGGTAACTCATGAATAAAAATGAAGTGGGACCCGATTGGTGTTGAGATGGAAAGCGATGATTTGTTGCTAACTATTGACATTTGGTTTAGCAAGTTGGAACATACATTGAAGTTGATGCATTTTTTTTACAGTTATGTGTTTATGACGGTTTGTGTACAATTGAAACGGTTGGTTTTTTGGAAATGAAGCGGCCATGGCTGGATGTCGAATATATATTGTAACACTTTGCAATGAGTGAGGGTTAGATCAATTTAGTGGTGTTCTACATTAAATGCTATACGAGCATTGTAATAGTGTGAGAGAACAATTGTAATCAGAATCTATGTATGAGGTTGAATAGGGGATTGTAATGTTGCTGTGAATTAACACCTAAAAGTGGATTTTGTAACTTTGTATGTAATTGGTTTACTATAATACAAAGTGGCTTTACTTGGTGTGTGGTTTTTTCTCCCATAAGGGTTTTCCCACGTAAATCTAGTGTTCAATTTTGTGTGTGTTAAATTGTATAATCTTTTGATCTATTGTTGTGCATCTTTATGACTGTAACTCGAATTAAATAAAATTTTATGAACTTTTTTCCTGATAATTTTGCATTTGGACGGTGTTTCCACACCGATATTTCCTTACAATTTTTGGCCAACTAAATAGTTCCAAGCGAAACATTTTTTACCAGAAACATTCTGGTCGAATAGGTTTTGGTTGAAACAACGTGGCGGGAAGAGTTTCGAACAAAACCAAAAAATTCAAAATTTATGCTTTGCTGCTTTGAAATTGGCTTATTTTATATGCACGACTTCGGTAGAAAGGGTTTTAGTCAAAACCCTTTCGATCAAAACTGTCTATGTGTCATCCTATTTGGCAACCAACTCAGCTTTTTCAGAATTTTCTAAAAATTTCAACTTCAACAAAGTATTTTTCCAGTCAGAATGATTTTTCTGCAAAAAAAAAGAAAAATATCTTTTTGTAGAGCTTGGAGTGGTGAATGCAAATATATAATTTTTTTAATATTTTGATTAGTTTTAATATATTTTATTTTTAAAATAATGTAAGTAGGTTGTTAAAGTTAAAAAAGAGGTTGATTAGAAATTTAAAAAAAATTAAAAAATATATGGGGCACAAAAGGAGAGAGTCCTCTTCAAAAAAGGTATATTTTTTTTTTTTAATGATTAAAAAAATAGACAATAGTTGACGTCCTGTGAAAACTGTCAAATTTTGACGAGTTTGACTTTAAAACATTACAAGAAAAATATACATCAAAATTCGAATTTTATTTCCCTGTCCAAGGTATTGAAGTTACCTATTTGGAGAAAAAAATATAGGGAGAAATGAAATTTTTTTCAATTTGTTTCTTGATGGCTCGTAAAGTCACTTTTTTTTTCAATTTTTTAGCATTCCAAAATATGTTCTTAAATTTATAAAAAAAATAATGAAAATATTTTTTTTTAAATCTAAAAAATTATAGGAATAAAATTCATCAAAAGTTCTACATTTCATTAGTTTACATCATTTTGAAATTCAAAACATAAAGACCACTTTTATGTGGTCGAAGTTCAGAATTTTTTTTGTTGTTGGTTGATTCCTTTATAAAGTGTGACATGGGTTTCTGCCTTTACCCTTAAATAAGTTTTGATTAAATTCATGCTTAGGGTAGTCAGTCTCTTTAGGGCTATACCATTCACCAATGTCCTATTGTCCTTGGTTGATCTTGGTTACCTTATAAGTAACATTATTTTGGGTGTCATGGTCATTGGCACTTTCTCCCTTTCTAGTCTTATCCTTTTGTAGCATCATCACCTTCTCCCTTTCTAGTTTTCTCCTTGTGTAGCATCAAGAGTGCTACAAGGGGATATATGCAACCCATATTTCATATACATCCACTCAACCTCTATTCATTTATAAAAATTCATCAACACATATCTTCCACATTATTTTAAAACTAGGTGGCATTATAGCTAGTGATTACACTTGTTGAGTTTAGTGTATCCTTGACTTGTGGCATGCATTGGGTAACCAAGAAATTATTAGTCATGTTCTACTAGGTTTTTTCCATGGTATTTCTATGGAGAATAAATATTTAGTTTCAAGAGGATTTGAGATGGAATATTTTTGGAATAAAAATAAACTTATACAATAACTCAATAAAATAAAATAAAATGTGTAGTGTAGAAAAATATACACCTTTACATTTTCACAGTATGTTTGGTTCTCCTTAATTAATTTGACTTAATTAATCTTCTCATTGACCAAAATTTTGCATTCCAAAGCCTTATTATTCTTGTTTTCCAAAAGGGAAACGTGCATTAAACAATTGCCATCATTAATTTAAACATCTTGTAAATTGTGTGTCCTGGATTTAGGTCTCAAAATATCTTTTGTCAACATTTTAATGATTCAAATTCAAGTTTCAGTTGTCAGCTTTTAGAATCTATTTTTTGAGAAATTAGATAAACACCTATAAATACATAGTTATTTTATCAATTCAAATCTAATAATTAAGAGGCCACTTTCACAAGAGAAAATATTATTGTCAAGAGCATTGAAGAGCGGAATTATCAAGCATCTACAGCAGCAATCAAGATCATATCGTGTCAAATTTTATGCATATTCATGTCATGTTTTGGAGCTAACATTGTGATGTAGGTTTCATGCATTCAAGCAAGCATTTAAGTATCAAATCAAGAATCCAATCAAATCCAATTCATGCAAGATCAAATCCTTAGAGTGATTAGTTAGACTTCAGCCCTCTAAGGGCATCCATTAAGGGTTTGGTGAGTTGTGGCATAACATTGTTCATTCATCAAATTCCTTTCATTTTTTCATTATTTCATTATCAAGGTTTAATTACCAAATTGGGGTTTGACTAAGGAGAAAACCCCTATTCACCAAAAACAATAATTTTTCCCTCTCTTTGTATGTTCAAATTTATAGGTGAAGAAGGGTTGAAGATTGATCAAAAGAGAAATTTTTCAAAGCTGTCAAAGTTGTCAACATTGTTGTAAAGCCACAAAACTTAGATCCTGAATTTATTTTTGACTTTCCGACAATGAAACCTAGGGAAAAAAAAAAGCTTAGATCTTGCACCAAAGGACCCCAAAATTTGTGCATAAAATCCTTACAAGGACTCATTCACCTATTGGCCCAATTGTCCTACATTTCTCAGAACAAGCTTTTTTGGGTTAGTAGACATCACCCTGTAAACCCCAAATCTACCTACAAATTGTCTTTACCGTTTCTATTATCCTAGATATATGCATTTCAAGTGTTATGCCATGCAATTTACTTTATTAAATAATTTTAAATCATCTCCCAAAAATGCAATTCAGTCATTTTTGTCATTTTCTGTCATAAGAAAATAGCAGATCCCAAAATAGGGTTGTCTCACCTCAAGGTTGAAAGTCAATCCTTTCATTTGGAGATCTCTATTTTCTAATGAAATTGGGGAGAAAGGCACCTAGATTCTATTGTTCTAGACACTTGGGACTTAGGATCCCTTTTTCTTTATTTCTTTTTGGTGAACCTGACATTCTTACCCTATAAACTTTCTGATTTGGTAGTCTTTTCAAACCCTAGCTCTAGGATTTACATTAGTTATTTTTCATTTCATTTAGGGTGTCAAAATTGCATCTAGCATCATTTAAAAGGGCATTTTGCATCATTTAAATTCATAAAAATCCAAACATGTTGCATAAATCTTGCATACATCTTTCATGTTAGTTGTATTAAGAGTGTTTTTCAATCATTTAGATCAAGATTTCAGTTAAATTTGCATTCAAAAAGTTGTCATTTAGTTTAATTTTCGTCATTAGTTGCATTTTCATTTAGACATCAAAATCTGGGAAAAAATATCATAGTAATAATAGTCTGCAACTTGAAATAAAGAACATAAATAGTAAACTAAAAACTCATATTTTAATTTTTACAACCACTATGCAAGGACCCATTCGCCCGTGGGAAAACATGTCCTTGTATAGGGGCTCTAACAAACTTCTACATGCATTACTGTCTTTGTTTTGATTTCCTATTTTTGTTGTTAAAATTGTACTTAATTTTGAGAAATTGTTATTGCATGTGCAAGAAAAGTACCATTTTGCTTGATTCAGTGCAACTTCATGAAAACATTATTGTGTTTTAGTATTGAAAATCATCAAATATATAGGAAAATTGTGTTCATTTTCTTAAGCATTGCATATTTTGGATAGATTAGTTCTCATTTTTGCACAAATAAAAGTATGTTTCCTTTTCAAACATATGGCTTTCATAGAGCATCACATGGCTTGTATGATTCTATTTTCCCTACTCATGGGCATAATCTAGGAAAACAAAATAAAACCTTTGATGTAAGCATGTTACTTACCCTCCTAATATCTATCATATTTGTAAGAATGTCATAACATGAGGATGCAAACATAAACAATCATGGCAACCATAGTTGTTCTTCTCCCAATACCTCTCCTACTTGTGACAAAGGTATCTTGGTGTTAGAAGATACAATCATTGAACGTTATGAGAATCTTGTTTGTCCCTCTTCCAATTCTTCTCCCATTTGGGAAGATATTGTACCAAATAAAGATGATATCATAGATTCATTTCTTTTGAAATATGGTATAGATGAAGAGGCTAAGTCAACCTTCAATCCCACCTTGCTAGAAAATCATCAACAAGAAGTCACATCCGTTGAGGTTATGAACACACAAGTATCCATTAGATCTCCCTTGATTATAGGATCTAGATAAACACTCCTTTTGGACCTCCTAAGGGTGTGGTACCATGGAGGGGGGCTTCCTAAAAAAAATCAATGGGTGTTGCTGAGATTTTTTAGGATTATTTTAAAGTGGGTGGTCCCATGAATTTTGTATCACAACTTAAGCTCCTATATTTAGGAATCTGGTGGTCTCATGAATATTATTATTTTGCATATTCAATCCAGTGGCTTAAATAAATATAAAATAATAATAAATTAATTGGTGAGAATTTTAATTCATATGATTGACAAATGGTAGAAAAAATCCTAAGTTGGTGGGGCAATTTCTAGCCCCACCCCTTTTGAACCCACTTAATTTTTTGATCTAAAAATTAGGGGTTGCTTTTGTTGAGGAAAAGATTATAATTTATCATGTAACATTTTTTTTTTTGCTTCATGGGACCTCTTGCTCCTTCAAAATAGATCCCCAATCCCCCCATGGGACCTCACCATTCCTCTAATTATTGGACCTCCTAAGAGTCCTCTAATTATTGGACCTCCCAAGTCATCTCCTAAGCCACTTCTTATCATAGGACCACCTCAACACCAACCATTACCTCCAGGGGCTATCTTAAAATTTTGCAAGGCAACTCACTAGTAACAATGTTTCACAGCAACTAAGTTATAATATTGTTGCTCATGCATATAACATAAGGAACAATAAGCAACCACAAACCATCCCTACATCGATACCACTCCCTCAACCCATTTTTCCTAGTGCTCCTCATTTGTCTTTGCATAATGGAAAGGAATATGATCTTGTGGAACAACTTCGCAACACCCCTGCTAAGATATCCTTGTGGGATTTTATTCAAGCATCCCCTCTTTACCATGGAATGCTTCAAAATACTTTATAACAATTTATCATCCCTCTTAGTGTTCAACCAAATGATGTGGAAACTATGATTGATAATATGAATTCACCTAACTTAGACATTACCTTTCGTCAAGATGAGTTACCTCCATTAGAAGTGTAAAAACAAAATGATGCTTTGATGATATTGGCTAAAATTAACAAGTGTGGCATAAGATGTACTCTCACTGATAATGGTTTGGCACTCAATGTTTGTAGTGTAATCCCTCTAGATAATATTGGAGTGGACAAGAGTCAAATTCAACCAAATAATTTATCCATTTGTGGTTTTGATAATGTGGGAAAACAACCGCTTGGTGTGATAACATTACCTGTTAGAGTGGATAAGGTTACATTGAAAACTCTTATTCATATCATGCCTCAAGAACTCTCATATAATATTCATTTAGGTAAACCTTGGATTCATGCAATGAATGTGGTGCCTTGCACATTACATTGTCTAGTGAAGTACTTATCAAAACATGGTCTACACAATCAAAGACCTAGAACCATATCATAATTATTTTCAAACTGAAACAGAAATGGAAAATCCTCTTATGAAATTGACACCAACTACAAAAGTGGAACCGATACAAGAAGAAGAGAAGTGGTTGTCATCAATCACAAAACTATTCGATGATGATTGGGGTTCCTTGGATTTTACACCTACATTCATGGGAGAATACAATATTACACACAAATCAGGAAAAGAGAAAGAAGTTGATATAATATCAACACAAGATGAGTCATCAAAACCATGTGATTCCACAATCTTTAGAAAAGAAGAGGATAACAACAATTATACATCCACGTATGATGAGTGTGATCATGATAAACCACCTAATCTAAAAGAAATGGAAAAACTTTATGGGAGAGGTTATGAGTTTTTGAAACAACTTGGCTATAATGGAAAAGGATGTGGTGTTAAAGAACAAGGTATTTGTTTCCCTATAGATCCTACCCCGCAAGAACAAACAAAAGGTCTTGCTTATTTTCCTTTGAAAGAAACGAAGGCGTCAAAGAAACCTTCACTCAACATCAATGTCATCACGCAAAACACTCCTAGGACAAATATTGATTCATCTTCAAACACATGTCTTAGTGATGATTGGGGTTCATTAAATTTTACACCCTACTTTAAGGGAGAGTACAAAATCTCACAATCTAGAGAGTCTTGTGTATGTATGACACCTTGTAATAAGCAAGAAATATCTTTGTCACAAAAGAAAGGAATATCTCCTACTATTGACCAAGAGAGTACCTTGTCAAGGCTTCTCACTTGATATCTCTCCCTCCATGAACACGAAATAAATTTTACAAAAAAATCTCATTGTGTGCATATCATCAAGTGCATGGTCATTCTACCAGTGAATGTAAGGCCTTGAGTAATAAAATTCAACATCTTAAGGATTTTGGTGCTCTTCCTTGTGTTGATGCACCTATTTCCCCTAATTGATAATTATTTTCATCATATCATGTTGCTCATCACTATGTGGCATTGGTATCTTTATGTGTCTAGCTCATTTCAATTCATGGTAGTACAATATTAGGTTCAACCATACTTCTTGTGGAAGCAACATGATAGTCCTTGGTGTTTGTCTTTATCTCTATGCTTTGGGGACAAGGATAACTAGTTTTGGAGGTGTGCATTCTTTTCAAGGATCCCCTCTTCCTCTCTTTCTACTTAAAATACCAACATAGAAAGTATGTTGACATTGTAAGTGGGAAATATTATCCCCCACTCATTGCTTGCATGTTCCCTTCTTAGTGATGATAGAATACATCTCTTAGGAAGTGTGAACTTTTGTTCAAAGTGTGGCTTTCTTGATCTATGTGATGTGTCTTCCTTATGGTGATATTAAGCTTGATATTATACAAGAGTTTGACCTTTCTTGGCATATGGCATTCCTCTTAGTGGTAATGATGTGGCTTGCATTCCCTAAGGTGTGAATCTTTTATCCCTCGGCTAGTCCTCTCTTGGTGAGGTCAAGTGTGATGTTCCCTAAGGTGAGACCTTTCATGTATTAAGAAAAACCCATTTGATTATCATAATCCAAGACTAATTCATGGCCACCAAGCATAACACAAATTTCTTACCAATGGTGCCTTTATTTCATGAGTGTCTAGCATAATGCAACTTGCTAGCCTTGTGAAAACCTTTGACCATTTAGTGTGGTACCTTATCAAATTTATCAAGGAGTATATAACTTTTGGTATGGTTGACATATGGGAGATTGTAGACCTGGCATGACTTTCCCTTCTGCCACTTGTTTTGTGGGTTCACACTTGTAGACCTAGTGTGTGTTTCTCACTCCTTTGTCTTGGGGGCTCACCTAGTGTATATCATGCTACACTAGCCCTTGTGAGAATATTTTACATGGCCACCAAGCTTAAATAGAGATTATAAGAAGTGTATACATACCAACATACTTGAAAAGAAAGAAAAGTCATAAGGTAAATACATGAACTTTGCACTTTCTAAGTGACAACCAGTCCAAAATCATGAATCGGAATGGCAAGCATAAAGTGAAATCATGCCATGATTTAAGCAAGAATATATATATAACAGAAAAACATATCTAAATGTGACGCTCTTTAAAGAATGCAAAGCCAGTCTAAATCAGTGCTTAACGTGGCAGAGAAGGCAGCAATTATTAAACGGTTGTGATTATTGTTTTAAATTGAGCAATTAAAGATATATTAAAAGTTTCTATTGTCCAACAATCATATTAAAATGAAGATATTCTAAAGACAAAAACAAGATAATAAGACAAGGATGTTGACCTGTGAACGAAGACAAAATAAAAGAGGTTATGATCCATATTAAAGGGATTTATATATATTTAAAGGCATTGATGCATAATATGGACAGTGATCTCATTTTAAAGTGGAAAATTTTTAAATAGCAACGATCATAAGGTATTGGAGACAAGTAGCAATTAAAAGAAAATGATTAAAAAAAAAAAATTAAAACAGCAATTTACATTATGATATAAAGGTGGTGGTTTATTTAAATAATTAATATTTACAAACATTAAAAAGGCAGCAGTATATATGAAGGGGTATGATTTGTTTATTTAGAGATAATTTTATGGAAAGTGGCGTCCTTAAAGGTAATCGCTTCTCTTGGAAGAGGCATGTCTCTTAGAAAGGAAAGGAAATGTATATCTCAAAAGATATTGTGTGCAATGTTTTTAATCTACTTAAAATGAAAGAAACCAAGTAAAAGACCAAAAATAAGCAAAACACTCAAGATAGGGCGATGAGGAGTTCAAACCAGCATATGAAGTCTCCTGTTGTGTATATTTTCTCGCGATGTTTGATTGGATGTGTGCTCACTCGAAATTTTGATAGCATAACGGTGCTCTAGTGAAAATGGGTGAGAGAGATGAAAAATGGCTAAGTGTTGGGATAAATAGATTTTGAGGATAATGGATGAATGGCCAAGATTAGATCTTGAGATCAAGGGTTGGGAGAGGGTTGACCCACTTAATCTTGGATTAAGTGTGTGCACATGTTTAGTGGGTAGGTTAGGTGGGGATTGGGATTGGGATTAAGATAGGAAAAAATGATGGAGGATGTGACATTTCAGGGAGTAAATTAAATAAATAGAAATTATTTATTTAATTTGTGGGATAGAAGGGGTAAGGTAGGATAGATGATAAAGTATTTAATTATTTAATCAAATACCTTGGGGATTTATAGGACTATAGGGATATTAATTAAATAATGGAAATATTATTTAATTAATGCGAGTAAGAGGATATTTAGACGAAAGGGGATAAATTTGACCAAACATAAGTGCTCAAATTTAGGTGTCTACATTTTGCCCCTCGTTGAGATGGTGTTACGAAGTAGCATCATTTCAAAGAAGATTAAAACATAGCACCTAGAAGAAGATGGTTGGATTGTGAAAGATGCCCCAGTCCTTCAAATGAGTGACTAGGAGGAAACATGATGGGAGTGAAGATAAAGATTAGGATTTAGGATGCCCCCTCGAGAGGACATGCGGGTTGAAGAGAACACGGGTGTGCTCTCGAAATGGATGAGATGATGAAAGGATAAGATGGGAAGCAAGCACAAATGGATTTAAGGACAAAGGTGATGTTGTCCCAGTCAAGTTGCAAGCCACGATTGATTGATGATGGATGGAGTGTTGTTGGTGAGGGAACAATATATCTCAAAACAACACAAGGATAGGGAAGGATACATCTCAATGATTATGATAATGAGAGTGTTGTTGATGAGGAAAGGATACATCCCAAAACAATACAAGGATAGGGAAGGATACATCTCGATGATGATGATGAGAGGATCAAGGCTTGCAACAAGGCTAGGAGTAAGACCAAAGATGTGATTAGATGATTAAATGTGCTATATTGAATGGATTAGGATTGGATTGAGATGTGAGAGTGTTGAAATGAATGAAAATAATGGAAGAAAAGATTCTTAGAATAAAAAATCTATATTATTCTAAGAAGATTGAAGGGATGATGATATGATGAGGATGGGTGAATGAAAATATTCTTAGGATAAAAAATCTATGTTATCCTAAGAAGATTGAAGGGATAATGATATGATGAGGATGGGTGAAGTGGACTAATGAAAATAGATAGGAAGATAGATGGGGGAAAGTGATGAAGGAGGAAGTGGATGGGAAGATGGATTAGGAGCATCATATAAAAACTGCCATGTAGTGAGTACAAAATTTGATATAGCATGAGATACTATGCACCAGGGTATGAGGAACCAAGGCAATGTCGTATCACATGCATAGGACTGACGCAACAAACGAAAGGTTAGTCCAACATTCCAAAGTCACGGGGGCTTTGGTAGGGCCAATGTTGGAAAACCATAGACACAAAGGATGTCCCAGCATAACCCAAGAGCACAAGGATCTTGGTGGGTACTACACGAGACAACCAAGATGACAAAAGCAAACAAAAGATCAAGATATGTCCCTATATTTATTATTCAAAGCGCACCATGATATGATGGATCGTGGTGACCTTGAAAAAGTGTATTATGAAGCTCAAATGATAAACAAAATGTCAAAAACATCAAAAGATCATAATATATTTCAAATGTCCTTTGCCATAGGATCAAAAGGTGGATGAGATTGATACAGTCTGATTTAGGAAGGATACATCCTGTTAAGACCAAAGATGGTGAATAGATTAGGTGATCAACATGACTCGGGATACTTGAAACTGATTGAACCTTATGATACTAGTGACCTTTGTTTATAAGCACCAGCTAAATAGGGGAATACTTGATGACACGATACGACACTGAAACACACCCTAAAGACCTAGGAGCTTGGGGGTTGATCAAATATCAGCCTTGCCTATGTGAAAGCACAAATCCCTCGTAGTTTGATAAAAGATTGATGACTGACCACGGGTAAAAGCAAAAAGAGGACAATGGGGACCTCGATGGATGATGAAGACCGGAAGGACCAATGCCAAGACTAGATAGATGGACGATGGGGATCGACACAAAAGGATGGACCAAAGCCTTGGGGGCTAATCAAATGATTAGCCTTGCCTACGTGAAAGCGCAAAGGCAATATAGTTCGACCAAAAGATAAATGGCAGACAATGGATAAGAGATGATGAGATGACCATTATTAGTAGTTACAATGATAGATTCGATATGATGACACAAGACTGACCTTGTGGATAGGATGTTTGATATGAATAATATGTGGATTAGGTGAAGCTTAGGGATGGGATAATTATTCAATCCATCGAAAGATGAATCGAGAGGATGATACGATGAATAGATAAGTGATGAAAATTGATAGGAGATTGGGAAGATGTGTGAAAGAGGTGGGAGTGATGACAATGAGATAGATGGCTTTGGGTTGTATAGGGGAAGCCTATAACTAGATACCAATGATAGGGGATTATGAGATGGGACAAGGATAGGAATGAATGCATAGGGAGATAAGGGTGGGGGTGGAAGGGATGATATGATGGGTGGAGAGGAAGATAAGGATGGGGAGATGAAAAATATTTTCTCTTGGATGGATAGGGAGATAAGGATTTGGATATGGAAAAGGTTATTGGATGGATAGATGGGAAGGTAAGGATTTGGAAGATGGAAGGGATGAGCATATGCCATGAGAGAAAAACAAGGATGGGGATATGAAATGATCATGGTATGAAGGGATAAAGGTTTTGGAGGGATTAATGGAAGGAGGATGTGGAGATAATGATAGGGAGATGGAGGGGATGGTAGGGTGGATGAATGATGTCTCCAAGGACTATGTTACAAAGCTAAAATATGCCCCACTCTATATATGTCATGTATGATGAGGAAGGAGGGATGGAAGATAGAAGGATGGGTAAATAAGAGAAGGTGATTGATATGGATATGTGTATGGATGGATAAGGGAGGTAGATGGATGTGAATAAGATGCATGGATATGGAAGGTAGATGGGGAGAATAAGGAATATGATAGTGTATGGATGAGGGGAATGTATGCCAAGAGGTGTCCAAAACATGTATATATGTTTTCCCCTATCTATATCAAGATTGCAAGGAGGATGGGGGGATTGGGATAAATGAGATATGATAGGTAGGATGTTTAAGATTGGTGGGATGGAGGAGATGAGTGAAGGGGATGCATAGCATGAAGTTTCCCCCAAGTGTGGAAAGAAAATAGATGGGAGACTTTACACATGACGCCTATTGCTAGTTTTTCATCATGGTACTTATGCAAGTCACTTGTTTTCCAAGTTTTCACCATTGGACGAGTTATTTCTCTTTACTTTTTTTTTTGGATTTTTATAAAAAAAATGAATTTTTTGACTTTTTTAGATAGTATGTGGATGGAGATGGATAAGGATAGGGATGTGGAAAAATTTATTTCGAAGACATGTGATAAGGAGATGGATGAAGGACTCAAGCATCAAGTTCCATGTGAGACAATAAGAGCCCATGTGTAAAGTGACTATGGAATGTTGGTACAACCTTATTGGGATGGATGGATCATGCAAGAGAATAGATTAAAGGGTTTTGATGAGGGATATATGTGGGATAATGGATGAGGTAGGGGAAAGTGTATGGATGGAATGATGGAGTGGATGTGTGATGAGGGAATTTTTTCAAGACCAACATTGGCATATATGGTGGTGGATGTGAAAGGATAGGAGGATGAATGGATGGAGAGTGTGGGGATAATGGAGGAGTTGGGATCGTGAATTTTGGGACATAAGGACCCAAAATATATTTAGGAGATGGAGGATTTGAATTGTTAGCCTTTGGATTAGCAACTTTGGATGTTGTTTCAAATTTTTCATTTGAAGGCATTGCATCCTTTTTCTTTGGGATCCACATGGTTTTGATTTTTGCTTTAGTGGGCCTTTCTAACCTTTGGGATTGATTTGGATTTTTGATTGGATTTTTACTTTATTCCACATGTCTTTTAAAGGGGAAATGAGGGATTTTAGATTCATGTGGATGTTTAGACATGCATTTTTATTTTGACATCCAAAGTGCCTTTAATAGCAATGGGATGAGTATGAGGCGATGGATGATGTGGAGAGGACGTGGATGGAGTGATAGAGGTAGGATTTTGACGATGATGTGTGTATGGAGGATGTGAGATAACATGCATGGAGAGGTGCCTTTGTTGATCCTAATCAGGGATTATGAGATTAGGATGTTTATTATGTGTACTAGGGATAGGTGATGGATGGATGAGAGGATGAATAGGATGAGATGGAGGAGGTGATTTTGGGATATAAGGGCCCAAAATGGACTTATTACATGGAGGATGGGTGATGATGGATGGAGGAACATAGGGACCCAAAATGGATTTGGAGGATGAAGGAGGAATATGGACAGTTGTTTTGAGGTGATATTATGGAGGAGGGGGGATGGTGACAAATGGTTTGGTGGAGCGATGGGAAGAGCCTCTTATTCTCTTAGAAGTGGATCGTTGACGATGTATGGAGGTTGTACTGACATTTTTGGAGTCTTGAGAGGTATATCCAAGACCTCGTGTACAAGGGTGTTCTTTGACCTGGATGGGCTCTAAAATACCTTGCTCATGAAGGCCTAAACCTTTTCCTTGATAGTTCATTCTCTTGAGCATTCAATCTATGGTAGGATGCTTGTTATTTCGGTAGCATGATGCAAGTTCATTATTAGGTGGAGGAGGATGGGTGGTGTATATGCTTTTTTTTCCTTCTACAAGAAAACCACCATGGATGAGTGTAATAGTACCAAGGTGATATAAAAGTGGTGTTGGGATGGTAGGGTTAGGCGGTGATGGAGGATCATGAGATGGAGATGATGGGATGGGAGGTTCTTGACTTGGAGGAGGAGATGATGAGGGATCATGAGATGGAGTGATTGGATTTTGAGTGCAAAGGGGATCAAGGGATTGAGTGGATGAGCTAGTATGATCTTGAGATGGGGTAGATGGGATGGTAGGATCAAGATTCGGTTGAGGAGAGGGATCACTAGATGGAGTGGATAGAATAGCAGGATCTTGATGTGGAGGAGGTGATCTGTTGGTATGCTTTGGATCAAGATCTTGGCATGACTCATCTTGGGGTGGCATGATGTGGAGTGTTGGATGGACTCCTCAAGCAAGGGAGATGGAAGGATGGAGGATTCATGAAGTTCATGGGATTGGAATTTGGAGATACAAAGACTAAGGGAAGTGGATTGGATTTGGGTGTCTTCAATGGATTGGGTGGTGCTAGGAGTAGGAGATGAGGATTCAATGGATTTGGTGGGTTTGATGGTTTCAATAGTTTGGACAGCGTTAGAAATGGTAATAGGAGTGATAGGTGTAGGATGGAGAAGGGCCTCATCGTTAGTGATCGTGCATGATGGAGTGATGTGGGATGGATCCACGACTTCAAGATGTGAATTTTGGGATGTCTTCTTTGTCATGAGTCCTTGGACGATATCTGGAGTGAGATACTTGCATATTCTAGGCTTATCTAGGGTGATGGGAATAGATGAAGGATTATGGAGGGGTGGAGGACTAGGATTAGAGATTGGTGGATTGGGATTAGATGAGTGGATGGAATTGGATAGAGGACTAGGAGTAGGTGGGGGATTAAAATATAATGGAATGGAGGATGGGGTGATATAGGAGGATGTGGATGATGAATTAAGATAGGAGGATGTGGATGCTAGATTAGGTTGGGAAGGTTGGGATGGTGGATTAAGATAGGATTATTGGGATGGTGGATTAAGATAGGAGGATGTGGATGTTGGATTGGGATGGGAAGATTGGGATGGTGGATTAAGATACGAATATTGGGATGGTGGATTAAAATAGGAGGATGTGAATGGGGAATTAAGGTAGGGATATTGGGATGGTGGATTAAGGTGGGAAGATGTGGATGTGGAATTAAGGTAGGAATATTCGGATGGTGGATTAGAGAGAGATGTAGATGAAGGATATGATGAATATTTGGATAGGGAAGATACTAGATATCCCTTGTCAAAAGCAGCATAAATATTGTTATTAGGTGTGGATGGTGTGATAGGATAGCTCGGAGGAGTGATTGGATTTTGGAATAAGATTGGAGAAATCTTACTAGAAATGATAGCATCAAAGGGATCTATATCGTACTCATCTTGATCAACAAGACTTTCATTATCATCATCAATATAATTGGGATTTCTCTTGAATACTATTTTTGGTTGTACAGGAGGAGGATAAGGATTCATGATGTTAGATTGGATGGATATGGATTGAAAAGATGGAAATAGATGATTAGAAGAAAAGGAGAGATGATGAAAAGATAAATAGAATGGATTAGAAGAACATGGCAGAAGGGATCTTAAGATTTGTTTAGATATCAGAAGACCTTAGATGTGGATGAACTAAAGCTCAAATTGGGATTTGAATTAAGCTTGTCTTGGGATTTGATTTAATCTCGGATTAGGATTGGATTGAAGCTCAGATTAGGATGATTGAAGGATTTGATGGAACTTAAGCTCATATTAGGATGGGATTTAAGTTTAGATTAGGATGATTGGGAGATATGGTGTGAGGGGATCCCAAGTTCAAGGATGTGACTAAAATGATGAGGATAATTGTTGAATGCATGAAGGATAGGTTTAGCTAACTCCTTTCTCAAAGGGGATGATGTTTGGATACATTGATGAGAGTTGACGAGATGAAAGTGATCGTTTAGAGATGGATATGGAGAGGAAAAATGATTGGATTATGATTTTGGACTCAGGAAGATAGAGGCTAATCATGCCAAGATGAACTAACTCTCTGAATTTTGGATAGGAAGCGGATCCGCCCTTGCGAGTAACAAATTCGCCTTTCCAGGTGATAGGTTCACCTATTTAAGGGTCAAAAAAATTTCCTTTGTGTTTGATAAGATCACCTCTATCTAGGACTCAGATTCGCCTATCTCTTGGGATGAAAAAGGAACAGGTGGACACGAGATGCAAATTCGCCTATCTAAGGATCAGGTTTGCCTATGTCTTGGACTGTACAGATAAGGATAATACGGATGAGATGTGGGATCGCCCCTGCGGGCAGCAAGATCGCCTATTCAAAAAATAGGTAGACGGGGATGACACAGACTAGACACGGGATCGCCCAAGTGGACAGCAAGATCGCCTACTCTAATGGAACAGATAGACTCGGATGACACGGATTGGTCACAGACTCGCCTAGAAAGATGGCAGGATCACCTATTCAGGAAACAAGCAAACATAGGGTCACCTAACAAAGGGGCCCATAGGAAAATTCACCATTGACGAGGATGAGTTCGCCTAAAGGATGACCTAGACTGGACTCGAGACACGGAATCGCCCCTATAGAGGGAAAGATCACCAATCGATAGTGCAAGTTCGCCTCTACGAAAATAAAACTCGCCACTGAGGGCAGGGGTAGACTATGGAAAAGGACAAAAAGCACTGCAAACAACAGACAGAATGTTGGATTGACTCAAACAGATAACAAGCATTGGTATCGCACAAGAAGATACGCCAAGTAGCACAATCCTAGAATTAGTGATAAAGGTTTACAAACTTGATGTAGGTCCACCACCTTGAGGGGACACCCCAAGCTTAATACTCTGTGATACTAGGGTGGTTCTCTAGATCACCCTTTCTCGCGAAGGTGGATAGCTAGAGATCTAGTGGCACAGGGTGATCAACAAACGCCACAGGCTCACCTTCTCTCTCTCACTCGAAGACTATCGTAGTCCACCACAAGGATTTCTATCTCAACCCAAGGGAGTACGTGGTGAGTAACTTTGAGGTACAATGTGCATCCCCTGTACTACACCAACTCACGGCTAAATCACGGGTCTCTATCTAGGATAAACAAGGCTAACTCATGCATCCTCGATATATGCTAGGTATGTGAGGCACAACCATGAACACAAACCCCATCACAAGCGTGAGTCGGGAGCCCCAACGAGGTACCAAAAACTTGGATCAACTCTGCATGTCTTATCTAGGTATCACCCTAGCTTTGACACTTCACCAAACACAACATGATTGGATTGAGGTACAACTTTCATTCTCCCCCCTTTATATACCTCGTTGGTAACACGTGGTTGGGATTGTCCCCCGGGTGATGAAATCCTAAGCAAGTCTTGCTAAGGGAAGGAAATGCTAGACATTTCGGTTGGTCCCTACACTCGCACATAGTGCAATGGGAGAGCTTACACGCACTAACACTTCCAAGGTAGACTGGACTGGACTAGAACAAATTGTGATTTCTCGTCACCCAGGATCACTGAAAGGTGCAAGGGGAGTGGATACGTCAATAATTCGCCCCCCAACACAGCAAACAAGTTAATTGACCCTTTAATTAATCTACGTGTGCCTAAATTAGTATAAAAGAGACACACACACACAATCTAATCTAAGGGTCTTCGATCGATCATCCTGCAGTAGATAAGTTAGTAGTTTCAATCTCCGGTCTTGGACAAGCGAGGACAAGTTGCACAAGACGATGATTAGATGCCAAATAAAATGATGAAAAATAGGTGATTGTTAGCCCAAGGGGGTGGAACACCCAACCCAATGAAAAGGGGGGTGCGGGGGGATGGTCTAATCCCCCACGGAGGGGTCCAAGGGCGAAGCCCCCAGAGAATTTTTTTTGAAAAGGAAACTATAAAGCACTATGAATTTGTTTCCAAAAATTGGGATTTGTATACCTTTTGTAGACCTTGCAGATTTGCCCCTGTATGTGGAAAATTTGCCCAAGAAGGTTGTAGGTTCGCCCCTCTAGAATGCAGGTTCGCCTATGTGAGCAGGAGCGGATTCGGGTTTGTATCTAGCGCAGTCGCCTATTCAGGTCATAGGTTCACCTGTTTGCAAATTCACCTATATGGAAAGAGGTAAGAGCGAATTCGCCTATTGCGTGAGCAGGTTCGCCCGTTCAAGAAACAAGTTTGCCTCTGCAGAAAGGTCGAAGTCGGGATCACCTTTGTACATCAAGTGATGGGTAGGCAAGTGTGCAATCGCCTGTTGGGAGGAGGGGCAACTATGCAATTGCCCTTTCTGTGAGTGGATTCGCCTCTGAAATTTATGTTCTAGGTTGATGGATGTATGTTCGCCCTTTCTCAGGAAGGGCGTGAGCGCGTTCGCCTATGTTTACTGCAAATTCACCCCTGCGGTAGGCGAACTCGCTCGTCGAGGGCGAGTTCACCCCTGTGTGTGGAACCCGACCCTGCAAAATGTGAAAGAGACCCATGACGTGGGTCCCACCAGGTATGCCAGAAATGTGTGCAATGTTTTTAATCTACTTATAATGCAAGAAATCAAGCAAAAGACCAAAAACAAGCAAAACACTCAAGATAGGGCGATGAGGAGTTCAAACCTACATATGAAGTCTCTTGTTGTGTAGATTTGTCCACAATGTTTGATTGGATATGTGCTCACTCGAAATTTTGGCAGCATAATGGCACTCTAGTGAAAAATGGGTGAGAGAGATGAAAAATGGCTAAGTGTTGGGATAAATAGATTTTGAGGATAATGGATGAATGGCCAAGATTAGATCTTGAGATCAAGGGTTGGGAGAGGGTTGAGCCACTTAATCTTGGATTAAGTGTGTGCACATGTTTAGTGGGTAGGTTAGGTGGGGATTAGGATTTGGATTAAGATTAGGAAAAAGTGATGGAGGATGTGACATTTGTGGGATAGAAGGGGTAAGGTAGGATAGATGATAAAGTATTTAATTATTTAATTAAATACCTTGGGGATTTATAGGACTTTAGGGATATTAATTAACTAATGGAAATATTATTTAATTAATATGGGTAAAAGGATATTTAGATGAAAATGGATAAATTTGACCAAACGTAAGTGGTCAAATTTAGGTGTCTACAGATATAAATGAAGATGGAAAATGAAGGAGAAGGGTGTTGGGTGAAGAATTAGAAGACTTGTCATATATACACAAGGAATTATAATTTATGGAAGAGTGTATGGTAGAATTATGAAGGAAGAATATATGCATATGTTACATAAATAATCAGTAATAGAATTACAAATCTATGAGGAGATTGTGAGAAGATTATGGCCAGATTTATAAGGAGATAGTGATCAAATTTTTGTGGCAAATTTATGATCAACGCGCAGCATATTCACGAAGAGAATTGTACCAAATTGGGAAGAAAGTTATAGCAAAATTTTTTAAGAGAATTCTAGTGGGTTGGTACTCACAAATCAAATAGAGGTTTGTGCCTCAAATTGGTCAAGGTTGGTGCCTTGCTAAAGAAGAGTTTGGTGACTCTCACTGAGTTGGTGCTCAGTCTAGGGGATTGGTGTCTCCTATAGGTTGGTGCCTACAAAATTTGCAATCAGTAATTATTATATAAGTACATTATTCTATACCGTGGTTTTCTCCCATAAGGGTTTCCACGTAAATCTTGGTGTTCTTATGTTCTTAATTGTTAGATCTTGCATGGTTGTTATTGTTGTGGTTAATTAAGTTTGAAAAAGTTAAGATTGTATTATATTGATTCACTCCCCTCTCAGTATAATCGTGTGCTCATTAGGAGTATACTGGAGGATGAGGATAAAATCTTGTAGGCATAAATATTTCACCCCTGGGCTCCTTATCAAGATCAAAGATGGGAAGGGAGGATGGATTTGGATAGGACGGGGGATGTGAGATGAAGCTTGCCCCAAAGTGTAGAGTACAAGAGGATGGGGATTATACATGACACTTGTTTTCTAGATTTTCATTATGATACTTGCCCAAGGTGTCATAAGAAGTGGTTTTCACCATTGGATGAATAATTTCTCTTTACTTTTTTTATTTTTCATTTTTTGGAAAGGGTTGAGAAGGATGAGGATAAGGATGTGGATAGATGGATTTGGAAAATATTATATGGATGATAGGGAGATGGAGGAAGGACTCAAGCAACCAATTCCTTGTATGGTATTGTTTGAAGTTGTAATACAATGGACCATGGCAATTGGAGGTATGCTCATAGATGTTGGTAGAATGATGGTAATGGGGATGAAATGTATGGGAATATGGTGAGGGATATAGATATATGCAAAGTATCATATGAGAGGGATGAAAGGATGGAAAATAGGAGTTGGATAATGAATGGGTTTAGGGTTTAAGACACTAACTCTATAATTTTAGTAGCTCATTTTTAAAGGAAGCCTTACAAATTACATGGTTAATAACATAACATTAAAGGAGAGTATCACAAAAAAGGTTGGAACATTTTATCAAATGTGTAGATAGATGGCTAAGACACAACTACTTAAAAATTTAGCAGCTTTGAGTCACAAACTAGTATTCTTGTAGTCCATAAATGTCTCACATGAATTCAAGAATATAAAGACTTAGTGCAATTTGTTTGGTGAGGTGATTCGAGAGGTTGGGATGGAAAAGGTTGTCCAAGTTTGAAAAATGCATTTGTAAAAAGACTTATTCAAAGGAGGCATGCCACCATTGTTTGGAGTCCTTATTCCCAAAGTTTGTAAATGTCTCACATGAAGTCAAGAATATAGAGACTTAGTGCAATTTGTTTGGTGAGTTGATCCAAAATGTTGGGATGGAGAACATTGTCCAAGCAAGAAAAAATGCAATAGTAGAAAGACTTATTCAAAAGAAGCATGCCACCATTGTTTAGAGCCCTTATGCTTGCCATTACCTAGATTTTGTGTCAAGGACATTAGAATGATTGGATTGATCAAAAATGTGGTTAAAGATGCAAGAAACGTTACCAACTTTATCTACAATCATAATTGAGATAAGTTTGATGAGAGACCACACCAAAGGCAAAGAACTTGTGCTATCAAATGTGACACAATTTGCTAAAAAACTACTATGCAAAGCATTGAAGGGGGGCACCTTATCTCAAAGAAATGTTTGTAAGCAATGTGTGGTTGGACTCTCCATATTCCAAAAGGCCAAAAGAGAAAAAATCATGAAGATAGCATTTGATGAAATATTCCCCAAGAGTGGAGGGAAAATAAGATAAACAATTAAATTAAATTTTAGAGGAATTTTTTATATGACTTGTTATTTGTTATTATTTTTATTATTCTATTAATTTAAATATTTTATTTTCAAATTTTTAGAGGAGTTTTTTATGAGTTTTGTTATTTGTTATTATTTTTATTATTCTATTAATTTAAATATTTTATTTTCAAATTTTTAGGTGACAAAACCTCTTCTCAAGCTTGTGGTATGATGAAGAAAATAAAATCTCAATGGGTTCTCTATGAAGCAATAGATTGAGGTCAAAGAGACTAAATGACATTATCATAACTACGACAAGAAAAAGTATGAAATCATTTTGACACATTTGATGCACTACATTTTTTATAAAATTTCAAACTGACAAAAAATAATAATAAATAAATTAAAAATTAATTGGACTATAGTAATTATATTTTTAATTAAACATATTTTAAATTTACAATACCAATTTTAATTTCTATTTTTTTATTGTTTGTTATTTATATTGTATGCTTTATAGTTCTCTATTATTAGAATCTTTTGTATTTTGTACCTTGATTACTATTGATAAATTTCACAAGACAAAATATCATCACCTACTTCATAATTGTCTTTTAAATTTAAAAGTAATAAAATAGGTACACTCTAAAATTATATATTGTGAAATAACTTTTAACCTTCAAATCTTCCAATATACTACTTCGAAATGTATTTGATCATTTATATTACTAGGATAATTACTTCAATTAAAAAATTTATTTTATTTTTTTAAGACTACAGGAATCAAATAACACGACCCCCTATAAACTGGTATACTTTTTAACATGATTGACAACGCTGGTGCGACACGCCCTTCGGTACCACAGAAGTGGGAGAGAAAAAAGTTTAGCCAACCGAGCTAGGGCCCCCACTTCAATTAACAATTACCTCATGTCCCCATGCGGCTGCTTAGCTTATTTTGGCTAGTAGCCACTGCTCAACTTATTTAGGAGTTATTTGTGGAGCTGATGGCCCCATGAATGTTTAATTTTTCTGCTTATTTTTAAACAGCCAGCTTAAATTTGTATTAATAGTATTAATAATAATTTGTACAATAAAAAATTAGAAAAACAAAAACAAAATCAAATATTAAAAAAGATGGAAATAAATTTGTGGAGCCACGTGGATTTTTAGAAATATGTAGTTGCTGCTCATTTCCAGCCCCCCCTCTTTTTCCACAGCTTATTTTCAAATCCTAAACAATAGCTGCTCCATTAAAATAGGAAAAGATTCCAAATTATCCTTTCCAAAAAATAAAATTTATGCATGGGAACACCCCCGCTGCTTAAATTTAAGCAGAAAATAGAGTAAAGCAGCCGCATGGGGACATGAGGTTAGATTAAATATCTAATACTAATTCATTTCATATTTCATCTCTCAACCCCATAGGCAATCTAAACGACCAAAATGCCAGCAAGAACTTGGCGCAAACATTTAATTTTAAATGCTTTTCATCAATCAAATTTGAAATTTAACTACCAAACCAAACTTACACAAAATGACTCGTAAATTAAATTTCATGAACTACCCGATTACAAACAGAAATTGTGCAGCTGAAATCATTGTAAGCAAGCACATTAACACGCCCAACTGTAAATTAAATGTTTGCTCTTATCACTGTAACGGCTTGCAGGGTTTAATACCAAATGTTAATGGCATGGGATTCGGAAATATATATACTTTACTGTGAGGAAATTTTAGCATATTATCAATACAAATGACTGCACAAAGGAGATGAAATAATGCAGAATGCACATTGCTGGCAGGAAAGTAAAACCCAATTGAACATTGCATAATATTACATCATTCAATTCATTGAATTCTTTTGTGAAACCTTCAGATGCAAATTTCAAAATAAAACTTCGAAGACAGCAAATTTCAAAATAGAATTCAAAAGGAACTAGGCAGAATTGGATGCATACAGGAACTCTTGTAGCTAAGATTATTGTTTCTCCTACTAAAAGTTAAATTTGAAAGGTTATAATTACCACCAGGCAAATTAGAATCATCTTATGACTAATCGGGAGCCCAAAAAATATATATCTTTAAAATGAAAAAAATAATGAAAACAAAATCTTATGGCTACAATACCGACGATGTCCAGTTCAATTGAAGAATAAATGATCAGATCACTTGCCCTAAGCAAGACATTAAGGTATGGTGTATGGCACCATTAACTTACACTTATTCCATATGCATTATCTTGCTTTTGTGATCAACTTGGCAATGGCGGACTAATACATGTTGAATATCAGGGTAAACTTGAGATGAAATTTTGCTTACTTTGAAAAAGTGGGGATTGACTCCCCTTCAGGGAATTGTATAAATTCCTCATAAGCATTAAGGTTGGTTTAAACATGGCAGCCTTATTACAAGCAAAGTGAAATTATGAGTTTCCACTCTTGGATAGTGCCAACTTTAATCGATCAACAACATGAGGTAATAAATGAATCTGCTCATTAATTGTCTGATCTACACATGATTCAAATGCTTTGATGTGTGAAACTTCCTTCTGATTAATGAATTTGGTTGCCTCTAATCTATCTTGACAAACCATCAAAGACCGTCGCAACCGCTCCTGAAATCATTGGACAAAGAAATTAAAAAATAAGTTAGTGCTCATTAGGAATAAATGTTTTGCATCAAAATATTACACCGCTGTTAACATAATTGGTAAGTGAAATTTTAAACATAAGGAATAATCATTTTGCATCAAATATAACACCGCTGGTTACACAATTGGTAAGTGAAATTTTAGCCTGTTTTGTATTTAGAAGACAATTTAACAGACACAAACAATAGTTTGAAAGCCTTGTCATTATCAATAGTCTTGTATTTATCTCTCATTATCAATTTCATTCATTTAAATCTATGGCATTGTCTTTCTCCTCATAATATTATCCTTGCTACCTTAAGTGCTAACTTCTTGATTTATCTCCAGCTCTCCCTTTCTATCTTGCTCCTCTACGCTCTAATTATAACTTATCCTCCCATTGTATCATTACATATTCCCAGATCCAGTTCTTCAGAGTGTTCCAATCCAATTATGACTGTTCATATAATCATAATTACTTTTTAATATCAAATAGTTCGAATTAAAATTAACTGGTGCCACCATATCCGTAATTATTTAGCCAGCTCCTCCTTTGAGCTACTTGTTTTTTCTGTGAGTTGAACTCAAAAGGCTTCAGCTAACCCCATCTAATGTTAATCCACTTCGATGTTTTCCTCTGCATGTTGTACAGCATTTGTCTATTTCTTTTCCACTCTAATGCAGCCATGTAACTCTGCCCTATTATATTGAAGTGCCATTTTGGGACCACATTAATAACGACGAGACTTCTATTGGGAAAGGTGATGTGCATCTTGCACATACGAATACTTTGTAAAGTTTTGTTCCATCTCAAAATGAGGTGCTAAACTTTGGGGGTGCAATATTTTCCCTATATGGTGATTGTACTTGTAACATTGGAAATGCATTTAATGTGGGTGGCACATTGAAGAAATGCATTGAGGGCCATGGTTCAGTGAGTAAATGGCTTAATAGGCTCAGGATTTAATGTGGAAGGCAAATTGAGCAAATACATTTAATGTGGAAGGCACATTGAAAAATGCATCTGATTATTAGATGTCTTGTAAAAAGCAATTTACTGTGAGGTCACATGAGACATCAACTTGAACGCTTAGATTGGAGAGAGTATTTGGGTTGCCTCGGAGGTTGAGATGACTCATGGTCCTAGAGTCAAACCAAGGCACCCAACTTGGAGGTGTACTTGGGTGCATTGATTATTGGTGGTTGGGTGTTTTGATCAAACATGGGTAATAACTTAATAAGTTTTTCCATTCCTGTTGCCTCTTGCCAATAAATAGAAGGCTTAGAATGGAGGTTAGACATCATCGTTAGGTTGATCATCACCTTTTGCATACTCCTTGTGAGTGAACCTTGGTGTAAACAAACACCTAGAGGCTTGAATTGATTGTTAAGAAGATCATAAGGAGCATGGAGTGGGACGTGTGGATCTCATTTGTTCTTGGATCAGTCTCTTGAGGAATGTAATAGCAATTGCACCCTGCTACTAAAGAAAGTCATATCTTGAATAGTTTCCTCCTTAATAAAGAGTGTTGATCTCATGGGAAGGCTTGTAGCCTAATATCATATTGAAATTGTTTTGTTGCTTAGAATACATCGGTTCAATGTTTTAGAGGTTGGGTTTTTTCCCAAAAAGGTTTTCCTTGGATATGCCGGACAGTGTCAGTGTCTCCCTCTCTCTCTTGTATAGTTCTATTTTTTCTTTCATTCTTGTTATTTCTTTATGTTGTTACTATGCCAGAATACTGCTAGAATTTAAATCAGTGACATTACTATGACATCTTTCCTCATAGGATTAATGAAGGGAATTGTTTCATATTTCATTTGGTTTCAAAGCTTGCTTATGAATTTTTGGTACTAGTGATTTCTACATTTCCTTACAATGTTCCAATTGATCAATATGTGACATTGGCTCACCTGTTCATCTGGTTTGCCATATTGTTTTCTTAATCCATTATAAAGGCCAAGTGTGGGCTTAGTTTGCTTTTTATTTCAACTTGATCAATTGGCAGAAACATCTTGTTGGACCAAACATCCTTAATATCCTAACTCAAAAAGAATTGTTGCTTCAAGTGTGCTCAAGCTTCAAACTTTGGCTAATTCCTAACTCAACTACTTTAATCGTGAGATTATATTCTTGTGAGGATATTTTAACTTGTCCTTAACATGCAATGACAGCCCACTCATCTTTCATCTTCAATTTCCCCCTGCATCTGTCAATATTCAACTCAACCAACTTAATTACAAGTTTCTATTGTTATTAAGAGATTCAGTTTGACAGTTGACCTTTCTCATGATGGAAGCCCATTAAGACTCCATCTTCTTAGCATATATAGACTTACTACCTTCATAACTATTGTCTCTCAGAATAGTTATTGCTTCCAAGCAGCTGCTAGTCAGCTCCCCATGCATGATTTATCAACATTTTGTATCAAAATTATTCTTTTCAGCCATCAATCCATGCCTATCTTTTGTTTTTCCATGTCTCCATCAAACTAGGGGGAGAACAGGTTAAAATCTGAAGGAGGGTAGCGTTTGCATGCCATGCAGTCTAAGAACAATCAGGTAAGTGGGGAGAACTCATGAGGAAATGCTAAAAAGAAACGGCTGGATACAATACATCATGAACTTTAGAAGGAACTTTCCTTTTATTTCCAATCAAATTGGTATTTGGCTTATAAGATATCTAGTTCATACAACTCCAACAAACCCTTTCCAAGTAGTCAGTGTATTTCAACCTCTAGTCATTTCTACAGCTTTCAAGACCATAAACTCTCTTGTAGCGAAACTGGAGATAACAATTCCTTAAGCCTGTTAAATCTTTAACAATCAAAAGCATATTGACTCTGACCATCTTCTGTATGTGAATCAAGTGAACAAGCTTCTCACAAAATAATCTAGACATTAATAATTTAATACTATAAAGCAGAAAACCATGAAATGAATCACTAAGTTTTGAGGGAAACAAAAATAATCATTGGACTTCACAATTAGTGTAGCACATTATCTTTAAGCTAAGAGCAAGCACTGGTCTGCAGATGAGACAAACAGGGTGTGGCCCTGCCACCTTGAGTGCCCAATAGTTAGATGTACTTAAAATACCCAGGGTGGCAGGGTTGCGCTCAAGGAAAGCCAATGGCCAAAAGTGCCATTTTTATTAAAAAAACATCCAATCCACCCTTTATTAACAATAAGATATGCATTTTAAGCCCTAAAACGTGAGTGAAAACCTAAAATCACCCCAAAAACACTTGCAAATGATTCATTTAACAAACACAAGCAAGCAATGCACAATCCAATTGAAAAATTCATTAGGCCATTTAACTTAGCCACACAACGCTAAAGATGTTCGTTGGTGTGTTGAAGATGTCCGTTGGTGCGCTGAGCGGGAGCCGGATTTTGAATGACTCGAAGGCGCAGGGCCTGGACATGGGGGGTCAGGTGTTTGTGGGAGCAGGGGCTCCCCCTATTCCCCCTGATTTGCTGCAAGTGCTGGGACAGCACGAGGATTTGTGTGGTGGTTGTGTGCCTCCTTTGGACGGGTCGGTGGTCTATGAGGTGCTTCCTCCCTCTCCTCATTTTGTTTCCTTTGCGGGTGTTGTGCAGGGTGTGTCTAGGGGCCCTCCACCTGTTGCTCCTGTTGGCTCTCGAAAATCTTTTGATGTTGCTACTCGTGCCCAGGTCCCAGCTAGGGTTCGTCCTTTGCCTTGTGCCTAGGACTCCCCTGTTGTGGTCTGTGGGCCTTAGGTTGCTGAGAATGAAGATGTCTACGTGTGGTCTGCAGGTTTAACAACTTGTGGCCCTCCCTGAGGTGGGTGTCTGGTTCTTGGAAGCCTTTGGTTTCTAGAAAGATTGACCTCTATCCCAGTGCTAGAGATTTTTTCTTTGCAACTTTTTCTACCCCTAAGGATCGTGACAAAGCGTCGGACCGAGTGTGGATGTGGGGTGTTCATTCGTTGTTCACCCGACCGTGGTCTCGCTCTTTCAATCCTCTTACGGAGCCTTTGAATATCAGACCTACTTGGGTTTGTTTGTTGAATCTCCCTCTCCAATTTTGGGAGGATTCTTGCTTTGAAGCTATTGGCAATGCCATTGGTAGCATTTTCAAGTTGGATTCTACGTCTCAGAATCAGGGGCATACTATGGTGGCTCGTATTTTAATCAATCTGGATATCTCCAAACCACTCCATGGTGATGTGGTCTTGATGGTGGCGGACCAACCTTGGAAGCAGCTTCTGGACTATGAGGGGCTCCCTTTTCGTTGTAGGAGATGTTTCTTTGTTGGTCACTTGGCTTCCGGTTGCCCTCTTGCTCGCCACAAGGGTGCTGCTACTTGGTGGAAGAATGCTCTCACGAACCATCTTACTATTGGTTCTCCCCCTTCGGATAGTTCCTCTGAGGAGGTTGACCCTCCCAAGCCTACCCAGGACCCTCTTCCGGCTATCCTTTCCGCGGAACCTCTGCCCCATTCTGCTGTCTTTGTTCCGTCAGAACCTTCTGTTGTCGTTGTTTTGTCGGAACCTGCCCGTCCTTCGTTGAACGACTCTGCTGGACCTTTGTTTGCTCCTATCTCCGTTGCTTCGCTGTCGGCTCCCTCACTACGTGGTGGCTCCTCTCCCAGGGTGGCTATTGTGGATCCGCTCCCCTCGCCTCACTCGTTGGTTCTCAATTCCGAGCCTTCCTGGTTGATTGTTCTGAGGAAGAAGAAGGGTCTCCCCAAATCTGTTGCCTCTTCATGACCTCAGGTTCGAGGAGTCAATTTAGACCCCTCTATTTCGAGGGTTGTCTAATTTATTGGTTGTTCTACAACTGTCGGTCAGTTGTTTCTATTTGTTCTTCTAGTTCAAGTGTTGTTTGAACTATGCTTTCCTTTGGCCCTTTGGGCTTTCTGTGTGAAGGGTACAGCACCCTGTAAATGTTGCTTATCTTATCAAAAAAAAACACAAGCCCACACAAACATCCAATAGCATTGGAAGTTGTCATTTTTGCATTTTTTAAGCTTCTTGTTTTTTCCCAAGGTGGAGGATTGCAAATGTGCTTAAACAACTTGCTAAGTGTTGCACAAAAGATGTTTATTGATCAAAGGAACATATTTTATGAGAATTTTTCGAGTAAATTAAGAATGTTTTCAAATTTTAGAAAAATAATAATTTAAAAAAACATTTTGGCTCTTTTTTCCGTGCTTGTTCTTAATTTTTATTACATTTTACATATTGTAGGGTTATATATTTTTTTTATTTAAATTATATACTCTCGGATTACGTTTCCATTTTTTTATTTTTTTTCTTATAACAACAATCTATTTAGAATGACTACTAGCTCACATTCAATAACACTTGAGGCAAATAGACAATTCAAATATAATCAAGCATCTCCTCTATGGAAATATGTTACAATGATTTAACAACTTATAGGAGTTGGGGTTTTTTTTTGGAGTTGTAGTCAATGCGACATCCAATATAAGAACTCCTATAGGCAAGTGAAATCTCACTTATGTGCTATGATCAACCATGGAATTAGAGTTTGTCAAGAGCCAAAAAAGAAAGGGTTGTCAAAAGAACAAATTATGAAATACACTAAAGAATAAGAAGTGGACACTCTAAAAGAGAGAAAAAATAAAATTTCATCCTTTAGCAAAAAAAGGGCCAAAGAGGCCACCTACAAGCTCTCCTTCAATAGTGGCTTCCCCACAACATTTGTTGGAGACGTTGTCTATCCAATAAAATCTCTCTTCCTACAAAAGAGGCTAATTGGATAAGCCGATAAGGCATTTCAAAATGAGACGAGAGACAATGCAAATGAATACATTGTATATTGCATTTACACCAATGGTCTTCCTTTCAACCTTATGAGATCACCATATTAGTAGGATATGGTGATGGCAATGAGTTGAACACCCTCTAGTTACACATGTCCTAGGTATGAGAAGGTGTGCACCACCTTATTGGCAAACAAATAAAAAATTTGTAGACATCGAGGATTCATGGGTTGGAACAAGAGTATCTATCATTTCTAATGGATGGAAAGATTGCCAAAGAAGTCCAAGAGGTTGAGCTTAATTGGTTAAAGCTTTGAGTTCTCATTGTGGAGGCCCAAGTTCAAATTCCAAAGAGACATCTAATATGGAATTCGAAGTTATGACTCTTGGTCTTCCATTGTTGGCTTCTTGCATGGAGGTCGTTTCTAAATAAGTGGATTTCTATGTTGTGACTCTTGGTCTTCCATGAGGTGGTTTCTAGTGTGGTTGCTTGAAAAGAAATGATATTAGTCTCATTGGTGTGCTCACAAGAGTTTGCATTGGCCTCATGTCGATGCTCATATGAGCAGAATATTTGTAAACAATTAGCAATATAAAAAAAGAATGCCAAAGCCGGCTAATGTCATTGTAGTGTCCCTTAAAGGGGCAATTGATTTTAAAGATCATCAGGAAGAGCAAGTGAAGGATGAAGATTTCATTTTCAAAATTTTCATTGGGTCCACAGAGATGGTGGATGTTGAAAATATTGTTCAAGTCATAATGAACAATGCAAAAAATTGTAGGGCAACAAGAATTTTGATTGAGGAAAGGTCAGAACACTTTTTTGGTGCACCATATACCAACACTAGCTCCTTTCAAGCAGCCACACTAGAAACCACCTATGGCAGACCAAGAGTCACAACTTAGAAATCCACTTATTTAGAAACCACCTCCACACTAGAAGCCAACTATGGAAGACAAAGAGTCACAACCTAGAATTCCAAATTAGATGTCCCCTTTTGGGATTTGAACTAGGGTCTCCATGATGAGAACTCAATGCTTTAACCATTAAGTTCAACCCCTTGGACATTAACTTGGTGATTGCAAAATATTGGCAATCAAATCAAGTGGGGAAAAACAATATACACTAAGGGTAAGGAGATTTAAACATTTGTGACAAACCATCACATGTCACAAGACATTTCTAAAACTTTCTCCAATTTGAAGTTATTAAAGACAAATTTATGAAATTTCAATGTTTCTTTTAAATTTAATTTATGACCTATTTACTTATTTAAATTTTAATTTGTTGTTAACTTATTTTTTATACAGCATTGATTTGTTGTGACTCGACTTACATCACATACAATAGTTTTGAAACCAACTTGCAAAAGTGTGAGGTGTTGAGCACCATGGTCATTAGCAATCAATGGAGTGTGTGGAGGCAATCATATTCAAAGAGAGCCCAAAAGATCAAATCATTGATCTTGGATAATGATTGAAGGGCTCATGTGTAGTATGTCTTGAGTTTCACTTATCTCGTCAAGGGTATGATCAGGTTTGATGGAACAGATCGATCATATTTGAGAGAAATCTATGATGGTGTAGATTCCATGTTAGAAACAATAATGGCCATAATAGCAAAGAAGGAGAATGGTCCCAAAGAAATATTTTTCCCAAGGGTCGAAAAAAACACTCTTGACTGCTAGAACAAGATGACCACACCCTTGCATCTCCTTGCATATGCATTATCTCCCAAATATTACAACATAAAGATACTTTTTTTGCCTAGGAGAATGGCACCATACAAAGACAATGAAATTGCTAGAAGGTACAAGAAAACATTCAAAAGAATCTTCTCAGATCTAGAAGTGGTGGATAATGTTAAGACTTAGGACAGGGTTAGGCAAGTTCATCTCATCACGAGATCAAAGTATTTGTGCTCTTTAAGACAAATACAAGACAGATGCTTGTAGATGGTGGTACCTCTATGGGCAAAGTTATATTTTCCTTTAGCCTCTTGCAATCAAAATTCTATCACAAGTAAGCATTTTTTATCTTTTAACATTCTTTCACAGTTTTAAGTTGTATTGACTTTGTCTCCGACTTCAACAAGTTGCAAGTTCTTTGGCTAAACAGGTTTGGAATACATACTTCTTTATCCACTCAGTTAGGCATAACCAATTGGCTGCAAAAAAAAGTAAAAGGTTTGGTCAACACCCATTCCAATTTGTGCCTCTTATCACATAAGGAAGTTGATCACAAGCACGGAGAAATGAAGAATTGGGAGATAACTCCTAAATGTGCCAACTTGGATGCATCTGTTGTAGAGCTTGCCAAAATCACTTTAGATGATGGCATGGCTCTTACAAATGATGTAGCTCATGAGAGTGGCATTGTTGTTGCTTGTGATTCAATGAAGTTGAAGTTGAAAACCAAGATACAAATTTTATATTGTATTTACTAATTTAGTAGGTACTATTTTTACACTTTATAATGATTTGACATATATGATATAACATTTATAATTGAAGTATCAATTATCTTTATCACTGTCAAGTATCATAGTATCAAATATCAAATGTATTTTCAATTTTGTGTAGTGCATATTTTTAGTATCAAGTATCAATGGATTTTCAATTCTGTATAGTGTATATATTTTTTATATATATAGCCATACTTGTAACTAGGGAAAAAAATAATTGTTGTACCGTTGTAACCAAACTCCAAACCCATAACCAGCAACTTAGTCTTCAAGTATTAATGCATTTAAACAAAGATGCAAGCATACACAAATTAATCTAACAACTCTGTTTGTCCCTTTAGTTTAGTCAATCAACCATTCGCTATGTTGCTGACCCTAATGTACCATGCAGCCCACTGAAATTTTAGATGGTCCACACAAACATCCAGTCCTCATCCTTGTGTGCTAAAATTTAGAGTAAACCTTGCAATTTTGAATTATCCTTGCACATCAAGATAATCTTGACAGGCATTATTCGTGTTAAAACCAACACTTTAGAAACACCTCTATAATTTCTGTAAGCTTTAAAAAACAAAAGTTGAGCAATGGCATTGTTCTACCAATATAGAGGCACCTGCTACTTTTCAGTGGCGACATATTCTCTAGACTCTTTGAATTTTTCATCATAAAATCTCCACGCTAGGTCCTCTTTGTCAACATCAGACAGATATTCTGCAATCAGAAACACTTCCCTGAAAACTATGGGAAGGTTGATGTTTCATGGATGAGGATAGAAAATAATATTAAAATGGGTATTGATGGTGCCATGCCATGTGGCAATCCACAGTGATGGCATTTGTCCATAAGGGAAATTATAACCTTCTACCCTTCAGTGCCTGCATGGTACAAAAATGATTCAAATCTATAAATTTACAGATTCTTTTGGTTGCCTCTGCCTAATCTTTGGATCTTCCTAAGTTCTTCTAAGCCATTGATTTGTTTCAAGTGCTACTTGGGATAAGGCTGGCAGAGTGGTGGGTCCATGTGGGCATTTTATTTTAAATTAAGAAGAGCTAACATAAATATAAGGAGAGTAATGGTTTGTCAAGCAACTATTTAAATTTTAAAATTATTTAGGGAACATAAGACTTATGTGGGTCTTAAATATTATTCAAATATTATTGGAGACCTAGGTAAAATATCTTCATTTATTATGAAGTATGCATGGGTGCCTAACATGTTTGTGATAGGGTATTTTACTATGTGCAAAGGCATTGGTTTGCTTGAAGAGATCATGTGGGTTCAAGACTCAGAGGACTAAATTGAATATTTTGTTTGCCCCAAATAAAACATATTTTGTAAATGTCAAAAGAAAAAAAATTTGCCTAATATTTGCCCATGCAAATTATAGTTTGCTTATTCAATTTTGGAGTTGGGTATGTTTGTGCGGGAATATAAAAATTTGTATCTTCTTTTGGAGCCCAAATGCAAACAATATTTATGTTGTTCTGAGATGTGTAGAATGCCTGCTAGTAACAGATTCTATTCTTCTCGGTATGAAACATGTCGAGACGTGAACATGAGTCATCTGCGTGGCCAATTTGGGCAGAATTATTTGGTACCCGTATAAATGCATTTTTTCTCTGTGGAGAAGGCATTTTAATTTGTATATTATGTCCTTTGATCTGAATCTTCTCTGGTACCAAACTCTGTTGCTCAAACATAAAGTATAATGTAATTCAGTGTTTGTAAATCTGTAGGTGGTGTTTGCAAGTGGTTATTTTCTCCATGGTGCGATTTCAGGGAATGAGAGATTCATCTTTGGGGTCACATTTGTTGTTTTGCCATTAATTCTGATTAGTTTTTTGTTGCAGCAGATGTAAAAGATTTTCATTTATAGCATATGAAATTGTTTGATTGTCTATGGATCATTAAGAATCTTTTGCCATGTGATTTTTCTTGATTTTGGGAATTGCATTTTAAGTGAAATTGCAAATAGATTGATGAGATCTTAAATGCAGTTTTGGTTATCTATTATGAATCAATTCATATTTGGTTCTTAGGTTTGGATTTACAGAGATGTGTTTGACCATTTCTTTAGGTCTTGATTCTACCACCAAATGGATTAAGACATCAATCCTCTTTTGGCAACTAATCATGCTTTATGACAAATATATCCTCTATGTTTTGTAGATTATTATAATTTATGTCTCTAACAATCTGCATAAACTCAAAAACATTCACCTCTACCAAATATTCGGACAAGCTTTATGCATGTTAGGTTTTCAAAAGTTACACATGAAGTAGGAATAAATGACATTACATATAGGGATACCAATCTGGTTTTGCATCTTTAGTTGCATATCAACCTGGTATTACTTTGTTGTTCAGAGATCCATGGTCTAAAAGATATTAAAATAATATCTAGTTTATTATTTAATGGTCACCATATTGTAATTACTGTAAATTAGCTGTCTTGATTTCTTTCTAATTCTTCTTCTTCGCTAATGTTTCTATTCCTGTATTTCTGATTTTGGAAACATCACTTGTAAACTCTATATAAAGCATTTTTGCTTCTTTTGTAATATATCGAATATTTCAAATCTTCTCCATTTCATGGATTAGAGCAGGATAGTTTTTCTAACGAACCATTCCTGATCTTTGAGAGCTCGTGAAAAATCGAGTATTATTTTTTTTAAGCGATCGGGAGTTTGTTTTCCAAGCACCCTTCTCTGAAATCGCATGAGGATCTATTTTTTCGTGCCTTTTGTTCTAGAGTTGTGATTTGGCGTGATTTTTTTTGTGGTTTCTATGAAACACGTGACTCTGTAAATCATGTCATTTTTCGCGCGCCTTCTTCTTGGCACCGTTTCTTCCTATGTGCGATCTTTGAGCGCGATTTCTCACCATATCTCGTCGCGATTTCCTCCTGTTTTTAGCGCACGACCAAGGGCGTCATTTCCTAACGCGCACCTTGGGTTTCTTCTTTTCTGCCTGCATTTTTGAGTCTTTTTGTGCACGATTTTTAGTGCTCGTGTCTTCCTAAAAAGCACGAGCTACAACCCGCATGAAGGCTTATTTTCTAAGCAATCTCTCAAATGCGGGCTTCTAAAAGAAAAAGAAAAAAAAATCACGGGTTTTTTACATTTTTTTGGGCACACACATCTTTCTCTAAAAATCGTGACTTTCTAGTAGGATTCTACTTTCTAGTATGTAGGTGACTTTTTTGCACGAGTTTTGTTCTCTGGTGATTTTCACACCTTGAAATTTTTTGAGTTTGTGAAAATTGCGGGCAACCTGTTCACAGGTTTATTTGCAACTTTGGCTGCTACTAGTGTATTCTGCTTGATTTGTTCCAGCTACCTTGGGTTTCGTGCCTTTTTTCTAATAGATTTTCTGCTTGTGGGGTTTTGTGCCTCGTATCCGTCAATTTTTTTTGTAAAAGGTACTCAGTACACCTCTGTGACCAATGGCCTCTTTATCGCATATCATGCTGGAAGGTAGTCAAAAGTTCAACAACCGTGACTACAACACCTGGAAGCAGCGAATGATGACTATTTTTGAATATCGCTGCCTTGACCAGATTATTCTAGGCAAAAAGACATGATCTACATCAAGAGATAAAGATCAAGAAAAGTTTGATGAGCAAAATCGTGAAGCTGTGATGCTCGTTAAACTATCCGTCACTGATGACCAACTACCTCAAGTATCGACTGACACATCAACGAAAGGAATTTGGGATCATCTGAAAGATCTTCATGAAACATCCGACAAGGGTCGTGCGTTCTTTCTGAAGAACATGTTGTTTTCCATCATGATGGATGAGAAGACAACTTTGTAGGCGCACTTGACCAAAATCAAGGACATTCGTGATCAGTTTGAGGCTATTGGTCGGAAAATGGAGGAAGAGGATATGGTAGTCATCACTCTGAAAAGTCTACCAAAATATTACGAGCACTTTATTGAGACCCTCAACATTACATCAGCTAATGTTGATTTGAAGTTTTCAGATCTTTGCACCATACTTCTGCAACAGGATCGTTGGAAACTATTAAAATATTCAAAGTAATATTAATGGTCATCTTTGTTTTAATTAGTCATCGATTAGCTTTAGTTCGTTTTAGCAACTTAATGTTTTTTAGCTTTAGTTCGTTTTAGCAACTTCTTGTTTTTTAGCTTTAGTTTTCGTCAGTTAACGATTGTTTCTTTTAGAAACATCATCTCATAATTTCTTTATAAAGAGCCTTCGTCTCCTTTTGTTAATCACTCAATTATGAATATCAATTATCCTTTCATGGTATTAGAGCTCAAGCTTGAACCTAACTAGTTTTTAGCCAATTTTTTATTAAAAAAAAAAATCGAAAGAATTTTTTAGAAATTTTTTGAAGGAAATTTTCATGGGTTTTTTTGGAGGAATTCATAGGGTTCATGGAAAAAAACACAGCTCTTTTTTGGTGAAATTCGTGAAGATTTTGCTTCTATCTGCTAGAGAAATCACGGACTTTCGTATCTGAAATCACGTTTTTCACACACATTCGCAAGTTCTGAAGGTTTTCTACACGTTTTTTTTTGGTTCATGGTGGATTTTGTGAAGTTCGTGAACATGATTTTATGAATTTTTGTCATTCTTTTTGGGGTTTTATGGTGCACACGCAACCTAACTATGTGCGTTTTTTTCTTTGGTTCATTTTTTTAAGTTTTTGGCATTTACTAGCGCACAAATTCTTTCTCTTTTCTAGCCGCGCACAAGGGTTTCAAGTCACAGTTTTTGGAAGTTTTTTGAGACTCGTTTTTTATGTGCAACGCTTCGATGGATTCGTGGGCTCTCAGTTCATGATATCGCAGCCTAACAGCCGAGGGTTTTTTAAAAAAATTCTGGAGGGTTTCTAATTTTTTTTCTTGAAAAACAATTTGGAGGGTTTTTAATATTTTTTTCCTAAAAAAAATCTAGAGGGTTTTTAATCTTTTAAAAAAAATTCTTGAAAAAATTCTAGCGAGTTTTTTAATATTTTTTTCCCTGAAGGATAAATAAATAAATCATTGATGGGTTTTGTAATATTTTGTTTGGTTTTCTGATATTTTGCATGAAAAAATCATGGGAGGGTTTATTACTTTTCCCTCAAAAATCAAGGGTTTGCTCCTATATGCCCTAGTCAGGGTTTTCGCAATTTGGGAGGGTTCTCTGGTTTCTGTAAAGGTTTTACCCTTTTTTCCTTAAAAATGATGTTATGTATGCTGATCCGTGTTTCTGGGTTTTTGTAATTCGCAGAGTTGCGTAGGATTCCTTTGTGGGTTTTTACCATTTTTCCGAAAAAACGATACTTTGTAAACTTCAGTTTCAAGGTTTTGCAATTTTGTCCTCAAAAATCGTGGTTTCTTGCAGTTTGTTCTGAGGCATTGTGCTCATCTGCAAAAGTTTGGAGGGTTTGTCGATTTATCCTCAAAATTGTGGCAGCTGTTTTTCGATGTCACTGGCTACAAGGAGGACAGCTTTGTTACCCAACATCAGGTTGGACGTTTTGTGATGATTTTTGGTTATTTCCAGAAGTTCTACAATTTCTGGGAGGGTTGGTGGCAAACTCATTTCAAGTGGCAGAGTCAGTGGCAGGCTCTTATCTTTTGTTGCAGAAGCGTTCTGAGAAAAAGGGGACAGTCTACTTTGATATTTCTTTGGGTAGACTTAGTTTTTGTTTGTACGATGACCATTAAGGGAGGGTATTAAAATATTTCATGTAATATTAATGGTCATCTTTGTTTTAATTAGTTGTTAGTTAGCTTTAGTTTGTTTTAGCAACTTCCTATTTTTTAGTTTTAGTTTTCGTCAATTAACGATTGTTTCTTTTAGAAACATCGTCTTGTGATTTCTTTATAAGGAGCCTTCGTCTCCTTTTGTAAATCGCTCAATTATGAATATCAATTATCTTTTCAGAAACAACAGTTCGGTAGCGATGCTAGTTCATCCTCCACAAAGTAGGCATTTCTTGCCAAGACCGTTCAAAAGAATAAAGGCAAAAATCAGCCTTCTCAGCAAACCAGTCAAGCGCAATCCCAGGATTCTTCCAAGAAGAAGAATGTTCAGTGCAAGTATTGTCATAAGTATGGTCACATGAAGAAAGATTGTCGGAAATGCTTGGCTTCTAAATAGAACAAGCAAGGAGAGTCTAAGCCTAAAGCCAATGTTGCAGAGCACACTAAGTAGAAGGAGTCTACTCTCTATGCTTTTATGGCCAAAAGTCGAGCAGATCCTGTTAAATCTTTTGCCTAGTATATTGATTCAAGTGTTTCTCGACCTTTCACACATTGCCTGGATTGGTTCATTGAGTACACGCCTTTCAGAGATTCTATTATCTTTGGAGGAGGTGAGGAGTATACTGATGTCAGAAAGGGCAACGTGCAGATTCATTCTGGAGGGAGAAATTTAATATTTCTCAATGTATACTTTTTACTTGGCATGGAGTTGAGTCTACTTTCAATTAGTCAAATTATATATCACTCTCCTCAACTAGATATTTTAAACATGCACACATGTAGCATTGTTGATAGAGAGACTCGCACTACAATTATTCAAGGACTTGAGTATCATGGTCTGTCTATATAGACTTGTTGATTCTAGTGATTCTCAAGAGCACACTACGGCAGCTAGGAGTACTTCAATCAACAACCTTTGGCATCAACGTTATGGGCACCTAAACATGCAATATCTCTCTCAATTATCTCGAGATGATCTGGTTGGTAGCCTACCTACGATTCAAACTCAGAATCATGGAGTATGCAAGGCTTGTCAAGCTGGAAAGTAGCACCGGACTCCATTCTCAAATGGTGACTCATGGCGAGCTTTCAAGGTATTACATTTGGTTCACACTGATTTATGTGGCCCAATGAATACTCCTTCAGTTACTAGTTGCAGGTCTGATAATGGGGGGGAATTTTGTTCTACTGATTTCTCCAATTTCTATGTTGCACATGGCATTAAGTGCCAACTTACCACACCTTACACCCCTCAATAGAATGGTGTCGTAGAACGTAGAAATCACACCATTACTGAAATGGCTCGTTCTATGTTGGAGCATAGACATGTTCCTAAGAAATTTTGGGCTGAAGCAGTTTATACTGCTGTCTATCTTCTGAACCAGTCTCCTACTCATGCGGTTAAGAAGATGACTCCTAAAGAAGCCTAGTCTAGACGAAAGCCTAAAATCAGCCACTTGAAAGTTTTTGGCTCTATTGCTCATGTCTGGATTCTAGATGCCAAGCGCACTAAACTGGATTCTAAAAGCCAAAACATCATGTTCACTGGCTATAGTGAGAATCATAAGGCATATAGGATGATTGATGTAGATTCAAATCGTCCAATCTTCACTCGTGATGTTGTCGTTGATGAAACTACTGGGCCTTTCTTTTTGTCTTCTACTTCTATGAATCCTGAGGAATAGCCTCTAAATGCTTCTGAACTGGGTATTTGTCTTCCCCTAAGTCCACCTAATGGGAGGAATTTTGCAGTTGAGCAGCCACCTCAACAAAATATTCCACCACTCGCCCCTCATCAGGACAATTTGGATCCTGATCCAACTGATTCTATACCAGCCACACCTGATGATGTTGTTCCACCTATTTCAAATATTGGTACTTCTACTCTTCGGCCAAAATGGTATGCTAAAACCATTAGTGATCTTCATGATGATGAACTGATCGAAGGTAGAATTGCTCGGAAAAAGAGCAAGCAGCAGAATATTGTTAATTTTGCTCTCATGGCCAATCTGCATAGCATCTCCGAGCCTCAATCATATTCAAAGGCTAAAGGCATACCTGAGTGGGAACAGGGTATGGAAGCTGAACATAATAGCCTTCTGAAGAATAACATTTGGTTCCTTTCTAATCTTCCACCTGGGAAGAAGCCCATTGGCTACAAGTGGGTGTATAAATTCAAGTATAAAGTTGACGGAACCCTTGACAAATACAAGGCTCGATTAGTAGCCAAAGGGTTCTCACAAACAGAGGGCATTGATTATAAAGAGACTTTTGCTCCTATAGCCAAAATGAGTATTATTCAGTATGTCCTTGCTACAGCAACCCAGTTTGGTTGGAAAGTCCATCAAATGGGCATGAAGAGTGTGTTTCTTAATGGTGATCTACAAGAAGAAGTCTATATGACAGAGCCTTTCAGTTTCAAGGTTCTTGGTAAAGAACACCAAGTTTGCAAGCTCGTGAAAGCACTCTATGTTCTTAAACCGGCTCCACGGGTATAGTACATGAAAATTGATAAGTACCTTCTTGATCATGGTTTTCAAAGGAGCCCTTCTAATTCAAATTTGTATGTCAAACAGTTTGGCGATGATATTCTTGTGCTTGTTATCTATGTTGATGACCTTATCATTACTGGCAGCTCAAAACATTTGATTGAAGAGATAAAACGCAATCTCAATCAATCCTTTGACATGACAGATTTGGGACTTCTTCATTATTGTCTCGGTGTTGAGGTTTGGCAGACAGTTGATAGCATCTTTAGTTCTCAGTCCAAATATGCTCGCAGTCTACTTGATAAGTTCAGAATGAATGATTCCAAACCTGCCTCTACACCTATGGAGAAAGGGCTCAAACTATCAACAAAATCAGATTCGCCTATGGAAAATGAATCCGCATTCAGGCAACTAGTAGGCAGCCTCATTTATCTCACTACTACTAGACCTGATTTCAATTTTGCAGTGAGCTACATCTCTCGCTTCATGTCAACCCCTAAAGATGGACATTGGGTTGCAGCAAAGCGTGTGCTGAGATATGTGAAAGGCACTTCCGACTTTGGCATTCTGTATGGAAGGTGCAAAGACCCTAAGCTGATTGGTTATACAGACTCAAATTGGGCAAGTTCTCTTGATGACAAAAAGTCTACTTCAGGGTATGTATTCAGTTTGGGTACAGGTGCAGTTACATGGACCAGCAAGAAGCAGCAAATGTCTCAAGCAAGGCCTTCCCCCTTGTACTGTGACAATCAAGGGGTGTTGAAACTCGCCAAGAACCAATCTTCCATGAAAGGACAAAGCATATTGAACTTCATTGTCATTTCATTTGCCATCTTGTCGAAGATGGTGTTGATGTTTCAGCATTGGGCCTCTTACTTCCAGCGGCAGTAATAAATAAAAGGAAATAAATTAAATAATAGCTTTTGGCTATTTAATTTATTGTAAATTGAATTAAGTGAAGAGGTGCTTCACTTCATTAAAGAAATAACATTTATTATTTATTGTGGCTGACTTATTTAATTAATTATTTCTTAAGGAGGCCGACCTACATGAAGAGACACATTGTTTTGTATTTATACAAGGTGAAGTTTATTCATTTGATCATCAAGTTCATTCATCATATTCGCATTCCTAGAATAAGTTCACACTTGAGCAGCAGATCATCATCTTGTTACAGCAGATCGATTTCAAGGAGAAACATATTGTATCTTCGCATCTAGGAGAGGTGCTATTATTCATTGTATCAAATTTGGCATTGTGTTGGGCCTGAGTTGTAAGTCGATTTCTGCTCTTATTCCTTGAATATACAAGCGATATATTTGTTGGGTTTTTTTCCCTCGAGTAGGAGGGTTTTCCCAGGGTATCTTGTTGTCTTCATTGTCTTATGTGTTGCAATTTCTGCTCATTGAATTTTTTATCCTAAAACTAACATGGTATCAGAACAGGTCTAAGAAAAGATCTGATCAGAAATTGATTGCAGTGAGAGTTATGAAGTTGGCATAGTGCAGAGGCTTCATTGTCAACATTGAAGACTTAGATTGAAGATACGGACATTTCAAGCCAACAGACTAAGAGTCTACAACGACATCCCTTGTTCGTGTTTAGTTGATGTAATTGATGTGCTTGCGAACATTGTAAAGAAGATACCCATCAAGATTTAGAAGAGTTCCAGTTTCAAGCATGTAAATTGATACCAATTCATGCAATCTGGAGATTGGGCGAGCATATACACATGCGGTGTGATTCTTATATTGCTATTGTTTTATTTCAGAAGAGGCGTGTTGGAAGGCGTGATTATATCAAGGCAGTGGTCTGTTTGGTGTTCTGAAGCATCCATCTCACTTGCAAGAATCTACCTGAGTTTCTTATTCACGGATCATTATATATGTTGTTTGAATGCCAACAGTGAACAGTGAATAAAGAAATGTCATGCCTGAAGACGCAAAAAAGAGCTTTGAAGAATGATATAGCATTGAAGGGATGCGCTATCTGTAGTACCTTTTTTGTTACCTAAGACGTCTCTGAAATGGAATGGAAATGTGACATGTGTTGGACATTGACAGTGAGCAGGTCGTGATCTTCAAATTATATGCAACCATTGTGATTTTTGTGTGGGCTCTAATAAGTGTGTTGTTGAAGTTCTATCGAAGTGTAGAATGCGATGAATGATATATCTACATGGAAGAAGCTTGAGCAGATCTGAATCTTTGGTGGATGCAAGGAAGATTAATTAATAAAGAGATAAGTATTTTTGTTTGTACTCTTGAATAATGTTCATGAATTTCTTATGTAGTTAATTCATGCACTAACATTGGAAAGAATGAATCATGTATGCTTCTAGCATTAATCTGGATATTTCTATGAACTATTATTAAACTCTCTAAAATGCTTTCAGGACGGACCGAGAAGCATAAGAGATTGCATTCAAGGGAGGAAGAACTTGATGCATCCTGTGGGGAATTCATGCAGGCTGAAGAGATAAACTTAACTGGAGTTGTTTCCTCGAAGAGGAGGAATTAACATTCAAAGGTAGTTTGACAATTCATCAAAAGCAACCTTGGATGAGGAGGTCAGGAGGTTGATACTTGGAGATTCAGAGGGAGTCTACTGAACCAGAAGAGGATAGTGATCCAGTTGAGGCTTTGGAACCAACTAATGGGCCAAGAGATATTGTCATAGGTCGAAAGAGACCTCTATGGGCTAGGCAAACAATGCAGGAGGCAAAAAGGTTTGCAGCTCCTAGAGGCACATTCAAGGAAAGCAAAAGACCACAGCAGTTTCCAAGTTATGTTGCATTAATGAGTCATATTATAGAATCTGAGCCTTCCAGTGTTGAGAAAGCATCAAGTCAACAAGCATGGAAGGATGCCATGACTGAAGAATATCAATCTATCATCGAGAATGATGTTTGGGATATTGTACCTAGACCAGAAGGAAAATCTATTGTATCTTCTAAATGGCTTTTTAAGATTAAGCATGCAGCTGATGGAAGCATTGAGAAGTACAAAGCTAGATTTGTGGCCAAAGGATTCTCTCAGAAAGAGGGAATAGACCACGAAGAAACCTTTGCTCCGATTGCTCGTTATACATCCATCAAAACCGTTATTGCTATTGCAGCAGCTAAGGGATGGAAGCTACATCAAATGAACATGAAGACAGCATTCCTTAATGGTATGATTGAAGAAGAGGTATACATTGAGCAACCTAATGGCTTTGAGATTCATGGGAAGGAGTCTCATGTTTGCAGATTGAAGAAGGTTTTGTATGGTCTTAAGCAGGCTCCTCATGCTTGGTATGAGAGGATTGATCAATACCTGATGAGCTTGGGTTTCTCCAAGAATGATGTTGATTCAAACCTGTACTTCAAGGTAGTTAATGGTGAGGCATTAATCTTGGTTCTTTATGTTGATGATCTATTTCTTACTGGAGAAGAACATCTCTTTATCAAATGCAAGAAGGAGTTAGCTTCTGAATTTGATATGAAGGATCTTAGATATATGCATTACTTCCTAGGATTAGAAGTGTGGTCGAGGCCTAATGAGAAAATTCTAAGTCAAGGGAAGTATACAATAGACATCTTGAAGAAATTTAGTTGATGGATTGCAAATCCATGTCTACACCAATGGAAATTAATTTGAAGAAGTTGAGTGAGTCTACAGCTAGTTCGGATTTGGTGGATCCCACTATGTATAGGCAGTTGATTGGATCATTGATGTATCTAGTCAATACTAGACCAGATATTTGCTATGCAGTGAGTGCACTTAGTCAATTCATGAGTGAACCAAGGCAAATACATCTAGTTGCAGCTAAGCATATCCTGAGATACTTATGTAACACAGTTGGATATGGCTTAAGATATACTTCCAGTGTAGATCTTCAGTTGCAAGGATATTCTGATTCTGATTGGGCAAGGAGTGTAGCTGATCGGAAGAGCACCTCTGGTAGTTGCTTTAATTTGGAATCTGCTATGATTTCCTGGTGTAGCAAAAAGCAGTCTTTAGTGGCACTACGCACCGCAAAGGCATAGTATATTGCAACTTGTGTGGCAGCTGAAGAAGCAATGTGGCTTCAAAAGCTCCTTGCAGGATTGTTTGGACAATCATTGAAGCCAACTGTCATCCATTGTGATAATCAAAGCTGTGTGAAGCTTTTTGTCAATCCAGTGTTTCATGACAGAACAAAACATGTTGAGATCAAATACCAATATATCAGAGATATGGTATTGAGGAAAGCTATCCAGTTAAGATACATTTGTACTGATGAGCAGACGGCTGATATTCTCACCAAGCCTCTCTCCAGATTGAGGCTTGTGTACTTCCGAGACAAGCTTGGAGTTGTGGAGAATGAAGCCCTAGCTGAGAGGGAGACTCAGCATCAGTGATCTTCTGTGATTTGCTTTAATGCATCTTTCTCTGTGAGAGAAATTTGAGGTGTAAGCCCTTGTTAATGCATCTTTCTCTCTGAGGGAAATTTGAGGTGAAAGCCTTTGGTTCCACCCTCTGGGAGTAGCCATGGTGGATGTCATGTTGAGAGACTCCATGACAACATCACATTGACAGACTCCGTGATGATTTCCTTGTACTTGTGTTTATCCACCCTCTGGGAGTAGCCATGGTGGACGTCATGTTGAGATGACGACATCACATCGAGTGACTTTGTGATGGGCACATGTGCACATGTTCCTTCCATACATGGGAGTAGCCATGATGGACGATATCACGTTGAGTGACTCTGTGATGTGTTCTCTTCTCACATATGGGTGTAGCCATTGTGAGTGTCATGTTGAGAGATTCCATGACCTTGTGTATCAGGAAGTAATCCTCCCTAGCTGAGAGGGAGTGTTGATGTTTTAACGTTGGGCCTCTTACTTTCAACGGCAGTAATAAATAAAAGGAAATAAATTAAATAATAGCCTTTGGCTATTTAATTTATTGTAGATCGAATTAAGTGAAGAGGTGCTTCACTTCATTAAAGAAGTAACATTTATTATTTATTGTGGCCGACTTATTTAATTAATTATTTCTTAAGGAGGCCAACCTACATGAAGAGACACATTGTTTTGTATTTATACAAGGTGAAGTTTGTTCATTTGATCATCAAGTTCATTCATCATATTCACATTCCTAGAAGAAGTTTGCACTTGAGAAGCAAATCATCATCTTGTTACAGCAGATCAATTTCAAGGAGAAACATATTGTAACTTCGAATCTAGGAGAGGTGTTATTATTCATTGCATCAAATTCGGCATTGTGTTGGGCCTGAGTTGTAAGCAAATTTTTGCTCTTATTCCTTGATTATATAAGCGATATATTTGTTGGGTCTTTCTCCCTCGAGTAGGAGGGTTTTCCCAGGGTATCTTGTTGTGTTCATTGTCTTATGTGTTGCAAAGTCTGCTCATTGAATTTCTAATCCTAAAACTAACAGATGGATCAATAGTATTGCAGTACGTTCCGACTGAGGAGCAAACTACTAATATTCTCACCAAGTCTCTGAGCCCAGATAAGTTTGTCAAATTTAGGGGGCATCTTGGTGTAGTTGATAACTTGATAGGTTGACCATTAAATATGTTTATTAAAATAATATCTAGTTTATTATTTAATGGTCACAATATTGTAATTATTGTAAATTATTTGTCTTGATTTCTTTCTAATTCTTCTTCTTCACTAATGTTTCTATTCCTGTATTTCTAATTTTGGGAACATCTCTTGTAAACTCTATATGAAGCATTTTCGCTTCTTTTGTAATATATCGAATATTTCAAATCTTCTCCATTTCAAAAGATCAGTAAGCCAACATGATGGGTATTTAGTGATGATCTGTGGGGTATCCTTATATGCAAGGTATGGCTAAGCTGTGTGATCATATTATTTTCACTTCTCTTTAATTGTCTTGTAAAATCTCAAAGGAACACCCTCCTTGGCCTAGCAAAACCAAAAGCGTAGAAGAGTTGTCTGCTCTTATCAAATAGCCTGATCCGTCGATAGTTTGATCGTGAATCTCACCTAATTGCCTAGCCCAAATTGTTCCCCAAGTTAAAATCTTACCATGTGCCCTTGAGAATTGCAAGAAGCATTTCAAGAACAAACAAGGTGTACACCACTATAAGATGTGAATGAAAAAACACTTTCACTTAACCATCCATAACCATTACTCTTTCCATACCTCTTTTAGTGCACAAAATTCTTGCTAAGATAACAAGCTTTCAACAACTCATGATTTTACCTAACATAATAGGAGAAAATAATCCTATAAAGATGTGTGAATTGATTAAGAAATGTAATGATTCTATACTTGAAAAAATTGATGTCAAAAGAGAATGAGAAAATGTTTTGGAAGAATTCATTTTGCGAAGACATTAAGAAGATAAGTAAAATATTGATGAAAACGGATGGTAGGGATGAACAAAACATGGTATTAGCTTCTACAAGAATAAAGAGGTAATAGACAACATTACTTGGACTCGCTCACGAACAATTCAGCATTCAAAACAAATAAACTTGGAAACAACTTGGTAAACAATTGACAAAACATTGAATCAGATCTTTCAGCTAAAACGAGTCAAATTTTATAATAAGTTTTGACCACAATTTTATAAAATCTAAAACTCAAACTCTAAAAAGAGATCACCTTTCTTTGAGAGCAGAGTTAAACTCCAAGGTATAAATACTCAAGAACATTATTGTAGCTATAAAGAAAACTAAGATAAAGATTTGTATACTCAAAGAAATAAAAATGATACACAAAAAATTTCATTGCCAAATTTCTTGGGTCATGCTTGGAGGATAGGGAATTTAAATATATTGTTTAAAACTCTAGATATTATTGACTGGCCCAACTTGTTCCCTGGTGTTAAATCTCAACAAGTGTCCTTTAAAATTGTAGGATGCATTTTGGAGCACCAATAGGGTGTACATTACTATAAGACATGAATGAAAAAACACTTTTACTTAACCATCAATCACCATTACTTTTTTCGTTAATATTTTAGTGCACAATCATTCTCACTAAGATAACAAACTTTCAACTACTCATGGTTTCTCCTAACGTGTCAGGGGAAAATAATCCTATAAAGATGTGAGATTAGATTATAAAATGTAGAGTACTCTAAGAAGATAAGTGAAATGTTGATGAAACTGTTGAAAATGGAGAGTAGGGATGAACAAAACATGATATTAGTTTCTGCAAGAATAGATTCAATAGATGAAATAGAAAAGGTTACTTAGATTCATGCTTGGGAATAACTCAAGCATTCAAAACAATCAAATAGACTTGGAAACAATTCAATAAACAGTTGACAAATGTTGAATCAAATCATCCAGCTAAATGAATCAAATTAATAAATGGTTTTGACCTCAGTTTTATAATATCTAAAACTTGGTAATAACTCTAAAAAGAGAGCACCTACTCATATTCTTTAAGAGCAGAGTAAACTCGAGGGTATAAGTATTCAAGATTTATTATTGTAGCTATGATGAAAACCAAGATAAAGATTTGAATGCTCAAAGAAGTAAAAATGATGCATAAAAATAAGGTTTTTTATCCTCAATTTCATTTTTTAATTTCTTGGGTCCTGCTTGGAGGATAGGGAGTATGAATATATTATTCAGTACTCTATATATTGGCGGTGATTACCTTTTTGATATTTTCTTAGCAACAGAATATTTCATAACACAACTGCTTGTCATTTACCTACGGTACAATTTTGGCATCCCTAGTAACATTCAAAGAATGTCAGCCTGGTTATAGCTTGTGCAATCAAACAGAAGTTCAAGACATAAGTAGGACGAGGACAAAAATCCAGCAGCAAGTTATAAAAATGAAACAACAGACCAAAACAGAGAGGGAATGTGAAGGTTTCAGAAATGATATTACTAGAGGGTAGTGAAATTGATATTCAATGATATTGGCAATAGCAATGGTTTGGTCCACAAAAACAAAACAAGAAGAGATGGAACAAAGAGTAGAAAGCCAATTACCAATTAAAACAGCTTCAAGGAAAGGGAAAAAGAAAAAAAAAACAAGAAAATTACATCAATGTCCACAAATGACCAAAAGAACATTGAGACTAATAAAGTACAAGCACGTAATAATATCAGAGAATAAGACTAACAAAGTACAAGCATGTAATAATATCAAAGGATGGGACTAATAAATTATAAGCAAGTGATAGCATCAGAGGATAAGGCATCTCCAAATTACCTACTTCTGTTTTAAAGTAAAATATGCATAAATATAGCAAAAAGTTCAAGAAAAGGTAAAGAGGCTGGCAGATTATATACTGACTGGCAAGGAAGAGATACAAACAGAAAATACTGTACCATCCCAAGCTGAGCTAATACTAATCATGGTATTGGTACCTTATAATAAAACCCAATGTGAGATGTTTTGGAGACAGAAAACATTACTAAAAGATGGCAAATATTAGATCTATGTAACTTGGGCATGCATTCCCTATTAGAAGAATGGATATAACTCCCACCCCCAACGTTCCCCACACTTCTTAAGATTGAAGGACAAGATAGGGATGTGCCAGGCCATCCCTAAAACGTGTGGAACACTAGGAGGTTATCCCCAGGTTGATCCCAGCTGAGCAGGGACATCATGCAATGCCTCCTATGAGATTTGAGAATGGAGGGACAACCAAACAACCCCCGTGGGGATCGGATGCTGTAAAGTATCCCCCACACTCTCCAAAAATAGATATTTATAATTGGAAAAAAGTATGTTGAATTCCACAATCCCTCCCACAATAGAAATTTTTTAAAAAGCCTTTTATTTTGCATTGTTAGCAGATTCCTCAAGGCAGCAACCATCAGAGAAGAGATCGAGAAAAACATGGAGCAGTAGGCTTTTTGAACAGAAATCAGGATAGGAGAATGGACAGAAACCTTATTTCAGTTCTAGGAACCTTGTTTGATATGCTGCTAGAGTGTTTGGTGCAAGTTTCATTTTTATTCGTTTCCCTTCAAGTCCATCCACTAGCCCTCCCCCCACCTCCTTGTTTTTAGTTTTCACTGCACAGCATAATAAAACAATTTAAAACAAAACCCCAAAAATCAAGATGCACAGTAGCACTTTGAATTCCAACAGTGAATCGAAACACTAAGCAGACAAACAGATGAAACAAGCAATTAGAGTGGTATCATTGTAGGAACTAAGGTAGGATAGGAAGTGGAAATACTTCTGCAAACCCTTATACATGCCATAAAAAAAATCAAATGCTAATGCAAAGGGCTTACAACTAAAAAAACTTACCTAGAAACAAAAAGCAGTGTAGGCTCACACCATTGGTTTCCTTTTATCACTTATGTGATACTGGTCTTTAAGGAAGCTACAGAAAAGTACAAATCCTCCTCCACATCAGTGAATAAGGCATGAGAATTTGTAAAAACAACCCTTGAAGAAGGACTGAATGCATCAGACTGCGAAGGAAGCAGAGTCTAAGCACTCTTTCCTGTGAGCATGTGTTTGTTAAACCTCAATCATTTGTAGAGCCAGGGAATCAACGAAAGGCTAAAGCAGGGTGAAAGAAAGATCTTCCAATTATAATAGGAAGGATAGAACTATATTACTGAATTTTTAAACACACAAATGCATGAAAAGACAGAAGATGCGACTGGCAATTTTTTCTTTTCCAACAGCATTACATTCCTTGTTGTGCATTCTCCTTATACAAGGAGATGTTCAGGAAAAAAGCAATTACAAACCCCACATAAATACCCCCAAAGATAACAAACATTAAACAATTGTCCTTGAAAAGCCACTATCAGGAGATTAACTCACAGATAGAGGAGTTGAGGTAGACATGTGTGAGGATAATGTGCTCTAATGTTATTGATGAGGATATGAATAGTAGACACCATCAAGTCAGACATTATTGTCATATTCGTAGCAGTTTGATTGCATATTTATTTACTGCTTGTTGCTTAAAAGGTGCATGTCTTGTCTTCATTAACCTACTGTTCCTATCAGCACAAAAACACCTAGTCACAACTGTTGGCAAATAAAGATGAGGTGCAAGCTATCCATAAACCTCAATTTGGTTGTTTCAAACCCACAAATCATGATATTCGTAGAATGCACAAAACAAAATTATAAAACATGAAAGAAATAAAGATAATAGAAATTGAAAACACCAACACCCTAGTGTCAGTGGAATTGATCAAAAACCCACATGACTGCACAAACTCCGGTAAGTAGACCACTTAAATAATTCCAAAGTCATCATTATCCACGTTATTTCTCAATAAATTAAAATATGACTGTGGCTCATAATTTGATTATGAGCTGGTGCGGTTCACGGATCAAATGCAAGCATGAACTTATTAGCCACCTAAGTTGGAAACTTGGCTACTGCAAAAGATATCAAACGGGGAATGTGAACCAATTTCCCACCCGGATGTTCCCAATGACCGCACAAGGGATCATCAAAAGCCCAATTGTCCCACTTCTGAGTGCCCAACAAGAGGGTTTGTCCTGCCCAATTGGTCTTTGTCTCATGAGAAATGCAGAGCAATCAACTGAGGTAGTTGTAGAGTTTAACAAGTTCTACTGCCTATTCAATATGGTAATTTTCAATAGTGCCCTGTGAATGCCACGGCCAACCTTATGACAATCTCATTCTCTCATAAGCTAAACCTCGTGCCCATAAAAATATATTAACTAGCTAAACCTTGTGCACATGTTAAAAAATAATGAAAAAAGAAATTACGAAGGTTGCGTTTGGCTTACCTGAAATCTTGACATCTCCTCCTCAATGGCATTATTGGCCTGAACAACTGGGACACTGCAGTATTCTACACAGTTACTTATTTCCTGTTGATTTCTCTGCCTGTCGAAGCAGTCATAAGCGCACTTGAAATAGGCTTTCTGCATTTGCAAAAGTATTGAAGTAAGAAGGATGACATGACTCTGAACTTGAATAAGCAAATTAAATGAAATGGGTATACCTGGAGATTGAAGTTGACATGGTCCTGGACTCCTGCGAGTTGCTGCTCGACTGCTTTCTGTACTTGATCGACTGATCTCTTTACTCTTTCTGCAAGAAACCTCTCTTCCGGAGAATAACTCATTTTTGTGTTTCCCTGTCCTTACACTCTTCCTGACCACTTCGTATTGAAATCTCACATATAAGCTAGGGTTTTGGGTTTAAGAAAAATATGAAGCACTGTCCTGTCGGTAGGTGTAGGTGTGTTGGTTTTGACGGAAAGTTTTAGAAGGAAAAATTGTTTGAAAATATATAAAATTCGAAAGTACGACATTTGGGTAGCCTGGATATGAAGATGGTTGACATTAATATATTGTTTTAATGGTGGAAATTGTAATATTTATATTTTTTAATAGTTTTTATTTATTTTGATTAGAGTAATTTTGGTACAATTATAAGGTTATAAGTATAAAAAAAAAATTGTGAATTTAATTTTTGATATTATTTTTATTGAGATTTTGTTATCATTCATTTTTAGAGATGATTTTAAATTTTAGATCTCAATTCATTATTGCAAATCAAATTTTTAGGTGTAGACTTGACTTAGATGATTTCTTCGGTTATAAAACTAAACACTCAACTTTTAAAATTCAAATTCAAATTAAATTTATTGACTCCTTCCTAGTTGTTATGAGTCAACCTAGTACATGTTTATGTTGATTTGTGTGTTATATCGTATTTAAAGACATTCATTTTGGATCATACTAGAAATTATCAAGGACATCCTATGTATTTATCAATAAAGGAATAATCAAAGAACATTTAGAACAATTGCATTAGCATACATCATCTTAGACCCATTGCATGCTTGCTTCTTCTCCTTAATCATTATTCCAAACTCATTGAATTAGACATCCTAGGAGTTTGATTGAAAAGAACATGACCCTCACAATTCAACGAATTTCCTAATGGTGTTTATAAACATTGTTGATCCTTATTGAGTTTCAGACATAAAACGATCAAGGAAAGCAAGTTCCAACAATCATTTTTTGCTAATATATTCTCATGGATACAAGTATGTGTCCACATGCCAATTCACTTCTATAAATGCATGTATAAACTAAAATAGTGTACAATTAACTTACAAATTATAAGACACTTGTCTAACCAATCCTAAAAATCCCAACACTGTGGAAATTCAATTTTTAACACCTTCAACATCATTTTCTTGTCTCTAAAAACTAATTATCGCATTTAAATTCATATGATTTCTATAATTGTTTCAACATGTACTATTTAGAGTTCCAACTTTTTGAATGTCCCTAATCCTAAGTATGATGATGTTTGAGTCGCTTTCGAACCTTGGGAAAGATTTTGGTCTTTCTCATATTGGCATGCCTCCCTTTCATCACCTTTTGATATTGAATATGTCAAAAACCCAATCCCTACTTCCTTCTTGCAATGATTATTGTCTACTCTTAATCCCTACTCCCTCTTACATTGAATACCTCTCGAACTCAATTCCTTATCCCTTTTATATCAAATATCCCTAGAACTTGATCCTCTCTATCTCACTAATTGACCATCTAAACCCCCCAACCCTTGCATACCCTCACACCCTAACATCCTTGCATCCCATTCCCTACACTCCTAGCCTTGAACATTTCAAGAAAATAATGAAAACATATCAAATAGAGATATTTTAGAGTGACATGTTGACTCTCAATTCCCTAGTTGCACTCACCTTTGTGTACTTCTAGTATGTGTTTCCCCATACCCCACCTTCTGGCACACCTCTCCCTAGATCCTAATTATTTCAACAAAGGATTGCATCAATCACCATGGGAAAATAAGTATGTCACTAATGGGCCCAAATTTAAACATAAAATGGCAAGAAACTTCCAAACAACTCTCAACATGTGTGGACCCATGTTAGGCTTTCAACCTTTATATAAAGTAGTAGCTTCATCAATTTGGATCATCTTTTAACATTTTCATCAAACCATAACCCTGGTTTGAGCATATATATTCATATTTTGGATCTAAGAACAAAAACCCTTTAGTTCTAGAGATCGATGGATGAGACCCCATTAGTTTATTGAAGTTCAAATAATGAAACCCCCTGAGATCCCTAAGGGTAACTTCATATGGAGGTTGCTTCATGCTTCAATTTGAAGACTTTCAACAAATAGGATTTTTTTATATTTGGTTATTGTAGAGAAAGGGGATTTGCTACTCACAAGTTCTCTTCATTTAGAGAGCCTCATGGGGTGAATTGCCCTAAACTACCTCAAAAGACAGCGGCGAGAGTTCTAGAATCCGAAAGAGCAAGTCATAGAGATTCTCTGGACAAACTGACAAGCTCTCGGCCAGAGGTATTCAGCGCAGAATACAGACAACAGCGTGACGCATTAGCGTCTCATACAGACTAGAGAGTGAGTTTATCAGAGAAAACAAAAAAGTGACTACTGGCAATTTGATCACTTAGAACTTCTAGAAAGGAACAAAGTAATAGAATGTGATAAAGTTGAAATAGACTGAAATGGAAAGGATAAAAACAAGGAGAAGAAGGGAAAGGAAATGCTTACAATTGTGCAAATGATGAAGCCTCCAACACATGAATGTATTTGATACCTGCACACAAGAGAGGGAGAAATTGTCGGGGTTGTATAGGGGTTTGCCTCAATTAAACCCCTGTTTTGGTGTTCCCACCACAGACAACCAGATAGATAGAGAGAAGTATAGAAATGAAGTAAAGTACACAAAGACACTACAAAATAGTGTTATGCTACTCAACCAAATAATAAAGGAGAGGAGTGAAAGCTTACCACCTTCGCCCAAAGCGCTCAAGGCTAGTGGGGGAGAAAATGAGAGGAACTCAAGCCTCTGTTGTCGTGGTGTTTCGTTCCACACTTGCTCTACTAAAGTGATGGAGTGTTGATGTTTTTGTTGTGAAGTGTGAAGTGTTGCTTGAGAGTGATGGAGTGAAGAAGTTGGTTGGAGCTTGTGAAGAGATTGTAGGAGAGATTGTGAAGGGATTGAAGAGAGGATGTGAAGATATCCAGCCATGAAAATGAATGAAGGTGATGGAATATGAAGTAGAGAGGAAGAAAAATGGCCATATTCAGGTTGGTCGGCCAAAGAGGGTGTTATAATTCAACTCCCAATGCGAATTGTAACACCTCTGCAGGCTCCAAATGTAGGAATTTGTTAGGGACATTTGTGCACCGCGCAAACATCTATCCGTCGCATGGATGTTTATGCGTCATGTGGGCGTCCTCAACAGTAACTCCTCTACCAATGCACAAAACAAATGCCAAGTGGAACAAAGGCAACAGGATTATGTGGATTTTTTCCTTCGAACTTAGTTTTATAAACTAAGGAAGGGTGAAAGGGGAATTTGCCTAAGGGGTGCAAATTCACTCCTATACATTTTGCCCCCGCTTTAGCGAGCATGAATATTGATGAGTGCTTTGGTAAAGAAGATAAGAAATAGTAGAGTTAGAAATGTATATCTGAACCATCGAGGAAGCAGACTGCGATCTGGTGAACCTGAGAGTGTAGGATCAATTGAGAAGAGGAGGATAGAAATGAATGCAAGAGTGATAAGAGCAATCCCCGCTTGAGGAGGAAAACCCGTACCATAGAGTAAAAGTGATAAAAATAATCTTTGCTCGAGGAGGAAGACTCATATCACCAAGTAAAAGTGATGAAAGCAATCCTCACTCGAGGAGGAAGACCTGTATCACTAAGTAAAAGTGATAAAAGAAATCCCCGCTTAAGGAGGAAGACTTGTATCACAAAAGAGGTGATAAAAGCAATCCCCGCTCAAGGAGGGAAACCCATATCACAAAAGAGGTGATAAAAGCAATCCTCGCTCAAGAAGGAAAACCTGTATCACAAAAGAGGTGATAAAAGCAATCCCCGCTCAAGGAGGAAAACTTGTATCATCGAGTAAGGATCTACAAGTTCTCGATCCTACAAAGCAAGTAAGCAGACAGTCACTCAGAACGTCATCAAGTTGAAAGACTTTCAAAGGGGTCCCTCGGGAACCCTCCAAAAGGAAGAGGGGTTCACTCAAGGGACGCGTTGTTTGAAAAGTAAAGTCTAGTTAGGCTACCCCCAAGCTAGATGCGAAGATATGAAGCAGATCTAGTCGGGTTGCCCTCAAGCTAGACACTAAGATGTAAAGTAAGTCTAGTTGGTTTGCCCCCAGGCTAGATGCAAAGATAGGAAATTGGTCTAATCAGGCTACCTCTGAGCTAGACGCTAAGATGCGAAAAAGGTCTAGTCGAGCTACCCCCAAGCTAGACATCATGGAATTTGTTTGATATAAAAAAAATCAAAGGGGTCCCTCGAGGACCCTTCAAAAGAAAAGGGGGGTCCGCTCAAGGGACACTACATTCAAAAGACATAGAGAGAGGGGTCCTTTAAGAAGGACGCACATCTCCAAAATAAGTTATCACTGCCCCCAGCATACAGGGGAGGAGAACCACGTAAGATACTTTAGAGAAGGATAGAGGTAAACCTCAATATCACTTGTCATTTGAAGAAAAGGCAAGTGCGTCAACAGGCACCTGAATCACAAAGTTGTTGTATTTTGTTTGTCAAGGCCTTACATTCACTAGTGGAATGGCCAAGCACTCGATGGTATACACATAAGGAATGTTTTTCTTTATCATGTTTTTGGAATTTATTGCATGTAGGAGAAGGAAAAGTAATTAAGTGGGCTTTGAGAAGCCACAAAAAAATACGCTCTTGCTCAGACAAAGGATGAGGAACAAGAAGAAACCCTTTCTCTTGTAGACAAAATTTTTACTTCTCACAAGAAGAAGATACGAAGATAGAAGACAAAGGAGGATGGACCAATTTGCGAGAACGAGGTTGAGTGGACATCATGCCAACATTCAACCATGGGTTTCTACTTAGATTGTTTATTCGATAAACCAAGCTCCAAATTACACTTACGAGCCACAAATTCTATAGGGACCTGTATGCCTTGTTCATTACACCCACAATCTTTACGCTCATAGCCATACTTAGAGATGAGATTAAAGTCGGGGCCATAACGTGTTCACAAATCTTGAGAAGGAGGATCCTCATAGAGAGCATTATTCCAGCAAGGGGGAATACACTCTTTTATGGGATCGTCATCATCCTTCTTGATATGACTATCAACATTATCCTCCTTAGCAGAAGCGTAATCATCTTCCTCAGAAGAAGGATCAATGCTAAGGACATTACAATTCGCATTCACATTATCCTATGACATTGAAGAGTAACCATCTTCGATGGCGGGTGTGGATGATGTTATCGAAAGGTCTAAGCAGATCGGGTCAACTTTATATTCCTGAACGAAGGAATTCATAAAATTTAAAGGACCCCAATCATCACCAAGACATGCATTCCTTTGAGAGGAAGAAGGAGAAGACTTAGAATTTCTCGCTTTGGAAGGATCTTCTTTAGGGACATCTATCTCAAGAGTATCCTTTGTAGTAAGTATTGCTAGAGTAAACATTGACACATTGGAATATATTGAAGGAATAAGAGTAGGCACAACCGAAACTTGACCAACAATTGTCATCTCACATAAGTGCATAGCATTAGGGTCAACCTTGACCATGACCACTTTATTATTACAAATGAACTTAGCTAATTTATGTAAGGTAGATGAGATTGCACCCATAGCATGAATCGATAATCTACCAAGAATAAGGTTATAATGTAACTTCTCTGACATAACATATACAAGGGTAGGTACGATAATGGGTCCCAACCTCAAAGGCAAGACTATCGTGCCTAGGGCTTGTCGACAGACATTATCAAACCCACAAATGTCAACAGAAGAAGCATTAATAGAAGATGGCTCAACATTAATCTTAGGCAATAGATCAATGCTACATAAATTGAGCGTCGAACCGACGTCAACGAGAGTACGTCTAATGCCAATATTATTAATGTTAACTATAATCATTAGAGGATCCACTCGATTCTGTACTTTTGGAGGTGAGAGTTCTTGAGGATAGAACATAATATGCGGTGAATCTACACAAACATAAGCTATCAACGCATCAACATCTGTCAGCCTAGTGGAAGACGGCAAGAGGATCTTTTGCAAGGCTTCCTAAAGCATACCTTGATAAACTGGAGCAAACTGAAGCAAGTCCCATGGTGAGATCTTAGCCAGAGAAACTTGAGGTTTCTCGACAAGATCATAATCACCAAGTGTTTTAGTTGTAGGTTCAGGTGCTTGAGGAAGTCTTAGTTGTTTATTCATTCTAGTATCATAGGTACAGGCTACCGCTCTATAAGAGGGAGCCTTAGAAAGATCAAGGGAATCATTATCAAATGGAACACCATCAATAGAACACATCCTTTTAGAAGGAGTAGTTGGAGTTAGGTAAATGATAGGTCTCTTAGGCCTTTGAGGGGAAACAGAGATATATATTACACTTACAAAATCATCACAACTAGTAGAATAATTATTTGAATACATATTCTCAACATCGATCCAAACAAGATCAAATGTGGAAGGAGATTCATAATGCACTAATGCATCATCCCTAGAGGAGAGTGCATTAGAATAGATAAGAAATTCATCATTCACAAATGCAATGTCTCTAGAAGAGAGTGCATTGGAATGGATAGGAGGTTCATCATCCACAAATGCAACGTCTCTAGAAGAGAGTGCATCAAAATGAATAGAAGGTAAAGTAATGTTAAGAAAGGTATCAATGATTCCATCTTCTTGCGACAAAATATCCCTTGAAGTAGGAGGAATTTCATGAGAAGGATCAAAGACACCGAGTGACATAGGCAAAGCCAGGTCATCGTCACATGCATGAAATGGAATATCATTAATATTTTGAATAAAATTAGATACTTAGCTAATAAAAGAAGATATTAAATTCATTATAATTTTTTGGGTATTTTCTATGTTCTAGTAATTTTCATTTTTGGAGGTCTTCAGAGTGGAATTAGAGTTCGAAACTTGCGTTGGTCCCTAAAATTTGATATTTTAGGGACTAAACTAGTTATCTAGAGGACCTTTCCAATGGTGCAAACGGTTCTGAATTTTGAGCATCGAGTCAAAAGTTATCAACCCGCCAAGTAGAGGTAGATAATTTCCTAGTTTTTGAAAAAGACATTCTTCATGTCGGGTTCACCAAAGTCTAGAGAAGGGGGATTCACTACTCACGATTTCTCTTCATTCAGAGAGCCTCACGGGGCAAACTGCCCTAAATTACCTCAAAGGAAAGCGGTGAGAGTTCTAGAATCCAAAAGAGCAAGTCACAAAGATTCTCTCGACAAACCGACAAGCTTTCGGCCAGAGGACTTCAATGTAGAATACATACGACAACATGACGCACTGGCATCCCAAAGGCGCGCTAGCGTCTCGTACGGAATAGAGAGCAAGTTTATCACAAAAAACAACAAAATGACTACTGACAATCTAATTACTTAGAAATTTTAGAAAGGGATCAAGTAATAGAATGTGATAAAGCTAAAATAGACTGAAATGGAAAGGATAAAGACAAGGAGAAGAAGGGAAACAAAATGCTTACAACAATGCGAATGATGAAGCCTTCAACATGTGAATGTATTCAACACCTGCACACAAGAGAGGGAGAAATTGTCGGGGTTGAATAGGGGTTTCTCTCAGTCAAACTGTCATGTCCCCAAAATAACAATACCATAAAGACCAAGTGTTAAAATACAAATAAATTAATAAATAAAATAAATAAAAATATTAATATTAAATATAAAATAAATGTGTACCATATAAATATGAATTAACAAATATAATAATATATAGGCAAATTATGCTATTACACTCTAGTATTAAATAACTTAATATCAAAAATAATAATCATAATAAATAAACATTATAATCATTACACATCAAAGATTGTAATACATTAGAATAAAATAATAACAAGATATTAGAAAATTGGTTTTTTATTATACTTTAATGTTAAAATATGTTCAATAAAACATCAAAATAAAATAATAAAATGAGTATATAATCTGAAATATCATAATTATTAGTAATAATATATTATTTTCAAAAATAGATATTATTGTGATAATAAGCCTTTAAAGGCAGCAATTAAATCTAACAAAGGGATATATTTTATGAAAAGTCACCTCTTTCACCAAAAAAATCCATTCCCCCCATGAGTCACCTACCTTGAATGGTATAAATAGAAGGAAGGAAAATAAAGAAGGAAAAAACATTGAGAAACATAACAACAACAACAACAACAACAATGATTGTTATGCATTGGAATATAGAGCCATTTAATATATATATATAAATTATTTAATAGGCATACAAGTATAGATGCATAGATATAGATAAATTTTATAATAAATAATATGCAATGAATAAAAAATATATATGAATAAGGAAAGAATAATTATATAAACATATATATGAATACTAATGGATATAAGTAAAAGAATAATTATATATATGTGTGTGTGTATATGAAGTATATATATATATATATACACACGATTATGCAATAATGATACTTATAAGTAATGATGACTCTTTAATATAAACATAAGTAGATTATGTATATTTATGAATTGCCCTCATCGTATGATCAACTCAGTATAAGGTTGAAGGAGGCGAGTAAGGAAACATGGAGAGATATAGCAACTCAGGTGATGTACTCACTTAGCAATAATACTTAGCATATTTTGAATATAAGAAATTGATATTGCTAATCTGATTATTGATATAATGCTTTCTTTAATCTTATCATAATTAAATTATTCTAGAAAATGATGAACTTAAAGAACCATTGATAAATGAAGACATATGTGATTATAGGCATGAAATAAATCTTGAATGAATTGTGTAAAGATTGTCTTCTTTGTGCTTGTAACCCTATCAGGAAGGGTAAACCATGGTTTAAGTAGATTGTCTAAAACCCCACTTTCAACCCCTTAGGCCCTAAACAAAGGATTGGACCTTGCAGCCCCTTAGGCCCTTGACTAGAGATTGGGTTATAGAAGGTTGGGGGTCCCACCTAGGCTTCAGCCACATAGGCTCTGGATAAGGGATTGGGTGAATAGGAGGTGGTAGACCTTAGGCTACTTAAGGATTCCATTATTTCCTCTCCCCCTGATAGGATGAGTGTCTTCTGAGATGTTGTCATGAGTGGAGTATGCAGGTACCAAGCCACTAGGCAAGAAGGATTATGATGGACAACCTCTTGGGCTTTATTTGAGGGCTTTATGGCGGATCCACTTATGACACTCCTCTTGCTTGTTAAATTGCATTTATGATTATGCTTATATTTTGGATATCTAGATATTAATGCTAACATATATATGTGTATGTGAAAATGTTGTTAATATGGTGAATGCAGTTTTCAAACTAATATTACTTCATTAAAAAGAATAAGCGTTTGGAAAAAAAAAAAACCCTAAAACCTAATCAACAAGTGAATTTTAGGGAAAATCAGGTAAGAGATATTGCAGTGGTATCAGAGCATATTTCCTATCATCCCACACGTGCTTGAGCTAGTTGCTTGCGTACTTGAGTTGGTTGCCTACTTTACTGAGCTAGTTGCTTGCATGCTTGAGCTACCTGCTTGCCTACTTGAGCTAGTTTCCCACTTGCTTGAGCTACTTACTTGTGTGCTTGAGCTATCTGCTTGTCTACTTGAGATACTTGCCTACTTGTTTGAGTTGGTTGTTTTTGTGCTTGAGTTGGTTGCCTACTTGTTTGAGCTAGTTGCTTGTGTGCTTGAGCTACTTGCTTGCCTACTTACGCTAGTTGCCTACTTGTTTGAGCTACTTGCTTGTGTTCTTGAGTTGGTTGCCTACTCGCTTGAGCTAGTTGCTTTCATGCTTGAGCTACTTGCTTGCATGTTTGAGTTGCCTACATGCATGCTTGAGCTACTTGCTTGTCTACTTGAGTTGGTTGCTTGTATGCTTGACCTACTTGCATGTGTGCTTGAGCTACCTACTTGCTTGAGCTACTTGTTTACCTAGCTGAGTTACTTGCTTGCTTGGTTGAGCTACTTGTTTGCTTAGTTGAGCTACTTGGGTGTTTGCTTTAATTTTTGATTCATGTGGTTTTAAGTTGTACTGAATCCCAAACTCTAACTCATTGTTTTTGGGAGTTATGGAGAAATAGTAGAACTTAAGAATATTAGTCAATACATTGACCTCATAACTAAAGTAACCATCACTTGCGTTAGAAATTCCAACTCCTATCAAAGATAATAGCATCACTACAAGAAACATCTTAAAATCACACATCTTAGATCATGATTGCTTGAGGGCAAGCAATCTTGGGCGAGGAGGACTGTCATGTACCCAAAATAGCAATACCATAAAGACCAAGTGTTAGAATACAAATAAATTAATAAATAAAATAAATGGCAATATTAATATTAAATATAAAATAAATGTGTACCATATAAATATAAAAATAATATATAGGAAAATTGTTGCTATTACATTCTAGTATTAAATAACTTAATATCAAAAATAATAATAATAAATAAATATTATAATTATTACACATCAAAAATTGTAATACATTAGAATAAAATAATAATAAGATATTAGCAAATTGGTTTTTTATATACTTTAATGTTAAAATATGTTCAATAAAACATCAAAATAAAATAATAAAATAAGTATATAATCTGAAATATCATAATTATTAGTAATAATATATTATTTTAAAAATAGATATTATTGTGATAATAAGCCTTTAAAGGCAGCAATTAAATCTAACAAAGGGATATATTTTATGAAAAGTCACCTCTTTCACCAAACAATACATTCCCCCCATGAGTCACCTACCTTGAATGGTATAAATAGAAGGAAGGAAAATAAGGAAGAGGGAAAAACATTGAGAAACAAGAACAGCAGCAACAATGATTGTTATGCATTGGAATATAGAGCCATTTAATATATATATATATATATATATATATATATATATATATATATATATATATACACATCACATTTGGTGCACACCAAATGACTTGCTTTGGACTTGTTAATTGACAGGATTTGCCAAATTTCATCATATTTTCGTTCATGCGCCCCGTCTCATTTGCATGTCTTTCAATGCAACTATATAAAGAAAAACATGATAGCGTTATATATATACATTATTTAATAGGCATACAAGTATATATGCATAGATATAGATAAATTTTATAATGAATAAAGAAAGAATAATTATATAAACATATATGAATACTAATGGATATAAGTAAAAGAATAATTATTCATATATATGTATATGAAGTATATATATATACATGATTATGCAATAATGATACTTATAAGTAATGATGACTCTTTAATATAAACATAAGTAGATTATGTATATTTATGAATTGCCCTCATCGTATGATCAATTCAGTATAAGTTTGAAGGAGGCGAGTAAGGAAACATGGAGAGATATAGCAACTTAGGTGATGTACTCACTTAGCAATAATACTCAACATATTTTGAATATAAGAAATCGATATTGCTAATCTGATTATTGATATAATGCTTTCTTTAATCTTATCGTAATGAGAATTATTCTAGAAAATGATGAACTTAAAGAACCGTTGATAAATGAAGATATATGTGATTATAGGCATGAAATAAATCTTAGATGAATTGTGTAAAAATTGTCTTCTTTGTGCTTGTAACCATATCCGGAAGGGTGAACCATGGTTTAAGTAGATTGTCTAAAAACCCCACTTTCAGCCCCTTAGGCCCTAGACAAGGGATTGGGCCTTGCAACCCCTTAGGCCCTTGACTAGGTATTGGGTTATAGAAGGTTGCGGGTCCCATCTAGGCTTCAACCCCATAGGCTCTGGATAAGGGATTGGGTGAATAGGAGGTGGTAGACCTTAGGCTACTTAAGGATTCCATTATTTCCTCTCCCCCTAATAGGATGAGTGTCTTTTGAGATGTTGTCATGAGTGGAGTATGCAGTTACTAAGTCACTAGGCAAGAAGGATTGTGATGGACAACCTCTTGGGCTTTATTTGAGGGCTTTAGGGCGGATCCACTTATGGCACTCCTCTTGCTTGTTAAATTGAATTTATGATTATGCTTACATTTTGGATATCTAGATATTAATGCTAACAGATATATGTGAATGTGGAAATGTTGTTGATATGGTGAATGCAGATTTCAAAGGAATATTACTTCATTAAAAAGAACAATCATTTGGAAAGAAGAAAACCTAAACCTAATCAACGAGTGAATTTTAGGGAAAATTGAGTAAGGGACATTACACAAACCCTTGTTTTGGTGTTCCCACCTCCACGGACATCCAGATAGATAGAGAGAAGTATAGAAATGAAGTAAAGTACACAAAGACACTACAAAACAATGTTATGCTACTCAACCAAATAATAGAGGAGAGGAGTGAAAGCTTACCACCTCCACTCAAAGCGCTCAACGCTAGTGGGCGAGAAAATGAGAGGAACTCAAGCCTCTGTTGTCATGGTGTTTCGTTCCACACTCGCTCTACTGAAGTGATGGAGTGTTGATGTTGTTGTTGTGAAGTGTAAAGTGTTGCTTGAGAGTGGTGGAGTGAAGAAGTTGCTTGTAGCTTGTGAAGAGATTGTAGGAGAGATTGTGAAGGGATTGAGAGAGGAAGTGAAGAGATCCAACCATGAAAATGAATGAAGGTGAGTGAATATGAAGTAGAGAGGAAGAAAAATGATCATATTTGGGTCGATCGGCCAAAGAGGGTGTTACAAGTCTACTCCCAATGGGAATTGTAATGCCTCTGCAGGATCCAAACGCGAGAATCTATTAGGGACATAAGTGTGTCGCATGGACAACGTCTACGCATTATGTGGGCATCCTTGACAGTAACTCCTTTTTTGATGCACAAAACGGATGCCAAGTGGAATGAAGGCAATAGGCTTATGTGGATTTTCGCCTTCAGACTTGGTTTTCTAAACTGTGAAAGGGTGAAAGGGGAATTTTTCTAAGGGATGCAAATTCGCTCCTATACAATTATTTTCATAATATATTTGTAATTATTGTAGAAGAAAATATTTGTAATCATTTACATCAAGAATCTATTTGAATGAAATGTTAAGTTCTAGCTAGTATTGCATGTGTAAATGTGTTATATGTGCTGTGTGTATTTCAAATATAATTATTTTGATTGAATAATTATTGTGGGTATTTTAGACACGAGTGTTGTTGGTGTGAATGGGGTATATTATCTAACTAGTTCATGTTTAGGTCATATTCACATCATACACATAGGATTATTATCTCTTCGTGACTCATGTCATATGATTGTGACAAGTGTCATAAACTTGTAATATCCCATCCTTGCACCTTTCCTATATAAATAAGGGATATCTTGTACTTTATCTATCATTGATCTATTTGATCCTTGTATCATTATTGCATCCATAATCAAGCAATATATTCTTGCTACTATATTGTGGAAGGCTATATTCCTTATTTTGCAGATGATCATAGGAGCTCAAGTCTTTGTGTGACTCTTACAAGTATTTTCTATAAATATTTTAGCTAAGGGTCATTGCAACTTTCACATATCTAAGTCAATTATTTATTTAATTGCTTCATTTATTTGTTTAACTTTTAGATATTTTTGTAAGTGATTATTTCCCCTACATTTATTTGTCAACCCGACATTTTTACATGACCTAGGGATTTGACCATAGGGTTTTAAACTTCCTTTATAAGGATTTTAGGACTTGATTTTCTAATAGTATATTTCCTATTTTTAAATCATGAGTGTGTGGATTCGTATTTTGTTTATGCTTCATTATTTTACCATCCTTTGGTATTTTGTGCTTCATTGTGTGATCATAGGACCTTATTTTCAAGCTTGGTCACTTGCTTTATTTTTTTAATTTTAAGGAGACCCTACATTTTATTTACATATTGTTTGGACTTTTAAGGTTTTATGGATTGTTCACATGCCAAGGCCTCATCTATATTCTCCCAATTCCTTGAGAAGAAGTCCTTGTTTGAATCCTCATATAAGCACATTTATCACATCTCATTTAATTAGCTAGCTTATTTATTGAATTATTGTATGTTAATTATTTAATAAAAAATAATTAGGCAAGACAGTTTGATTATGTTAAGTGTCTTTTTAAGAATAATTAAGAATGATTGTGATGGTGGTGACTAATTTTATGCTAGTTTGACAAGAACTATTGACATTCTCTTAGGTTGGAGAGAGAGTACCATCAAGGAAAAGGTTCTAACCAATGGAACTAACTTCTCATGATCAAATCGACACACACTCACCTAAACTCATGTAGTTAGGTTACATGTGCAAGAATAAGATTAGGAATTTTGAGTTTTGATATATATAGCAATTATGTGCAATATCTAGTAATGTAAGTGTGTGAAGGAGCATTTGCATGAAGGAGTAGTGTGGGGAAGATAATTTATTTTTACGAGGTGCTCAATACTACAAATGATGATGTGAGTGGACAAAATGGATTCTAAAAATCCTCCTCCAAGGACTTGCTAGTGTGAATGGGCAAGTTTTCTTCATCCGGCCATAATTTTAACCTCGTTGGTGCTACGATGAGCTATGTGCAAAATATCATCCCCCCTTTTCCCCATGCTTCAATCCCTACAACACTCTCTCCTAACGCAAAGTATCAAACTCTTACAACCTATAAAAATAAATTCAATCCCTTCCATGTGTTTTAGTGCCTTTTATGTAAAATTAGCCAAGTGGTTGAACCCTACCCCCTCTCCATTTTGTCTTTGTTATCCCCTATTGATTCTCCCATCTAGGTGTAGGATTGAACCTCAAATCTTGACCCCCTTCTTCTGAAAACATTATTTTTTTCATTAGTGATGTAGATGTGGTATTTGCAGATGAACCCATTGATTCTCATATTCTAGATTATTGCATTGATGCAGCCTATGTTGATGTTGGGAGCAAATCTATTTATTGATAAAGAGCACATCCTTTGACCAAATGGTTGACTAGGTGAAAACAATGTGGAGAAATTTGACTCCTTTGACTATTGATGCATGAGAATTTGGTTTCTTTTTTATTCACTTTGATTTTTTGGAGGATTACAGTTATGTGAAGCAAAATGGCTCTTGGTTTTTTGATCAACTAGTTCTCTTTGTTGCTCCTTAGTTCCCCTTCTTTGATCCTATTTTTGTAAAACCTTTGATATCCCAATATGGATCAGATTATATAATCTTCTCCTGATCATGCATGATTTTGACCTCATAAAGAATTTAATCGATGAGGTGGGCTCATTTATAATGTAAGATTCTAAAGTTGTGGACCCTTCTTGCATATTCATTGGGGTTTTTGTTATGGTTGATATTTTGAAGCCTTTGCCTCTTTATATTAGAATTCATTCTTCTTGTGACACTTGGACACAATTTTTGAAATATGAAGGCCTTTAGCTTAGTTATGTTGCAAGATGTTGGACATAAAATTGATGAGTGTTCTTCTAAAAGGTTGCTTGATCAAGGAAGATCGGTCTTAAAAAATAGATTCAAAAGTCAAGCTCCCCTAGTAAGGATTTTAGTTGGAGGAAGTTTCCATAATCAAAGACATTCATATAAACTATGTATCAAAATCTATAATTTCAAGCATTTGAGAGTATCCAATTGATACTTATGTAATGGTATATTTGATTTTGGTCTTATTTTTATTGTAGTGTGGGATTCATGAACAATTCTTCATCGATAGTTACAACTTCTTCATCTATTTTTTAGAGTTTGGACATAATTGGTTAGGAGTTTTATTCCCAGTGGGTTTTTTAATTTCACATCTATTTGTAAATGGGTACATTTAGGTAATTCTTAATCCTTCTCCAAATACTTATGCTTCCATAGTGACAGATTTTGTAGATACTCATGAATTGATAGTTTTGACTTAGTATCCATTCATGTTGACATCTTCTGAAGTGGTACATGTTTATTTATATCAATGCTTGGCACTATTGTGCATGTTTTGCACACATGCCCCACCGAAGGTAGGGACCCCCTCTTTTCGCTCTCAACGGGTTGCTTTGTTCCCATCTCATTTTGCATGCCCCTTTTTCGAAGCCCAAATTGGTCATGTGCCTTCAAACGATCAAATTCCCTTGACCAAATTCACCTACCTGATTTTCGCTAAGTCTTTTGCTTTCGCAAAAATGCCCCTACGGGTTTCCCTTCGTTCATTGCCCTGGTGTCCTCCAAGCCTCACGGAATCGCAACTACGGGTTGCCTCATTCGGGTTGCCACTCACGTTTCATTGTTGAGTGGCGACTGGCACCCAACTTCTGCGTGCATGGCAGGCTTTGCACTTAGTTTCTCCATTTGCGCCTTGACCAAGCATCCAACTGAGTGAGAGCTTCCACATCTCACCTAACCTAGGTCTACCATACAAAGAAATCAATTCATGCCATTAATGGAAATTGGCCTATAAACGTTGCTCTTGACCCCTCATTTTACTTGGGGCATTCAAATCTAGGGAGAAACAAAGTCCCCCCTTCCTTTTTCGCCTCTTGCCTTGTTCCTACTAACTTGGTCCCTGGTCACTTGATTCGCCTTTTCCTTCATTTTTTGACTTTGGGGACAAGTTGCCTATGGATTTGGGATGTTTTTGTGATGACTAAGTGAACTGCCAAGGTTTCGTTAAGTTTTGGGAAGTTGCAAAAATTTCATGTTGGGTCGTCGTCCCTTCGTTGTCATCAGAACTTTCATGTTAGGTTGTCGTCCCTCTGTCACTGTTGGAACTTCCTTGTCAGGTCGTCGTCCCTCCCCCACCATCGAAACTTTCATGTTGGGCCGCCATCCCTCCGTCACCATCAGAACTTCCTTGTTGAGCCCCCGTCCCTTCGTCGCCGTTGAAACTTTCATGTCAGGCCATTGTGTGCTCATTGTCATTTCAAAAGGGTGGTGACCCTCCGACTTCCAACTTTTGAATCTCTACATTTTCAGAATGGGTGTAAACTTCAAGTTTTCATCATCTAGAGCCCATAAAGTGAGTGAGCTCACATGCCTAAAGGGGTTTGGATCAAAATTTCCATGTGTTTAGACATAGTGGAAATTCCCTTTTGGGTCGTCGTCCCTCCATGGTCATTCAGGAACTTCCTTTTCGGGTCGCCATCCCTTCGTGGTTGTTCAGGAACTTCCTTATCGGACCATTGTTCCTCTGTGGCCATTTGGGAACTTCCTTGTCAGGTCGCCATCCCTCCGTGGTCATTTGGGAACTTTCTTGTCGGGCCGCCATCCCTCCGTCGTTGTCAAAACTTTCATGTCGGGTTGTCGTGTGCTCATTGTCTTTTCAAAAGGGCGGCGACCCTCCAGCTTCCCCCTTCCAAATTTCTACATTTTAAAAAATGAGTCAAATCTTAAGGAAGTATGTCTTAGCACTCTTTCTATCCCTTTTTCCATGCACTAGAATTGAAAAATCTCAAATTTGTTAAGTTTTGTGAAGTTTCAGAACTTCCTTGTTAGGTCGCCATCCCTTCGTGGCTATTTGGGAACTTCCTTGTCAACTCGTCGTCCCTCTGTGGCCATTTGGGAACTTCCTTGTCGAGCAGCCATCCTTCTATGGCTGTTTCATAACTTCCTTGTTGGGTCGCTGTCCCTTCGTGGCCATTTTGGAACTTCCTTATTGCGTTGTCATCCCTTCGTGGCCATTCAAGAACTTCCTTGTCGGGATTTTGTCCTTTTGTGGCCATTTGGGAACTTCCTTGTCTATCCACCATCCCTCTGTGGTCATTTGCCATAATCTATTTGTCATTTTCCTTTCATCCATCATTCGCCTTTCGTCAATCATTCACCTTTCATCTATCATCTGCCTTTCATCCATCATCCGTTGTCTGTTCGCCTTCCATCGTTCACCATCCACCTTCCCTCCACCGTCTGGATTTTGTTTGCCAACTGCCTTTTATTTGTCGTCTAGCTTTCATTCATCGTCCACCATCCACCTTTTGTTTGTCATCCACCTTTTGTCAGTCGTCTGCCTTTTGTTTGTCATCCACCTTTTGTCCGTCGTCCGCCTTTTGTCTGTCGTTCACCTTTTGTCCACCATCCGCCCACCGTCTACCATCCGTCGTCCTTCTACCCTATGGCACCTTCACCCTTGAGCCCACATTTATGCTTGTGATCCAAATGAGCTCTAAATATGAATATTATGATCTTTTGATGATGCATGGATGGATCTAACAAGGAATTTGCAGGATTTGACTAACGTTTTCCTTGATTTGCATATGAAAGCAATTACAACACTTCATGAATGTACGATTCAATAAACCTATCATGAGTCCGTCGGGGAGGCCTATTGAGAAAGATGAACAAGGAAAAGGCATATTGCTCCTTTCACCACTCATTAATGCTCGCCTCTTCCTCTAGCACCCATCAAAAGAGTTGGCATTAGAAGCAAGCCTATGTCAAGGGAGTCGGTGACAAATCTATAAAGGGTGGCCTTGAAGGTGGTGGGAGGGAGCGATTGTTTCCTCCCTCCAAAAAAATGATCACAATCCATCAAGAGCTGTCTCATCAGATCATCTGATCCATTTAACAACGATGTAAATCTGCAAACAAGGTGTACTTGATTGGTTGAAGGATACTACAAATGCACCAACAAGTAGGTAGCTTTTGAACAATTATAGCTATAGAAAAAGGGCAATCAGCTAGAAGACAAAACTACTACAGTGTCTAGCCACTACAAGACAAAATAGAGAAAAGACAAGGAATGTATTTTTTTAATTTCTATGTAATGAGAGGTAGGTGAAGCCCTAGTGCAATCAACTCTGAGCCACACAATGTAATTCAATCCTCGCCATTCATTTAGGCTTTAGAAAACTATAAATAGGGACTTGCCCCTAATTTGTAAGGGGTTGGAGAGTTGTTGTAAAGGCATTCTACAACAATAGGGATCTACATTGCATGATTTATAGGTGTTTCTCTTGAGTTTGTTCATTATGCATGCATGGTTCTACTTCCATATTAGCTTTAGTTGTTAGTTTCTTGAGTGGAAGTGATAATGGTGTTTGTTGTTACAGTATGAATTTCCAACTCATACTTTTTGTGGTTTGTTGATGATGAATCACTTTGTAAATCTAGTCTTAGCTTCCTTACTTCATTGCTACAACTTAAGTTCAATTGCTTGTTCATGATGTGTGTGTGCAATTTGAAAAACTACAGTCCTTAGGAGATTTCATTGGTTTTGTGTAACTGTAGGTTTCTCTTGGCCAAGCAAAAACCTAGTTTAGGAAGTTTGTCTACTGTAGTATCCCCCATGATTACTATTCATTCATAGTTTCAGGTCTAGAAATTTCTCCCTTTCCCTGCCCTTTTTTTTTTTTCGTAAGTGCATTAGACAAGGTTCATTGTACATTGTAAAGGAAAATATGAAGCTAAAATAGGAGTTCTAGACTATTTTTTGAACTTGCAACAACTACAATTTCCACATCCTAAGAACTCCATTTGCAGACCCAACTTCCCACACTTTGTAACTCATCCATAAGATCACCTTGTAATTCCAACAAATCACATCAAACAAATGAGATATTCAAAGCACTGTCAAGACCTGACATTAGAGACCTTGGGATAATGTTCCACAATTTGATTGTGGAAGATTGTCTTTCAAGAAAGGTGATGCACCTATGCATTATCTATGTTGAGAAGTGCATAAAAAACACATCAACAAAATTGGCGCTAGAAGGAGGCCCTGACATGTTGAGGCTACAAAGTTAAAAGTTGGGAGTTGAAAAGAGCACTTTCAAGAAGAAATTTGAGATAAGGAGATCTCTTTTAATGTTCAAGCTTAAAATTAAAAAAAATTAAAGACAAACAAAAGTTGAGTTGAAATGGAGTAGCACGTGCAAATCAACATCACTCAGCTACATGCAGATTTCAACAGAAGATTGAAGAGACCATTAAAGCAATTTGCATTGGCAGATAAGTGTAGGATCCATTGCACTCGCAGACACAATGAATTGGGGTGTCTAAAATTCTTGGACAGAATTGAAAGAGTCTTGCAAGGAGAAATTCCCTTTTGGGAAATATACCAGCCCTTGACTCCCGAAGATCCAAAAAAGGAAATGACTAACATGGCATCCAAGGCATTCGAAGAGCTAATCCAATAACATTTGAGCAACAAGGATAGATTAATATTGGAAGAGGTACTAATGTCAAGTTGGTGCAGATTTCACAATGCATCACATTCAAAATTCACTTGTTCATCATGTGCAAATATCATCACTCAAGTCAAGGGTTGTTTGGGAAAGTTAGAGCGGTCGAATCCCAATGAATACAAATCATCCCATGAGGTGGGAAAGTTGTCAACATTTGGAGGACAACGCCTTCAAGTTGGACCAAGAAGATTCACATAAATAGATGTTGGGATAGCAAACACTAAAGTTGAAAGTCAAGAGGAAGAGGTTGAAAGTCTTGGGACAACAAAGTTCCTTGATGAAAATTTGATTGTAACTAATTCAGAAGGCTTTCCCTCCATCAATAAAGGGTAGTCCTCCACTCAAGAAGAAGAACTGTCGGTAGTTGAGGATGGATCAACAAAGTCTGCAATAGTGTATGTTGGGGTAGCCAATGAAGATGTTGAAAATCAGAAAGAGGAATAGGATGATAGCCTCGACACAACAGAAAATGGTGACGAATACATGAGTGAAATCAAATTAGAGGACCTCTCCATCTACAATGACAGTGACCAAGCATTTAAAATGCAGATTTGGAGGAGTGGGAACAACTATAGGTTGTAGTTGTTTTCCATCCAACCTCCCTCCCAAGTGATGATGAGGACCCAATAGCTGAAAGATATGATCAACTCATCTCCAAATTAGCAAAGGATTAGTCTGAGCTGAGATATCAAGTGGATCTAGAGGTGTTGCTACTCCTAAATTGGTGCAAACTCCATGATTCATCACTTTTTGAGTTTGCATGCGAGCTATACAAAGAGGCTATCAAACAAGTTAGAGGACAAGCAGAGCATCCAAGTGCTCGACCTCCTCTACTTGTTGCCCAAATCAAAGAAGAAGACTAAAAGCTTGAATCAAGTGATGAATCAATTGAAGGCAAGCATCAAGAGGATGTTGGGACAATAATAAAAGAAGGACAACAATACACTCTCGAGCTTCCAAGCGATGAAGTAGATCAAACAAGAATGTTGTCCACCAGTCATCAAGAATTTCATCCTCTTGAAGAGCATTTGTGCACCATGGACAATAGGATTTATGGAAAATCTTTGGAGGGAAATTGCATATTATATTTTGGTCCCCTTGATGAGGTGCCATCAATTGATGACTTCTTTCCATTAGGAGATGTACTAGAGAGGTATACCCGCATAGAGGAAGTGTACGTCCCAAAGGTTAGCAGGGATGAGGATATACTACTAGAACTCATAGGCGGTGAAGCATTGGAACCTCCGGAATGGGAGAGGGGTTCCTTCTCCATTTACAATGATAGTGACCAAGAAGAAATGACCGAACATCTTGATGAGACACATGAAATGCAAAAAGAAGAAGATAAAGGCGAAGGTGTTTTGATGACTGCCAACAAACATGACATGTTTGGTCAACTGCAAGATTTAACTGGTGGTCCTTCCACCTTGGTCATTGCTGATCCTCCTTCACATTCATGGAGCTACAATAGGATAGATTCATACATGTGATCATCCCATGACATTGAACATCATAAAAATAAGGTCGACACCTGGGAAAGGAACTGGGACAACATACTTCCATCTGAGGACAACAACCAAGTGGGTACCAAGTTTGCAGATGATCAATGTGGAGAAGTATTTCTTTTTGAAGAACTTCCAATGTGGGGGCTACGGATCCTACACAAGGTTTGGAAGAGGTGTTTTCTGCCCCATATTCCCATCCCTATACAAGCTCAAGATCATAGATGTTGCACCCTCCACTTCGCCCACTTGAGGCTACTAATGCAATGATCGACAATGCAATACTCGCTCTTGATTGTCAAATGCTACCACCTCCATGTGATGACATCCAGGTTCTATCCTTCCTTGCCCCTATTAATTAACAATTTCTTCTTAGTGATCTAAATGATACTTCCAAATTACTATGAATGACTAGAAAGATTTAATCTTTACTTGAAAGAACCAATTAATCATACCACACGAGTACAACAAATGTGCATCGATAAATTGAGTATATACTTGATATATAAATTTAAATAACAAAGAAATATCAGCCTTGGAGACAACTTAATAATATTTTTAATTAATTCAACAAATAATTAATACCAAAATGTCACCACAAAATCAGATAACTTCCATTGATTCCTCCAAAATTTAATACTTGCTTCATAGTCTTTTTAAATGAAAACATCATTCAAAATTATCTATTGTATGCTTCTTCTATTCACCTATCTATCCTCTTGTATGATGATACAATTTTATTTCACATATTTACATTGCATTTTTAGGGTTATGACCCTTCACATGCCCGTTAGTTGCAACTCTTCATTATTTATCTTTAGCGGATTAAAATATTTAATTTTAATCTTATTGTCTTCCCACAATAATTAATTTTAATAATCTCCCTTCATTGGTAATTTCACTTTGAATTTAATTTGTGCATCTTCACCCGGTGTAAAATACTTCTTTGAGTTAATATAATTACCTATTTTTTAACCTCCTCCGTGAAAGTATTCTATTTCATTTTACCATCAATGAAATTTATATTCTCGCCAAGATGATATTTCATGTTGTGACTTTGAGGTATTTTTCCTGAATAAATTCATGACATTTTTATAAAACTTTATCTTATTACTTCATTTTAACACCACAAATTTCATTTCACACACACATTTTTAACTCCTTCGTACAATAATATTTATCTTCATTGTTCTCGCCGCACTACTGCGAGACTAGTGTTGGGCCCTTGCGATAACGCGGGATTCCACTGCTACACCGCAATGTCTTCATCTTTCCTTTGTGGGGATACATGAAGGCTGAATAATTCAAGGTATTCACATTTGATTCCTTTTCCATGCACATGTATCAACATACCATTATACCGCGGGATACCTCTCACTTCCTTGTGGTATTATGGTGTCTTGCCCTTCCTTTGCTTTCAATACTACTTCACCTCGGGCTATCATTCTTCTTCCTGTAGTATGGCGGTGCCTACTCTTATTGTTGTTTTCAAGTGTACCACTCAACCGTGGGTCTTGGTCTGATCTCCCACGATGTAGCGGTTTCTATTTATCACTGTTCTTTATCTCACCACTCTACCGTGGGCCAAGCTCCAACCTTCCAAGGTATAGCGATAAAAGGGTATATTGTTAACTATTTAACTGTGATATCACAAGCCCTTTTGCAAGAGGCTGTGGTAAGGAGGTATGAGGTAAGGGTTGCAAAGGGTGGATATTTGGGTAGTAGTATAGCAATAAAAGGCTATTTTGACCTTGTGGATGGAAATAAAGTGATTTTTTACAAGCGAGAGCATGAATTTTTTGGACTTCTCATGATAAAACCCTTAGAATTTTATATGAAAATTCTAGTTCTAACAGAGGCTCCAGTTGGGGATGAGTGATTCACCAATCATTGCAAGAATCCAAGATGTCTTTGGGTGCAGACCAATTTTTTCGAGGATATGAAGATGGAAATGTGGCACAAATGCAATGAGAATGAATGTGGAGATGCAAAAGATGGAGACAATCCTATACTATTGTACATGGAAATACAATTTTATTTTTTAATGAGGGATTTCTAGGATTGTCCATGTATTGGCAAGTCCTAGTCCCTCTTGATTTTCTAAACTACTGTGCATGGAAAAGAATGTTTTAAGAGGTTTGTTAAGAATTGTTTCTGCACTAGCAATCCTAAATCCTCTAGTACTCCTTAAGAAAAGAAGTGTTTTAGAAATTGCCCATGTACTGGCAATTCATGCTCCTCTCCAAACATGTTCTATAAATAATAAGAGTCCTCCCCTCCTTTTTCAATGATCACAAAGGGACCCAACCACAAAGCTTCAAACTTTTCATGCTTTCATTTTTCCTAAAATCGAGTATTCCACATTAATACCAAATCATTTTTTTTTAATTTTCTATCTTTGGCTTTCTTATCAAAAAGGTATTTCATTTGTGATTGCAACTTCACATTTTGCTTTTGGGCCATTCTCCTCATTTCATCAAGTTTTGCAAGTTGCTCCATTCTTTCCTCCATTGGTTCAAAAATATCTAAATCCGCTTGCAAAATGAAATTATAAACTGGTAAAAGGTTTTGCAGTGGCATCCTGGCTTGTGTTCCATATACCAGTTCAAATGGAGACTTTCCTATTGCCTTTTTCACTGTAATCCTATCTGCCCATACAACCATTCTCAACTTTGAGTCCCATGCCTTTTTATTTGTATCTAACATCCTCCTTATGATCTTCAAAAGACTTTTATTACTGGATTCTGCCTGACCATTTTCTTGTGTGTGGTAAGGGGCAGCATAAGAAACAATAATGCCATATGTGTTGTAGAAGATTTTGAACTCATCAGATCTAAAACACATCCCATTATCTGTGATCAACCTTACTGGTGTACCAAATCTAGTTATGATACTCCATTAGAAAACTTATCACCACCTTGCTTGTTGCTTGTTTAGTCGGAACTGCCTCTACCCACTTAGTGAAATAATTAGTAGCCACTAGTATCTATTTATGTCCTCCACTTGACTTTTCCTGTATTTCCCCAATAAAGTTAATTCCCCATTGGTGAAAAGGGGCTTCTGCTTGTAAAGGCCTAAGTGACAGGGCTCCTTGATATTTCAATTTTCCTAAGAACTTCTGACAAGCCTCACATATCCTTACATGTGCAAAAGAGTCATTAAAGACCTTAGGCTAGTAATAACCAGCTCTGAGAATCTTATGTGCAGTGGTTTTGGCAGGATAATTACCTCCATACACTCCTTCATGCATCTCCCTTAAGATATGTTCTACTTGTTATTCGTCTAGGCATAATAGTAGCATTCCATCCCTATACTTCCAAAATAAATCCCCTTTTATGAATACATACTTGGATGCCTACAACTTTAGAGTCTTCCTTTGATTGTCATTCAATCCTTCAGGGAACTTCACATGTCTGATATAATACATTATGTTTGTGTACCAAGAAGTATGTTGAATGCTTTCCACTATACCATCTTCACTTTCCATGTTACAGATCTAGTTAGCTTCAATGTTGGTTTCTGCCATTGGTTTGGCCAGGCCCTGTCCCCTTACTAACTTGGTAATCTGAATTTCTATATCAAACTCTTGGATTTTATTGATCCATCTACATCTCTTCCCAATCACCTCTGTCTATACCAAAATATCTTTCACGACTACGTGTATTACATATGCAACTACCTTGGCTCTAACTAGATATGGTCCGAAATCCTTTGTTGCTTTGACTAATGCAAAAAAAATTTCTCCATAATATCATATTTCAATTCCGACCCCTACAATGATTTGCTAAAAAAGGATACAGGTTGCTCATGACCTTCATCATTCTTTTGTAACATAAAACTACTATTGTATGAAATGAGGCAAAAGAGAATATTTGAAAAGGCTTGGTAAAATCAGGAGACTTTATAATGGGGGCTTCTTTGATGGATATAAAGGCTTCCAGGGCTTTTGCTGTCCAATCTATCTTTTTCTCCTTTTTTCAACATTTTGGATATAGGTTTAATGATTTCAGAAAAAATTTGATATAAATCTCCTAACAAAGTTAATTTGTCCAAAAAATGATTGAATAGCTTTGACATTTTTGGGAATGGGGATCTTGTCTATGGCCTCTACTCTTTTAGGGTCTATTCTAATTCCTTCTTTTGACACAATATGACCCAAAAGCTTACCCTCTATGACAACAAAATGACATTTCTTGGGATTGAGACTGATACCATATTCTAGAGCTTTGATTAATATCTTCTCCAGGTGTTCCACATGGTCTTCTTCTCTTTTGGAATAAGCAGTAAGGTTGTCTTGGTACACCACAATTATAGCATTAATCAAATCTGCAAATGCCACATCCATTGCCCTTTGAAAAGTTGCCCCTACATTTGTGAGACCGAATGGAATTATTACATAAACATATGTCCCCCATGGTGCAGTAAATTTTGTCTTGTATTGCTCAGACTCTTTGAATTTAACCTGGTTATATCCAAAAATCCCATCCATCATTGATAGTAACTCGCATCATGTTACTTTGTGTAATATCGTCTCCATATTTGGGAGAGGATAATTATCTTTAAGGGAGGCAACATTTAAATTTTTCAAATCTACACATAGTCTAATATCCCCATTTTTCTTTCTTATTGGAACCAGGTTTGAGACCATGTTGAATGTCTAATGGGTTTAATAATACCTCCATCTCTGAGTTTTGCCATCTCCTCTTACATTTTAGGTTCCAAAGTTGGGTTAATAGGCCTCTACTTTTGTCTGAATGGCTTTGTGTCTGGTTTAAGTGGAATCTCATGTTGGAAAAGATCTTCTTTGTATGCTTTGAGATCCTCATAAGACCAAGCAAACACATGTTTTTACTTTTTCAGCAATGCAATCAGCATTCTCCTAATGGTTGGACTTATCTTCTTTCCAATGTAGACCCTTTTTGGTGCTAACTCAGTTTCTAGATTTATTTCTTCAATATCTTCTCTCTTGACCGGTGTCTACTTCATGAGAGAGCGATCATTTCCATCATACACTCTTTCTAGTGCCAAAGTCCTTTGGGAAGCTTGTTGGTTTTAAGTTGTAAGACTTCCTTTCCAAATACAGTATGTTTCCCATCCACTTCCTCCACAAAAGCATTGAAGTCAATCTCTTGGCCTCGTACTGATCTATGCAATGAAGAAATTTTATAAGGTCGATATCATCATTGAAAACCTGTCAGTTGTATATGTTGTCAGGGATAGCAAGTCTTGTTTTAAATTCAACTTGGGATACTTCGACCAAGGTAATATCATCTCTTCTCAAGGCTACATTTGCTAAAAAATCTGCCATTATATTTTTTGATTTGTCTATCCAATCAATCGAGAAAGCATGAAATAACTCAATTGTATCCCATATAACATTTCTATATTGTTTCAATCTTTTGTTCTTTGCAGCATATTTTGACCCGACTTGTGAAACAACTAGCTCAGAGTTTCCAAGGACAATTAGCAATTTGATCTTGTGTTTGACAACCATGTTTAAACCAATCAACAAGGCCTCATATTTTGCCACATTGTTTGTACACTCAAAAGTCAGCAAAAATGAATACTTGAATGTAATACCTTCAGGTGATATAAATACTACTCCAACTCTATTGCCTTCTTGGCTACATGCTCCATCAAAATACATTTTCCACGCACCTTGCTGATCTTTAGAAACATGCTTATCAATCGGGTCAATATTTACCAATTCAGGTTGGGAAGGCTCTACTGTGAAACTCCCTAAATCAACATCACAGAAACAATTGATCTACTCTTGAGGAACACAATCCACAATCTGATTCATCCTTGGTTATCTATACAATTTGACTTGTTCACCATTGATTGGTATTGTGGCATATGACAAGTCAAATTGTACATTTCCTCCAATTGTTGCAATCCATTATCTTGACAAAAGCATTCCAAATTGAGGAGGTGTATCAATCACAGTTATTTCAATATTATAAGTTGCTTGTGGATACACAACCAATTTCACCTCTAAATCTTTAATAATTCATATCACTGGGACATGCCTTCCATCCATAGCATAACACTTTCCACCATTAGTATCCACCCACATGCTAAGTTGTTTCATGACTCCAACCGACATGATGTTGATTGCAACACCAAAATCTATCATAAAATTTCTTACCAATTTTTTATTCATGAGTAATGTGGTGAACAACGAATCAACTTGTGGAGGATTTACTAGTGCATCATTTAAACAAATCTCAGGGACTTTTACTTCTTCTTGTTTGTTGTTGACCCTAGTGGTGCTTTTGTTTTCAAGGTTTTTGTTTTTATCATTCCCACCAGATATTAACTATATAACACTTTCCCTATACTCTTTAATATTCATCATTTCAAGTAATGGGATATACATCTTTACTTGGGAGAAAGCTTGTGTAAAATCAAAAGAGGCACCTTCTGTTCTGATCATCTTTTTTTTCTCTATTGACTCTCCTTTTTTCTCCTCTTTTTCTTTTTTGTTCGTGTGATTAGACTTTTGTTTGTCCTTATGCAATTCTTTGCTTTCCTCGTTATGAACATACTTTTGTTCTTTTTTATCACGCTGCTTATTTTTTGTCCTTTTTGAAGCTCCCTATGGCATTTTATTATCTTTTACAAATATTCCTCTTGGAACACCTTTAGTTTCATTTACTATTCTATTTCTCAACCAATATTTGCTTTTGGCCTACTCCACTGTTGTAATAGTTAAACTCTTAATTTCTTCCTCAGTTGGTCTTCTTATATTGCATTTATTTGTCTGATATGATGTACTAGGAGAACATTGTTCATCATCACTTTCTTCATGATCAAAGAAGACTTGTTGTTCAGCCATACGAACATTGTACCTTTGGTTATCAACATCATATTCATAACCTCCTTCTTCTGAAGATGAATATCCCTGCTCAATGAGATGAAGAGTGTGGGAGGTTAGATAGATTTTATGATCCTCCTCATTGTTGTTTTCTGGTATTGCTTGAGCCACAATACAATGATCAGGAGAGTGTGGCAAGTCACAAACTGGGCACCAAGGATTGTTATTTACCATATATGTCCCTCTTTTCTTCAAAGAGTTAGGTGTCTTCTTATTCTTAGGCCTATCCATCACAGGCTTTCCATCCTTCCAATTTCTATTATACGGCATATCATGCACCCTTGGCCTTTCATTTTTGTATGTATTTTCTTACCTATTTGGAGGATTATATTGGGGAACCCTAGGATTATCCCTCTTACCAATCATTCATGCAACCTTTCTATTATTTTCAATAGTCAGTGCTATCTTTTGTGCTTCAGCTAAATTCCTGGGACACCTATTTCTAAGCTTGTATCTTGTCTTTGGATCAAAATCTTTTAGATTAATACTTAATACAACAGGATCAACCAACTTGGATCCACCATGTATCTTGTTATGTAATTTAGAGAACCTCTGTTCAAAGTCATAAGCTGACTCATTTTGATGTTTTTGGATAGTTACCAATTCATGCAAAGCAAACTCGGGTGCACATAGGTTCCCATACTGCTCAAGAAACTATTCATAAAACTCTTGAATGGAATCCATACAAGCTATTGGTAAACTGTTAAACCAATCTCCAACATCTTCGATCAATGGCATCATAAATAGTCTCATTTGCACATCTTCATATTGCATATCCAAGTCTTGAATAAAAGAATCAAAACTCCTTAAGTTTTCTTCAGCTGTGACTACACTACTTATTGTGAATTTTGGGACAAGGCTTCTCCAACTATTATCCATTGGATAAGGATATATTTGAAATCCAACCAAATCAAATTATTTGATCATGGTTGTGTATTATTGGGGAGGTGGGTTTTGAGGGTGCTGATATTGGAACAATGGATTATTGTATTGTGTGTGAGGTGGTGGCACATATTATTGACCATGTGGGGGCATGTATTGTTGGCCTGGAGGTGGTTGAGCATTTAGGTGTTGCAATGGATTTTTAGGTGGGGCATTCGAGGATTTGTATTGATTTCCTAATTGATTTTGGCGGATTGGAGGGTTCTACATTATTGCTCTCTTGTTTATGAGGAGGTATATATTTAAGGAGGTTAGCTATTTGAGCCTCATATTGGGCCTTTTGCAGCTTTAGATTTTCAATTTATTTTATTGATTGGATCATTCGTTCATATTCTTCTTTCTTTCTCTCCATGTCCTGTCTTTCATACTCCAATTGTGCATCTATTTCTTCTTGAGTAAAAAACCCATACTTTTCTAGGTCTATATTACTACCAGGCTCATCCTGATTCTCTTCCATTCCATGATCATGTTCATGCTGTCTCCTAATTCTTTCAGCCTCGCATTTAGCCCTGAACTCTTCTTCCTTTTCAGGATCCATTTGGTAGAAAGGATTCCTCTTTTCCTCAGGAGTGTGAGGTTCTCCAGATGAACTGTTCTCATTTGTCAATGTTTCATAGTGATTATATATGTCTCCAAGTGTGGCTTGGATGTTTTATCCCGATTGATTAAATACATTTCATTAGACACCTTCTTGCCCTTATCATTATTATGCGTCCATTTACTTTTATCATTATTAGGACCCTCCTTATACAGGGACCTTCTGCCATGCATGTTGTGAGCAATTTTGATAGTCTAAACTCTAGGCTGGTTCCTTTCTAATGTATAATTCAATTTATTAGTTTGAATGAACTTGTTCATTCAGAGTCGTCACTCACTTTCTAAAAAAGTGAGAAAATTATGTGGTTCCTTGTTCCTAGCGGAGTCTTCTATAAGGTATTGACTCTATGATAAAGGCTTGGGTTCAGTTTGACTCCCCAGTAGAGTCGCCAAACTGTTAGGTGCGTGACTCAGATGGGGAGTGCAAATGAAACAATTTTGAACCTTTGGTTGAAGATCAATTTTGAAACTTTGTTGACTCTATAAATGGATAGGTTGGAATTCTTTTATTGAGTTTGTCCCCAACAGAGTCGCCAAACTGTTAGGTGTGTGACTCAGATGGGGAGTGCAATTGAAACAATTATGAACCTTTGGTTGAAGATTAATTTTGAAACTTTGTTGACTCTATAAATGGCTAGGTTGGAATTTTTTTACTGAGTTTGTCCCCAACGGAGTCACCAAACTGTTAGGTCTCAAAAATGAAGGTTTGAACCACAAGAGGTTGCCAAGCTCTTGACACGTTTTTGGCTAATGTACAAGGCTAATTAATGTAACTGAACCTTCTACTCTTTAGGCTCTACTCAACCTAGGCGAGTGTACCCAAATGTGGAAGCAAATTTGAAAGTTATGTTATCCTTAACTAAGTCAATCTATTCACAATGGCAATGGGAAGTGAAATAGATGTAAATGTTAAATTGTATAAGCAATATCAAGGTAAAATAATATGTTCGGTTAATAGATGTGAAGTTTTGAAATGAATTTAATGAAACTAAATAAATAAAATGGGTGAGACCAGTGCCTTGTTGGGTAAAACAGAGTCAAATGAAGGTCTGAGATGAATGATATCTATCTAGCAAAAATTCTAATTGTTTGGCATATAAGTATTTGTTTATAACTTGTATAAACATGCAAGAATGTAATTACCAAGTTATTCTTAGTGATCCAAATGATACTTCCAAATTACTATGAATGACTAGAAGGATTTAATCTTTACTTGAAAGAACCAATTAATCATACCACACGAGTACAAAAAATATGCATCAATAAATTGAGTATATACTTGATATATCAATTTAAATAATAAAGAAATATCAGCCTTGGAGACAACTTAATAATATTTTTAATTAATTCAACGAACAACTGATACCAGAAATTTGCCACAAAATCAGATAACTTCCATTGATTCCTCCAAAATTTTATACTTGCTTCATAGTCTTTTTAAATGAATACATCATTGAAAATTATCTATTGTATGCTTCTTCTATTCACCTATCTATCCTCTTGTACGATGATACAATTTTATTTCACATATATACATTGCATTTTTAGGGTTATGACCCTTCGCATGCCCATTCATTGCAACTCTTCATTATTTGTCTTCAACGGATTAAAACATTTAATTTTAATCTTATTGTCTTCACACAAGAATTAATTTTAATAATCTCCCTTCATTGGTAATTTCACTTTGTGTTTAATTTGTGCATCTTCACCCGGTGTAAAATACTTCTTTGAGTAAATATAATTACCTATTTTTTAACCTCCTCCGTGAAAGTATTTTATTTAATTTTACCATAAATGAAATTTATATTCTCGCCAAGATGATATTTCATGTTGTGACTGAGGTATTTTCCTGAAGGAATCCACGACATTTTAAAAAAACTTTATTTTATTACTTCATCGCAACACCACACATTTTTTAACTCCTTTGTACAATAATATTACCCTTCATTGTTCTCACTGCACTACTGCAGGACTAGTGTTGGGCCCTTGCGATAACGCAGGATGCCACCACTACACCATAGCATCTTCATCTTTCCTTTGAGGGGATGTGAGAAGGCTGAAAAATTTAAGATATTCACATTCGATTCCTTTTCCACACACATGTATCAACATACCGCTATACCATGGGATACCTCTCAATTCCTTGAAGTATGGCGGTGTCCTACCCTTCCTTTGCTTTCAATACCACTTCACTGTGGGATATCATTCTTCTTGTTGTGATATGGTGGTGCCTACTCTTATTGTTGTTTTCAAGTGTACTGCTCAACTGCGGGTCTTGTTTTGATCCACCACGATGTAGCAGTTTCTATTTATCACTGTTCTTTATCTCATCGCTATCGCCTGCAAAGCTCCAACCTTCCATGGTATAGTGATAAAAGGGTATATTGTTAATTGTTTTGACCATGATACCACAAGCCCTCTTGTAAGAGGCTGAGATAAGGAGGTATGAGATAAGGGTTGCAAAGGGTGGATATTTGGGTAGCGGTATAGCGGTAAAAGGCTATTTTGGCCTTGTGGATGGAAATAAAGTGATTTTTTACAAGCGAGAGCATGATTTTTTTGGACTCTCATGATAAAACCCTTAGAATTTTATATGAAAATTATGGTTCTAACACGTCTTCCATCCATCGTTCGCCCATCATCTGGATTTCATTCTCCGTCTGCCTTTCATCTGACGTCCACCTTTCATCAACCATCCATCGTCTGCCTTTCGTTTGTCATTTGCCTATCGTCCGTCGTCCTTCTGCCCTATGGCGCCCACACCCCTGAGCCCGCATTTATGCTTGTGGTCCAAATGAGCTCCAAATATGAATATTATGATCTTTTGATGATGCATGGATGGATCTAACAAGGAGTTTGTAGGATTTGACTAATGTTTGCCTTGATTTGCATATGAAAGCACTTACGACACTTCATGTATGTAGGATTCAAGAAACCTACTATGAGTCCGTCGGGGAGGCCTATTGAGAAAGCTAAACAAGGAAAAGGCACATTGCTCCTTTCACCACTCATTGATGCTCGCCTCTTCCCCTAGCACCCATCAACAAAGCTAGCATTAGAAGCAAGCCTATGTCAAGGGAGTCAGTGACAAATCTATAAAGGGTGGCCTTGAAGGTGGTGAGGGGGAGCAGTTGTTCCCTCCCTCCAAACAAATGATCATGATCTGTCAAGAGTTGTCTCATCAGATCATCTGATCCATTTAACAATGATGCAAATCTGTAAACAAGGATACTACAGATGCACTAGCAAGAAGACAACTTTTGAACAGTTTCAGCAACAGTGAAAGGGCAATCAACTAGAAGACAAAATTGTTACAGTGACTGGCCACTACAGGACAAAATAGAGAGAAGACAAGGAATGTATTTTTTTAATTTCTATATAATGAGGGGTAGGTGAAGCCCTAGTGTAATCAAAATTGAGCCACACAATGTAATTCAATACTAGCCACTCATTTGGGCTTGGGAAAACTATAAATAGGGGCTTGCCCCTCATTTGTAAGGGGTTGGAGAGTTGTTGTAAAGGAATTATGCAGCAATAAAGAGCTACATTGCATGATTTATGGGTGTTTCTCTTGAGTTTGTTCATTATGCATGCACGATTCTACTTCCATATTACTTTAGTTGTTAGTTTCTTGAGTGGAAGTGATAATGGTGTTTGTTGTTATAGTATTTGATGAATTTCTAGCTCATACTTTTTGTGGTTTGTTGATTATGAATCACGTTGTAAAGCTAGTCTGAGCTTCCTTACTTCATTGTTGCAACTTAAGTTTAATTGCATGTTCATGATGTGTGTGTGCAATTTGAAAATTTGCAGTCCTTAGGAGATCGCACTGGTTTTGTGTAACTATAGGTTTCTCTTGGCCAAGCAAAAACCTAGTTTAGGAAGTTTGTCTACTGTAGTAGGCCCCATGATTATTGTTCATTCATAGTTTAAGGTCTAGAAACTTCTCCCTTTCCCTGCCCTTTTTTCCTTTTTTCGTAGGTGCATTAGACAAGGTTCATTGTATATTGTAAAGCCAAATCTAAAGCTAAAATAGGAGTTCTAAACTATTGTTTGAACCTGTAGCAATTGAACAACAATTTCCACATCCTAAAAACTCCATTTGTAGACCCAACTTCCCACACCTTGTAACTCATTTGTAAGATTGCCTTGTGATTCCAGCAAATCACATAAAACAATTGAGATATTCCAAGCACTGTCAAGACCTGACATTAGAGACCTTGGGATAGTGTTATGAAATTTGATTGTGGAAGATTGTCTTTCAAGAGAGGTGATGCACCTATGCATTACTTGTGTTGAGAAGTGCACAAAAAACACATCAACAGGCACCATTTGACATCTTTCTACTATAGCATTTGGAGGACTCGTTGTTATCTTTGGTCCTTACTCTACATTAATCTTCATATTGTTCTACATTGAGACTCCTGATATTGTGACATTTGAGCATAATATGAAGACATTCCTTTCAAGAATGAGAAGATACCCTGCATGTATCATTATCTTTATTGCTTCCTAAGGGGAGGAATGTTGTTTGGCAATCTTGAACAATTTTAGAGTTTTGTGCCAATCATCCACCATCAATGCATGATATTATACATCTAAGGGGTTCACTTGACCTTCTTTGTTCATTCTCTCTTATGGGGGGAATTTTTCCTCACATGGGGTTTTGTCCTTCACATTTTGTCAAGAGAATTTTTATAATTTTTTCTCTTTTCGAGAGGAGTATTGTCCCACTGGGTTTTCTCCCTTTCTCCATTTGTGAGAAATCTCTTTGTACATGGGTACCCCATTAGACCTAGTAGTTGAGATCCATCTTTGCATTGTTTATTTATCCCTAAGTTACACTTAAGGGGGTATTGGTGTGAAAAGGGGTACTTTATCTAACTACTTATCCACTTAGGTCCTTTTCACACCTTATTACTTAAGTTTACTTCGGGTCCACATGTGATATTTATCACTTTATGTCTCATATCATAATATTAAGACACTTGTCACAGTCTTATGATACTTGTCCACTTTATGTCACATATCATAAGATTAAGACACTTGTCATAATCTTATGATATCTTACCCCTCACCTTGACCTATATAACCAAGGGGTTCCCTTTGTAATCTCAACATATAATAATAATTCTCAAGCTCATTATAAGCTTTGTATTCTCTTTAGTAGAATACAATTTGTTCTTGCTCATTTTTTATTTGTATATTTTATTTCCTTCATTTATTTGCATCATGGGTAGGCTTTTCAGCCAAATCTTATGATTAGAAAACAAGGAAGTGAGATCCTTCATTCCTTGCATCAATTAGTGATGAGTGGATTTATGGAGTTATGGTTGGATTATAGAATTTTTTCCTTAGTGGACTAATCGGTAGATGTTATTTCCTTTGGAATATATTGTTTGAACTAATGTCAATATGGGATTTGTCTTCTAGGTATTACTTTATCTTTCTCAAAGAAGGAAAATATATCATATTGAGATGATTAAAACATTTTATGTTGTAAACATTAAGTATCATTGATTACTCACATAAGTGTATTACTTTGGTTGATTTACATTCTCTTCCATAATAGATCAATGGATGAGTTTAGTAGATATATATTACATGGGCATATAGGTATGCTAGAATGATAATGATCCATTTAGTACCTAGATTTCATCATGCATATTGGCCACATACCACTAGATCCTTTGTGATAGGCCAAGCTCCTTTAGTGGAGTAACATAAGGAAGCTTGACCTTTCATCGCAAAGTGGATATCACCTTGATGATTCTTTCTCTCTCTTTTGCTTCAAGTTAGGAAAAAGGAAATGATGAAGGTTTTGTGATGCAAATTATAAAATATTATTTATCTTCTACCTTACCAATTGAGGTGAGTAGATGACTCTTACTCATTATCTTATATTTTTCATTTAAAATACTATAGCTTAGAATTTTTATGAAAGAGTATGGTTTCTATAATTAGATTTGTTATATATGTCATCAATCTGGCTTCAAGGTGTGTGTACAAGTGCATTTCTAATATATAATTATTTTAATTTTGTAAGTATGCCAAAGTTTTATAAATGGAATTGCACTAGTTGTGATGATTGTAGACGAATTTTATATATTTAAAAATAAAAATAAATAGTCTAAGATTTGACTCTTTGACTTTGAGTGCCATTATGTTTACTTTATTAATTAATTTTTATAACTATTAAGAGATTAAGGAGTGTTTGTTACAACATTTTCATCACCACTATTATTGATCATGAGATTAAAGAATACAATCATGAAGCACATTTGGAACAACAAAAAATTACCCATGAGCTTGTTATTTGAGTTAAAATAGATAGTCTTAAATATTTGGTTTAATATTTTTATAATTTATTATTTACTAAGCCATTTAGATGACAAGTGCTTCAATTACAATTATTGGTGTTGAGTTAACTCCAAGTTCTTTAAGCACTACATCTTCTTCATATATTGTCCTTGGTTTTATGGATCCTCTTCATGGTTTCACAATGTGACAAATGCATAATTATCAATTATTGGTTTGATACCAACTAACATAGTGATGGTAATAGGTCAAATGAATAACCGATTATCACACACAAAGTACACAATGAACACACAAAAGAATATGTTTTTGAGAAATAATACAATTATTATCTTGGTATAAATGTCTTTACAAAACATGACTACTTATTCTAAAGATATGACAATGTGAGTTATAAACTCTCTATATGTGAATCTAACAAATAGTCAACCAATAATCTATTCAATTCCTCTAAGAAACCAACTTTCATATTGCCAACCATAAAACCCTAAAACTACCAAACCCTTTATAATTTGTTATGATATAGTTATATAGATTTTCCATCATGTTATTCTTCCTCAAAGTAGAACTCCAAGATATATTCATTATATCTTGAAATGTTTCCCCTTTCCAAAGTAATTGATTTCAACTTCCAAGCATCATTTGAATGAGCACTGATAAATGTCATTATTTAATGTATGAATATGTTAGCGAAAAAATTAAATGTTAACACACATATGAAGATGCATGAGAATAAGAATGAATAGAATTATTGAAAATACATGGTCAAGGAAAGACTATGCTCTTCAAAGAATAAGTGTACATAACACCAATTACACACCAAAAACTTAAGAGCATAATTTTAGAAGTCAACAACTCTCATATTTGTAGTTGTCTTTGAATGGAGTATCCAATGAACAAAAACAACAATAAAATGAAGCAAAACATGTGCACACAAATGAGACTTGCATCCCTAAAATTTTTTTTTGGTGATGCATGATTGCATGACTACCGAGATGTTCCTACATCAAAATAATATCTTAACACTCAAATTTATATCATATAAGCTCCACAATCTTCTTAAAAAGAAATATATTTTTTAATATCATTCGAGTATATAAGCAATGAGCCATTATATCCCCTTTTATAAAACACACAAGCAATAATCAAATATTTAGCAATGCTTTTCCAAACACATAATATTTTTTTTAGTAATTAGGGGGGAATTCCCCCGTTCCAAACAACTATAAATATCTAAAACCATTCTCCCCCTTTCAATGTAGCACAAACCTATATATCACTATCATGTATCACCAACTGGCATAATTTATAAATAAGAAAAGGAGGCAAGGATTATTATCCTCAATTCTCATTAGAGTTGCATTAAAAATGATAGTTACATCTCTATTATATTTCCATGGAATAACATCAATGCTATAGCAATCAAATGAATCTAGTAATTGTATGATTAAATTATGATACTACATCAAGTTGGTTTCCTTGGTTTTATAAGATCCAAAAATCTATAGAGCTACCAACTTGTAGTGTCAAAAAATGTACTCCTTTACATTTTCACACTGTGTTTGCATCCCCTTAATTAATTGGACTTAATTAAGCCTCTAATTGTCCTAATTATGCATTTAAAAACCTAATTAATTTTGTTTTCTGAAAGGGGAACCTACATTAAGCAATTGCAAACATCAAATTACACGTCTTGAAAAATGTGTGTCCTAGGTTTAGGGCCTAGGACCCATTTGCCCAAGGGTGAAAGGGTCCTCCTTAAGTTTAGGATCCCAATTTTTAATATGCTTTTGGTAATATTTTATGATTCAAATTAAAATTACAATTGTCAGCCTTTAATGTTTAATTATCGAGAAATTAGAAAATTACCTATAAATACAAGGTCTTTTTATCCAATTCAAATCCTAAGCAATCCTAAGAATTTTGAAGGATAAAAATTATAGCAAAGATTATTGTCAAGACCATTGGAGAGTAGATTTATTAGTCAATTATTGTAGCATTCAAGATCTAATCATGATGTCAAGATTAATGTGTGTTCATGCATGTTTTTGGAGCTAATATTGTGATATAGTTTTCAAGTTTTCAAGCATCAAATCCAGTGTCAAATCAAGCATCCAATCAATCCATTTCATGCAAGATCTAATCAAGTTGGAGTGATGTGTTAGACTTCAGTCCTCCAAGGGCGGCCATTAAAGGGTGTGGTGAGTTGCAACAAGCTAGTGTTCATTCATCATTCCTTCCATTTGTGATTTCATTTCATTATCAAGGTTTAATCACCAAACTAGGGTTTGACCAAGGCAAACCCTTATACATCAAAAACAAACATTTCTCTCCTCTTTGTGTTTTTGCAGATTTATAGGTGAAGGAGGAGTGAAATTGGATCAAAAGTACAAAGTTGTCACCAAAGTTGTCAAGACATGGTAATTCATCTGCAAAATTTGTTTTCGACCTTCCGACAATAAAACCTAGAGAAATCAGAGCCTTAGATCCAACATCAAAGGACTGCAAAAATAATTTTTAGAAAAGGATACAAGGACACATTCAGCTAAATAGGACACTTTATGACAGTTTTGGAGCCAAGTACATAAGATCTTAACCTTCTCAAATCTGCTAGTTAATGATTGTTTTTTATAGTATTATCATATCACTTAGTGGTAGATCTCAATTATTAGATCATTAATGCACTTTTATTCATCTCCCAAAAGTGTCTTTTAGTCATATATTGGGGTGTCCAGCTTTGGCTAAGGTGTCCTTATACATTTTCGAGATGAGATATAATGGGTTGATAGATATCATCCTACAACCCCCAAATCTACTTGCAAATTGTACTTTTTATTATTATTATGCTTTAAATCTACATTTTAAGTTTTGCATTGCACAATTGAGCTCATTAAGTATTTTTAGTTTATCTCCCCAAAGTGCATTTTAGTCGTATTTTACAATTTTTTGTCATAAGGAACAAGAGATCACATAGTGTCTCAAAACTTGGAGTTGACTCACCTTAAGGGTTGTAAGTCAATTCTAATCTCTTGTGGCACTATACTTCTTCCTAATGAAATAGGAAAAGGTGGGTTTGTGATTAGGTGGACACCCCTTTTGTGCTTTTTGGGCATAGGTCCTTCATTTCTAAGTCTTCCTATATCACCCATTCCATTTTGTCCATCCTCAATTTTCATATGTTTCACAACTATGGATCACCATGAATAATGATTAAAAAATTCCCAAAGAAATAGTTGCACATAAAACTAAAATCGTTACCTCATACTCAACAATATTAATATTGCATGAAAAATCAAGTAAAAAATATAGAGGTATAATATACCTCGAAAATAGTATTAAAATAACCCTAACTCCTAAAGTAATCATGCATTGAGAGCCATACAAAATACTAGACCTAGTAGGATAAATATATGCATGTAAAATGTGATTGTCCTAACAAATGTTCTATAGACATTTTGTTGATGGATTTTTCAGAGATAAACTTAAGATAAAATTTTATAATTAATGCAATTCACCATGTTGTCTTATTATAAAAATAATTATATATATAACATTCATTTTAAAGGATTAATTTTTCACTCACATGTGTCTCTAAATGTAACATATATTATCACAAATTTTGAAAACAACAAAGCACCACTCTTCATATTTTTTCTACTAGAGTATTGTTATCACGGGGATTTGCACCCGCATGCAAAGCTGAAAATCTCTGCAATCCCGTGTAACATTGGATTACTTTCAGTTTGTGGGTATCCTATTTGAAAGAAAACCTCTGGATTCTAGTCTGACTTCCTATATGGTTTTCTGATTATGGACTTAAAATTTGATTGGAAAAGGGAAAAGGATTTAATCTAATGCAAAACTGGAAAACTGAAATATGGTGATGCACCGAAAGAAACTAATGTGCAAACTTAATCATAAATAATATTCTCATAATCTGTTAACACAACTTAATTTGGGCACTTTAATTACACAAATAATTCAATAAAAGGCTCAGTTCAACCTTTGTCTTACTAAGGAAAAATAGGGTTTTCATAAACTAAGAGGAAGGATAAACTTAATAAGCATAATTAATGACCTGTAATAAACTACCATCATGCACATGTATCAATAGGTGAGACAAAAATTTAAAGGTTTCTGAGCAAAACACATTAAATTTGCATCAAAACACTACAAAACACAAAGCACCAGAGACTAAAAAGGGAAACATTGATTTAATCAAATACATGAAGGAAATTCTACAATTTTGACAAATTCTATTAACCTGTAATAACCTGATGAATAATCTATTAAATTCTGAAAGCTGAGTTACATGAATTCTCTTTGCTGAAGGCAAAGGAAGAAAATAAGAACTAGAGGAAAAAGACTAACTTTTTCCAATATATACAAAAAAGGCATGCACAAAGCAGCCAAAAGCAAAACTAAAAGCTAACTCCAAGTGAAACAAACTACATCTCCAATATGAAATCTAAGCAAAAGAGAAAATCCTCGTAAAAATGGCCCAAAATTGAAGCAAACTGCACTCTCTGTCTAGAAATCTCCACCTCTCCATGCACCTAATCAAAATACCTCGTGAACTGTTGTAGAACTGAGAGAAAACCCCACCAGTTTGACTAAAAGTAAAAAAGAAACCTCATTGAAGCTCCAACTGAAAATGAAACTCAAATTGCCTCCCATGCATAAAAGTCTGAAAATCATGCAATCTCTCTATCTCACATGCATGTGAGCGATTTTTTTTTTTAGTATTTTCAAAATTTACCCCCATGCACAATCTATATTTAGCATATTTATGCAAATATCCCTATGAATTGCATCGTAAATATTTAAGGTAACCTTAAATATTTATTTACATTTATATTACATGCAATGGACACAAGGTAAGCATTCAGCCTAGGTTGATAGACATCAAGTCTTCACCATGCAATATAGGTCAATTGAATTGAAGTCAATGACCACAATGGTAATTATATGCAATGATTCATTTTTTGAAACTAAGTCAAAAAGCCCACTCCATTCAAATTAGGGATTTCAACAAAAACCATCGAACCCTAAAATGCCTTCATTTCTTCACTTTGCATTCTGGAAACGCTGCCACTGGAGAAGATAGGGTTTGGATATTTGGAGTTCAAACTTCTTCACATTTTTGTATTTATGTCAAATTCCTTACTGCTACCAAGCTTCTCAATGGAGATTCTTGCAGGATAAGTCACTTTCATCTCAAATTTGAACATTTTGCCTTCATTTTCAAAGGATTTTATGGCTTAATAGTCACATTTGTAGCATCTTTTTCTCTATATTTAGCTTTTTTGAGTGTTGCCATTTGCCTTTATTTTCTGTCGAAAGAAACTCAAGTTGAGCTCAACAAAGACAAGGTTGTGAATATTCATCTTTTTTTTTTTGCTTTATGTGGGTAAAAATTAGAGATTTCTATTTATTTCTCCACTTGTAGGCCTATGTATTTTTATATATCTGGGTATGGAAATATCTAAGGGTTTCATTATCTTCGTTACCTCTTAGCTTCTATCTGAATAAAATTACAAGTAGAAGCTCTTGCTTTCCTTTGTATTTTCAAAATACTCTTTAGATTTGAGCAAGCGGCTTCTAAGTTCTCTTTATGGAGCTATAGAGATAGATTAGAGCCTTCACCAACAGTTTTCTCTTTATTGTTTATATGACAGTGAAAGACCTACCGTCAAGGTTTCACAGCCATGCATATTCCCACTGTCACCATATTTGTCTTTGGTGACCAAACCCTCAGCGGGTATATGCTTCTATAATCATTCCACCATCTGGGTATTTGTTTTTGTGAACAATCTTTTGGGTTTGTTTGACTTTGATTGGTCACGATTGTCATTCTACTTCTGGGTACATGTTCATTTGTAGGCCGAGCTTAACTTCTGTATTTTCCTGCAAAATAAAAGACATAAATGGCATTACATCCATTTTCCTTATGTGGAATTTCTTTGTATTTTCATGGCTAATTGTAAATACTGCTCATAATCTCTGTTTAAGTATAAAAAATAACCATGCCCATAATCTTTCTTGAGATCTCGTAGATTTGTATCTATGTTGCCTTTATGTAATAATGCTACAATCATAAAGACTGTCTCTTATTTCAAACCTATATCATTAGTGTATAAACAATCCTGGTAAGGAACCAGTCACTTTGTCATATTCAAAGCTATGCTTTTCATAAGATCACTTTTCAGAACAATAGCTTATGTTCACTTTGTCATATTATACATAACACTATCATCTTGTAGGGCACATAAATGTCCTTTGTCTCACTGTCAAGATGACTATAAGTGCTTGACTCTCTCATTGTATGCATATCACACAAATGCATTTATTTCTCTGTTATGCCACTATATCCTATATTATCTCAAAAAAGAACCCCTTAACGGCTTGTATCGGCTCACCAGAAATGGTCTTCATGCTCTGCTATTTAGCATATGTACTCTATGGTTTCTTGTTGTGATAGCCCCCCTTATTCACATGGTTGTGAATTGTCCTTTTATATGCTTTTTACTCACAATGATATGCTTGAGAAAAGCACAAACTATTTTCTTAAATCATTTAGCTTTTGATTTCCTCTTTGCATATTGACTGTAGTTTTAGTCACTGTCTTCATACAAATTGTTGTTTCCTTGATGCATAGGCATTAGAACCATCAATACATCACTTAAGAATTTGAACATATTTGTTAATATCCATACTTTTTGACTATCCTTTACTTGTTTCATTCAACTATGGTGTATATTTACTCATTCAAGTAGCACATGCATGATCCAAGGTTACATATCTCTTAATGTTTAATAACTCTTTTAAATGAAGAGTGGATGAAGACCTTGTTCTATTTGTTTACACCATGGTTGACCTAAATGCTGCTACTTTGAGTTTTATGATAGAAGTCCTATTTCATGACTGTTCCTTATGATGTTCTCATATGCTATTTTTCTTATGAATGCTCAAAAGGTTAAAATTTGGTTATCACTCATAACTTTGTACTTTCACTTAGATTAAATGGCCAACACTGGTAGTTGCTTTTCACTTTTAGATGGTATCATTCTAAGGCACGCTTGTTGTCTTATCAATTGTGCTTAGTATGATTATATCTCAATTAGCTTTATGGCAGTCAATCTATTGCATTTATATGATTGTTCTTTGCATCCTGGAGGTATGCCTTTCCTGCATATCATGAAGATTGTTCTTTTGATTATGATGATGCTTCATTTTCCATGTTTGTCTGATATGTCGAGCTCAACCCTTATGGTAGCCTGTTTTGCTCCACATATTTGATGAAAATTGATCATGAACATAATGAACTTGTTCCTGCATAGTGAACAAACATGTTAGCAAAATAACTAAAGCTGAAAGCTTCCTCTTTTCTTTAGGCCTTTTGAACAATGAAAATCATTTGATGAATGCCTGATAGGAATGTGTATTATATCTCTACAGATAATATAGACACGAGGTAGGATATGATTTTCCATTTCTCTAACACCACCTTTCATCATACTTGCAGATGCTTTTGGAGCTCGAAATTGGATCAATTTGGAGGCATAAAAACTGAAGACCTCAAGTGTAACGACGATTCATCCTTCCAAGCAATGATGAATCACCTTCTATCTTAGGCCCATGTTATTTCCAGTTGTATGATACTCTTTTTTCTTGTATTCATTATTTGATTTGAAAAATCAAATGAAGTTACTCCCACGGCTTGTGTAGGACTTTGGTTTGCACATTATGAATAAAGCAGAAAACATTATGCAATCTTATGATTTCTCTATTACAACTAATTGCATAGTAGTACTAAAAATTCAAAATGTAATCAGATTTATTTTAGCAATGAATACTTTAGCAAAAAAAATTGTTCCTTTCAATGATGAATGTAATTTAGTTTAACCTTTTTTCAGCCGTAGCTAAAAATAAGTAACAATTTGGCGACCTCTGCGAAGTGTTTTACTACTAAACACCATAGACCAGTTATGTAGATTATTCATTGGGCATGGAGTCCGTTATTTGCTCTATTTTGACTCAGAAAAAATTGTAACTCAGTTGCAAACCACATAAACTGAAAGAAACTACTGAAACTCTGTTTAAGATAGAACTTGAAAACCGCATGCAACAATTGCACTTTATTGAAAACAAAACAATACTGAAATGAAATGTGTCATGGGGCACTTATTGAAAGCATAACTGAAACTGAAAACTACATTACTATGTACATCAACAAACTAAATGCGTAAAATCACTGTTTGAGATGAATCTTGTTGATGGGGATGGGTAACACCTCTCCATCCAGCCTCGAGAGATGGAAAGTGTTATGCTCTTTATTTTCTGTGATAATGTATGGGCCATCCCACAAGGCATCAAACTTGGTATGTTTATCTGGTTTTCTCTTTAACTCATCCCATTTGAAGACAAAGCCACCCTCATTGAAGACTCTTGCTATTGCTTTTCTGTTAAACATTTTCTTCATCTGAGAATGATGGATTTGGAGCTTCCTAAAAGCTTCTTTTCTGGTTTCTTCCAACTTTGTCAATTGAGCAAGCCTGACTTGCATTGGCTGCTCCTCCAACAACTCCAGTTCTTTTATGTAGCTCAAAGTTGGTAACTCTATGGAAACAGGCAACTTAGCCTCTTTGCCATAAACCAAAACATATGGTGAAAATCATGTTGATCATTTTGGTGTAACTGTATCAGCCCAAAGGGCTAATTTAAGTTTATCATGCCAAGACCTCTGATTGTCTTCAATAGTCTTTTTAATGATCTTAATCATATTCTTATTTGTTGATTCAGCCTGTCCATTACCTCGGGGGTAATAATTGGATGAAGTATTCAGATAAATTTTATTCTTTACAGACCAATTCAAAACTCTCAAACCAACAAAGGCTAATGCATTATCAGAAATAATTGAATCAGGTGTACCAATCCTATAAACTAAGTCCTGATAAAAATTCAAAATAGATGTTTCATTTGCATCTTTCATAGCAACTGCTTTAATCCATTTTGTAAAGTAATCTATTGTTGTAAGAATACATTTGTGACATGTGCTTGATAGTGGGTTAATTGGATCGATGAATTCAAGTCCCGACTTCCCAAAAGGCTGCTCAACCTAAATTGGATTCAAGGGTAGGGTAGCAAGCTTTTGTTTTCTTGCAAACAATGAACATTTATTGCACTTTCTCACATATGCATGAGCATCCTTGAACAGATCTGGCCAATAATATTCGGCTCTCATTATTTTCAGAGTTGTAGTACGTGGAGCAAAGTGACCTCCAACAGGTTCATCATGGAATTCCTCAAGAATTCTTTCAGTCTGATTTGGGTAAACACATTTGAGGAATACTCCATTGAAGTCCTTTTTATAAAGAACACCATCAAATTTTGCATATGGAATTGCTTGTAATCTATAATACCTTCATTTAGATTTATCCATACCTTCTGGATAATCTCTAGTATGCAAGTAATGAATGATTTGATGGATCCAATCAGCTGAAGTGGCTGTAACATCAGGTTCTTCTTCAAAATTCAGAACTGTACTGACCTCTTCACTATTATTTTCATACTTTTATGCAAGCTTCTCGCACAAACCCTTACCTCTAACAAGCTTGGTAACCATTATATTGATGTCGTATTCCATGACTTTAGTTATCCAGCCTGCTCTCCTATCATTAATGTCCTTATTTAGTAGAAACTCGTTGACTGTCGGGTGAGCTACCAATAAATGTATTTTATTATTAGACAACATATGTCTAAACTTCTTCAGACTTCTCACTACAACAAGCACATGTTTCTCAACAAATGAATACCTTGTTTCACAATCATGCAAGACTTGACTTAAAAATGCTATGGGTTGTTCAAGCCCTTGATCATTCTGCTAACATAACATGACAAAAATTGTGTCAACACTACCAAATGCATAGAGTATAAAATATTTATCAAATTTTGGATTTATGTGTTGGGGCTGCTGCAAGTGCCTCCTTAATCTGCTCAAAATTGTTTTTACCCTCCTTTGTCTAGCTGAACTACATGTTCTTCTTAAGCATGGTTATGAGAGGTTGCAGCAACACTGCAATGTTAGGAATAAATCTTCTAACGAAGTTTATCTTGCCTAAAAAACTCTACAAACCTTTTTTGTGAGCAGGAAGTGGTAATGCCAGAATGGTTGCAATACATTCTAGGTCAATATAAATACCATCTTTAGAAATAATGTAACCCAAAAGTTTACCTTTGTGAACAACAAAAATGCTTTTCTTTGGATTCAAAGAAACTCCATACTCTCCACATCTCTCAAATATCTATCTAAGATGAACAAAATGTTCATTAGCATTTCGTGAGAAAATAGTGATGTCATCCAAGTAGACAAGAACAAACTTGTTTATCAAACCTTGGAGAGCCATATCCATTACTCTCTGAAAGGTTGCTTCTGCATTTGACAATCCAAATGACATTTTTCTGTAAGCCATAGTACCCCACTTGGTGGTAAAGGTTGTCTTATACTGGTCTTCTTCTTAAATCAATATCTGGTTATAATTTGAATATCCATCCAACAACGAGAACCTTTTTGATCCTGAAACAACTTGCAATATTTGCTCCATTGAAGGCAACAGATAGTGATCTTTAAGTGAAACTCTGTTTAGATCACAAAAATCAATGCACAACCTTATTTCTCCATTCTTCTTTTTGACGGGCACCAGGTTTGAAACCCAAGAAGTGTGCTTGATTGGAAAAATGATACTACCTTCAATCAACTTGTTCAATTTTGTCTTCATTAGATGTTCTAACTTCGGATTCAGAGGCCTCTTCTTCTGTCTTACTAGTTTTGTGTTGGGTTCCAACTCAATGGTATGTTGAGCTAACTCAGGGTTGAAACCCTTCAAATCTCCATATTCCCAAGCGAAAATGTCACTAAATTCTTGGCAAAGCAAGAAAAAGGCTTGTTGTTCCTCCTTTGTATAGACTTTTCCAAGCTTAAGGAGCTTGTCTTTGAATATCTCTATTGGTTCGTAGTACTCCTGCTTCACTGTAATGCTGGATTTATCTCTTCTAACCTAGTCATCAGTGTTGAAGATGGATTCAAGGGTTACCATCCCCTTAGGCAACTTGTTAGACCTTAGTTGCTTGATCTGATCACCATATTGCTAATCAAACCTTCGTTGATTTCCAACAAAAAACTCTGCTTCTTTCTTGCTCACGCCTCATTTGGTGTCTTATCAACTACACCTAAACAAGGAGATCTATTTACTAAGTAATAGGTAGTACTCATAACCTTGACCCAAAAATACTGACATGATTGTTTGTCTTTTAACATGCTTCTATATTTGTTTATTAGTGTATGATTTTATTTATTTTACAATTACATTTTTTGTGTGGTGTCTATCAAGCAATTTTGGTTACACAATGTCTACACATCTAAAAATTGTCAAATTCCCAAAAGCAACATTCATGTCCATTATTTGACCTCGAGAAATTAACATTCTTATTTGATTATTTCTCATCAAGTTCCTTAAATTATTTAAACTTGCTACAAATATTCAAACTTGATATCTTATTTATCAAAGCCCCTTTAATGTTGTGTTGCTCAAATTTAACAATGTATAATGATATTTTTTTGTGAATAACCAAAAGATTAGCTAAATAATGGGAACTAAATGAAATCTTATATTGATGTTTATAATTAGGTTCTAACATTAAAGTATTTTTGTTTGGATTGACATTAGAGGGTGCGAGTATTTTCCCAAAGCTTTCCTCAAAATATTTGTTTTTTGCACGAGTTCTCTTAAGATGATCATTGATATCATATGCTTTAGGTGATTTTATTGTAGGAGGCAAGATAGGATAAACTTGTGGAAAACTTGATTGGTTTGATATATATTTATAACCTCTAGCCATCAAATAATAAGCATGTCCAACTAAATGATAATTCTACATAGTAGATGCCATATGTAATACAAGATGTTTATGTAGTGTATGGAATTTGAATCTTATAAAAGAAGATTGAATTTCCTTGAGAGTAATCCCATACAATACATTAGGATCAATCAACAACTTTAATCCTACCAAAGCTATTATGATTATCTCGTTTACAAATTACTAAAATTAATTATGATTATCTCATTTACAAGTTACTAAAATTAAATAAAAAACTTTATAAGTTTACAAGTCTAAATGTTCAATTACAACAAATTGGTGTAAACATATTTTTATGGGAGAATTATTACAAAATTATATTGATAGAAATAAAAACTACTAATGACAAAGGACCCATAGATCTTTTTTAGAATCCTCTATGTCAAACACCCAGATGTCGTGTAGACATCCTCACATTACATTATCGTCTAGTTTATAATGTCCCTTCATAAAAAAATTAATGAAAATAATAACTTAGAACACAAGCAACAATATTCACCAAATAAAATAAACACAATCTTCACCAAACTATATCCAAACTAACGAGTCATAATAATGTCTTATTTCCTTTATGAAGTTACATACTTTTATCTTATTTTCTACTGAACTCTGAAAGACATTACCATAATTTTTATAACTTTAAGTGGTTCAAAGCATTTGAAGTTGATATATGTTAATTTAATAAGTGTATGTATGAGTTACGAATGTTTGTGAGTTTAGTAGGATTTCATGTTTAATTATAGTTGTTGGCAATAAAAAATGCCTTGAAAAATAAGGACTAACCCTTGCAGCAAGGAACCTATCAACCTGTAGCAATAGGCTTCTCAACTTGCAACATAAGGATGACAGTTCAATACAAAGGAGTTAATCTGCTACAACATGATCACTTTCAGAAGAAGATGGAGGCAGTCATTTAAGGATTAGATCATGGATGACCAAGTGTCACTCTCATATTTTAATAAGTCATGAAGGAGAAGAAATATGTTCCCAATAGAAATAAGAATTATAATAGAAATCACTCTATTTGGGCAAATTTTTGGTTATAATTGTTAATCTTGGTTGAGTACAAAGTCCTTGTTCGACTTCTATACTCTTGTTTTGATAGTTATTTTTTTTGTTTTAGAAAAATCAGTCCTCTTCCTATTCCTATGGGAGATTTGACATTTACCTTTTAAGTTTGTTTTAAGTACACAAATAAATGGACTCTCGTAAACCCTATATAATGGGGAACCCTATTGAGAAGGACATCTAGATTTTACGTGTGTTAGATTGAATAATATTTCCTATTAGATTCTATTTGACAGTTTTGTGTAAGATTAGAGTGCAATAAAGAGAAGATATTTCAATAACATGCTTTTCTGAGTGAGTATTTGAAAAAGATTTTGTGGGTGTTGTTGGCCTTCACTTTTGGTTCAACAACTAAGCCCTCAAAGCTATAACCTAAAGATTAAATATATGCACCAAGTAGCTATCTTGCTCAACATGAAGGTTTATTTCATTATCAACCTAGGGATGTGAACTTGAAATGGGTTAGCACGGTATATGCACTAGGATTCCATTGTAGCCATCTTTATCTTGTAACTTAGAAAGGAAGTAATACTAAAATTGAATGCTTGAAATGAAGCAGCATAAGTACTGAACATAAACCAACCACTAAATTGAACTGAAATGAATTACAAAAATAGAAATCTTAGTAAACAGACATGAATTTACTTTGTTTGTCATGGCTGTAGGAACAAACACAAAACAGAGTTCCAGTGGCTGCAGGAACAAACAACTGCTAAGACTATAACTAATTTTTGAACAAAAAAGTAACTACTAAACTAGAAGGATGGAATTATCACCAAGTGGGCCCCCTTGAATGAATTTTCCTAGTACTAACTCAGATGTAACAAACTAAAATATCATTTTATTCATTGAGAACAAGATTACAACATAGCAGCAACATAACTATATTTCTTGAAAACTGAGAATGCAAATACAACTCTCAGAATGTTCAATCTCTTGAAGAGGAGCATTTGACCATTATTTATAGAAGAAAAGATTCTAACTAACTTAACTAACAAGACAGTCAGTTCCAACACATTAGGAGGACACCACTTATTGAAAGCAAAAAAAAGGAAAGGAGGTTATGCATGCACAAGATTCGATCAAACCAAACTTGCTTCAACAAAAATCCAGCATAACAGTATCTCCTAAATCTACTCAACCAATAGACATGGTCATTAAGATTAACGTCCATAGCTAGAAGTTTCCAACTGCTTGACTTCTTCAATGTCCATTCTACTTGAATTTTTTAGCAACCGAAAAGCTGGTATGAACTCCTTCCACATTACAAGCTCCCTTTATTTCAACATCTAAATCTATACTTGCATCATAACTTTAGCGTGCACAATACAAATGCATATCCATAATTACCTTAAAGTAACATCCATTCAACTACATGTAAAATTAACATAGATTAATCACATAGAAAGCTAATATAATTAAAAGTAATTAGGATAAGTCTATGCCCAAGGTTTATGGATTTTAATTAAATAACATGGAAAGTGTCAATAACCAAATGCCATAGTCTATAGTATCAACAACAAATATATGATAAATCCTATCAAAATTGAGCTATTAATTGGACTTATTATTGCCCCCCAACTTAATGTTTTGCTGGTCCTCTAGTAGATGAAGCTCTATTCCTTTGTCTTGCCAAAGTTCTGGAGTCAGCAACTACCAACTGTCCTAGATTAGAATCTGCAGTATTTGAATGAGAATCCTAGTAGAATCCTTGATTCTTTTCCAACTTTTCCTACCTTTCCCTTTCTACAACTATGTCATACTAATAGTATCTATAATCTGGTACTAGCCATAATAGAGTTGGTGGCTGAAATGTCAATGAAATCCAATACTGTTGTTTCATCCTTCCAATCTGTATGTACGTAGTACATCGGTTACATGCTGCAACATAATTCTGCAAGGAATGGGGTTCTTCTTGTTTCAACTATTCTGGCAAACTATTCCACCTCTATGATAAGTACCCCAACACTGTTTTTCCTGTAGTTTCAGTTCTCTACTCATATTCCTGGTATGCTTCTTCCCTGACAGGCATTATTCTATTTTTGTAGCTCATAAGATAAATAATTATGTGCCAAGTATAGAAAATGTCTAAAGGGTTACTGGATTCAGCTTTGATAAGCAAGGGAGCATTGAGTTCTCTTCCCTTATATATTTTAAAATGCTCCCCCAAATTGACTTCATTCTCAATCCATGACATGAACGCCCTTAAATGAATATCTCCAATGTACAACAATGGGTTCCTGTCATGATCATTAGGCACAACATAATTATGTAAGTACAATTCGCACAACAAATTTTTAACTTCAATAAACGAGGTTTGGAAGGCTTGAAAAAACTCATGTGGGGTCTCAATAGAAGGGTTTAAACCTGAAATAACCCTTGATAGTTTGAAGGAAAGATGGCGATCCTCCAAATGCAGTGCATATACTCTTGGAGGAGTTTTTCATGCCATCATTTGTGGTACTAAAGCTTTCACATTATCTACCTTATCCTTCATTGTAGCAATCTCTTCATCTTTCTTCTAAATTTCTGCATTTTCTTTTTACTTCTTCTTGTAGCTTGAGTCTTTCCTTTTTCCACTCCTCTTTCTTTTTCATTTCATTCCATAAGTTCATAGCTACAAGATTCCATGAAAAATTTGGAGGTTTATTTATTCTAACAAAGATTTTTCCTCTTGCCGATTCATGTTGTTCAAATGGCACCAATTGCAGTGATTCATGTTGTTCATCTTGCTCTGGCTATAGTGGTTCTTGATTTTCAACCTGCTTTGCAATAGTATCAAGCTCGACTAACCCGATATTTGCATGTTCTTCAAAAATATCCTCCATTTCAACATTTACCTGACCCTTGGGAGCTTTTGTCTCCTTCCTAGGTGTTTTTCTAAGTCTAGGTCTTATTTTTGGAGGTATATCAATAGCTGGTTTAGTTGGTTTTGATTTATTTAAAGGGATTTTATGTTTCTCAACGATTGCAAGAAGACCAGTGTCATCAACTTTCGATTTACTAGGGCTAGGCTTTGCTTTTTCTAGTTTTTGGCTCCTAGCCTTCCCTTTTCTAGTTTGTGTTTCCCTCTTTTGTGCTTCCTCCTTCCTAATGGCTACCCTAGTACGAATTGGAGTTTTAGGAGGAACATTGACGCTAGGGTCTGTGGATAAACTTTCTTCATCCAAAGATTCTGATTCAGAGGAGCCTATTTCTATTCTTGATTCGGCTGCAGGAGGGTTTATTCTAAGGTTTGTGTCAGAGGTTGAAGCTCTGGGAGTGATTTTAGCAACCCTCTCACTCCTAACCCTATGAGCTTGAGGCTGACCTCTATGATGCACATTTTCCAATCTGAACTGACCAATGTTCACAAACTCTTCCCAAGACATACCAGATACTTCTTGTAAAGATTTTTCTACTGATAATTTTATGAAACAGTGATGGGAGACTGAATTGTCCCTACCTTTTTGCATTTTAGCTGCCATGATTACTAGGAGGTTGTACAACACATTGAGCACATTCATCCTTCTTCCATGTCTCATATGGTTCATGAGCTTAAAATGCACATAATGGATGCATGATTGGCGACCTTTACATGTAATATATTTGACAATGTGGACAACAACTTGTTTCCACTTTTCTGGTAGAGAAGTCTTCCTTGTTCCATGATTATCTACTACAATCGTAGGGTCACTAGGTTCAATGAACTCTGCTCGAGCTGACCTCGCATCCTTGGAAATAAGGTATGGCTCTCTCTCGACAAGCAAACCCGTTACATCAACAATTCTTTCCTCAATGGCTATAACTTCTAGCCCTTTTACCATTGCCTTACCATCAGAAAGTGTCTAGGAAAATTCCAGAGCAATGCACTCATTGAAACTGTCCAGTTTCATAAGTAGTCCAACCATCCACAATTTCTGAATTCAGCCAAAGAGAGTGCATCCTACAATAACACGTCATGGATTGTAGGTTCATTCCTAATCAACTAGCCTCCCATTGCTTCAACCCACAATCAAGCAAACACTTCTACAAAATTTCCTTTCCTGCAATCCTTCACTGAAAACCCAATTTCATCTGCTTCTTGCAACTCTTCTTCAGTACTAATGCCAATGTCATGTGACTCTTCAATTTCCTTTTTGGTGACGTTATGACTATGAATAAGGTAGTAAAGAAACGTAAATTAGGGATATCATTAAGAAAAATGGTGGCAGTTTGGTGTCACATCATACCTACATGTCGTCATTTCAACTATTTCAAATTGGCTCATTTTAAATTTGCTAGACATGTATGACACATGGACATGGTGGATTTAAACTTCCCCCCAAACCAAAATGAAAGCATGTGTCCTCTCAAGTTGAGATGTAATTATGGTACAATAGGGCAAAGTACTTAAGATGTGCTATGCAAAATATCTACATTAATATACAACAATTAAATAAATGCATTCAAGATAATTAAGATATAACAAGTTGTTATGCATGTACTTGGAAATGTGGAACATCTTTTCCAAAGAATGTGTATGAAGTACCTGTAAAAGTTCAATTGAGTAATTAAATGAAGTGGGGATGGAATGAAGTGATGGTGGAGTTATAAAAGAGAGAGAAAGGATGGAGATGGATGGATGTATTAGTGGAGAAATGGATTCCTACAAAATTGGAAATATTTATTATGATTGCATGCATACTTTGACAGGCAAAAGGAGGGACACTAGGTCTGCTTCCTTTGACTGCAGGAAGTTTGACATTCTGGTACTCAACAAATTATTGTATGAATTCCAGCTTAGAGGCAGGCTTATGATATAACTTGAGTCGATGACCATTGACCAAGAGCTTAAATTTGATAGGGTCAATGGTTATGAGTTGAACAAATCCATTAGAGAAGACTTTTTCCACTTCAAACGGTCCCAACCACCTAGTTTGCAATTTTCCTGCATTATCTTTATACCTGGAATCATAAAGGAAGGCTCAGTCACCTGGCTGGAATTTCTTATCCTTTATGTATTTATCATGCCATTTGATTCTTTGGTTTTGCACCATTTTAGTATGGTGGAGAGCTGACTTTCTCATCTCACCCAAGGCATTCAGCTGCATGATCCTATCCTTTTGTGCCTCAGATATGTCTATCCCAAGATCTAGTGCAGTTCTAAGAGTTTTATGCTCAAACTCAATAGGTATCGTTGTTGTTTTCCATACAATAGCTCAAACAGAGTAAAATTAGTTGTGGTTTTCCAAGTGGTTCTATAAGCCTAGACAACTTCTGGCAACCTATTTTCCCAATCTTTTTTGTGAAGTTCTACTATCTTTGTCAGAATAGACTCCATTTCTCTATTTGTTACCTCATATTGTCCATTGGCTTGTGGGTGATAGGGAGTGGATTTCCCATGTCTGACATTATACTCATTCACCAATGTCATGACAAGAGTGGATGTGAATTGAGCTCCTTGATTTGTGGCGTGTGAAGATTTCTTCATAGAGGAATTATGCAACCTTATTGTCCCTAGCATGTTTCATGGTTTTAACCTCAGTCCATTTTGTCACATAATCAATACAATTAAGATGTAATATTTTCCATTTGATGGTGGATCAATTGGTCCTACAAAATCAAGTTCCCATTTATAAAATGGTGTGATAACTACCTGAGGGTATAGAGGCATCTCATCTTATTTGGCTAGTCTGCCCATTCTTTAACATCTATCACATTTCCTAGTGTACTTGCTTGAATCCTTATGAAGTGTAGGCTAGTAGTATCCTGTATTGAGGATTTTCATGGATGTCCTCTTAGTTGCAAAGTATCCCCCATAGGGTTCATCATGGCATACATGTAGTATATCATAAGTCTCATCCTCTCTTATACATCTTCTCAACACATGATTCGGTTCAGTATAGAATAAACAATCTATCATCCATGAGAATGGAAAAGTCTTCTCAATAAGAACCCTTCGCTCTTTTGGAGGGAAATGAGGAGGAACTCTTCCTGTAACCAAATAATTGGCTATATTAGCATACCAAGGTGTTTTCACACCAATGTAGAATAAATGTTCATCAGGAAAAGAGTCGTCAATGACTTGAGTGTCCTTGAACGCTATCGACCTAGAGAGAAAGTATACCACAACATTTGCTTTCCCTGGCTTGTCTATAATGGTGATATCAAACTACTTCATTAACAGTAACCACCTTGCTAATCTCCCTATGATAAATAGCTTGTTCATAAGATATCTTATGGTTGCATGGTTTGTATGGACAAAGATTTGCTATCATGTGATATAATGCATGAATTTGTTGACAGCATAAATGACTACCAACATCTCCTTCTTTGTCATTGTATAGTTAAACTCAGCCCCTTACAGGTTCTTGTTGATGAAGTAGATTGCATGCTCTATTGCTCCCTCTTTTTGTCCTAAGACAACACCTAGTGCATAATTAGATGCATTTGTGTGAATGTGGAAAGGAATTTCCCAATTAGGGCCTTTGAGCACAAGAGCATAGGTTAATGTTGTTTTTAAATCAGAGAATGATTTATCACAATCTACTGTCCATTGAAACTCACCATCTTTAGTCAAAAGAGTGTAAAGTGGTGCTGCCATCTTACTAAAATCTTGTATGAAACCCCTATAATACCCTACATGTCCCAAGAAACTTTTAACATCTTTTTGCTTGACAAGAATAGTAATATTGGTAATTACCTTTATTTTGGTTGGGTCCACTTGAATCCCCTTTTCAGAGATATAATGGCCAAGGACCACTCCTTCTTGCATCATCATAAAAAAATTCTCACTATTCAAGGAGAAATTATGGTCCTCACATCTTTGCAAAATATTCTTGAGGTTTTCTAATGCTTCTACAAATCAACGCCATAAATAGTGAAATCATCCATATAGATTTCCATACAATCATGTGAGATATTTGAGAATATACTAATAACTGCTCTTTGGAAGGTTGCAGGTGCATTACATAGGCCAAATGGGAGTACAAAACAAGCATAAGTCCCCCAAGGACAAGTGGAATTTATCTTGTCTTCATCCTCAGGTGCAATTTGTATTTGATTATAGCCACTGAACCCATCTAAGAAGGATAAATACTTCTTGTTTGCAAGTGAATCCAATACTTTGTCTCTGAAAGGAAGGGGAAAGCAATCCTTTTTAGTGGCGGAATTTATTTCTTTATAATCAATATAAACTCTCCATTTACCTCCATTTTTAGGCACAATCACCAAAGGAGACACCCATTGGTTGGCTGAGATAGGGTAGATGAATCTTTGCATCCAATAAGTTTTACAATTCTCCTTTCACAATCTTTCTCAATTTAGGGTTGATTCTCCTTTGTGGTTGCCTCACTCGTCTACAATCATCCCTAATGTATATCCTATGAGTACAAAGTTTAGGATCCAAACCATTCATTTCATGGTAATCCCATGCAAATGCTTGCCGATACTTCTTTAACAGGTTTGTTAGAGACAATTGTTGCTCTTGAGTAAGCTTATTATTTATATTCAAATGTTTCCCCTTTGAAACATGTACTTGTGTAGTCAACTCAATCATGGATTTCACTAATGCTTGGCACTTTGACTTCATGAGGTAACAATGTATGAAGTATATTTGTTGCTACAGGAAATTCAAGTGTAGAAGAAGTTGGCAGAAGTGTCTACAATGGACATGCAGAACTAGATTCTCGAGTAGGTGCTTCCTCATGCACTTCATAACTATTCTAAATTATATAGGATAATATATCATCTTCTTCCTGAAGCTGCAGGAAAGGACTTTTGCTGATCATTATGAGTTGTGCCACTGAATTGGCTTCCTCTGCTTCTTCTCCAACTTCTGGCCAAACAGGGTTGTCCATATCATGGGATGGTTGAGCAAGAGGATAAAGGACAAGATTTTTAGTGCTTTTCCCATCTTAAATAGTCATGTCCCCTGATCGACATCCAATGCAAGAATTTTTTGTAACTAACCACGACCTTCCCAAAATAATAGGATATCCTCCTAATGTAGCTTTAGAGAAAGGATCATAAAATCAATTGGATATTCCCAAGAGTCTAGAATGACAACAAGGTCTTTAACTATTCCATCCAGTTTGACAGTGGAACTATCAACAAGCTGTAGGATAGTAGAAGTAGGTCTCAGATTTGTAACATTCAATTGCTGCAAGATATCTTTAGTCATCACATTGATAGCAGGTCCCAAGTATATTAGAGCATTCTTTACTTGGATTCCATTTATGATGACTTGAACTATAGGACTACTTGGGTTAATATACTTAGGAACAATAACTTTCCCAAGCATGATATCTATCAATTGTCCTATCACATGAATAGTGGTGGGGTCCTTCTTTTTCCTCCCAAGATTTTTAAGGTATGCTTCCTTTATTGCCTTACCATATATGGGAACATATTTTATGGCCTGGAACAAAGGTATCTTGACACATATTTATTTCAGCTGATCCAAAACATCAAAGGTTGCTTCCTCCTTTTGCTTAGCAACTTCTAACCTTTGAGGAAATGGTGGGTTAGAATCAGTCTACTGAATTGGTTGAATATTCTTGGGAACACTTGTTTGAGCAGGGATATTAGTTAAATTTTGATGCTCCTCCTCTTCCATAGGAAGATCTGTAATAATAGGAGTGGAAGGTGATGACAAATTGGTTCCTGAATGCAAATGAATATTACTCAAACTCACAACATAGGTAGGATATTGGTTTGGATCTGCATAATAGATTAGTTGTTGTTGTGGTTCGTTATTTGGGTTGGGTGTGGGTTGAGTTGGAACTGAGTAGGTCTAGGTGTGCTAGCATTTGAGTTAGGAGGAGGCATTATGGCAGGTTATTGAGGTTGTGGAGGCAACTGCATGTAACTAGTTGCTTGGTTTGGCCATTGTTGTCCTCCCCTCAATTGAGATATTTGTTGCCAATTTACTTGAGGTTGTTGCCAATTCCCTTGGGGTTGTTTCCACTGGAGTGGAGTGTTTTGGTAATTAGGCCAGGTATTTTGAGGGGTGTTCCAAGGTTGAGGTGAATAACCTCTAAGTTTTGATGGATATTGGGGTTGCTATTGATTACCAGATGCATGAGAATTTATATAAGGTCCACTGAAAGATAATGGATCAAGTGGCATACCTTGTCTTGGAGCCCATGGCCTTCTTTGTGCAACGTAGAAAACTTGATCTTCATCACCCTCAATTGGTTTGAATTTAGGTGGAATGTGTTTGTTGTCAATATTGGCCATCATTTTACATTTGCAATCCTTCTTCTTTTACCTACAATGAGGACAATATTCTACCAACATTGCCTCTGTCTCCTCGTGTTTCTTCTTTGCTTGAAGTGTATCCAGTTGAGTTGCCATATTATTTATGATGTCCTGCTTGAAGTATGACAACAAATGAGTGATTTCTACCCTTGAAACTTCATTAATGGAGGATTTACCCATAGAATATTGGTAACCTCTCCCTTTCTTTATAGATGCTTTGGATTAATTCTAACATATCTTCTTAATAGCATCCCAAAGCACTTGGGTGATATCTCCTTCTCCTATCAAATCCAGATTATCAACACAACTCTCACTGATTCCTCTAAGGAAGAGAAAATTTTGAGACTCTTCATTGAGTGCATGATGTGGAGACTTCTTCAGACTAAACAAGAACCTTAACAGACAGTCCTCCAAACTTTCATCATCCTTTTGTTACATCCTAAAGATATCACCTCCTCTCATATCACCACCTCTACAATATTCTTTATACTTCTCAATAAAATTTTCCTTCATCTCATCCCAACTATTCACAGTATTCCTACCTAAGCTCATAAACCATCTTAATGAAGCTTCTTTCAAAGTAGTAGGAAACAACTTAAGTCTATGAGTGTCAGTAGTGTAATCATAGCTTCTGCAAAGGATATCAAATTCAAACAAGAAAGTGTCTACGTCCTCTATTAAAATCCCATAGAATTTAGGAAGAACTGAAGCAGGAATGTTCTTGAGGTTATCAACATCATTTTGTTGAGGGATAGGAAAATGAAAGGTTTTTGGTTGGGCCTAATTGGGGCAACCATATTTGCTTGATGGATTATCAGAGCAAATGGGTTTGCTATCAGGTTTTGGGCAGCTTGCTCTTCAGAGGAAGTTTCAGAACTGGTCAAATTGGGAAATGCATCAGCAAAAGAGTTCACTTCTTCTTCTTCTAGCAAATTTTGAAACTCAACTAGTTGGTTATCAAGATTAGGATCAACAAGAAAGAATCACCCTAAAGCATCTCTTCTCCTACCCCTATGCATGTAGTATCAACTCAGTATCAGCCAACTCACACAAAGAATTGGTGAAAGAATAGTGGGTCATTACTTATTCTAATGAAGGGGTATGTTGAAAACAAACTTTAGAGATACCAAAAATAGGAAAGAAACTACAAATGACTCCTAAGAACCTCTTAGTTTGACACCATCCCCAAAAATGGTTCCAAAAATATTGGCCTTCATTAATGGTTCAATAACTAAGCCCTCAAGGCTATAACCTAATGATTGAATATCTACACCAAGTATTTATATTGCTCAACATGAAGGTTCATTTCATTATCAACCCAAGGATGTGAAATTGAAATGGGTAATCATGGTATATGCACTAGGATTCCATTGTAGCCATCTTTATCCTATAACTTAGAAAGGAAGTAATACTGAAAGTGAATGCTTGAAATGGAGCAACATAAGTACTGAACATAAACCAACCACTAAATTGAATTGAAATAAATTACGAAAACATAAATCTCAATAAATAGACAAGAATTTACTTTATCTGTCATGGTTGTAGGAATAGACACAGAACAGAGTTCCAGTGGCTACAAGAACAGACAACTGCTAAGACTGTAACTAATTGTTGAACCGAAAAGTAACTACTAAACTGGAAGGATGGAATCCTCACCAAGTGGGCCCCCTTGAATGAGTTTTCCCAGTACTAGCTCAGATGTAATAAACTAAAATATCATTTTATTCGTTGAGAACAAGATTACAATGTAGTAGCAACATAATTGTATTTCTTGAAAACTAAAAATGCAAATACAACTCTCAAAACATTCAACCTCTTGAAGAGGAGCATATGACCATTATTTATAGAAGAAAAGATTCTAACTAACTTAACTAACAAGGCAATCAACTCCAACACATTAAGACGCCACTGATTGAAAGCATAAAAAAAGGAAAGAAGGTTATGCATGCACAAGATTCAGTCAAACCAAACTTGCTTCAACAAAAATCTAGCATAACAATATCTCCTAAATCTACTCAACCAACAGACATGGCCATTAAGATTAACTTCCACATCTAGAAGTTTCCAACCACTTGACTTCTTCAATGTCCATTCTACTTGATTTTTTAAGCAACCGAAAAGCTGGTATGAACTCCTTCCACATTACAAGCTCCCTTTATTTTAGCATCTAAATCTGGGCTTGCATCATAACTTTAGCCTGTACAATACAAATGCATATCCATAATTGCCTTAAAGTAACATCCATTCAACTACATGTAAAATTAACATAGATTAATTATATAGCAAGCTAATATCATTAAAAGTCATAAGGATAAGTTTATTCCCAAGGTTTATGGATTTTAAGGAAATAACATGGAAAGTGTCAATAACCAAATGCCATAGTCTATAGTATCAACAACAAATATATGATAAACCCTATCAAAATTGAGCCATTAATTGGACTCATTAGGTGCAGCAACTCAAGAAAGGGTCATTTGAGGTACTGCAGAACCACCTTAGTTTAGATCGATAGATTAGATTGTGCATTGAAAATTTAATTAACTGTTTTCATTTTATGCAATTATAAATGATGTATTGTAAATTTTGAATTATAAATCTTTAGTTGATACTATGTTCAGTACTCTGAAGGTTAAGTGGATTAGGACATACTGTAGTATAATAGTCATTTGATTACAATCATAAGCATTAAGTACCCATAGCAATTAGATAGTTGTTTGTATTCGTTTGCTCTGTTTTGGGAAAGAGAAGTTGATTTTGGTTAAAAGCTTTTAGTGTATTTATTTGTATTTAATTTACGTATACTCAATCGATGTAGGATGTTTAGAATTCATGAATGTATACATGGTGTTAGCATCATCTAAAGTCCCTTATTCCTTGGTTGATAATTCAATGAAACCCTCTCTAGAATGATGAACTGCTTAGTCTAAGATCTTCAGGTCCATTAAGCCATGTGCATGATCATTTGCACCAGTTAATTAGGCATTATAGGAAGCTCCACATTTTTGGTGTTGTTGTCGAAGATGGTGCTAAGTTCAGAATTCTTATTTATGTTTTAAATTCTTTTCAAGATTTTATAAAATTATAAGTTTAGTTTTAGCATTGGGACCAATAGATATTTAAGAATTAATAAAGAGTTATTCACTAATAGTGTGCAGGAACCACCACATAAAGATCAAAGAACCATTATACGTAGAGGTAGAGAGATGCTCTAGGAAGATTTCTCCCATCAATTCATGAATAATTTGAAGGTATTGGTGCAAACATAAAACAATATGGGGGAATCAGTGAAGGAGAACCATCCCTCAAATCAGTAGCTACTCTGAATATAAAAGGAGACTTCTAGAAAGCATTTAACATCATGGCTAAGGAAGTAGTGAAAAACCCAACCGAGCATGTGACATTTGAATTTCCAATAAAACCAATAAAGGGTTGTTGCTCTTAAAAACATACGTCCTTTAGCATTACCCATTTTCTATGGATCGGTTACCAAAGACCCATACACATTCTTGTTTGAATTTGATGTGTTGTGTCTGATTTATGATTATATTACAGATGCTCAAACTCTTTCCAACCACATTAAAGGATGTCACCTTTTGCTAGTTTATGGGGTTGAGAAGAAATGTCATACCCAATTGGGAAACAACGAAGGCCAAATTCTTGTAGAAATATCAAGACTATTGTAGAGGGGCAAAAAGGAAAAGGGAAGACATCTTTAGGATGTCACAGAAAGAGGATGAACCACTTGAGAATTATATGGAAAGATTTTAATTATATCTGAAGAAATCACATCAGAACATGATCTCTCTTGAGTCATTAAAATTTGGTATTTTTGTAGGGAGTACATGAAGATTGTATAGATGCTCTAAATCCTATAGGTGCAGGAGATATCTCTTAACTGGCTTTTGAGGAGATTTGCAAGGTATGCAAAAAGTACTCTAGATCATCCATAAAAAAGACCAAGGTTGATAGAACCTCTAATTTCAATAAAGCATCCACTATGGTCTCAAGGGTGGAACTCAATAACCTCCTGTCCAATATGAAAGAAGATATAATCAACCACCTATCTACCTATTTGGATAACTTTCATATCAAAAAGAAGTAGGAATAAGTTGAGGCATCCCTAACTAAATTTTTCCACATTACCTCCAAAATAGGATCAACTACAAATGGAAGAGGATGGTTAGCATTTTTGAAGAAAAGCAAGGGAAGTTTGAATTTCAAGCCTTCGAAGATGAAAAGGTCAAGTATTTTATATTTCTTAGTGTAAAACTTGGCAACGAAGACAAGGTATGCCTCTAGACCCATTATCTTACAAGAAGTCATTTCTAAGTAATAATTCAAACTTCTCACATTGGAACCCTCATCCCTTGAATAATACACAAAAACCATCATGGCCAATGGCACAAGCACCCAATTAGACTCAACAAAAATAGGGTATATGGTCACCACAATCTTACTAGGTCCCAAATTACAATTCCTAGTAGCCACCCCAACAAAACCAATGGTCATCATAGTGGCATGGGAGTCAGTAATGGAAAAATCAAAATACAAACTACTTGTAGCCACAACAATCTTTGTAACTATAATAACTTGCTATAATTACAAATCTAGCTATGGCCACACCATCACAATCAAGAGCACATCAACTGCCAACCTGACCTACATTGAACCCTAACAACAAGCCTATCCAGTAGGCTTATACTAATGATACCATCCAATACCCAACTTATGGGGTTGAGGTGAGCGATATCCATCTATGTTCAAGGGAAATGATAGTTGGGCTCTCATCTCCTCACATCACAAAGCTTACTAATGAGGAGCCCCCCATAGATATTATGGACAAACAACCAAAGGAACCTAAACAAAGTAGGACTCAACAAAATATCACAAGTCCAAAACCACCATTCCTTGAAAGACTAACTATATAAAAACACTATTCTAAAACTAAATCTGACTTATTGGGCCAACTATAAAATGTTTGCATAAAAATACCCCTGATTCAAGCAATAAGGAAGTGTCAATATACACAAAAACTATATGAGAGTTATGCCTTAAAAATCTAGGGAGAAAATAAAAGGATCCTCAGATTGTACATGTCTTAGGACAACTTGCTAACATCGTGTTACAAAATATAGTTGTTACTAAATATGTAGGCCCTAGGAGCCTTATGTAGATGTCCAAATTGATAGAACTCTCATTAAAAAAACCTTAATTGACCTAGGAGTATCCATAAATATTATGACAAAAGAAACTATGAAACAACTTCAGTTAATGGAACTTTGACCTACGCCTACTTTTTTACAACTAGCAGATAGGTCAATTGTTAAACCAAAGGGTATTATATAAGATTTAGTCATCACATTGGACTCATGGGAATACCCTACAACTTTTATGGTCTTACAACCTGATGGATCCAATTAATGGCTAGTTTTCCTTTACTAGTTTCTAATTTTATCATTTCATATGCTAAGTTTCACAAACATTCTTAAGACTTCACATATCTTTTATATGCCTTTCATACACTTTAAAGTAGACTTAACAATGTGGAAATGAATATATGATATGTTGACATATGTGTGTGTGAGTGCATGAATGTTCATGAGATTTAGTATGATTCTATGATTAAATTATGATTGTTGATAAAAGTGTATTTTTAGGGATGAACTAACGTCTTGTAGTTAGAAGGAATGTAACCCGCAGTAACAAGATTTCTAGCCCATAGCAATGGACTACAGATGGTTGCAAGGGAAGGGTCAAAGACAACAAAGTGTAATATTTTCAAAAGAGAATGAAAGTTATCGTTTAAAGATTCACTGTGAGTCACCACCAAATATGACTACTTGGAGGAGAATTAGTTTGTTCTAAGCGAGACTAAACCATGATGTGACAAACCTTAGGCACACGTCTCTATCATGGAAATTAACTGTAAGGCACATAGTTATAATTCAGTTTCTCTTCTTCTGCTTCATAATTATGGTTTTTTGTTTCAAGACTAAGTCCTCTCCTATCTTTAAGGGAGAGAGGAAAAATACTGTATGAATATGTTTCTAGTCCTAGAGGAATAAGTCTCCTCCCATACCCTATGTAGTGGGATATGTTGTTAAGGAGAAAATCTAGTTGTCAATTGCTAGTAATTGTTGATTGTTGTCTTCTAGTTGTAACTAGTTATTTTTCTGTTACCAATTGTAGCAATAGATATGCATTGTTGAATAATAAATCCTTAACAGATTCTTGTCAGATTGTATGTAAGAGTTCAGAGTTTTTATGCAATAAAATGAGTTAGTTCAACATCATGATTTGTTGATTAAGTAGTGAGTGTTTGACATATATTATGGAAGAAACAACTCAAGCAAGGGCCACTTGAGGTACTGCTATTCTACTCCATATATTTCCTGTTATTAGATTAATTAATGCATTGTTAAATTAGTTAAGGTAATTTCCAGTTACATGCATGTGGAATTCATGAATGTGATTTTGTAATTTGGATTGATAGCTTCATGTTTGTTGCATATTTTGGAGAAATTAGTCATAGTCAAGTTTTAGTAGTTAATAGTTATAGTCTTGAGTGATAGGTACTCGTAGCATAAGGTAGCGACTTATATTTATTTCCCTTGTTTTACGAATTAGCATTTCATTTCATTTTCCAACTTTTCTAGTTTTTTGTACATTTTACCTATACCACATTGATATAGGACGTGTTTAGGATCCATGAATGCATATATTGTGCCAAAATTGTCTAAAGTTTATGAGTCCCTGGTTGATCGTTAAATGAAGCCTCTTGTGTGAAAGATGAATTGTTCAATTAGGAATCCACCCTCTAAGTCGTGTGTCTACCTAATAGCACCAAGTTAATTAGACATTAGAGAGGCCCTAAACAACCTAAAGCAAATCTTGCAAGATACCCCTTAATCAGGGAGGCCTTAGTTGGCTACTGTAGATGCATTCATTGTTTGTAGATCTATAAATACGATAATTTCTAATGAAAATGTGATAAAAAAATTAGCCCTTTATCCACCTACACAACCACATACAAATTTGGATCACACTGTATGGCCTTCCCTTGATGAGGATGACCAATGTTCTTTATGAACAATTATTACTATTGAACATAGCTCAATATTGGAAACCCGGGATGAAGATGAAGTCCTTGAGTATATTATGCATAACTCTTATGGTAGGGACTCACAACAACACAACTATTTCACATGCTTACAATATCCTTTACACAACATACTACCTACACATGCCTTTGAGACTACTTCTTAGCTTTTTCATACATTACTGCCCCAAAAATGTAATCCCAATTTAGTAGGCCTTGACATTACTTTTGTCAAGAAATCAACCCTCAACCATTAAAATCACATCGAGCATAACACTAAATGTCAACAACCAATTGAAAAATACACAACAATCTTCATTATTAATCATGCTTCAAGCACACACACCCGCATTCACATGAGACTATCATGACATGAAAGGAATAGATCCTCACCTATGCGTGCATAGATTATATTAATGAAGACTACAAGATACTGAGGCAACCTTGGAGAAGAATGAACCCAGTTGTGTGTGACATAGTTAAAACATAATTACAAAAATTGCTAGATGCAAGGTTTATTTATCTAATATCTGATAGCCAATAAGTATCCCCATAGGTGATTGTACAAAAGAATGGAAGTAAATGGAGGTTATGTCTTGATTATAGAGAATTGAATGCATCATCAAGAAGATACCACTTCGCCTTCCTTTTATTGATCAAGTGTTAGATTCATTAGCAAGTAAGCAATATTTCTCCTTGGATGGATTCAATGGATATAATCAGATAAAAATAGCTCCAAAAGATCTGAAAAAGATAAATTTTACCTACCCATGGGTTACATATGCCTATTTTGTCTTACCATTTGGGTTATGTAATGCTTTTGTAACATTTCAGAGAGCATTCTTAAGTATATTCTCAAAATTTGCACATGATTCCATATAAATTTACATGGATGATTTTACCACTTATGGGAGTAATTATGAAGAAGCATTGGCTAATTTGGAGATAGTCCTACAAAGGTGGCAAGATCACAACCTTTCCTTGAGTCATGAAAAATGTTTCATGATGATGGCTGAAGCAATTGTCTTGGGACATTTTGTGTCCACTAAGGGAATATAGATAGAACATAAAGATAGAAGTGATATCCAATTTTCTTATTCCTCAAAATCAAAAGGATGTAAGAAGTTTTCTTGGTCATGTCGATTAGTATAGGAGGTTTATCCAAGATTTCAGTAAGATAGCAAGCCCATTATTTGTTCTCCTCTCTAAAGATGTGGAATTTGATCTAAAGATGTGGAATTTGATTGGACCCTTGCATGCCAAAACACCTTTGAAGATCTCAAGGAAATACTTACCAAGACCCCTGTATTAAGAGGACCAAACTAAACAATACCTTTTCACATACATATAGATGCATCTGATTTTGCAATAGGTGTTATTTATGATAACAAAAAGGAATTTAGAATATACCATCTACTATATAAGAAAGAATCTTCAAAGTGCAAAGCTTAATTATACAGTAACTGAAAGGAAATGTTGGCAATAGTATATGTCATTAATAAATTCAGATAAATTACATGACAGGATACTCTATCTTTATTTGCACATACCATACAATCATAAAATATCTGATGAATAAACCAGTAGTTGGAGGAAGAATTGTAAGGTGGTTATTACTAATACAAGAATTTGATATCACAATTGTAGCTAATCCAGGGAAGGTCAATGCAGTATCAAATTTCCTCTAAATATTACTAATAAAATCAATGAAGGATATTGTTGACGACTCATTTCTTGATGAACATTTATTTTCCCTCTTTGTGCATACACCTTAGTATATAGATATAGTTAATTATCTAGCTGCAAAGAAGACACCACCACATCTCTCACCAAGAGAAAAGAGACATCTAGTTGAGCAAAGTTTTCCTTATTCATGGGTGGCTAGTTATCTCTTTTATATAAAGCCTAATAACATAATGAGAAGATGCATCAAGGAGAATGAAGTATATGATATTCTAAAGGCATGTCATGATGAACCTTGTGGAGGGCACTTTGTAGCTAAAAGGACAACTTAAAAAAATTGAACATTGGTTACTATTGGCCTACACTTCATAAGGATGCAACCTAGTACACGAGATAGTGTGATCGATGTCAAAGGATGGGAAGACCTACTAAGAGTGATGAAATGCCACTCTAGCCCCAATTGGTCATTACACCCTTTGCTAAGCGGGGATTGGATTTTGTTGGTTCCATAGCCCCAACATCCAATCAAAAAATAATTTATTTTGATCTACATAGATTATCTCACAAAATGGGTGGAGGTAAAGGCATTAAAATTTGCAAGGGATGAAAATGTTGCTAAGTTTATTTGTGAAGATATCTTCACAAGATATGGCGTTCCTAGAGAAATAATAACAAACCAAGGGCCTCAATTCACTTTTGATTTGATAAACAAATTAGTAAAGGAGTATGAGATTAAACATAGGAAATCCACACCCTAACATCCCTAGGCTAATGGTCAAGTAGAAGTTGCAAATAGGTAAATAGAGAGTATTCTTACAAAAATAGTACAACTTCACATAAAGGACTGGGCAACCAGGCTCCCTGAAGCAGTTTGGGCTTACAAGACAACCTGGAAAACTACAATAGGTTTTACACCATATGAATTAGTGTATAGAAAGAAAGTTGTAATACCAATTGAGTTTGAATACAAAACACTTCGTACAATAGTTGCACTTGACATGGAGATTTAAATAGTTTAGAAGGAATGATTGCACATTTTGAATTCTTTGGATGAAATTAGAATGAAGGCAATTCATGATACAAAAATTGTGTAGAAGCAAAGAATGAAATGACATGACCAGTTCATAAAGACAAAGGAGTTCAATACAGGTGACTCGACATTGCTATATGATTCCAAGTTCAAAGATCACAAGGGTAAATTACAAACACATTGTCTTGGACCCTATTAAATCAAGTTTTTCACAATGGATAAATTTAGCTCACCACCATTGATTCTATAAAATTCTCCCTCTTGGTAAATGGACACAAACTAAAACTTTACAAGAAGCCATTACAAAAGGAATATTTATTATATAATCTACAACAACAATTCAAGCCATCATTACATGATCCACCTACAAAAAAAATGACACATCAAGTGAACTATCAATAGATTATCTAAACAAATCACCTATTGATGATCAGCTGGTATAATTACTCACCAACATCTCTTACATGCATACACATGCACAAGTTACGATTAACATCATTTATTTTTCTAGACATGCAATAGAAGTTCATGGGACCTATAGCAACAAGCCCTAAGACACAACACTTATACAAGACTTGTTGTTTAGCTACTCGTAGTAATTGCCTATAATCCAATTCATTCATACCCATAGCACTTGCATACACTCCCCATCATTCATAACCATAGCCACTGCCACTCACATTTCCTCCTATCATGCAACATATTCACTCCAACACATATCACATGCAATAATAAATTTCACTATTCATAATACGTCCTTTCAAAAAAAATTCATTCACCACTAACAACTCTTGGACACGTGCCATAAATCATACCATGTTACTTTTTCTTGCATGACTAATTACAATACTTCACCATAACTTCCCATCATTTAAATTATTTTCCAACAAGTTGCATGGTGATTTTCAATTCCATTCGCATGTGCCATCCTTCCATCACTCCATAATAAAAAGTACTCTTTTGGTTAACTATGTATAAATAACATTTGAACCTATTGATTTTCATATGAATTCACATTCATGGACATATTTAAAATTTCATGTATCATATCATTCAAATGCTTTACAATTATCCTCCTCATCCTTTCCATCCATACTATTTAAGGAAAAATAGCACACCTAAGTTGGGGGGAAAAAAAGGTTTTAATTGTTATCACAAAACCTTTTAGAAACCAGACATAATTCTCAATTTCTTCCACTTCCCTCTGTTGGTCATAAGGAAATGACAATAACAAGTGTAGAGCATAAAATAAATAGAGGTGAGAAGAGAATAACTAAGAAGAATAGAGTATACAAATAGAGGTTTACAAAGGTGGTTAAGTTGCAACAATGGGAGGAGATGTTGTAAGAAGAGAACCTACAACACATAATTTATTGTTGGAAGATAAGCAATGTTTGTCAATCTCCCAACAAGCAACTTGTGGTTGGATTATTTCCTTTGGCTAACTGAATATAATAAACTCATGAATCAACAATTTGCAAGTTATTTTTAGAATGATGAATCCATTATTAGAGGACTAAGGGTAGATTCTTAAGAGGCAACAATGGTCGAAGTAACATGATTACCAAGCACAGGGGATAAATTTCTAGTAAGAGCAGATGCAATTGTGGCTAGAAATAATTTTTTAATTCTAGGAGAGAATTTAGATTTTACATATCAAGGTACAAAATGACTTTATTTACCCTAGATTTGGGCTTTTGTTCCTTCTTACATTGTTAAATACTTAACTTGTGATGGCAAGCAATCACTTTTGTATACTGTGTATTTTAAACTCCTTAGCCATTTACGCAATCACAGGACTTTGAATGTCCCTCACTTCTTGTACAATATTTTGAAAAGAATGTATGTTGAATACAAGAAGAAAAGGAAACAATTTGCCTTATCACATTTTTTTATCACTTTGTTAATGAAATGAAGTCTCAAAACCTAATTTCCCAATATATCTTGGGAATATTTCTTAGCTTGCAACAATATCAATGATGATCTCACAGGGAAAAATGCAGAGGAAATGGAAAGAGAACAAGAAATGGGAGAACCTTCTATGGTTGTAGAAGAGGGAAATATACCCTCCATTTCTTCTATTTTCTCACCTACCTGTAGCATTGGGGAGCATGCAACATAGGAAGTGTAGGAAACTCAACCTGCAACTTTTGAGGAACAACCTATAGTAGAAGGAGCCACAAAAATCCCCGCATCTTCCAAGAGCCCTTCTGAGACCAAGAAAAGAATAAGTTTGGCTTCTAATTTTGAACCCAAGAAGAAGCAAAAGAAGCCCACACAACCAAGGAGGAAATCGCATCGCCTTAGAAGGAAAAAGCTTGTAAAGGGGAAGACTAAAAATAAAAAAGAAAAGATTGTTGTGGTTGAAACTGAAACATATTCTAAAGAAGAAAGGGTTTCTAACTGTGACAAACAACCTAAAATTTTATAGCCTCTATATTTGAGCAGTAGTTTAAATTCAAATTCAAAGGACTTATTTACAACTAAAAAGAAGAACAAACCTCCAGGAAGCCCTATTTTTGAAGTAGGGTTTGTACCATCAAAGGAGGTTGAAGAAGAAATAATTTTGGAAAAAGAAGAGGAGTTCCTTTTAAAAGGACAAAATGAAAGCAAGGAGTTACAAGAAGCCTTGTACAAAATTAAAGAGTTAGAAGAACAACTCAAAGGATACCAACAAAGGGAGGAAAGTTTAGACAACAAATTTTGGGAGTTGGAGAAAAGGTTGCATGCCTTTGATCAACAAGGATCAAGATTGGAGAAGTTATCACATTTGGTCATATATGAAGTTAACAATAAGATGTTGGAAATGAAGATAATATTGTAGCTTAAAACTTGTAAAAATATGAGATTGTAGATCTAATTAAGTGTTCTTTGTCACAATTCTTTATGTATGATTAATTTGTTTAGATCAATTTTACCAATTGTAGAAAGAGATAGAAGATTGTAGAAGAATGAAACAAGAAGATAGAAGTGACACAACATATACGTGGAGAAACCCTTTCGAAAAAAAATCCACCAAAATAAATAGTGCTTGTATTATTTAACCTTAGAACAAGATTACAATAATACTGTGTCATTCCTTGATTGATATGCTTTCTTTCCTTCAACAATCCTTCTTCACAGCCTGCAATAAACTCTCATAGAACTCTCTTAAACTTGCTACAATTAATAGACAATTATGAGCATGTAAAACTCATAAGAGTTGTACAATTGTAATCTAAAGTCAAACCAAAGTCTTCCTTGATTTAGGTGCCCCAAACTGAACACTTAACTAAACTTTGGTTAAGAAGATATCTTGGAAACTTCACCTCAAATTTCATGCCCAATAATGGGCCCACTTGACTGAGCCTTGTAAATATCTTCTCATGCAAAAGGTGTTAACTGAAAGGTGCCAACTTAGGTGCCCAAGGTGGACCCAAGTCAATCTTAGTTAATTGAAACATATCTCTCCACTAATTCATGCAAACATTATGCATGGTTGATCATGCCCATTTAACTGAAAGTATCCACCTGTTATCCATCATGCAACTGAAGTCATTAGTCATGCAACTCAAGTCAACTACATGCAACTAGCATGCAACTCAAGATAACTACATGCAACTGAAGATAACTGAACCATAACTGAACTAGACTGAACTAAATTGGACTGAACTAAACTAAACTAAACTAAACTAAACTAATACTGAATTGATACTGAACTGATAGTGCCACTCCACTCATGTAAATATCAATCCCTATTTTGTAGGATCTAAACATGCATTACTAAAGTGTTATCAATCCTCCCAACAATTAACTAAAGCAAGGTGGGTTCCACCTTCCATGTGGGCGCCCCATGTGCTCCTATCTTATAGGAGCTCTCCTTGGACATCCCCACATGTTCCTATTATTTAGGAATAATCGCAAATGTCAATTTACATGTTCATTTCATTCAAATTTAATCTCTTTCTAATCCTAGTGTTGGGGAACACTTTCCAAGGACTTAGGAGATGCATGAAATATGTTTAGGATTTCAATTAAAAGGCATCCTATTCCCAACATTCTCCCACTTGATATTATACATTGCAATTATTATAAACAAGGAATCATTATTATAAATCAAGTACAAGACTCAAGGCCAATGGCCTTCCTGCACCAAGAGAACCTATCTGTAGGAATTGGTTTCATAAGATAATCTGCAACATTGATCAAAGTGTCAACTTTATCAAACAATACCTTCCCACTCTCAACCATTTCTCGCACAAAGTGATACTGAACATCAACATGCTTAGTACAAGGATGATACATAGGATTTTTGGCTAAACAAATAGCACTCCAACTATCACATTCAAGTCTAATTTGCTTGCAATTAAAACCATTACCTTTCTCAAGTCTCTATAAGCAAACTACCTCTTTAGAGGCATGTGTAGCAACCATGTATTACTTCTGTGGTGGAAAAAGCAACTGTGGGATTCCTCTTACTTATCCAACTAATCATAGCTTCAAACAAAGTAAACACATAGCCACTTGTAGACCTTTGACTATCCAGGTCTCTTGCCCAATCTGAATCAACAAAACCTTATATGTCTAAAGATCTCTATCTTTGTTGATCTCCATACCAAGGATATATTTTGCAACCCCTAAATCTTTCATCTCAAATATACTAGAGAGTTATGCTTTCAATTCCTTGATCGTTACCTTGTTGTTACCAATAAACATGTTATCAACATACAAGATAATAATTAAAATTTGATCATCAATAACTTTTATGTAAACACAATGATCTTCCTCACTCCTAACATAACCAATTTTCAATGCAAAAACATAAAACTTTTGGTACCACATTCTAGGTGACTGTTTCAATCCATATAAAGATCTCTTTAACCTGCAAACTAATAATTCTTTTCCATTTACAAATAAACCATCAGGTTGCCTCATATAAATCTCCCCATCAAGATCCCCATGTAAGAAACAGTTTTCACATCCATTTGCTCTATCTCAAAATCACGAGTAGCAACAATAGATAAAAAAATCTAATAAAAGTTAATTTAGAAATAGGAGAGAAGATTTCATTACAGTCAACTCCTTGTCTTTAGGAGTAGCCCTTGGCTACTAATCTAGCCTTGTACCTTTCGAGATTACCATCTGCTCCAATTTTCTTTTTAAAGATCCATTTACAACCAATGGCCTTTCTCAAGATCCCATGTGTCACAAGTATCCAAGGAAGCCATTTCCTCATGCATAGTTTGTGATCAAATCTTGTTCTCATCTAAAGACAAAGCTTCCTTGTAAGATCTAGGTTCATAATTAGTACTCATCAAAGCAAATATACAACGGAAATTAGGTGAGCTATACCTATCAATGAGATTTCATTGTCTTGTGGATCTTCTCAAAGAAGGTTCTTCTTGTTCCTCAATATGCTCATCATGAGCATCTATCTCAAAAATCTATGAAATCTCCTCATCCAATCCATCCAATTGTTCTTCAACATGTGCATCTTCATGCTTCTTAGTAATTGTCTCAAAATACATTGTTTGAGAAGTATCCTTCTCCTTTGGTTGATCTTCTCTTGTATAAGATCTAAATTCCCTAAAAATCACATCTCTAGATAAAGTAATTTTTTGGGTTAGAGGATTCCAAAGCTTGTAACATTTTACATTTTCACCATAACCTATGATTATGTATTTTTGTGCTTTTGGATCCAACTTAGGCCGCTTTTCTTTAGGCACATGAACAAAATCCTCACAACCAAAGATCCTTAAATGTGCAACACTAGGTTTCCTACCTAACCACATTTCGTAAGGGGTTTTATCTTTAATAGATGAACTAGGAGATCTATTGATTAAATAACAAGAAGTACTTACAGCCTCAACCCAAAGGCACCGATCTAGCTTAGCACTACTTAACATACTCCTAGCTCTTTCCATCAATGTTCAGTTCATCCTTTTTGCTACTCTATTTTATTGAGGTGTATATGGAGTAGTTTTTTATCTCACAATTCCTGCATGCTTACAATAATCATCAAATTCCTTAGAACAATATTCACCACCATTATCTGATCTCAACACTTTTATCTTATGATTTGATTATTTCTCAACCAAAGCTTAAATTCTTTAAACTTATTGAACACAACAGATTTGTTATGCATAAAATAGATCCAAGTGTATCTTGAGACATCATCAATAAATGTGACATAATATTTAGATTTTCCAATAGAGTCAATATCCATAGGACCCATAATGTATCTAAATGAGTAATCTCTAACAATCTTTTAGCTTTGTTTGTTCCATTAGGAAATGAAGATCTAGATTGCTTTCCAAACACACAATTCTCACAAAAATCATTTTTTCCAATATTATAATCAGGAATACCATCAACCAATTTCTTATTAAGAATGATCCTAAGACCTTTTTCACCAATGTGGCCCAATCTATGGTGCCACAACATACATGTATTTTCAGCTTCAGTTACATTGGCCGATTTATTCAAATTAGAGGTATTGAGCTTAAATAAAGTCCCAATCTGAGATCCTTTGGCAACCACCATATTCCCTTTCACCAATATGCAACCACCTTTGTCAAACGTCACATTCATTCCATTATCATTGAACTTAGATACAAAAAGTAGATTTCTAGCAATTCCTGAAATATGTAAAACATCATTAAAGGTATTAAACCTACCATCACTAAAACACAACTTTACCTCTCCTTTGCCCACAATATTTTTTATGCTATTATCTCCAAATAATACATTCTCTCCATAATATTTAGTATACTTAGTGAACCACTCATTATTAGGAGTCATATGATAGGAGCAACCTGAATCAATAAGCTAAGAGTCATCACTAACATTTTTACATGAAATGATCAATGCATCATTACCGTCATCCAAGGATTTCTTTCTAGAAGTGTCATAACTCTTTTTATTATTCTTATAATCCTTCTTTACATGTCTTAGTTTCCCACAATTCCAACACTTTACCTTACTCTTAGTAGGGGTTTTAGACCGTCCTTTAGACTTACCCTTTCCTTTCTTGTCTCCCTTAGGTTATGTTTCCTTAGGCTTACCTCTTACAAACACGACATCTTGGGATCCCGTTTTAGACTTCCTCCTCATCTCCTTTGATAGGAGAGTAGGAATTATATTGTCCATGTTAGGATTTGCACCACTACCACTGATAGCAACGATTAGATTTTCCCAAGACTCTAGTAAAGAACAAAGTGACAAAATGCATTTATCTTCATCTTCTATCTTTACATCTACACATGCTAATTGACTTAGAATCAAATTGAAAACATTTAAATGATGTGCAACAAAATCACCATCTTTCATCTTTAAAGAATACAACTATCTTTTCAGAGACAACTTATTAGTAAGACTTTTAGTTTGATAGATATCACCTATCCTCTTCCACAATTTGTATGTGGTAGCTTCATCTAAAACATTTAAGAGAACAACGTCAACAAGACATAACCTTATGGTCCCTCTTGCCTTCTTATCAAGCTTAGCCCAATCCTCATCTGAAATCATTGTAGATGGCTTTGTCTCATTACAAACAACTAACCACTGATCTCTCTGTTCAAGGAGATCCTCCATTTTTAGTTTCCATGTCTCATAACTAGATTCATTGAATCTTTCAATATCTAGATGAGAAGTAGAACTCATTATAACACACTTTTTTACAAATATGCAATAACACAATAGTAAAAGCTCCCACTACAGCCAAAAAAATTCAAAATTTTAAGAGAAAGGCATCCCAAACCCTAACCAACCATTAGCTTTGATACCAAATATTGGAAATGAAGGTAATATTGTAGCTTAAAACTTGTAAAACTATGAGACTATAGATATAATTAAGTGTTCTTTGTCACAATTCTCTGTGTATGATTAATTTGTTTAGATCAATTTTACCAATTGTAGAAAGAGACAAAATATTGTAGAAGAATAAGACAAGAAGATCGAAGTGACACAACATATATGTGGAGAAACCCTTTCAAGAAAAAACTCCACCAGAATCAATAGTGCTTGTATTATTTAACCTTAGAACAAGATTACAATAACACTGTATCACTCCTTGATTGATATGCTTTCTTGCCTGCAACAATCCTTCTTCACAACCTGGAATAAACTCTCATAGAACTCTCTTACACTTGTTGTAATTAATAGACAATTATGAGCATGTAAAACTCATAAGAGTTGTACAATATAAGAGCATAAAGCTCCTCACAAAAATCTATGCCTAGATTGGGCAAGTAAAGTTCCACAAGAAATCTGAAGTCAAACCAAAGTCTTACTCAATTTAGGCACCCCAAATTGAACACTTAACTGAACTTTGGCTAAGAAGATATCTTGGAAACTTCACCTCAAATTTGGCACCCAAAAATGGACCCACTTGATTGAGCCTTGTAAATATCTTCTTAGTGTTAATTGAAAGATTCCAACTTGGGCACCCAAGGTGCACCCAATTCAATCTTAGTTAATTGAAACATATCTCTCCACCAATTCATGCAAACATTATGCATGATTGATCATTCCCACTTAACTAAAAGTATCCACCTGTTATCTGTCATGCAATTGAAGTCATTAGTCATGCAACTCAAGTCAACTACACGCAACTAGCATGCAACTCAAGATAACTACATGAAACTAGCATGCAACTCAAGATAACTACATGCAACTGAAAATAATTGAACCATAACTAAACTAAACTGAACTGAACTGAGCTAAGCTGAACTAAAATAAACTGAACTAGTACTAAACTGATACTGAACTAATAGTGCCACTCCACTCATGTAAATATCAGTCCCTATTTTGTAGGATCTAAACATGTATTACTAAAGTGTTATCAATCCTCCAAACAGTTAACTGAAGCAAGGTGGGTTCCACCTTCCATGTGGGCACCCCATGTGCTCCTATCTTGTAGGAGCTCTTCTTGGATGTCCTCACATGTTCCTATTATTTAGGAATAATCACAAATGTCAATTTACATGTTAATTTCATTTGAATTTAATCTCTTTCTAATCCTAGTGTTGGGGAACACTTTCCAAGGACTTAGGAGATACATGAAATACGTTTAGGATTGTAATTAAATGACATCTCATTCCCAACATAAGACTCCACATCCTATAAATTAGATTGCATTCCCAAGAATGTTTGAAAGTCCTTATGTGGTGACCCTTGGAATTTAATTATGGAATAAGATAAAGGAATTCTCCTAGAAACAAAAAAATTGGGAGAGGAAAAACTCTGAATTGATAACAACACATGACAGGAAAATTGATAGGAGAGGTATAAAGATTAGGAAACTAAAGGTCAAAATAGAAGAATTAGCCAACAAGATAATAAAACTTTTAAAATGTAGACCTCCTGCTAGGGTTTATACCCTATGTTTACAAAAAAAGTTTTTAAGTTTTCAATTCAGTCAAATAATTAATGATCTTCTAGTCTCTTTGTCCTTACCTTCTCTGTTCTTGAAAACATAAAAGAAATCAACCTTAGATATGAAGGACCAGTTATGTGAATTTTATTTACATAACTTAGCTATCCCTCATGATTCTACATAGAATCCACTCATGTTTTTTAGATATGTTTAGATTAAAGTATTGGCTTCATTTATAAGGAATGAGCATCAAAGAGGAAAAATACAAAGGGATAATCGAGAAAGGGAAAAGTCATTTCCCTTCCTAATTAGGGCAAAAGCTAAAATTCCTCATGAGGTGGTTGATGAATGGATCATATTGATATAATGGAGAAGGGCAAGAGAGAAGATTTTGTAATGTAGAGAACAAGACTAAAAAAGGTTTCAAGAGATAACAATAGGAATTGGGAAGGAGTCACTTGAGTTCTCTCAGGATAGATGGAGACAATTGACATTGGAGTTGAGAAAAAAATAACCCCTCAGTTTTTATCTACCTTGCAACAGTGAAAAGGACCCATAAATATATATCATTCTCCCTTGAAAATGACATCACTTGGCTCTCCTTGACTTTCCATCATCCTCTTCTCCTATTCCCAATTCCACATTGGAGTGGACGAAGACAAGAAATAAATGCAACAAAAGATACTAGATGGGAAAAGATATCAAAGGAGAGATGATTTTACCTAAAGCGGGAGGAGGGGTTTACCGGTATAATAAATTACAGGGAAGTTGCACTTCAATATAATCTGAGGGTATAAGCTGTTTGAGGACAAGCAAGAACCTAAGTTTGGGGGGAATGATGAGTCATAATGTCTTATTTCCTTATTGAAGTTACATACTTTTATCTTATTTTTTGCTAAACTTTGAAAGATATTACTAGACCTTTTATATACTTTAAGTAGTTTAAAGAATTTGAAATTGATATATGTTAATTTAATAAGTGTATGTATGAGTTATAAATGCTTAGGAGTTTAGTATGATTTCATATTTAATTATAGTTACTAATAATGAAAAATGTCTTGAAAAATAAGGACTAACCATTACAACAAGGAACCTATAAACCCATAGCAATAGGCTTCTCAACCCAGAACATAAGGATGACAATTTGATGCAAAGGAGTTAATCTGCTACAACATAATCACTTTTAGAAGAATATGGAGGTGGTCATTTAACTATCAAATCATGGACTCTCGCGGACCCTATATAGTGGGGAACCTTGTCGAGAAGGACATATAGATTTTATGTGTGTTAGATTGAATAAGATTTCCTATTATATTCTATTTAAAAGTTTTGTGTATGATTAGAATATAATAAAGAGAAGATATTTTAGTAACATGTTTTTCTGAGCGAGTAATTAAAGAAAATTTTGTGGGTGCAACAACTCAAGCAAGGGCCACTTGAGGTAATACAAAACCACCTTAGTTTATATTGATAGATTAGATTTGCATTGCAAATTCAATTAATAGTTTTCAATTTATGCAATTATGAATGATGTATTGTAAAATTTGAATTATATATCTTTAGTTGATACTTTGTTCAATACTCTAGAGGTTAATTAGATTAGGACATATTGTAGTATAATAGTTGTTTGGTTACAATCATAAGCATTAAGTACCCGTAGAGTTAGTTAGTTATTTGTATTCGTTTACTATGTTTCGGGAAATAAAAGTTGATTTTAGTTAAAATATTTTAACGTGTTTATATGTGTTTAACTTACTTATACTCAATTGACGTAGGACATTTATAATTCATGAATGCATATATGTTGCCAGCATCATCTAAAGTCCACAACTCCTTGGTTGATAATTCAATAAAGCCCTCTCTTGAATGATGAATTGCTTAGTCTAGGATCTTCAGATCCATTAAGCCATGTGCATGATCATTTGCACTAGTTAATTAGGCATTAAAGGAAGCTCCACACAAATTAAAGTAATTACTTATACTAGAACAACACAAATAAATTTGCATAAATGATTCAAAAGTTTCAGAAATAACTTATATTGATTACGATATGATTTCTACAAAAAGGGATTGTTATGGCAATCATTACACGACAACACACAACATTAATAAAAATGCTCACGCTAACTCATAGAAATTTCTTGCAAATCCTTAAAGCTCCTCGCATGGGTTTTCGTCCACACAAGATTGCTTGAACATAAAATGTCCATAAGATACAATAATATAACATGGATGCCTCCCAAAGATTTTTCCCAAGTTTATATGATACCTAAATGACAAGACTAGTCAACCTAAACATAAATTGACGCCAAAGCACAAATTTTAATGGGTCCTTTACATGTTTCAACATAGGTTGGCCTCATAGGCCTTATAGTCTTTCATTTTAGAGGTTTGAGGTTTATCCTTCCTTCTAAATTGGCACAAGTCAAGCAATAACTCTAACCCCAAATCCTTAATGTGTCATTGAGTTCTTCCATTCACTTGCCCTAGCAAACATGTCAAATAATATCTCCACACTTCGATGCTCGATAAATTCTAGACGTGGGTTAGGTGGTATCTCCAAACTTCATTACCTGATAACTTCTTGGCATGGGTTGGGTGGTATCTGTAAACCTCGATGCTCGATAACTTCCTAGCATGGGTTGGGAGATATCTTCGAACCTTGATGCTTGATAAATTTTTAGCACGAGTCAAGTGACATGATCGATCTTTGATCTCCAACACCTCCTTGACATGTGTCAAGTGGTAACTTCGATTCCTGAACTCTGACATCTCCTTGGGTGAGAAGCATTTTATTTGGTTTTTGAAAAAGGGACATGACACTAGTCTCAAAAAGAAACAAAAGGTAATGCTAGGTACAAGAAAAGTTCCTATACACACATAATACAAAAAAATCTTAAAGTATGAATAACTCCAAAAATAACAAAAATAATAACCAAACGAATTGTTTGGATATTAAAATAAAAGGAATATAAACACACAATAAAGTGATAAAAAATATATCACTAATAAACACTTCCATTCCCACGAAAAAACCTACTAACAAGAAGAAAGAAAAATATTGTTTTTTGTGTCTATTTTTGGGGCTTTCCTTAGTCAAACCTTTATTTTGGTCTTTCAACCTCCAAGACAACCTATATTTTTTTATAATATTTAGAAGAGTAATTAAAATATTTTGAAATAAAATAGAGATGACTAAAATACAAAAAACCCTCAAGTATAATATGCTAGCACTAGATATTATCCTAACAAAAAGCTAGAAATGCAAACAAAGAGAAAGGGACACTATTATTGAAACAAAATCACCTCAAATCTTGTAAAAAGTCCCAAGAAAGCATAAGTCCCTTGATTTTATTATTCATTACAACTTCACGAGAATGATGTTTGAAGATGCTTAAGAAGATCACATGCAAACTACTGGTATAGCTTGGTAGTCATAAAAATGTCAAAGTTCTTTTCTTCTAAGTTGCAAGAATGAGAGTTAAAAATGAAAATCAAGAATTGAGATCAAAAGGGGAAGTTCATAGGATTTTTCCAATCAAGATTGTGTGTAGGACCGCTACTTCTCTAACTGTTAATGGGAAGGTAATGCTCAAACAACCACTAGAATCATGATTTTTTGTGGGATGCTAGCAAGCCGCATGGATGTTTGCATGTTGCACTCTCATCTGGAAAAAAATATAATAAAAAAGTTTAAATTATCATAAAAATATCAAAAATATAATTCAAGTGCTAACATTTTGCTATTGAGATGTTCTATATTAGAGGGCTAAAGTGAAGACACAATGTAGTTTGAAATTACAAGGGTGTGCAATTTTTTGACACTACATTTTAGATTTAGGTGTATTAGATATACCACACACTATAAGGGGTAAACTTATGAATCCATAGGAAGAATGGCACCCTAAATAGGTTGTGTAATGCGTAAAACAAGTGGCTTAGGTTTAGAATAAAATATATTAAATGAACATTAAGGGATGAAGAAGCATCAAAAGAAGTAGCATCACCAAAGCTATATGGTTGAATCCCTAAGGCTCCACAATAGATGGCCACTAAAAGGATAAAAAAATGAACCATAAAATAACACCATTGTAGGATATATGTAATGATATAAAGATGAATAAGCATCTAAGAACATATTGTAGCAATATAAAGCATAACACATCATTCATGTAACCAATGATCTTGCATCATATACACATATTTATAATAAAAGATAGGCATCAAAGCACATCATGTGCATACATTATAAATTTCATCCTATTCAAGGTTTTAAAATATATACATACCATAAAAAGTATACATTTGGGAAGGAAACCCAATGAAGATATTATATATAAGGATACACCATAGAGATGTAACGATTTCTTAGCACACTACCACAGGATGCAAAAAGATAATCATCATTATAAAGCACAGAGAGATCCATGAGAAAATTAGATTCAATATAAAATTTAAAGAAAGTCATAAACAATTAGATCTAAAAACTAAAGTTAGAAATTAACCTTAAAGCGAAAACCCTACTAGGTGTAAGATTTAGCAAGTTCACCAAAATGAAAAGAAGAAAATATTTTGTTATTATCTAATTAACCAAGATAATTAATACAACAAATAGAGACAATTAGATTATCCCAATGCAATTAGTCAAGCAACACTAGACAAACTGCTTTTTCAAAATTGACAAATAACGTGCAAGTACTTAATTTTGTTTGCAATGTGAGGATGTTTTGTTATAAGTTTCTTGTTGAGATCCAATTATGAATGTTGAATTGAGAGATGACATGTACTCTACTTTGGCTTAGTTCTATACCTACAAAACTAATCCCTATACTTATGGTTTTGATTCTAAATTTACGATTTTAATCTTTTGCTATGGAAATGAATTTTTCACTTTTGGTGTTTAGGAATTATTGTGCCTTTGATATCTAGACTTGGTGGTGTTTGAGAAATTGTTAGAATTCATCGTGCTTGGTGTGGGAGGCAGCTAACTTTGAACCTCTTCACTTAGTTAATCCTTTGGAATGATTTAGCAATTTGGAACATGTTTGAGGACACTTGAGGTAGCCATGCAAATGTCTATATTTGTACTTATGATCTTAGATATTGATATAATGCTAATTGATGTGAATAGATGATGCCATGATCATATAAGATATGAAAGATGATTAAAATAAATTAGGCTTTGTCCTTTCTTACAACACCCTAGCTTTGTCCTTTCTTACAACACCCTAGCTTTGCAAATTTGAATATTTGATGTTTAAGTTGATATATAATAATTAGATAAAATTGAATCAACTTGAAGCAAATTTTAAATATCATTTCAAAAATTTAAAGATCAAAATTACTCTAATAATTTTGAATTCGATTCAAAACTATACCTATACATTTGATCAAAATATAAAATTACAAAATTAAAAATTAAATTTAAATCCTTAAAATAAAATTTAGGTCAATTTACCAAACTTTATATAGAAAAATGTCTTTTCAACACCGACCCATTAGACTCGGGACAACCAAAGAAAGTACATCCGAAATAATTAGGAGAAAGCGATGGGTATGTACCTTTCACCCTTGCACCTAACGTATTATTTAGAAATAAAATTTAGATAAAAATTATCCATATCGACCTTTCAACTCGTTTTTGTTCACTGCGGCTAAACTAAAGAGCCACTAAATGTGTGCCCCAGGGTGGTAGCGAAATATACCTGCATCAAAGAATTAAAAAACCTGGTCCGAATAAATTACGTTCACAGATGAAAATTTAATCAAGTTGAGATCTCGGCCTTCACCCTGGTACGTTGACGTGGCTTTCCAGCTCATTCTTAACGTGGGGATATGGTGATGGCGATGGTGGCGGTGCCTACAAAACGGCGGCGCGAGGTTGCTACGCGTTTATTCCTTGCTGTTTACGTGCCATTAAATTATCTCTCCACCGCATTCACTCTCGCTCTCCCATCGCATTAACCATTATTTCTCGCCTTTCCATCACTACATTGCCTGTGTCTTTTCCCTCAACGGTACTCTTCGTTTCTCATTCTAATATAAATTTGCAGCACTGCAAGACCTCTGCCGTTGTTCCTTCCCTGCAAGTCGAGGTGTATCGACGGCACAAGGTAGCTTTAATGGAGGTAAGGATGTTTTCCATTCCTTACTTAGGCTATGAAGCTTTTCAGTGTTGAAACAAATTCTTCCTACTCGCCCTACGTTGCTCTCTCTCTCTCTCTCTCTCTCTCTCTCTCTCTCTCTCTCTGTTCATTTCAAACAGTTGGGTGGAAATTTACATTAAACCCTACACTCAAGAGTGATATTTAACATGCTCGTTAGGGTTATCTGCTATAGAAGAAAAACATCAATGCTAAATATATGAAATGCACTTTTCTTTCATTACGATTCACCTACGGTTATTAGTAGATCAGCCAAATCGTAAAATCTCATGTTCATTTTAAGTACATTTTAGTGGTATCTGGTTGTTTTTTCATAAAATATACCAATAGTCTTCATATCTGCCAGAACTGTGTACATCCTTTAAAATAATATACGAGTGCATTATCTGCCGTGTCTTTATCCTATAAGTACTAACTTTGTTAAGGTTACTGTTAGTGCTTATAGATGGAGAGGTAACCAAAAAGTTCTCCGTCTGCCATTATCTTAGGCTATTAATATTCAAGGGATTTGAAATTTTTTCTTGTGATTAATGGTTGAAAACACAATTATCTGCGTGCTTTTTTTTTTTTGCCCCATAATAAGTAGAATAAAACACATAAATAGGCTACAAAGAGTCGATTTCCAGTCCTGGACTATTGAATATCAAACTGTTTTGGGGGTGAATCTAAGCATAAAAAGCAGGGTCACAAATAGTCAGTTTCTGTCTTAGTGTTGACTATCAAACTGTTTTGAATGAATGTAGACGCTGTCCGCCAGTTATTTGAACCACTCTAGTGTTTTTACACTAGAGTGGTTTAAATAACTGGTATCTGAGTTTGTTACCAATATACACTGTTCATACACCAGCACCACTAATTTGGGCAGCTTTATCGAAATGAATTGTGGATATGAAGTTTAATTTGATGGTAAACCCATCCTGTCAAGTAAAATTTTCAGAGTGTTATCCGTTCAAGTTGCTCTTCAAATGCCAGGGCAGTCTGAAAAAGGTATCAATAACTGAGGGCTTAAAGTTGACGGTCGACCTTACTTGTCAAGCAATATTTTATGATGATTATTCATTCAAAATTGCCCTTGAAATGCTAAGATATTAATTCTATATAAAGTTTTGACTGTTTGTCCAAATTCTCCCCTTTCATGTGACAGTCTTCCTAAAATTTTACTCGTTTTTTACGCCAAAAATGCCTAAAGATGGCTATACAGCCATCAAATTTAGGCCAAGGGCATCGGACACTACATACATACACATACACTAATACGCGTACATGCATACACATACCGTCATGTACGTGTGTATGTATGTATGTGTATGTCTATATATATATGTGTGTGTGTGTGTATGTATGATCATTCAGATTTTTTTATGGTCTGATGACTCTGATCAATTTTCCCCTTGAAAGGTAATTGTATTTTAATGTAAAAATGCATAAATTTGGGCAAACGGGCATCAGATTTAGCTTCTGCTTGCAGTGCCCCTCAAAGGGATTTTATGCCGCAAACAATGTGAAGGGTTACTTCTAAAACTGCTGAAGTTGAGTAGATTTTAAAATACCCTTGATAGAGGAAAGGACCCTTTTGTTGAACTCACTACGTTGGCTGGTTTGCTGTGCTCATTGGGAGTAACATTAATGACCCAAATTAGGAGTAACATCAATGTGCCAAAGCTATGCATCTTGGTCCTCACATATTTATATCATGAAGAAGGTCGTTTTATATTATTTGAAAGGCTGTTTTATAAAGAATCTATTGGATGAAATTTTTGATGAATAGTGTCTGCATTACCATTTGTAAACTAGTGTTACACAAGTAAGGTAGGTGCGCACATCCTGAAAGTCCAAACATGAGAGCCAGTGCACATCCAGAAAACCCAAATCGAGCATACATACATACATATTCCCCTTGAAAAGCTAATTGTATTTTGATGTAAAACTGCATAAATTTGGGCAAATGGGCATAGGATTTAACCTCTGCTTGGATTGCCCTTCAAAGGGATTTTGCCGCAACAACATGAAGGGTGAAGTTGAGTAGATTTTAAAAATACCCTTAGTAGAGGAGAGTACCCCACTTGTTGAAACTTGAACTCACTATGTTGGCTGGTTCTCTGTGCTTATCTGCAGTGACATCAATGACGGTTTGCTATGCTCATTAGGAGTAACATTAATGACCCAAATTTGGAGTAACATCAATGTGCCGAAGCTATCCATCTTGGTCCTCAAATAATTATATCATGAAGAAGTCATTTTATAATATTTTAAAGGCCATTTTATATATCTATGGGACAAGTCTTTTGATGAATAGTGTCTAACTCTATATTACCATTTATAAAATAGTGTTACACAAGAAAAGGTGGGTGTGCACACCTGAAAGTCCAAACATGAGAGCAAGTACACACCCTGAAATTCCAAACTGAGCAGCAACCTAGAACAAAATACAATATAATGAGAGCGCAAGAGCACTGGGAGGAGGAGGCGGTTTACCCCATGGGTGGATCCCAATCATCAGTTCCCTCATTATCATTACCATCTTTTTAATCTTCAGCGGGAGAAATAACAAGAGCCAGCCAAGGAAATACTAGTATGTATATAAATACTAGCAATCTACGCTGAAGAGCTGTGGAAGGTCAATTAGGGAAATTTTTGGTCTATTTTTTGCATACATTCATGCAGTACATGAGGTCAATTGGTAGGCTATTTAGAAAGTGATGTTGTTTGTGAAACAAATGTCGAAGAGGTGTGCAAGGTCAATTAGGGAAAATTCTGGTCTATTTTTTGCATACATTTGTGAAGTACATGAGGTCAATTGGTAGACTATTTAGAAAATGATGTTGTTTGTGCAACAAATATCGAAGAGGTGTGGAATGTCAATTAGGGAAAATTCTAGTCTATTTTTTGCATACATTGTGTAGTACATGAGGTCAATTGGTAGGCTATTTAGAAAGTGATGTTGTTTGTGCAACAAATGTCAAAGAGGTGTGCAAGGTCAATTAAGGAAAATTCTGGTCTATTTTTTGCATATATTTGTGCAGTAAATGAGGTCAATTGGTAGGCTATTTAGAAAATGATGTTGTTTGTGCAACAAATATCGAAGAGGTGTGGAATGTCAATTAGGCAAAATTCTAGTCTATTTTTTGCATACATTGTGTAGTACATGAGGTCAATTGGTAGGCTATTTAGAAAATAATGTTGCTTGTGCAACAAATGTCTCAATGGAGAAGTGATAGCTTAATCAACTATGCATCAGGGATCCAAACACAAGTGAAACAAAACCTTTGAATGAGGAAGATAATCATGCTCCATTACCATTACCAAGATCCTCATATTATGTTTACAAGAGAGAGAGAGAGCCATTACCATTACCAAGATGCTCATATTATGTTTGAGAGAGAGAGAGAGAGAGAGAGCATACATTTGCATGAGGTCAATTGGTAGGCTATTTAGAAAATGATGTTGTTTGTGCAACAAATGTTGAAGAGGTGTGCAAGGTCAATTAGGGAAAATTTTGGTCTATTTTTTACATACATTTGTGTAGTACATGAAGTCAATTGGTAGGTTATTTAGAAAATGATGTTGTTTGTACAACAAATTTCAAAGAGGCATGGAAGGTCAATTAGGGAAAATTCTAGTCTATTTTTTGCAGACATTGTGTAGTACATGAGGTTAATTGGTAGGCTATTTAGAAAATGATGTTGCTTGTGCAACAAATGTCTCAATGGAGAAGTGATAGCTTAATCAACTATGCATCCATTTACAAGGATCCAAACACGAGTGAAACAAAACCTTTGAATTGGGAAGATAATCATGCTCCGTTACCATTACCAAGATGCTCATGTTATGTGTGTGTGTGAGAGAGAGAGAGAGAGAGAGAGAGAGAGATGGAAGAGATAATTATATAGAGGAAGAGATGGAAGAGATAATTATATAGAGGGAGAGATAGAAAGATAAAAGATGGAAACATGAAGTGATATAGAGAGAGAGGGAGAGATATAGAGGTAGAGAGAGATGAAGAGAATGATAGAGGGAGAGATGGAAGATGAAATATGGAGAGATAAAGATAGAGAGGCAAAGAGATATAGGGGGGAGAGAGGAAGATAGAGGTAGAGATGAAGATAGAGCGAGAGAGGAAGAGAGAAAGATAGAGGTAGAGATGAAGATAGAGTGAGAGAGGAAGAGGGAAACAAATAAATAGATAAAGTGAAGTAGAGGGAGAGATAAAGATAGAGCTTGACAAGGAGATCGAGAGGGAGAGATATAGAGGAGGGAGAGGGAGAGAGAGATATAGATGGTGAGATAGAGTTATAGAGAGAGATATAAGGAGATATAGAGAGGGAGAGAGACAAAGAGACATACAAACAAAGAGTAGTAGAGATAAAAAAAATAGAGATGGAGACAAAGATAAGGGGAGATAGAGACAGGGAGAGAGAAAGAGGGAGAGATAGAGATATATGGGAAGAGAGAGTGAGAGAGAGGTAGAGATAGAGATATGTAGGGGATAGGGAGGGAGGGAGGGAGGGACGAAGAGATAGAGGGAGGGAGAGAAAGGGAGAGAGATAGGTAGAGGGAGGGGGTGAGAGATAGGTAGAGGGAGGGAGAGAGGGGGAGAGATAGGTAGAGGAGGAAGATAGAGAAGAGGTAGGAGAAAGAGAGAGGTAGGTAGATGAGGGAGAGAGAGAAGAGGGTGGAGAGAGGGAGATAGGTAGAGAGGGAGAGAGAGAAGGGGGAGAGAGGATAAATCTTTGTACCAATGGTAATAGTTTTAACATAATATAAAATTATTTGTAATTGACATGTATAACCTCATTTTGTGTTTTTGGTCACATATGCATGCTATCCTTTAGCGCCCTTATCCCCTTATACTTGTCAAGGTAGAAGACATCTGAGGGATCAAAATATTAAATATTTGCAACTATGATATTTGACATCTCATTCATAAGTATACTAATTGGTAAGTTGAATTTTGCGAAGGAAGAGTGCTAAGGGAGGAAGCTTCTTGGAAATTGCATAGGACGTGTCATTTTTCATTGAATATGTGTGAAGGTACAAAATATTTGTTGGTTTGACTCCATTGCAATTGATCTATTAGATCTTCTTTCTCACTTTTCTTGTTTGTACTTGTTTCTCACCTTTGGGAGTCTTAAATTACACTATGCCATTATTTTCCCTATACCCATACTTGGTTTGCTTTAGTTTCACCTACAACCTTATGACTATGAAGATACTATTTTGATTATATGTTCTTGAATATTGATACATTATGAGGTCAAGTCCTCCTAAGGCCCATACAACCTCATACCCTTCTAATGACTCTTGTGTGTTAATCACACTTTAAAATGAATTAAAAATAGCTTTGATTTTCTATCCAACAACCATATTAAGTTCAATTTAATCTAAATTGTTTTGGTCTATCTATACGTTATTCACAAATTTAGTTATTAACTAAAATAAATATTATTTCTATAATTGAATAATATTCATTTAATAAATAAATAATGTCAAAATAATACTAAATAAATAGTTTATTTATTACATAATATTAACATAATTTAAACAATATATTATTGATTAATAATTTAAATATAATATAATCATAATAATTAATAATTATAAAATCAAAAAGCAAGGATATAATAAGATAATAATAATTAAAAAAAACAAGGATAAGATAGATAAGTAGGACAAGGATAAGATAATTAGATAATAGTAATATAATAACAATATAATAATATTAAAAGTAAAAGTGAAAATTAATAACAATAGAATTTATAGATTATGTGTGTGTATAGATACATACATACATATATATATTCCTGTACCCCTACCCAAGGAAAAAAATTGACGTACTGCCGTACTATCTTCACCCATACTCGATTTGGTAACTTAGATCAATATGATAAATATTTCTTTCTAACATAATTTCATTTCCATCCAATACATTGTTGGATAATGAACCCTTGAATATTAAACTGTCATAGAGGAAGAAATTTGAATTAGGGCCACTAAGCTACTTCATTTGTATTTCAACTTAAGTTTAAACATTTGAGCAAGACAAAAAAGTAGGAAAGAACAAATTAGGTGGTGGTGGTTATGTTGGGCAGATTGAAGGGCTGGGAAATGCCATGTATAACAAAGTCGTTGGTGGCAAATGCATCCAATTGTACCATGGTAACTTCGTTGATGGCTAGAGATAGGGAATCGCCAGTGGTGTACATGATTTCAAGATTGTGGACATGAAAGAGAGTAAAAATCTTGTGTTTGGTTGGAAGCTTGCATAAGTTGGCCATGCTTAATCTTTGCAGCACCACATGGAATGTCAGCATGTCACCTGTCATTGTCGATGCGGATGATAAGCTAGCAAAGTTGTTTCTTGGTGCGAAAACTATCACTCCACTAGTGGAATAACCTGTTACTTCTACTAACTTGGCATTTAACTATTCAATTTGCAATAGTGATAATTTTTGTGTTATATTTAATGAGTGCTTTCTTTTTGTCTAATTTTTACAGTCATAATTTACCATTGATGCCAAATTAGAGTTTGCCTTGAATCTTTGGAAACAAATTTTATTTTATTTGTAGAAATTGTTGAAACATTTTTATATTGAAAATATGTTCATAAATTTTTGGGATCATTTGTCTAAAATAAAATTCTTAAAACTTTTATTTTAAATTTAACAAAAGATTGTCAAATTTGGCAAACAATATTTTCTTTGTTCCTCGCAAACAATATTTTCTTTGTTGAAAGTCAGCAAAATTTTACAATGCAAAATATCTCAAACACATTTTCAAAATTGCTCACCTCAATATATTATAAACATTCAGTAATTTTGTCCAAAAATTGTCAGAATAAGGTGGTAATTAATTATGTTTTTCTCCAAAATGTATAAACTATGTTTATGTAGCAAAAAAAAATATGTTTTTTCCAAAATCACCTTAAACAATTTTCAGAACTTTTCTAGAAACACAAACGGAAATTGGAGAAATAATTTTAAATTCTTGGCATAAATTTGTAAAAACTATTTTCTTTAACAAGGATTCAGCAGCTTTGTGTAATCAACAAAACGTTGATCCATTCTTTACAATGCTTAGAGTTGATGTTTGTTTTATTTGTAAATCACAGCTGAACAAAATTCATTTGAAGTAGGATCAAACATTCAAAAATTTCAAACTTCAGTTTTGAAAATCCAAGTGTCCTTTGGCAGTGAACTGAAGAAGAATATGGAAGAAATGTTAAAAAGTCTTCATGCTAGAAATTTTATAACTAACAAGATTTATCAATTCTCAGCCTAAACATTTTTAAAAGAAACCATTAGCTCTTTAATAAATTCATGAAAACTTTTTCAAATCATTTTGATGATCTGAGGTCAAATTAAACAATCACGTTCAAATCCAAATATAAGATTCATTTTTCTTCCCAAGCTAATGAAAAAACATTATAAATTGAATTTTAATGCTTTTTCAAAACTTGTCTTGTTTGCGAAACCCATAATTAAATACTTCACTCAGCTTTTTCAATTCATCACAAAATTTTAAAGAGACTAAAAGAAATTTTCTTAAAACTCCATGGCTAGAAAGTTGAAAGAAATTGAAGAAAATTTCCTTAACTCGATAGCAAAGAAAAAATTGCAACTAAAGAATATTTCCTAAATTCGATATTTAGAATTTTTTTTTTGCATAATATTTCAATTTGTCACAAAAGTGTAACAAAATTGAAGAAATTTTCTTAAATTCCACAGATACAAAAAAATTGCAAAGATATTCAAACCTTTGGAAAATATTGCTTACTTGTATATTCATGGCCACGGAAAAGGATAAGCAATCCTTGATGCTCAAGGTGAGCTACTACTTGTTCCATAGCTATGACGAGTTTGGGTTGTGGCAGTGCTACAATAATGCCACCATACATTTGGAAGTGGGAGGAAGTCTGATACATTGTAAGAGGGGAAAGAAAGGGAGGCAAACCAGGGTTGATTGACTTATAGGTCAAGGAGGATCGATGCATGTTGTGGATTGTTATGTTTGAGTGGGAGACTGCATTGCCATTTAACTCCATCGTGTTGTTTTTAGTTTGCACAACGGTGACAAAACTAAACCCTTGCCATAAAGACAAGCAGGCAGGTAGACAACAACAAAGAGAAACTCGAGGCCTCTCCTAAGGAGCATTTCAATAAGTTTGTGGTGGTGGAGGAGGTTGAGCATGATCCAGGAAGGCAGGAGCACAATCACAATCATAACCACAACCATGATCATGATCATGAACATCGCCATGACCATAACCATAATCACAGTAATGACCATGAACATGAGCATTATTTTGATGTGGTGAAATGTAGTGCATGCATCCGTCATGTAGTAATTTACATAGTGTGTGGCTGCCTTGCCCAGAAATTGGTCATGTTGCACTAATGAAGTGCTATCCACCCAAACAATACTAGCAGAATTGAGCAGACTCAGAATAGACCAAGCAGCTGCTATAACAGCCAACAAAGGCAATTTACCCTTCCAATCAGGTCCTCAGCCAAAAACAGGTTGTTAATGTAGTCAAATTTCAAATTGTTAATTTGATTTCAACTAGTAAATAATAATTTACCATAGTTCTCACAAAATGCCTCACCAACAAGCAGGACCACAGAAATGGAATTTTGAAAAGAATTAGGGAGTTAAAATGTTTGACAGAATGCCTCAAACAAATGTTGCCTCATGACCTGCCATAATTGCACAATATGAATTTGTTAAAAAAATTCTACAAAGCATTCTACCTGCGTGTGCAAAAATGGGAGCTTTGGAACAGGGTATGGAAATTTATGGAAAAAAAAGGTAAGTACGTTTTTTGACTGCTCGACATTACCCTGTCCTTGTTTCTTATTTTTGTCAAGGTACGCATCAGCTCAAACAGTCTTATTTTAGAAAGGCACTGCATGAGAGATTTTTGTTGTCTGTTGGTGTGCTGTGTGGTTTGAATAATTTCCACCTCTTTATTTGAACTCCTGTTGGATGGTGTTGCTGTCAACATAACATTTGACAGTTAAATTAATCAAAGTTGTCAAACATTTAAACTGCATACCAATAATGACAGACCTAACAAGGGAAAGTTATAATGACAAAATAGCAATGCTAAACAAAATGGACAGATGCATGTAGATATTTATGGTAAAGGAGCTTGATATTTTTCCTGATTCAAAGGTTTTGTTTCAATCGTGTTTGGATCCTTATAAATGGATGCACATCACTCCTCCATTGAGACATTTATTGCACAAATGTACCTAAAAAACAAACCATTTTTTTCAAATTGACCTTCCACACCTCTTCATCATACCCATTGCACACCAAGGTGCGATTGCTAGTTAGTTTACACAGTTTTTCCAGAAGCTTTCAATCAATCTAATGTAGTGTGAAAATCTCATGTACACTAGTGGGTTCTGTTTAATAGCCCTTGAAACATAATTTGATGCCACTTTACAAATTTGGTTAGTGATATACATACAGCATGTTGTATGACATATTTGTGCCACTTTAGTGTTTTCCCTGTATTATTTGGCAATCATTAAAGTGGTGCATATGAAATGGTGTAGATTTATTCCAAGTAGTTTCAATCTAGTCTACACAAGCCTGAACACCTGGGGTTATTTGGAATGAATCTATATGATTCCAAAAACTTAATTTGCACTGTTCTGTATACCATTGATTTACATCAGATGGACACTGACATGGCTCAAGTATTTTTGGTGTACTGAACTGTGTAGATTTGTTCCAAGCAGTTTGAAATTAATATGTATATCTGCTACAGCAATTATTTATTCCAATCTTGGTACTTTGATATAGAATTGCCTAAAGTTGCACAAGTTTTATGTCAAACATCGTACGGAACAGTGTATTTGCATTCCAAGCTCTCTGGATTGAATCTGCACCTTTCACATTTGGAAATTTATGTAAATTACCTGTCAAATATTGTACGGGACAGTATACATGCACTCTGAGCTCTATGGAATGAACTCCAAGCTTTCTGGATTGAATCTACTGCACCTTTCATCTCTGGAAATTTGGGCAGCTTTAGTGAATGCCCTCTGATGGGGCCTTCATTAAAGGGGCTGAAATAACTGGACAATCTAAGGTGTAGATGCATTAGAATAGACAAAAGTTGCTCAAAAAAGTCTTGTACATGATGGTGTACATGCACTTCAAGCTCTTTGGAATGCATGCCAAGCTCTTGGGAATGAATATACACCTTAAAACTGTTAGGTTATTAGAGCTGCATTAATGAATGCTAGATTCATTCCAGAGAGCTTGGAGTGCATGTACACTGTACCTTACAGCAGTTATTTGAGCTTGTTTAGAGAATTTCTTTTGATATTATTACCCCCTCCCTGAAGTGGGATGAGGGTTCATACAATAGACTAGGACCTAGAACCTTACATTAGCATCTTGGGGTGCTCTACCACAGAGCTACCTACAATTTTGCATTCTGGTGTTTGGGACTGTTCTATTATTTTTTGTACAGTGCAAGTAATATGATGTGTTGGCTACTCTCTCTCCCTCTTTTCTATGTATCTATGGCCTTAGCTCACATACGTGCAACCAGAATTAAGTTCTATGACTTGGATATCAGGGTGTTAGATAATCGTGAATGTCTTTAATTTTTTGGAGAATTTTTTGGAGTATAACATTCTTGTTGAGTCTGTCTTTGAGGAGCGTCGTGATTTGTTAGGTGTGTTTCTTCATGCAATTGCCTTGTTAAGAGTAACTACAGTAAAGAACAAACATATTTATTGATATTGCATAAACATATTTATTGTTAGGTGTATTTCTGTATGCAATTGCCTTGTTAAGAGTAAGTAAAGTAAAGCATAAACGTATCTATTGATGGTCTCCTAATGGGATGGATAATATCAAATATGGCAGATATTTGATTGTTGGACAAGTCTTCGTTATCTTATACTTCTATTCCATGACACTAATTACATGCCCTTTTAGGTGTTTTGTCCATGACCCACTACACTTATTTGTCCCTAGGTAGTAATGCATCACTTCCAAGAATCTTGTCATTAGTTTGTAATGTTCCAATGAATGAAATCATCAACAATTTTTTAATGTGCATTCTGTAAAGTTTCAAGTTTATAATCTTTAAAAATAAGCTAAATAACATCCTGAGATGTCCCTGCAGAAGCAGTGGGCGTTGGGGAGATTCCCTGACATCTCTGGGATGGCCAAGGAACACCTGGGTGCCTATTGACCATCCTGTGGATGCCGGGGAGTCCTCCCTCTGAACAAAGTTAAGTTTCTCTAGTCATGATAAAGATTTTGATTTGTGATAATAAAGATTTTGATTTGTGATAAAGATTTTGATTTGTGATAAAGCTTTGAACAGACAACATGATGGCATGTACAAATGGTTGATGTTGGAAGAAGAAGGAATATTTACATGGTATTGGAGGTAAAATAGACTATTAAAACAGCTGTTATTGTTTTTGTTTACTTGGATGATGCTCTCTTATCTTAACTTCAGGAAGTTGTTTACCAAATGTTTCTTTATTTGTACCATGGACACCTCAGGCTTATAGAGAGTGGAGGACGCTGTGAGGGTGGGATGGTGGCAGTGGATTTTATCAAGTTTTCATAAATGTTTGAGTTTCTGCTGACTGCTGTAAGCAGTTCCTAAAAGCAGAGAAGAAAATAAAGAAAATGATTCAAGAATGACGATACTTTTGTCTTCAACTGGGCAGCCCATGTCATTTAGACTGGTCAGACAGCCACCATATTCCCCCTTCCCACTCTTTGCCTCCCTGAATTTGAGTGCATAGTCTCCCCGCTTCCCATTCGCAAACTCCGTAGAACATAGCATTAATAGGATCAATATGATATAATTTTCATCAGTTACCTTTTTTTCAGACTCATCATTTATTTTTGTTGAAATAAGATAGCTTCGATCAGATATAAATGATGATTGAATATATTCAATATCATCATTTATGTATATCAAAATCTGCTACATCCCAAGTATATTATCGATCTGCATTTAGAGGTTATTACTTGCAGATTATTTTCTCATTGAATAGTAAAGTTAAACAGCATACCTTTCTTTTTGAAGGCAGCTTGCTTGATATAGTGACAGAATACAAGTACCTTGGGATTGACTTTCACTATAAGCTCAGTTGGGAGACTTGTAGGTCGAAAAGGATACAAGGTGGTTGTATAGCTTCTTACCTGCTTCAAAATAGATGTAGAAAAGTCGAAAAGGATACAAGGTGGTTGGAAAGCTTCTTACCTGCTTCAAAATAGATGTAGAAAAGTCGAACTTTGGGATTTGAAAACCATGAAAACTCTGTTTGATTTACTTGTCACTTCGGTTGTACTTTATGGGTGTGAAGTGTGGGGAAGTGTTGGTGTGTGTTTTGAATACGCCACCGAACACAGAATAAAATGCCCAAGGACACTCTATCCTCTCTTGAAAAGCGATTGCAAATACCTAGAAGATAATACAATAATTCCAATGTTTCTTTTGTTCAGGTCATGACATGTGGATAATGCCAGTGGGCGTTGTGATTGCTGGTAATCACAAGTTGACTTACATTATAATATGTTTGCAAATTGAGGACTTAGACGGTTTTATCTTTGAAGGCTCTTTTTGATGGGTATTTTGGATTTCCAAAAAAAAGGCAAAAAGGATAAGGGTTTAGGGATCTAAACTATGCCTAAGAACTCAAGAGACAGCAATGATGAGATAAAATAGGGTAACCACACTTTGTTTTGCCTCCTTCGGACAACTACGCAAAGCGGGTGCAATCTTCAACGGAAGTGATAATAATTTTCATGTTTGAATTGATAATTAAAACAAACAGAAGTTAAGCATCCACAAATTAATGGCTCAGGCTAACTTTACACATCGAATGCAAATCATCCATTCAACAAAAGTATGAGCTAAATTTTATCCACCATTGCTATCAGATCTATCATTCACTAACAAACATGTAAATGAAATACTAATTTAATTATACTCTAAGTGTTGAAGGAGAAATATGAAAACCTTGCACACTACTTGAAAATAAAAGTGGTTCTTAGCAAATCATGCACAAGAGCTTTTATAAACGGAAATAGTTTTGTCGCAACAATCTTATACAACTCACTTCACACATTACAAATGAGAGTATGCAAGTTTATATAGAGTTCACAAGATTGAATAAATGGCTCAGATTAAAAATGAGTCGACGGCCAAGATTGAACAAATAAAACCCTAATTAGGGTTTCCCAAAATAACTTCAGTGAACTAAGGGTTAACAACAGTGAGTTGGCGCCCAGAGCTATTTTCAAGGAACCACATCCCAATCCTCCCGAGTTGCCATGTGCTCAGCGAACCTCGACACGATTAAGGCAACTTCATCCATGGTGACCTGTGGAAGCATTCCAATCCTGAATTCCAGTCCATCCACGCTCTCGGGGCATCGGACAAAGGTATCCTCCCACTCCGGCTCAGTCTTCTCAAAGGATTCTCGGATGCTCAGGAAGTTCGCCAATTTGGCCCAGTTCTACTTCAAGATGGGTCCAGTGATAACAAAGATATTTTCCTGGACCTCTCCCTTCAGAACCTCCAACTGCAAGTCTCTTTCTCGTAAAGCTTCCTTGTCCAGGATGTCGGAAATCATGTTAAGAATCTTGGTTTGGACTTCTTTAACCTGATCTTCCAGCTTGAGACCGTCGACCTTTACCCTTTCCAAGACTTCACCTCGTGTCGTTAGTGCTCAATACCAAGTATGGAAGTCATAAGCTGCACCTGCTGTAATGATGCCTTCGTCTATCAGTTCTTGCTTTGGAATCCCTTTTAGAATCCTAAGGCAAGGAATTATCCTATCCTGCACATCCGGAAGGCTCTCCCATACTTTTTCCAAAGCGGCTAGTCTAGAAAGTAGTGAAGTGGCTTGACTGTAGACTAAGGTCAACCTCCCCATGAACGCCTCAACTTCCGTGCCTTTGGTTGCTATCCATTCTTTGGCCTCTCGAACTGTGACCCTGTTTTCTTCCATCTCCTTGGCTGCCTCCTGTGAAGAGTTTTGGAGAAGAGGAGCTGCCGTGTTATCCTGATCAAGTGGCTTGATCAAATGCTGGATATACTCCTTTAAGCGCTCATTTTCCAATTGGCACTCTTTCCTCTTTGCCACCTCTTTCGCCAACCTTGACTTGATAGTGGACACAGAATTGTCCAAATCTTCAATTTCTTGGCCCTTCGTGGTTGGACCCAAGTCAATAATGGTGATGGCGTAATCCTGAGGGGCTATGTCCTCTTGCGGCTTGTCCACTGTAGGCACTGCAAGCTGTATAGTCCGGTTGTCGGCCTCATCCCTCTGTATGCTTGAGAATTTCCTTGTTGGTTTCTTGGCTGCAGTTTGTGTAAGCTTGGCCAAGAAGTTTGCCGTATCATCCTCTTCTGGCTTTTTCGCTGGCACTTGTATTTTCAGCCTTTCCCTCAGCCAGTCCGGGATTGTGGGCTGTTCCACGCCATCATCTTCCAGCATGTCTTCTCTGTCAGGAACGTCCAAAATTCCCCTAAGAGCTGAAATCATTCCTTCCTGGAAATCATTATTTTGGGCGCCCACATTATCATCATCGGACTCCAATATTTCCGTGCTCGTGGGAGATGGTGGTGCATCATCGTTTGGCTGAGGCTCCGTATTACCTTCAGGAATCGGAGAAGGATCCCTAATGTCGGCCAGTGAAGCGTCTACGGTAGCGAGCATCTCTTCAATATTTCTAGATGCGACAGTGTGACGGCTTTATCCTTGCATGCTTCTGAACTGGCTCCTTACTCACAGCTATCTCCTTCCTTTTCCTGGAAGTGGTGGCCTCTATCATTCCTATGTCCTGGGATGCGTCTGCATTAGAAGAATAGGATTCTGCCTCACTCAACATATCATAAGTCAGTGTTATCCTTTTTTGCCTTAGCTCTTGAATCTGCTGATCAATCCGCCACTGTGTATACTTGATGACGGGCCTCATCAAAGTATACAAATCGGCATGCTCTGGTTTTGACCATCTGACAGCAGGCAAAGGCAAACTCTCATCAAGGTGCGGCTGTACTTGTTGTCCATCTTCTTCCAACTGATCCGGCACTCGACAAAGCTTTGTTGCCCTGATCAAGCTGACAGGCAGTCTAGACCACATCCTTCGCCTAACCTCAAACTCATCCGCAACATCTGCCCAAAAATCTTCCAGTTCAACCCTATGCTTGTATCTCCTTCCATCTACTGTCTTGATGTGATGATGCGGGTCGAAGTGGCTCCTAGATGGATACGTAGCAAAGGGGTAATACTGTATCTTGAGCCTGACACTATCAGCGGCCTGGGATGATGGACATGACTCCAGCATGTTCCCTATAAAGAAGGGAAAGGTGACTGCTGCCTTCTGCTTTGCCCTCTGGAAGCCTTGAAACTCTTCCAGCTGCCTCATTACTTCAAGTAGGACCATTTTATTTGTGGGGAAGATTGGCAATCGGTACGGGCTTCCAGTGAATCCCTGGATTCTGATGTAAGTATATCTTGGATATTGGATGAACCAAGATCCATATTTGCCAATCAGGCTTTTGGCCTCAGGAGTCAGCCGTTGATGTGTTCCTCCCTGGAGTATCCTTGTGATGTACATAAGGAAGGCGTCGTGGGCTCGCCTGAAGTGTGCCTTCTCTCTCAACTGTAGCTGTGGATAACAATCATATGCCTTCAACTCATTTGACCCACTGCCAACTATGCCTTTGCAGATCAAGCCTGCATATTTGTACGTTCTAGCCAACATATAGATGACATAAGAGCTCATGTAGAACGTTTTAGTCTTTTCCAGGTTGATAAGCTGCTCGTGGAGATTATTACTTATCATATGCGACCAGTTGAACATCTTCACGCCTTCCGTGATGTCCTCAATGAAATAGTACATCCATGGCTTGAAAGGTGCCCCCAAAGGACTGCCTGCTATCCTGTTCAACAAGATGATGATGTCTCCATAATCTTCTTTGAAGTCTGTGTGTAACAGCTTCTTAGGCATTTTCCTGAAGGAAGGTCTTGGCTTATCCAACCATGACTTGTTGAGGTTGGCGGCACAAAGGTCAGGTTCTTTATCATACATCCTTTGGGCGTCCTCCTTGGTTTTGTAGACTGTCTTTGGATATGTAGGAATGCCAAAGGCCTCCTATATGGCCAACTCTCCCAGATGAGCCAATACTCTCCCGTCGGGCGCCACAATCTGCTCAATTCAGCATCATAATGAAGTGCGCATTCCACCATCAACTCAGCACATTCAGTTGCAGGCGGGAATCTGACAGCTTGAAAAATTCCATTTCTCACCATTCTTCTGGCGGCAAGCATTGGTAAAGGTCCATTGTGCCCGTATATCCTTCTCTTGAATTCATCGAGGTCAATGTGGCCGAGATTGGTGTCCGAAATGTTTTTCCATTTTGACTTTATTCTGGTCTCTGGCTACGATCCTTTGCTTGCAAATTTCATTTGTGCTTGCCTGGACGTCTCTCCTTGTTTGATCATTAACCTGCAGGTACAAAATACTTAACATTAATACAAGACCTTTTAAAATTAATTTATTCCGAGGTGTTTGTTGGACAAAATCGCACTTTCAGCTTGTTTAAAGTAAAATTTCTGTGAAAAAGCAAGCTGAAAGTAAATAAATTCACTCATCATTGAATAAAACTCGTGCCGGAAAGAAAGTAGAAGATAGAAAATAGTAGAAACATATTGCCAATCAAATTCCAAACCTCCGATATTGACCTCTAGCTGCAAACGAATCAAAATTTCTAGAAAAGTGACAGAGGAAGTGCGCCAATCTGCTGGGAAATGCGATTTTCAGCAAAGAAATAAATTATTTCTTTCTAAAGATCATGCCTTTCAACACAAAATAACTTCTCTCAATGTTATTCTCACTATCTTTTCCTTTGCAATATTATTCCTTGAAGATTCGAGAGAGATAGTTTCTTCTCAATCAAAATTGTGAGAAATGAGTTGTTGAAACTCATTTTATGGTTGAGAAGTGCGATTTTCTCAAGGAATTGCTTTCTTTTCTTTGAGTTTCTTTCAATTTTGGAAACTTTTTTCCTTCTCCGATTGGCAAGTTTCTAAATTTTCTCTCAGTCGTTGAGGCAAGTTTCCAATTTTTACCTTTGCGCCACCTTTGTCTGAGATCTTTGAATTTCTCAAAATTTGCCTAAGTGTTGGAGAAAATATCAAAAGATATTAAATTAATTGTTAAAATTAATTTTCCAACATGCTTTAAAACTTCGAATCATGGCAAATTTAAAATTACCTAAGACGAAATAAATTAATCCTCCAAATAATCTCCAGATTTCGAATTTTTAATTAAAATTCCCTAAGTGTTGGGAAATAATTAAAAATATTAAAATATTAATATTCCAACCCGTTTAAAATCGATACATGGCTAAATTCGTTTGCCCGTGGCCAAATATTTTATCTTCCAATTGTCTGCCTAGCCAAAACGTGCTCAATAATTCATCTGCCAATTTTCAACTCTCCGGGCGGACTTCTGGCTTCTCCGGACGTTTCTACTTAGCCAAACACTTCATTTTCTCTTTCCTTCTGGATTGGGCGAACTTGGAGATTTCTCTGCCACTTTGCCATTTTTTATTCGTGCCTTAGGAATTTATCCAAGCTGAGAGGGGCGGACTTCATACCTTACTCTGCCAAACATTCTTCATTTTGTGCCAAAGAATTTTATTTCGTTATGCCGAGGAGTGATTTTCGTGCCAGCCTAACCTCTTCTCCCTCTAGATATTTCTCCATTTTTTTCATGCCTTAGAAAAATAAAATTTTATTTTCCTAAGCTGGGCGAATTTCCTCACATTTCCTTGCCAATGGCGTATTTTATCTTCCATTTGTCTAGGGTGGACTTCACCCTTCTCTTTGCCATGGCGAATTTTAGCCTTGCCTTGTCCAATGGCGGACTTCACTTGTAATTTGCCATTTAACTCAACATATGGCGAATTTTCCTTGCAATTTTATCACTTCCAAACACCTTGGAGCGGACCTCTTCACACTTCCACCCTTCTCCAACCTTCTTGGGGCGGACTTCACATGCCTCTTGCCATTTTATACTTGGGCGGACTTCAACTTGCCTTTGCCATTTCTCCTTTATGCTGGGCGGACTTGCTCATGACTTAGCCACTTTTCCTCTTGCTGGGCGGACTTGCCAGCCATCATGTCTTTGACTTTTTTGGGCGGACTTTGACCTTTTCTTGCCAAGGGCGGACTTGGCCTCTTTCTTGCCAGGGTGGACTTGGGTCCTCTTAGGCCATGGGCGGACTTCAGCCTTGGCATGCCAAAGGTAGGGCGAACTTCATGCTCTGTCTGCCATTCTTCCCTCATAGGCGCCCTTCATCAAAGTTAGCCTTTTTTCCAAACTTTTGCCATTTTACCTTGATTTTCATGATTTCTGGAGGTGTGTTGACTTTATGCTCTGTGGGATCCAAAAATAGAAACTTTTTCCCAAAATAGAAAAAGCAAAAAGCATCCCTAAAAAATAGGAACTCCAGAATGGCCTAAAAATGCCAAAAATCAAAAAAGCAAAAAGCAAAAAAGTAGAATCCCTAAAAAATAGGAACTCCAGAATGGCCTAGAAATGCCAAAAATCAAAAAAGCAAAAAGCAAAAAAGTAGAATCCCTAAAAAATAGGAAGTGTCAGAATTGACTCAAAGCAATGGCGTTCCTCATCTACTGGGTCTTCTGATCATTTCCATGACGTTTGTGCATACAAATGGGTTCAAAATCTTAACTTGCCCGAATTGGCTCTTAAAGATTATCCAAATTTCGAACTCTTAAAGACGTTGCGCAGAGGGCGGAACCAAACCTTGGGGGTCCCCATTTGCAATGGGGCGATGTATGAAATAGGTCACAACAGGAAGCAATATGTCAAAGTGTAGTTGGAGGCAAATAGAAAGAATCCAGAAACACCTAATAACAAGTAATCTCAAAGTTAAAGCCACAGTTCCGTATGAAATTCTTTTAGCTGAAGTGGGGGCTTTTCCCTTGGAAGCATCAGCGATAACCTGGTTGATAAGTTATTTAAAGAAGGTTGAAAACATGGATAACCACCGTTGGCCCAAAGCGGTTACGGAGGAGACGCTAGATCGCAAAAAGAAAACATGGATGAAGCAGAACAACAAGTGGTTGAACAAGTGGGACATCAAATTAAAGGAGTGTCCAAGCACCAATAGGGAAATAAAAAAGTACGTGAGAAAAATTCAGGATTGTCATGTGGTCATAGCAGATCGGGCGAAAAAAATCTTACTACATCAAAGAATTTAACCCAACAAAAGATCATGGTCAAAAAATCTATTTAGGGGTTGCTATTGAAGGGAAAGCGAGGTTGTTAGTTGCACAGCTGAGGACGGGATCGCATCATCTTAGGTGTGAGATTGGTAGGTGGAAGTTACCTAAGGAAGCTTGGGAAGAAAGAACTTGCATATTTTGTAATAAAGGTGTGGAGACGGAATGGCACTTCGTCATGGAATGCACAGCTTATGAAGATATTCGTAATCAGTACGCAAAGAGTTTGGGTGTGGAAAATATGTAGCAGTTATTTGAGGAGGACAAGATCAGGTAGATGGCCAGCCTTTTAGTCAAAATTAACAGCAGAAGATCCGACTTGGAAAATAGCATGAAAACAAATTAGGTTGTTTTGTCTTGGTCCCATAGACTGTTTAGTCTCGTGGACGTCATTAAAAATCTTCATTCATTCATTCATTGGCTTTACATGTTTCTTATAGCATCCCGTTCAAGCATCATTATCAGTGATCATCTCCAGATTGGATATTATTATTTATTTGTGCAAGATAAATTCAGATCGAACTTAGTAAGCATGTATGTTTATTAAGTAACTAACCCCTATTGGTAATCGGGTGGTTAGTTAGACGAAATGGCACAATTCATGGGACACGTCCCATGAGCGGACATGTCTCCACCCCTCATGGGACGTGTCTCCCATTTGATATTTAATATAGATCTGATCCTCAATTGAAGACATCGAAATAAATTAATGTTTTGCTCTTGAGGATCGAATACCATAAAGATAATTCAGACTTGTAAATTCACAATAAATACTTCCAAGATTTGATTTGGCATCAACTTCATAATTTCAAGTTCAATATTCTGTTTATAATCTGATCGATTTAATCAATAAATAACAATTTTCATAATACTGTGTTTTTAAATTTTTGCCGTTTGGTGTAGAAAACATTTAGCTTTATTTTTTATTTGTCTACTCATATTTGTTTGTCACTCTTTTATAATTATAAAAGCGAAATATTGTTGTTCTTCTCTTTCCTAAAAGATTTTTTTGACTGAGCTTGTTACTTGTACCTCTCTATGATAATAGGTATGGAACGCATAAGCAGTTTTCTCTTCATATTAGTAATTAATGAAATTGTTCTTTGATCAGGCTAAATAAATATTAGAATGCAGGTCCCCATGAAAGAAAAATAGGTAAATTTTTTTAATAAAATAAATGTTGAATTTATGGCCATAATTTTTGGTGAAGTTATTAATTGAAATAGATAATTATGAATAGTTTACAACAAATTTTTAAATAGAGATTTATTTGATTAGATATATATGCACAAGATTCAAGTGAAATGTGTCTAAAAACACTATGATTAAAATATTTTAATTATTATATTGGGAATCTATAAATTGGCCCCCAGCTGAACTATATAAAATCTTACACGATAGTAATCATTAAAAACTGATATTAGTAATAACAATTATCAACTTTTATGTAATATTCAAATTAATACCTAAATATTATAATATTGAGAGCAATACATCGTAGCTAATACATTATAATAGTTAGATCTATAGTCATAACATTATCAATATTGAATTCAAAGGCATCTTAACATCATTAATGATATTCCAAGGCATACTTTTATAGCCAATCATATTAGGAATTCACATGAAATGTTATCATTAATGATATTCCAAGGCATATTTTTGTAGCCAATCATATTAGGAATTCACATGAAATGTTTGCAAACTAATATTAGTAATAACAATTATTGACTTTTATGTAATATTCATATTAATACATAAAATATTATAATATTGTGAACAATACATTGTCACTATCTTTCAACAGTCACTATCTAAGGAATAACGCAACACCTGGAAATTATGGTTTTTGTGATAATGCAGTCATTACTTCGTGGACTTTAATGTGATTGGTTGGCTTTTGAGAGACTGACAGTCCTAGGTCAAGATGGATTTTGTGCACTATAAATCTTGAAATTTGGAAGTAAGATAATCTAAATCCATCTTTGTATCTTAATTATGCCTATGTTTCGGTGACAACTAGTAATGGCAACATGTGGATTTCTATTTAAGAAATGAAAGTCAAGCTATATCGTTAGATTTTATCATTAACTATGTTTGTTAGAGAATGATTGGTTGTTCCCTCATTGGGAATCATACAAGCTAATAACTTGTAATCGAAAGAACATGTAGGTCTCATAGCCTTGATCTGAAACTCCAAGGCCTCTTTTCGGCATAATTGTATAACTACAAACTATTTTTTTTTATCCTCAAGTTGGGAGGATCCAAGCTTTGATATTAATTGTAATGTCCCTTTTTGGGAAATTCCTAATTTTAGGCCTACAAAACAATAATAATCACTAACAAGTATTGACTTTAGGGTAATATTCAAATGGATACTTAAAATATTATAATATTGAGAGCAATACATCATAGCTAATACATTATAATATTTAGATCTATAGTTCATAACATTATAAATATTTGAACTCAAATGCATCTTAATATTATTAATGATTATTCCAAGGCATATTCCTATAGCCAATCCTATAAGGAATTCAATTGAGATGTTTTCAATTCGCAATCTCAAGGATGGTTGTCCTTGTATTACGAGAGCATGGGTGGATCCTCGTCAATCCATTTCAGGGTAGCGTACTTGAGAAGACCCTCAAGCCCAAGAGCACTCATTCACCTCTTGGTTCATGAACATGGTAGGATCTTAGGTCCACTCTATCCCTCAGCCCACCTTGGAGGTGCTCCATCCTCCTTGATCAAGCCCAAGAGCACTCATTTGCCTTCTAGCCCACAAGCATGGCAGGAGCTCCATTCCATCCTCAACAAGCCCAGGAGCACTCATATGGCTTCCGACCCACGAGCATTGCATCTCAGGGTGGTGTGCTTGATGAAGGAAAGGTTGGTACTTCACCTCTCATGAACTCAAAAGGTTGATTGGCCTCCTTATTTGCAAAATAGTTCTATAAATTCAAAATAGATTGCTAGAGGAATCTACTATATAAATTGGTAATAAAATATCATTATGCAATTATGATATATATATATATAGCTATTCCTAATTCATATTCTCAAACTTACTTCCCAATAATATTCTTGCTGAAAACAATATTTATTTCCAACATATATCTTATGTTTCAATTTCTTATTTTACTTATTCCAATCTCATCCACTTGATGCCTCTCACAAATGATTTGTTCTCCCTTTAATATCTTCAATGGTGGGGGAAAGTCACAGCTTTTCATTAACATCCTTAGCTTGTTAAGGGATATATCCCTTCATAACCAAGCACTGCCTTAAAAACTTTTTATTGTTAATTATATGCTATTGTAGAGTTGTCGACCATGACATTCTTTTGTCTAATATTAATCGACCTTTTTGTTAATTTAATTCCCTAGCCTAGGATATAGGTGGCAATCTAATTTTCTTAATCAAGGTTGTGATCTTTAGTTTGATGGGGGCATGACACATAACCACCCTGAATCAAGCACTATAAGTGGTAGAGCTTCTAAAATCAGGAGAAAATTTTAGCCGGTTCCATGTATGTTTATGGTCTTTTGCTTCTGTGCCAGATGGATTGGGTTTAGGGTTCTAGATCTAATACCTTTGTCTCAATTTTTTGAAGTCTTAAACCCTTGATGTTATATTTTTGCGTTGACTCGATGTACACGGTTGCCGGTTGTTTCAGTTACAACTTAAGTCATCTAGCTCATTATCTTTACTGGCCCCTTAGCCTAAGCCTGTCGGTCACCTCGTGCCTTTTTCATTGTTTTAAATTTTCCAAAGTCGAGCAAAATATTTCACAATTGAAAGACTTAAGTACTAAGTTTTTAATTCCTGAGGGTCGTAATCCACCTAGTCATTGCCGTATTTTATGACTAACTTTATTTGCATGTGCAGAAAGTCTCGTTCGTCAGATGTGAAGATGCAATCCTAGCCGTGCGCGCACACCGCGCAAGATTAAAATATTCACTTCCGAAGAGTTTTGTGGTCCATGCTTGTGCCACGTGTCCTCCTGCAAAATGTGGGACACGGTTTCCACTATTGCGCGCGATGTTTTAAGCTGGTGAATCAAGGACTGTGATGTATTGCTAGGATCAAATCTGGGCCATTGTGTGCACACCGCGCAAGATCTAAAATATTATTTTAAAACATGTGCGGTTTGCACGATTGTGACGCGTGAATTCTTTTGTCGATGAGGAAAGGAAATGTGGGGCCCTCCAACGAGTGACTTGGCATCCAAATGGCAAACTTTTCATCGGTTGATAGATTGGGGACAAAATTTCAACTGGGCTTGACTCGGTCTGAGTCGTCCGATGTGCCACCTCAAGATCAAATTGGCGGATATTATTCAAAATCGGAATTGCAAACATGAGAGACGTTGCCTTTCACACGAGTGAATAGTAATTGCAGAAGAGACACCCAGAGCTACCCAACTTCAACTTAAATGCATTGTAAGTTGAATTTTTCGCATAATTGAAGATTGCCAACGATTTAGAAGCATCCTGGAGATCGAGAAAGCGCACTTCAGAGTTCGTTGTGATCAAAATTAGGGTTTCCTGCCAGCATAAAGTCGTAAGTAAAAAAAAAACACTTTCTTTGTGTCTTGTTTGAAAATCTTGAGTTAGGGAAAACATCTATTGTTAGAATTTGTCTGTGTGCTTTTAATTGCTTTATTAGGGTTTGAATTTACTTTGAAAGTTGAAAGCCTTGTAAAATTCTCCAAAATTGCGTCCTTTAGCTGTGCCTTGGATTCTGAATAGAGGTGCTAGGTTTTGAAATTTTTCTTGTCGAAACCCTAGATTATTTTAATTCTACCTTTCACCTATGGCACCCAAACTCAAGCTTCTAGTTCAAGAACCCCAACAAGATCTCTCTCCCAGGATATAATTGATCAAATGAAACCCTCCACAAGCGAAAGATCCGAGGGAGTGGTTTTATTCTATGGCTATCAGGTTCAAGAAGGGTTAACAGATAAAATATGTGGTATCAAGGACGCCAATTAGCCATTTTTTGGGTGGCGACTATTTCAAAATTGGTTTGGGAATAGAAATTTGGGTGTCCCTGTTTGTGACCCTTGGAGTTTAGATTTGGGAAAACTAGTGGTTCCGAATGTGTACATGGATGTTGTTCTATTGAAGGACATTGCTGCAAGGTATGACCCTGTTTCGAGAGTGATCAGGGCATATGATGATAAAGAGATGGTTAAAATAACTAAAGAGGAAATAGCAGCTATCTTCAATCTGCATGAATGGAGTAAGGACATGATCCCGATTGACCTCCAAGTCTTCAGGGAGGAGTATAGGAAGACAAAGGTTCTTTTCAGAACAACATTGTTACCCATTCATATTGCAACTACTGGAATGGGGAAGAACAAAAAGCAAATAAAGATTGGCAAAGATGAACAAGATCCTTTCCCCATGAAATACTTTGCAAATATTTCAAGAAGACAGTTTTCTCTTTATGCCAAATCCTTGGCATTGATGCACCATCTACCATGCCAACAAACCTCATGTACATGGCAGCACATCTCCAACACTCGACGTATAATGTAGTCTATGGCTATGCCACATATTTGTCAGACAGGATGAATAAAGGTTTGATAGCACTCAAGGCAGGAAAGGAATCAGTGAGCTTTGGGTGGTACTCTTTACTGATGCATATGTTCTTTATAGAGGGGAGAAGGTTTTTGGCCAAGACATGACATTGACAAAGAAGAAGGGTGACATTGATTTTCCCGTCCAGTGTTGGACCTAAATCCTAGATAAGGATGACTCTAAATTTGATTATGTGGTCTTCAACAATGTGTTTGCCTCAAAGCTGAAGAGATTTTTGGTTCATGACCCATCGAGGATTCTTAAGGAGATCCACGAGTTTTTGAGACCCATGGAGACAAGGCCTGATTTGAATTTGAATCATAAGTGGGGTAATATAATAGCTTACCCTCACACAATTGTCTTCAGAATTTATGGCATTACTGTGAACCCTTATGTACTCCCAAGGGATGTGCCATTAAGAATAGGATTCACTGAGATCATGAGACAATTGGGAGCATCACAAATGACACATTTGCCAGAGACGTGAAAGAAGGGTTCATTCTTCCCTACGTGGACAACTTTTGTAGATTTTGTGATGGTGAAAGGGTGTTGGAAGAACTTAGGACAGCTCCTGGCACCCTACCAGTTAAAGACAGTACGCCCAAGGAATCATGATCCTGAGGGTTTTATTGTTGCTTTGAGGGCACAACACAAGAGTGGTGTCTTCATACATAATTTTTACTTTCCTGAGGATGTTATTAGAAACATCATAGATTTTCAAGAGCAAGAAGAGAGAAAGGCAAAGAATTTAGCTTTCAATAAAATGATGGAGCAAGCTAGAAAGACAAACCCTAAATATGACCCTATGCCCAACATTCGGGGCGAATTGATTAGAGCTATGTGTGTTCTTCAAAATTTCGAGAACATAGTGGGTGTCTTAAGAAGGGCAGAGCGTGTAGTTGCAGACAAAGGAAAATCAATGGTGGATCCTCCAACAATATTTGAAGAGAGACCCTCTTACCAGCTAGGATCAAAGATAAGAATCTATTCTAGAAAGAAGGAGAGGGTGAAGAAGCAACAAACATTGCCAACCCGTATTACATCAAAGGGATCAAGGGCAACTTCTCCTCAGAGCTCAGTGCCATCGCCTCCTAGGCAGTCTTCCCCTATCATAGTTGATATTGATTCACCTCCTAAGGATTGTCTTCCATCAGGTCAGCCACCGACCCAGAAACAAAGAGTTGAGGTGAGCAGGGTTGTTGATTACCTTGATATTGATGAAGATGACATTTTGATAACACCTGAAGATATGCAACAAGGGATGCCTTCTCCCCAAAGAGAAGTTGCATCAAGTTGTGGAATAAGTAGCCTTAGGCTAGGCAAGGTAGACTTAAGTGGCTTGAATAATGTTGATGATTTGAGGCAAGAAGCATGCAAGGAATTCATGGAAGATGACTCGTTTATTGAAACAAAAGCATTCAAAGATTTAGTGTGGAGAGCAAGTGTTTAGGAATATTCTGAGAAGGTGGCTAAGGAGAGAAGTTTACACCTTGACCTTTTAGAGGAAGTTGTACAAGCTAATGTGAGGAATGAAATGAGGAAGCAATTTCAAAATATTACAGCTGATGAGGCTAGGGCACTTGTGCAAAGGAGTGGTATTTTATTATTGCCTGAATGGGATATAGCTGATGCTGTTGTCCTTGATACAATAAGGAGAGCCGAGAAACCCTTATTCAAAACTGAAGAAGAAGCTAAAATGGCACTTTAGGGGTCAGCTTTTAGTGAAGAATGGATGCTCTAGCTATATGGTCACTGTCTCTTGGCTCTAGGAAGCCCATAGTGGCATAACCAACCGACTTCAAGGGACAACTAATTATAAAAAGAGTTTCTGCCCATGGTGGCAAAACCAACCGACTTCAAGGGACAACTAATTATAAAAAGAGTTTCTGATACTCCTACATTATCATTGGCTGACATGACAATCAATATTGCTAAGTTTACAAAGGCAATAGTTGAGGGCCTTACTAAAGAAAGAGACATGTACAGGTGTAAGCCTAATGAGTTGGTTATTGAATACAATATGAGTCAACGAAAGGTTGCTGAACTTGAAGCAGCGCTAGCATCATTGAAACAAGTGGAGACTTTGAAGTCTCAAGGACTAGCTAGTTCAAGTCATGCAGTACCTACCTCTCCTGTGACTCATCCTCAATCTCCTCCACCTGAGCAAACATTGCCAATTGTACCTTACAACACGGGCCAAGAGCCATTGGCAGTTGAGGGGCCAAGCACATTAGGTGCAGCCCCATCAACTGAGCCTACTAAGGAGGAATTACTGCTGCAAATTGAAGAATACAAGAAACTGCTTGAACAAGCCCAAAACACCATGTTTGAAAGTAATTCTAAGATTTGTCACACAGTTTTGAAGCATACGAATAAAAAGATTCAAAGTACATTAAATAGTATTCATTCAAATTATGCTTTAATGGTACAAGCAATAAGGTTGTCTGAAAGAGATAAAGAATTAGCTACTCCAATCTTGGATAAGTGGATTCCCAAGGCTAAAAATTTGAAGTTCATGGCAATTGGGGCTAAGCAGAAGGAGGATAGATATCCAAGTGTTGTCCCAACTTATAGATTTGTTGGTGAAATCAAAGAGTAGAATTTCCAAGGTTATGCTACTCGAATGGATGCTAAAACAAGGGAATTGAAGGTCAAATTCGATGAGGCGGATACTACATTGTTACTTGATATCCAGGATGCATATGATGGTGTCAAACCTTTACAAACATGGAGGGATCAGATAGAAGAAACTATCTCTTCTCAAGCATCTTTCATTTGTGAGAGAATTGATATTGATATGCTGAAGAATACTCTTGAGAAGTTATCCTTCATCTTCAACTTTTTTCAAGACTTTGATAAAGAGGCCAATTTTGTGATGATAAAATATGCCCCATACAGGAAAAGGATGGATCAGATCATTGGATTCAATTGGCCTTCTGACATAGAGTATGAATTATGGAAGAAGGTTTTCATTGATGATTTGGAGCTATGAGTACAAGATGCAACAAGTAAGTGCTGTCTAGTGCTGATTTGGATTGGTGTTGGTGCTGGTTTGGATGGTGACTCATATTTTCCTCCTTTTGGACACTTTTAAAGACAAAGATATTACAATGGTATGAAGGTTATTCTTCTCCAACAAAATTCCTTTTGGAGGGCTGTAATATTTGCTTCTGCGAATGAAGTAATCTTTGTCTCATGTGTCCTCCCTCCAATTGAAAATGTAAATATAATTGCGAAGGGAATGTGTGCTATAGTGGTCCAATGAGAATGAGACGTGTGTACACATTGGCCTGAAGCTTGTTTTGTTCCGTTGTTTCTATAAAAGGGAAATCAAGGCCTTTTGTTGAATTCTAGATCCGAGTTATGCAAATGAGAAGCACAAAGATATTATGTTTTGAGTCGAGGTCTTAGGTTCTGAGTTAAGCTAGTTTATTTTGTTAATTGTATGGTTTCCAGGCATGTCTGAACCAAATATGCTATTCTCCTGATTCCATTGTCTCTCCATCTTTACACTTTATGTGAATTTTAATGAGAAAATGATCAAAGATCATTTCATTGGTTTTCATTGTGTTTTGCAGTGAGATATGTTTTAGTTATGGCTCTGGTTTAATGAACCAGTTAGAATACCTTAATTAAAACATGAATTCGCATGGATGTTTAGTGGATCTTGTAAGTAGTCGTGGGTCATAAGTATTAATATGTGAATTGTAATGCAATTTCACTAAGATCATGGATGTCTGGGATTAAAGTCACCTTACAGTTCAATTTACTTTGTTTTGACTCCTTGCCTTGAGATAAAACACTAGTCTAAAGGTGTCGAGTGCATTTCTTGAGGTTTTAGTCTTAAATTTGAGAATATTATTCATAAATACATTCCTAATTGATTTGCTTTTGTTATGATTTAGTGTTGTATGGTATTCTCGGCTTTAAGTACTTGATTCTTCTAAGGAATTGCCAATTTCGTGAAGAATTTCATCTATTTAGCCTTTGATGGGAATACGTCTGCTTTATTATGCAATGTGTGGTATAATTTGATGGCAAGGTTGTAAGATATACATTGCGGGATCACCCTCTCGGGTTTTGCAGAGCCCGAAGTGCAGGAGAAGAACCATCAAAGCTTCATCTCGTTTGTTGGCCAATTATCTCTCAAGTATTCGAAAATTGAGTTTGGCAAGCTCATAGATATTTGGCGAGATCTGATTGGTTCTTTAGAAACCTCGACAAAATGGCCACTCCACTGGGGAATTACGTTGGATAAATATTTGTTGGCCAGTATGCCTTATCAAAGTTCCCTATAATGTATGGTGAGGATATCTACAGAGTCGGTCTAGTTGAGTTCCTGCTAACCATTGCTCAAGTCTTTGCCAAGTGTTCCACTAAAGTTTATGCTAAGTTTCCCGCTGGTTTTGTGTATTAAAAGGCTTCTGTTAAAAGTTCAATCCAAATTACTTTGCATTTGTCAAAGTTTGTCTAAGTTCGCAAATATCTCGTGAAATTTGCATGAGTAGTAACACAATTGATATAAATTTGTCCCAATCAATTTGGGTGGCAAATTTTAAATCTTTGCAGTAGTGTGTGCCAATATTTGAAGACATCAAAGAAGTGAAAAGGAAGAACAAAAGAAAATTCAAGAAGGTGGCAAAAGCAAAGAAAACTTAAGCGTATATGCGAGGAACCTGAAGCCAAATGAAGAAACATGCAGAGCAGAAATTGCAGCTTGAGCTTGCAAACGGCAAGCGGCCACTATGGGTGAAGAAAACTACTGAATTCGGTAATATTTTTGAATCCCTTGTTGAAGCATCTCCTACTTTCAATAATGAAGTAAATAGTGCAAGTACTCGTGAAGAGGCAAATGGGGTTGCAGTGTCTAGGGAAAATGAAGGAAGTTTCCTTGTTGAGCAAGTGTTTGATAATGAGTTAGACATATCAAGAGAAGATAGGTGGGGATTTTGGGATAGAATTAAGAAATTCTTAGAGCCTCCTACCCCTAGAGTTGGGTTTTTTTTCACGGAGGAAATTTCAAACCAAGAGGAGGATCTCCTAATCCAGAAATGAACCTTTCACTTGAGGGAGACTTATTTGAACAAACCTTCCATACCCCTGCACCCAGTGAATTTGGGGATCTCTTAGAAAATGAAGATTATATAGATAAAGACATGAAAGCTTTAGAGGAGGAAGAGCTTCAACTTGCCAAAGAAGAGGAAACTAGACTCAAGGGGTTGAAGGAGAAAGAAGACAAAATTAGAACCAAGCAACTCGAGAGAGATGCGAGGAGACTGGAAATTGAAAAGATGGGAGAGGATGTTGCTAGGTGTAAAGCCTTTGAAGAGAATGCATCTAAATTAGCCGCTGCAATTACCCATGAGATTCCCAAGGTAACAGTTCAGATGGGAGCCTCTGTTGCTAGTACATATGCAACAAATGTTGCAACTACCGAAACCTCTGATCCTTTGGCCTCTGCTAAGAAAACGTCCTTTGTAGACCATGGGAAGAATCCCATTGACCAAACCAAGAAGGATACCTTCAATACATTCAATACCAATGTAAATGCCCATACTTCATTTTCTAAGACCCCCTTCAATAATGTTCAAACTGATCCTATTCCATTTGTTGCCCCCCCAAATCTTGACCTCCTGAGGTTGCAGTTGGTAAATGATAAACTGCAGGAAGAATTGAGGAAAGCCGAAATGGAAGCTGCTAATGCAAAAAATGGCTAGGAAGATTGCTTTCCTTAAAATGTCTATACCAACTTCGGAACCTTCAAGCTCTAGACAAAATAATAGCGAGTTTCAAAAGAAGAAGTCTGAAGGACATACTCCTAGTGAAGGTGGTGGTGGGGATCAGGGTGGTGGAGGTGGAGGAAACAATAAGAATAGCAATTCTTATTTTGAAGATGATGAAGGAAGCAAGGAAAGAGATGGTAGTAATGGTGGGAATGGAAGAGGTAGGACTGGAAATCAATTTGACAACAAGGGAGATGATGAGTAAAAGGATGCTCATAGAGATAGAAATACTAGGAGACCGCCCCAAACTGATAGGTATAGGCAATTGTGCTTTGACAATATCTTGGGGTACCCAAATCTTGTCCTTGATAATTCAAGGAAACATCTACCTAAATTTACTGGTAATAATGCCTTCAGTGGTGAAGATCATTTGAAAGCCTTTCAGAGCTTTGTGGAAGATTTTGAACTATGGGATGATGATGTTGCAATGAAGTATTTCATGCAATCACTGACTGAAGACACTAGAGACTGGTATAGGGGGTTGCCTGATGCAAGTATTGATTCTAAAGAGCAATCATTGACCGAAGACACTAGAGATTGGTATAGGGGGTTGCCTAATGCAAGTATTGATTCTAAAGATGCTTTCTATAGAATTTTCAGAGAACAGTATGGAGACCAAACCGATCCTCGGTTTAGGTTGAATGATTTCAACAATATCACAAAGGGACATAATGAAATGGCAACCGAGTTCAATGCAAGGTTCCAAAAAGTAATGATTAGAGTCCCTGCTTATTTAAGGCCCAATGAAAATGCCTATTTAGTGGTGTATAGCAATGCATATGACTCTAAGATGTGTTATTTGCTCAAAGATAAGAACCCACAACACCTACGAGAAGCCTACAAAATGGCAGTCAATATCGAAAACAACAGAAGAGCATCAAGTAAAGCGGGAAGGGATGACCCTAAGGCTTCAAAAAACCCTAGAGTTCAGAATGAAAAGGCTGGTCAACATGCAACTCTTGATGAGAAGTTGGATCAAGTTCTTAGTTTGTTGCAAAAGGCAGCAAACCATGAAAAACCTCAAATCCTGAGGAACAAGAGGCTGCCAAGATTGCAAGACTACCCTTATCATACCTACTGCCATAATGGAAAGCCAGTTAACAACAATTAGAAAAACGTTCAAGGTACACTCGACCCTTTGCAAAGAAATTCTACCAATGTTACCAAGGATATGCCATGGTGTGGAGTCTGTCAGATGCCTCATTCTTCACAATAGTGCGCTGTTGCAAGATCAAGGATGCTGCGAATCTCCTCATGATTAGGATGAGTCAACTAATGTATTCATGACTAAATCAGATCTTGCCTGTGGTGATTACTCCTCCGATGATGAGCTTGATAGAAGCGATGTGGATGTGCAAAGGCAAGAGGTGAGTGTTTATCATCAAAAAGTATTCACAGATAAAGAGGGGGAAAATGATTGCACTATTTATACTCTTGAGTCGGATAATGTTTCTTTTAGGAGACCTTCCAATGAAGAAATTGAAAATATACAATTGCCTTGGCTGCTCAAGCAAGAAGTAACCTTCAGTTGAGAAATAGGACTGTAAATGGCAATCAGGCTAACCCTGGTAGCATGTTTATCAAGGAAAATAATGCAGCAAATAAGGGGACTAGCACAAAAGTAAGAAAAAAGATACAAAACCCAAAGAAGGTAAAGAAATAAGAATTTGGCCTAAAAGGGGTAGTAAGGCTAAGACTGATGGTGATGTTGTTCCTCAGGTTATGAAGGCCAAGGATCTCAAGCTGAATGCTGAAAAGAGTGAAAAATAATGTGACAAGGTGACTCCTAAAGAATTGATACTCCCTGAGTTACCACCGTATTCTCCTGTAGACATGTTCCAAGTGTTGTCTCAAGTTAAAGTTATAGTTCCACTGTTAGAAATGATGAGAATTGATGAGCATAAGAAGAAGATAGTTGCTTTTATCAACAGTGTTGCCATGGGTGGTAAGGATAAGGTGGTCATTGATCAACCTAAATCAAGTAAAATACAAGAGAAGAATGCAGAGGTGGAGGCAGTGATAAGTGAAAACCCTGAAATATATTTAGGAACTACTATTATTGCAAACCCAAGCCAAGTCAATCCATTCTTTCTAAGCTTGATCATCGATGGGAAGTTGCTTAGGAACTGCATGATCGATTTAGGGGCCTCAAATAATGTGATGCCAACAAAAATCATGGAAGAAATGGGTCTAAAGGTTGATAGAATTTATGGGAAGTGTTATGCTATGTACTCGAGAGAGGTCCTCGTTACAAGAGTAATTAACAAAGTTCTATACAAATTGGTAGCTTTCCCGAAAAAGGAATTGTTTATGAGTATCACAGTGGTAGACATCCCACCAACCTATGGGATGTTATTATCAAGATAGTGGAGTGCTTCCATGGGTGGGAGTATACAGCGTGATCTGTCATTTGCCACCTTTTCTATTGACCAGAAGGATGTCAAGATTGCAAGGGAGCCAAGAATCCGTCATATGATTGAATATGTTGAGGAGCCAGTGAGAATTAATTTTGTGGATAGTAGTTTAGATACCATGGTATATCCTCGGTAACATTGGTGGAATTTCTTTGCAGAGGGTCAGGTGTACCTTGAACGTTTTTCTAATTGTTGTTAACTGGCTTTCCATTATGGCAGTTGGTATGATAAGGGTAGTCTTGCAATATTGGTGGCCTCTCATTCCTCTGGAACTGAAGTTTTTCATTGTTTGCTGCCTTTTGCAACAAACTAAGAACCTGATCCAACTTCTCATCTGGAGCTGCATTTTTACCAGCCTTTGCATTCTGAACTCTAGGGTTTTTTGAAGCCTTAGGGTCATCACTTCTTCCCAGTTTACCTGATGCTCTTCTGTTGTTTTCGATATTGAATGCCATTTTGTAGGCTTCTCTTGGGTGCTGTGGGTTCTTATCTCTGAGCAAATAACACATCTTAGAGTCATATGCATTGCAATACACCAATAGACAGTCATTTTCATTGGGCCTTAAATAAGCAGGGACTCTAATCATAGCTTTTTGGAACCTTGCATTGAACTCGGTTGCCATTTCATTATGTCCCTTTGTGATATTGTTGAATTCATTCAACCTAAACCAAGGATTGGTTTGGTCTCCAAACTATTCTCTGAAAATTCTATAGAAAGCATCTTTAGAATCAATACTTGCATCAGGCAACCCCCTATACCAGTCTCTAGCATCTTTAGTCAGTGATTGCATGAAATACTTCATTGCAACGTCATCATCCCATAGTTCAAAATCTTCCACAAAGCTCTGAAAGGCTTTCAAATGATCTTCACCACTGAAAGCATTATTACCAGTAAATTTAGGCAGATGTTTCCTTGCATTATCAAGGACAAGATTTGGGTACCCCGGGATATTGTCAAAGCACAATTGCCTATACCTATCAGTTTGGGGCGGTCTCCTACTATTTCTATCCCTGTGAGCATCCTTTTGCTCATCATCTCCTTTGTTGTCGGATTGATTTCCAGTCCTACCTCTTCCATTCCCACCATTACTACCAATCAGATCTGGCAAGCTCATAGGTACTTCGCGAGATCTGATTGGTTCTTTAAAAACCCCAACAGTAAGCAAAACAACAAAGTACGGGATACAAAAACTTCCCTCCAAAACAGAATAGACCTAACAAAACCAACCTTTACAGAATAACCACTAACAAAAGAGACCCAAAATCCTTAAGATCGTTAGCTACAGAAAATGCTAGAGTAGCCATAAACTAAAAAGGATCTTTGGAGCACACCTTCTACATGGAAGAGTTGTTTTCTAATGTTCAGAAGATGACCATAAAATCCTTTCCCTCAGATAGGAACCACCTCCACTAATGGCGCAAATGTATTAGAACTGGCATCACTCTATACACCTTAATGCCTTTGATAATCTTTTTCTGCCACACAGCTCTTTTCAGCAGGCCATACTACAATTGGGGCATCGTGAAACCACTGGACAATTTGAGAAAACCGTTAAGAAAGGTTTAAACCATATGATGCACTTCTTCCTGCAGCTGCAATATGGATGCTTCAAGATGAATACTCGAAGGTTGATGCTGTTGTCTAGCTACCTCATATCTTGGCCCACTAGAGAAAAGATCTCCTTCCTGTACTTTTTCTCATCTTCAACCTTAACCAAGTGCTCCAGCATACATATCGTAATTTCTTCCTTTTCTATTGCCTAAGAAAACTTCTCCTCAAACTTGGCAAGCACCATGGTATGCAACCTAAAGCACCCAGTGAGCCAAGCCTTCCTGCCCTAAAATGCCTTTAGTGGCTACAAAATAAATGTGTCATAACAATGGAATATCTGCTTCAAACAGTGGTCCAAGACAAGTCGCTGCCTAAGCAGGTCTATGGATACTTCCTCACACACCATCCTAAAGAAAATACAGAGACTATCTTGCAACAAGAAACCTGCTCCAAGCTTACAAACCAGACTCAAAGTGCCAGCTGCATATCCCAGGAATTTGCCACATAAAACAAGTACTAGACTGACATACCCCAACATTATTGACAATGGCTTCTTTACATGAATAAAATAAATTTTAATTTATGGCCATAATTTTTGTGAAGCAATTTTGAAATGAATAATTATGATTAATTTACAACAATGTTTTTAATACAGGTGAGCGGATTATATATGCGTTAGGTTTTAGGGGAATGTGTTCAAAAAACATTATGAAAAATTATAGGAATGATTTTTTTAATTGGAAAAACTTTGGTAAGGATTAAATTTCTTCTATAGTAGCCTGTGTTTCTGAGTCAAATCACCATGTTTTTAAAACACATCTCACTAAAATCTAGTGCATATCTAAAATCATTTAAAGTCATTTAGAAATTTGTTGGAGATTCTGATTATTCTTTCAGAGAAATAAAACACCCTACACCCCTAACAATCAATCTAATTGTCTAATTGAATGATTAAACAATAAATAGTAAGACCCTAAAATTAAATCAGAGTTGAGATTGACTTCTAGAGATTAAAAGTGCTTAGTGATTTCAATGAGATTGTGTCAATATGATGACGGTGCCTTTTTTGCTGCAGTTACTGATTATGGATCTACAAGCTAGATTCTAGACATCGAGACAAAATCTGAACTGTTAGTTGCCTGGTGTTGGACACCTTTCCATAACAAGGTCTAGCGTTGTGTAATGTCCTGTTTTATTCCCAACTGTCTGCAGCCTATGTTTCAAAATAAATCAATAAAGATAATTAATATTACACTAAACTGGCATTAAATAAAGATTAAGTTGTTAAGAATGGTCAACCAACATATGAAGAGCTGTGATCCTTGAGCAAGATAATGTATAGAAGGAAAGTAGATCTAGAAGGAAAGGGAATGGGGAAGAATTATTATGATTGATTACAAGTAACAGACAGCAGCACTAACAAATCAACTTATTTAAAATTAAATTATTATTCTCTGAATGCAGTGATGAAGAGTTGTAACTATTGCAAAGGTAATAGAGGTGAAGAGGTGTGATTCCCTCAGATATAAAATGGAGAGCATTTCATTTGAGAAAGAGATGATGTGAGCTGGCAGTTGGCTTTGATTGTTGAACAAATTCTCACTTTCTGTGCTTCTCTGGAGTATATTACTTTCACTCATATTCCTAGAGAATGGAATGGTGTTGCCGATTGCTTGGCTAAATGGGCTTCTGATCATATTCATGATTGGAATTTGGTGGATCGGGGTCAACTACCCCCGGATTTGTCTCAACAGTTGGATCACTTGATAGGGCTATTTAATGCCATTGCTTTGGAACGTTTCCTTGTTTTAATAAAATGTTTACCCCTCCTTGATGTTAAATATGAAAGGTTGTGACTTCTTCAAATATGAAAGGTGGTGACTCTCTCAGTAATAAGATATAAAAGGGAGATCGTTTCCTTGTGGAGAGGACATCGAGTTGGAAAAAGGAAAAATAAGAATAAGAAATATAAGACATCTCTTTGGAATAGAGATTGAGAACAACCATTGGTAATATTCTGAAATATAATTGGTGGCAGCCATTTAAGAGTAAATTTATCATTTCATTAAGAGGTATTTTTAAGAAATATTCTGGAAAATTCCTTGAGGAATCATATCTTGAATCTATGAAGTGTCTTGCAAATCGGAAGGCCGTTCAGCCTTCCGAGTTCATGAGAGGTGAAGGAAGATTGGCCTTCATGCTCTTATCAAGTACGACACTCGAGATGGAATGGACAGCCAACCTTCCATGCTCATAGGCTAGGAGGTGGAATTGAGGAATCATATCTTGAATTTGTGAAGCATCTTGTAAAGAGGAAGGCCGTTCAGCCTTCTGAGTTCACGAGAGATGAAGGAAGACCAACCTTCATGCTCTTATCAAGTATGCCACCCCGAGTTGGAATGGATGGCCAACCTTCCATGCTCATGGGCCAAGAGGTGGAATGGAAGACCGGCCTTCCATGCTTTTGGCCTTGATCAAGGAGGACAACCAACCTCTAAGGTGGACTGAGGGATGGAAGGGTGGCCCACCTTCCATGGTTTCAAAATACAAGGACGACCAGCCCAGCCTCGAGGTTGCTGTTTGCAAGCATTTCTAATAAATTCATGAGGTGATTTGCTATAAGGAATATACTATGTTGTGTTGATTCAAGTATTAATGATGCTATGAATTATTGATCTAAATATTATGATGTTTTAGCCATAGAAGCATAAATCTGCAAAAAATCTGCAGGTTGGATGATTTTTTCCCCAATTTTTTGAAAAAATCTTTTTGACCTTTTGGTCAACAATTTTTTCCCATTTAAAACTGCAAAATTGCCAAAAAAATGTGTTTAAAACCTTAAAAAAACACGAATAAAATCATGCTGATTTTCACGTGGAAAAAAAACCATGAGACCATAGCTTGTTGCTTACTATTATGCTTTCATAGATTTTTTCCAAACATCCATAGCTTGTTCGAAAGCACCTGTTTTAGGCTTTTAGCCATACCAGCAAGGCAGTGAACTGTTTGATAAAATGCTTTGGTAGAAATGTATGAAAAATGTCGTAGCATAGACAAGGCAGTGAACTATTTGAAAAAAAGTCTCAAAGAAATGTGGTCTCATGTTGATGGAATGCCATGACAATCCATAGCCATAGGCATTCCTCATGGCATTCCATCACCATGAGACCACATTTCTTTGAAGCATTTTTTCAAACAGTTCACTGCCTTGTCTATGCTATTAGCCATACCAGCAAGGCAGTGAACTATTTGATAAAATGATTTGGTAGACATGTATGAAAAATGGCGTAGCATAGACAAGGCAGTGAACTGTTTGAAAAAGCGCCTCAAAGAAATGTGGTCTCATGGTGATGGAATGCCATGATCATGGCATTCCATCACCATGAGCATTTCAGGAGTTCATCATGGCATTCCATCACCATGAGACCACATTTCTTTGAGGCGCTTTTTCAAACAGTTCACTGCCTTGTCATGGCATTCCATCACCATGAGACCACATTTCTTTGAGGATTATTTTCAAACAGTTTGCTGCCTTGTCTATGCTATTGCTTACTATTATGCTTTAATAGATTTTTTCCAAGCATCCATAGCTTGTCCGAAAGCACCTGTTTTAGGCTTTTAGCCATAGCAGCAAGGCAATGAACTGTTTGATAAAATGCTTTGGTAGATATGTATGAAAAATGTCGTAGCATAGACAAGGCAATGAACTAAATGCCTCAAAGAAATGTGGTCTCATGGAATGCCATGAAAAGCTAATGCAATTGACAGCTGCTCCTAGTTATTAGTTATACAATGTGAAGTAATTGCATAACTGCTTAGGTTTACTTTGTAAAAAACTATATTGTAATTGAAATTTTGTCTTCTATCGACATCTAGTTATTGGTTATGCAATGTGAAGTATGCTTTTAGTTTGAAAGATGTGCAATGCAATGAATGTAATTACTAATTAGCGATAAGAATATAAACTACAAAAATCTATTTTCTACAATTCATTAGTTAAAGTCTTTATTTTATTTGCTCTCTATATCTCTACGCTATGGAAATGCTTTTCAATTTCAAAAAAAATAGTTTTTATCTCTTGTGCTACAATTTTTTACATTTTTTTTTAAATCCAATTTTTCCCTGATTTTTTCAAAAAATCTTATACTTTTGGTTTGCCAATTTTTTCCCCAAAAGATTTTTGCTGCTATGGTTTTAGCTATGATTTATTTATCTAAATACAATATTACTAATGTCAGTTCTTAGTGAATAATACTGTGTTTGCAGGCCTAAAATTAGGAATTTCCCAAAAGGGGACATTACAATTGGTATCAAAGCTTTGATTTCCAGCTTGAGGATCAAAAAGAAAATAAGTATATGCAATTGAGCCAAAGAGCTCAAAGAGCATAATGGTGACGCCTTCCTATCTTTGATTTTTTTACTAACTAGCCTTTAATAAAAAGAAAGAAGATTAACCTTATTGGTAGTCAAGTTGAGGCAAGTATAGATTCAGACATAACCAAGACAATCGTCACTAGCTGTAGAGTTTTTAATTACTAATTATATCAAAGTATAGCAACGAAAGCTAATTACATCACAAGAAGGAGCAATGTGTAAGAATTACAAATCTACAAGGTTGATTTGGGATCTTGGTAACTTTAGGAGCATCTTAGCTTTGTGATTGCTTGAGGACAAGCAATCTTGGGCAGGGTGGATTGTAATGTCCTGTTTTATTCCTAAATTTCTGTAACCTATCTTTCAAAAAGAAATCAATAAAGATAATTAATATTACACCAAATTGGCATTAAATAAAGATTAAGTTGTTAAGAATGGTAACTAGCATATGAAGGGTTCTGTTCCTTGAGCAAGATGAGATATATAAGGAAGTTAGATCTAGAAGGAAAGGGAATGGTGAAGAATTATTATGATTGATTACAAGAATGAAGAGTTGTAACTATTGCAAAAGCAATAGAGGTGAAGAGGTGTGACTCCCTCAAACTTAAGATATAAGAGGGGGAGCATTTCATTTGAGGAGGACATCCATAACATCATTCAATTAAGAATAAATATGATGTGACTCCTAATGTGAAATTGTGACTCTTAATCTGAAAGGTTGCGACTCTTTCAAATATGAAAGGTTGTGACTCCCTTAATAATAAGATATAAAAAGGAGATCAATTATTTGTGGAGAAATATCAAGTTGGAGAAAGGAAAAATAAGAATAAGAAATATAAAACATCTCTTTGGAATAGAGATTGAGAACAACCATTGGTAATATTTTGAATTTAATTGGTGGCAGCCATTTAAGAGTAAATTTGTCATTTCACTAAGAGGGGTATTTATTTAGAAATAGCAAATTCTTTGAGGAATCATATCTTGAATTTGTGAAGTGTCTTGGAAATAGGAAGGTCGTTTAGCCTTCCGTGTTCACGAGAGGTGAAGGAAGATCAACCTTCATGCCCTTATCAAGTACGCCACCTCGAGATGGAATGGACGGCCAGTCTCGCATGCACGTGGGCCAAGAGGTGGACTGGAAGATCGGCCTTCCATGCTCTTGGGCTTGATCAAGGAGGACAGCCAACCTCCAAGGTGGACTGAGGGATGAAAAGGCAGCCCACTTTCCATCCTCTTGCAATATAAGGAAGACCAGCCTTGAGATTGCCGTTTGCAAGCATTTCCAATAAGTTCATGAGGTGATTTGCTATAAGGAATATGCTATGAGGTGTTGATTTAAATATTAATGATGCTATGAACTATTGATCTAAATACTATTATGTTTTAACTATGATTTATTTATCTCAATATTATAATGTTTTATGTAAGGATTTGAATATTATCATAAAGTCGATATTTGTTACTACTAATATCAGTTTTTAGTGATTAATACCGTTTTGCAAGACTAAAATTAGGAATTTCCCAAGTAGGGACATTACAATAGGTATCATTGTAGTGCCCCCTTTTGGGGAATTCCTAATTTTAGGCCTGCAAAACAGTATTATTCTATTAGAAATTTTAGGTAACAAGAAAGTATGATACAGAAAAAAAAAACAAATAAAAATAATTAACTTCTGGGTGCAGGATATTACAATGTTCTGCTCCTAGAAACAGGTCTATAGCCGCAACAACAAAATGGAAAAGCTTGTATCAGTGGCCATTTCTTGTTAAGGACAGGTCTTGGGCTGTGAATGTGGGTTCTACCTTCAATAGAGATCAGAGTAGATGTTCTCTGTGCCATTTTTTTGTCTTGTGATTTATGCTTGCTATCACTTTGGTTTTTGTTTCTATGCAGCAAAAGTGTTCAAACTTGTTGAATCATTGAAGACAAGATTTTCAGTCCTTGAAATGATGAAAATAGCTTTTGCAAAAAACTTGTTGGGGCCATGTTGATTGATTGATTTTTAAATTTTTTGTTGTAGTTTTCATGCAAAATAACTGATTTTTTATTTATTTGCGAATTTGTTCTTAATATGAGAGTAAAATGCTTTGTTAGTAGAAAGCTTTTGCTTGCACACTGCAAAGGTGAGTCTAACAACTTTGCATTTTTTGCAGGTACTTGTACTTGAGGAAGAAAAGTGGTCCAGCTATTGCATGGAATGGCTAACATCTTGGTTTTTCATAGAATATTAACTTCTATGCCATAGAGATGTATGGTTTGTATATCTAAAGGATGGACAGTTGGTAAGGCATGCTTCAGTATGACAGTCACAGTTGCAATATTGATTAACGTGGTATTGATGTAGTACAAGTATGGCATTTACTGTAGGACCCATATATGTGTCCCAGAAGATGGCATGAGTTACATCCCAGACTTCTATATACACCAACTTGCTAAAACATACCACTTACCAGGAGTGGAGGGAGGAGGAAACAAAGGGAGCTTGCAAAGAGGGTGTCAGAAATAGTGATATTGTGTTCAGGTATTTTCTAATGTAGCCCCCATCAACTTGCTTCCTGGGATGGGCCTAGTACCTATTATCAACACATGGGGGAGATATAATTACAAGATTTGGAATGTAATTTGGTAAATATCCAAGGCCATTAGTGAACAGTAATTGAGGATGAGATAAATGCTGTGAATCTGCTGATTGCATTGTCTGTAACTTGTCCTTTTCCCTGTCGTTTTTGTTTCAGAAAGTATTTTATCTTTGTGATGTTGTGAGCCCTCTTCTTCTATTTTTGGAAATACATTTCAGTAGGCATCTATTGTAGGTTTGTTTTAAGTGTTTACTTTCAAATCTTGCAGTAGCATTATCCGTATGGTTCCCTACATTGCATTTATTAGTTCAGGGTGCATTAATGAAGGAATGAAAAGCTAATTGCATGTATTGCCTTAAGGCTGCGGAAATTCCTGCAGGTCCCTTTTATCCCGAGAAGAAAAGGTCATACAGATTGCTATACACTCTTTTACACCTCCCACAAACAAAATGATGGAAAAAAGAAAAAGAAAAAATTGGATGTCTATTTTTTGCGTGCTTGAAATTTATATACACTCTTGCAAGGCTCTATAGTAAAGCCAACATGGGAAGGCTATTTTATTAATCTCAAGTTCCTTCTTTACTATTGTCGCATGGCATGGTCATCAACTCTCCATTCATCTGCTACAGCTGCAGCTGAATCTGGAGCATGCTCTTTACCACTGGCATTGAAAATATTACAAGAAGGCTCAAAGAGAATCTTACTGGAGGTGAGCATGGCACAAAGCCAGCTCCAATGACGTTAAGTGTATTTTTCATTCCTATTTCAGGACACTTTTCAGTGGTGAACCAAATACAACCTACTTTGTTTGTTGTTTTTCAGTTTCTTGTAACATAGTTCATAAATTTAAAAGGACTGGTCTTAACCAGAAAATTATTTGTATTCCTAGTGCTGAAATCTACACTATACACTATTCCTAAGGGTTGAATTTGAATTTTACAGTCTAGCCTAGCTGTTGGTAAAACTTTAATTATGTCACAACGTTGTCCTTCATATGCTGGAATGGTTCATGATTAAAAAAGGAAACAAGTATGGGTTTACTGGTACAACAATTTTTTGTACCTGGGTTTGGTATTGCTGGGTATGGCATCAATGTCATCTCTTGGGTTCGATTGAACCACAAGCAACTGCACTGGCACCCCCATTACTTTTATCATGTGTAGGAATCTTTTCATACTCTAAAATAACTGTTGGAAGCTGTGCAAGAGAACCATCATGTTGGCACACATAGGGCTACCTCCGAATTACTTATTGCCCCCTATGTGTGCTCGACCTCCTTATGTGATTGGAGGAGCAAGTTGGAATGCACATAGACCGACTTCTCTGGTTCTTTGGCAGCCAATCAGTTGTGCTCAACTGAATTGGATCTAGTAGCCATTGTAAAATATCCATAAAATTCTTTAAAATAAACTAAGATAAAAAAATGTAACCCTATGTTATGTAAACTTACAAAAAAAAAAGGAAAAAGAAAGAAGCAACATATTTACCTACAAAATGCTGAAAATTGAATAACAATTTGGAAGTTGGAAATAAAATTAAAAAAATTACAAAAAATTAAAAAACAAACTTTACTAGAGTGATAAATGTCCTTGATGTAAGCTAAAATATCCCCGAAGCACTTATCCTTGAACGCTCAAAAACAACAACAGCTTTGAGAAATGAAAATCAATTTAATAGGAAGTTTGGAGTGATAGGTAAGTTGGGAATGTGTTTTTTATGATTGTATTTTGTCACTTTTGTGATTTTATGTTGCTTTATGGTTAAAACTTTACACGACATTTCGGGTTTTTTGCTTTTCTTTTGAAAGCGTGCTTTTAGTTTTTTTTGTTAGTGAAACAGGTCGCTTGCCCTATGCATATAGTGTAGTCGGTCTGTACTCAGGGTCACTGTGACATGCTTGGGTGAATCAATATTGGGTACTAGGCCTTGATCCCATTTAGTCTAATATGGGGAGCTAGTCAAGTGTTGTAATGTCCCCATTTTAGCCCTACACTCTTCTTGAGGTTTTAGCCTAATTCCGGAAACTCATAGGCTAAGCAGAACTAAAAATTAGGGTTTCCTATTTTTTAGGTAGTTTCAGATGCAGTCTTGAGGGTTTACATGCATGGGTTTTTGATGCATGTTTGGTGGAGTTTTTAGAAAGCTTCAGAATGGTGTATCATGCATCTCCATCTGATAACTTTTCTAGGTACTTACTATTTATAGTAAGTCATGTTGGCTTCCCGGATTGTACTCAGAAGGCATTTGGAAACACTTACTATTTTTAGTAAGTCATGATTACTGCTCACATGAAGTTTTGCAAACTTACTATTTATAGCAGTTACTATTTTTAGTAAGTCTATTTATAGCAGTATCGTTCTAGCAGCAGTTCAATCATCTGCACTTCACATTTTGGGTAGTGTGGCTGTTCAGTTAGTTTTTTTGAAGGTTTTTGAAGTTAACTTACTATTTTTGGCATTGGCTATTTTTAGTAAGTCCTTTTGTGGCAGTGGCACCATCAACAGTCCTGCAAAGGTCATCATTCCATTTTTGGCAGAATCAGTTTGAGTGTTGGCTTTGGTTTTGGCTTCTATCCTTCCTTGGACTGAGTCCCAAACTTAGTCAATTTTCATAGCTGACAGTTGTACCCCATGCCTAGGCTTGATGGCTTTAAGTTGTTTTAAAGTTGGGGACATAAAGGGGGTCGAACTTCTTAGGCAATTAATGTTTGTTTTAAATGTTTATTGTTGCATTTTGGAAATAGACGCCTAAAGAAGAATGTTTTGATATTTTAAATAAAGTAAATGCTAAAAGGTGGCGTCCCTTGGAGGAATTGAACAGTTTCTTGTTGGGAGTTACAATTTGCTTTATTTGCCAATTGAATCTTATATATTGGTGTCTTGCTCTTTGTTTATCATCTTGGAAAATTGAAAGTAAAGTTATGTTGCTGGTTTGAATCCAGAACCTGGCTAAGGGTGAGCTTAGCGAATTCAATCCATTCTTCGGACTTGAAACTATGGCTTCCTAGGTGGATCATTGTGACTGTATTTCACCTTGAAGTACAGATGGAGCTTCAAATTGATAATATCAAACAAGTTGCTGATTTAAAGCCTGTTTTCTGAGTTGTTGATTTGCCATGGCTGAAGCTAATTTCTGCTCATAGCTTCATCATGGATTTTTGTTTCATTCTGGGTGTTTCTCCATGTTGTTCTACTGTGAAGGGTGCCCCTTTCTTGAAAGTTTCGGATTTTTTGGTTGAGTGTTGAATTTTTAAGAGAAGGTCGACCCTCTTGGCAGGCCGTACCATCTCACTGTGCTTGCATTGGGAAACGTGCCTCCTGTAGCTGATGTATTTGGCTCGTTCTCTCCTTGAGGTTTGGGCACATCTCTTAGCTGTTATCGGGTTGTGGTTTGGGAGCTTTCCGAGTTGATTCGGGAAAGATACGTCCATTTTGGTGGATTCATAGCTTGCTGGTCTGATTTTTTGTACCTTCTGTTTCTGATCAGATTAGTTAAGTTTCATTATCATGCTGATTTGAGCTTCAATTATTCATCTATTCTAGTTGTAAATGTTAGAGGAAGTGATACTCTAACCATTGCTTGTTTTAAAAGCTTATCTTTGACATATTGCAGTTGTTTGACAATTGTTTGTAAGTTGATTAGTAGTACTAACAACAATAGTTTACTTTGCTGCAATTTATTCTGTTGTATTCCCCCCACGAAGAATAAGTGGTTGTGTGGATTGTATACCCCCCACAGTTTAAGTGGAAGAAAGGTTAATTGGCTGGCTTGCTGCCTTCAAATAATTTGTAATAATCACACCCACTGAATAAGTGGAGTATTCACACTGCTTGTGGATGCCTGCTTTAGCAGAAGAAGTTTTATTTCAGTTTAATATCTAGCACTCCACCATATGTTAGCACCTCGCCTTGCAAAAGGATCTTGCGTGCACATTCTTTGTGTTGAGTTTAGCTCTCTATTTCAGCTGTTATCAAGTTATTAGATCCTAGGGATCCTTTGACCATGTGGCCGCCCCTCCTCCTTAAGTGGTTTTAGGGCGCATTCTTGGTTAGAGTTGTTTTAGCAGTGTTTTGGTTTGGAGCTAATTCTTAACGGGTGCATGATTGTATTGTTGTGAACTGAAAAACAAAGGAAAAAATTAAGGGAACATTTCAAGTGTACCCAACAATATAACTTATATCAGGTTGAACTTTTTTTTGATTGTATTAACAGTTTAAATATGGTCATATGGCCATCATAAACAACCCTTGAACACACAAGTTATATGAGCCACTTTATTGTACGATCCTAGAGTGGCTCAAATGACCAGTGTGTTGAACCATGGTTGGAATCAATCAACATTTTACGTTTTCTACTTGGGTTTGTTGCCCAAGTAGAGGCTCTAGTAATTTGATATTCAACAAAATGTGGTTTGATGGATTGAAATTGCCCTTGATAGTCACAAAGAATTTGTTTGTCCAAAAAATCTACATTGACCTATTTTTGTGCTATACCTGTCTAAAGGTTGAGCGCCTAAAGGCTCTCCCTCTTGACCTAAAAGGTCACAAACAATAATGGCCTACCTACAGATGGGGGCATAAATATTTGAAGATAACACAGAAAATGCTAGAACATAACTTGTCTAATAAGATAAGAAACAAGTGCTTGAAAGACCTCTCTTGATGGAGGAGAGATAAGAGATCAAGGAATTTCCCTTGACTGACATAAGGACTTTAGGCATGTTGATATTAGGTAGCATCGGTTTGATAAAAGACTTTGATCTACGTTTAAAACAAGTAATATATTAAATGGAGAGACACGCCCCTTGAGCCGACATGTCTCCACTTTGTGGAGACACATCCGCTCATGCGACATGTCTCCCACGTTTGATATTTATACTAACTCCTTCCTCACTTAAACGACAGGGAAATCTACTGATGTTGCTTACATGTGAGGATCGACCTGTTGTGACCTATTTCACACATCGCCCCATCGCAAATGGGGACCCCCAAGTTTGGTTCCGGCCTCTGCGCAACGTCTTTGAGAGTCTTGAATTTGGATAAAATTTTGAAATTCAGTCTGGCTAAGTTGAGATTTTGAACCCGTTTTTGGGCCTTAACGTCATAGAAATGCTTAGAAGACCCGGTGGACGAAGATCGCCATTGCTTTCGGTCGTTTCTGACACTTCCTATTTTTTAGGGAATCTGCTTTTTTGCTTTTTGCTTTTTTGATTTTTGGCATTTTTAGGCCATTCTGGAGTCCCTATTTTTTAGGGATGCTTTTTGCTTTTTCTATTTTTGGAAAGTTTCTATTTTGGGAAAAAGTTTCTATTTTTGGATCCCACAGAGCAGAAAATCAATATGTCTCCAGAAATCAAGGAAATCAAGGTAAAGTGAAAAATGGCAGGAATTTTTGAAAAATGTCTAAGTCTGAGAATGGCGCCATCAAGAGAGGAATGGCATGAAAAGTCAAGGTCCGCCCTACCTTTGGCATGCCAAAGGTAGGCACTGGCAAGAAATTCACCAAGTCCGCCCATGGCATGAAAGTCTTCAAGTCCGCCATAGGCAAGGTGGTCTCCAAGTCCGCCCAAGATGCTTGGAAGAGGCGCATGGCACAAAGAGGCCGAAGTCCGCCATAGGCATGAAGGTTGCCAAGTCCGCCCTTGGCACAAGGAACTCAAAGTCCGCCCAGCAAGGTAGGAAGTGCGCCATATGGAAAGTGGCATGGAGAGGCTGAAGTCCGCCATAGGCATGAAGGTTGCCAAGTCCGCCATGGCATAGAGAAGCTAAAGTCCGCCCCTAGAGAAAAAAACGGCATAAAACTCATGAAGTCCGCCCCTAGTAGAAAATGGCATGAAAAACACAAAGTCCGCCCCCAAGAAGTGTGGAGAAGGGTAAAACATGAAGGGGTGCGCTCCAAGGTGTTTGGAAAGGGGTAAAATTGCAAGATAATTCATTGAAAATTGAATTAAATGATGGAAACAAGTGAAATTTTCCGTTGGACAAGGCACAAATAAAATTCGCCATGGCAAGGAAAATCTAAGACCAATGGATGATAAAATACGCCATAGGCAAGGAATTATAAGACATTCGCCCAATTCTTGAAGAGAAAATTATCCTAAGGCATGAAAAACGGAGAAATGTCTAGAAGAAGAAGAGGTTTTGGCCGGCATAAAAATCACGCCCCAGCACAACGGAGTGAAATTTTTTGGCACAAAATGAAGAGTGCTTGGCAGAGCAAACATGAAGTCCGCCCCTCTCAGCTTGGAAAATTCCTAAAGCGCTAGTAAAAAAATGGCAAAGTGGCAGAGGTCTCCAGGTTCGCCCAACCCAGAAGATGAATCATTCGGCTAAAATAAAAATGTCCAGAAAGGTCAGAACTCCGCCTAGAGAATTAAAATTTGGCAGATGAGCTATTGAGCACATTTTGGCTAGGCAGACAATTTAAAAAAGAGATATTTTGCCTCTGACGAACGAAATTAGCCATGTATCAAGATTAAACGGGTTGGAATTTAATATTTTAATATTTTTAATTATTTCCCTGACACTTAGGGAATTTTAATTAAAAATTCAAAATCCGGAGATTATTTGGAAGATTAAACTAGTCTGCCTTAGATAAGTTTAAACTTTGCCATGTTCGGAGGATTTAAAATACGTTGGAAAAATAATTTTGGACAATTAATTTAATATATTTTCCAACACTTAGTCAATTTTCCTTGAGAAAATTCGAAAATCTCAGCAGAGATGGCACAGAGACGAAAGTTAGAAACTTGCCTCGATAACTGAAAGTGAAATTAGAAGTTTGCTAATCCGAGGAGAAAACGTTTCTAAAAATTGGAAGAAAATCAAAAGAAAGAAAGCAATGCCTTGAGGAAAATCGCACTTCTCAGCCATAAAATGAGTTTCAGCAACTCATTTCTTCACAAATTCCGGCTGAGAAGCAACTATCTCTCTCGAATCTTCAGGAGAAGTTTGTGAGAATAAAATCATTGTGAGAATCGAGATAGCATTCTCTTATTGACAGGCGTGATTTTTGCAAGAAGTAATTTATTTCTTTGCTGAAATCGTACTTCCAGCATATTGGCGCACTTCTTCTGGCAGATTTTTTTTGAATTTTTAAATTCATTTGCAGCCACAACGTGATCTTTGAGGTTTGGAAGTTAATTGACAACGCATTTGCGCTGTGTTTCTATCTTCTACTTCGTTTCCGGCACGAATTTCATTCATGATAGGCGAATTTAATTACTTTCAGCTTGCTTTTTGACAGAAATTTTAATTTAATAAGGCTGAAAGTGCGATTTTGTCTAAGCTATACCCCGAAACTCATTAATTCTTAAATGATATTGTGTTAATGTTAAGTATCTTGTGCTTGTAGGCTGCCGATCGATCAAAGCGAAATATCCAGGCAGGCACAGATGAAGTTTGCAAGTAAAGGATCGCAGCCAGAGACCAGAATAAAGTCTAAGTGGAAAAATGTCTCAGACACTGATCTTGGCCACATCGATCTCGTGGAATTTAAAAAGAGGATATATGGACACAACGGACCCTTACCAACGCCTGCAGCTAGAAGGATAGTGAGAAATGGCATATTTCAAGCTGCCGGATTCCAGCCTGCACTTTGCTGTGCTGAACTGATGGTGGAGTGTGCACTTCACTATGATGCTGAGTCAAGGCGGATTGTGGCGCCTGATGGGAGAGTGTTGGCACATCTGACAGAGGTGGCCATTCAGGAAGCCTTCGGCATTCCGGCATATCCTAAAACTATCTACAAGACCAAGGAAGATGCTCAGAAGTTATATGACAAAAATCCTGATCTTTGTGCCGCCAACCTTAACAAATCTTGGCTAGACAAGCCTAGACCGTCCTTTAAGAAGATGCCCAAGAAGTTGATGCGCACGGACTTCAAGGAGGACTATGGAGATATTATTATCTTGCTGAACAGAGTGGCAGGCAGTCCCTCGGGAGCACCCTTTGAGCCGTGGATGTATTATTTCATTGAGGACCTCACAGAAGGTGTCAAGATGTTCAACTGGGCTAGGATGATAAGCAATAATCTTCACCACCAGCTTATCAATCTAGAGAAGACCAAAACGTTTTATATGGGTTCTTACGTCGTCTATATGTTGGCCAGAACTTACAGATATGCAGGCTTGATCTGCAAAGGCACAGTTGGCAGTAAGGAGAACGAGCTAAAACCTTATGACTGTTACCCACAACTCCAGCTGAGGGAGAAGGCGCATTTTAGACGAGCCCACGACGCGTTCCTGATGTACATCACCAAGATACTCCAGGGAGGGACGCATCAGCGGCTGACACATGAAGCCAAAAGCCTAATCGGTAAATACGGGTCTTGGTTTATCCAGTATCCAAGATTTACGTATATCAGAATTCAAGGATTCACTGGAAGCCCGTACCGTCTGCCCATCTTCCCCACGAATAAGATGGTCCTGCTCGAAGTGTTGAGGCAGTTAGAAGATTTTCAGGGTCTTCAAAGAGCAAAGCAAAAGGCGGCAGTTACTTTTCCCTTCTTTATAGGGAACATGCTGGAGTCGTGTCCGTCATCACAGGCAGCTGACAGTGCCAGAATCGAGATACAGCATTACCCTTTCTCTCCATATCCGGCCAGAAATCACTACGACCCCCATCACCACATCAAAATGGTGGATGGAAGGAGGTACAAGCATAGGGTCGAACTGGAGGACTATTGGGCAAATGCTGCGGATGAATTTGAGGTCAGACGGAGGATGTGGTCCAGATTACCTCTCAGCTTGATCAGGGCAACAAAATTTTGTCACGTGCCAGATCAGTTGGAAGAGGACGAGAATCAGACGCAACCGCGCTTCGATGAGAATTCAGCTTTGCCCGCTGTCCAGTGGTCAGAAGCAGAGCATGCTGACTTGAACGTCTTGATGAGGCCTGTCATCAAGTTTACTCAGTGGTGGGTTGATCAACGAGTTCAAGAATTAAGGCGCCAGAAGATAACCCTGACCTATGATATGCTAAGCGAGGCAGAGTCTTATTCTTCCAATGCGGGAGCATCACAGGACCTCCCAGTGATAGAGGCCACCACATCTAGGAAAAGAAAAGAAATAGCTGCAGGCAAAGAGCCGGTCCAGAAACAGGTAAAGATGAAACCTTCTCAATCGGCCGCCTCCAGAAATATTGAGGAGATACTGGCTACCGCCGATGCTTCACTGGCAGATATGAGGGATCCTTCTCCGATTCCTGAAAACAACGCGGAGCTTCAGCCAGATGAGGATGCGCCACCTTCTCCCACGGGCACCGAAATATTGGAGTCGGATGACGACAATGTGGGCACCCAAGATGAGGATTTTCAGGAAGGGATGATTTCAGCCCTTAGGGGAATTGTAGACGTTCCTGATAGAGAAGGCGTGCCGGAAGAAGACGGTGTTGAGCAGCTTACGATACCGGATTGGCTGAAGGAGAGGCTAAAGGTACAAGTGCCGGCAGATGAACCAGAAGAGGATGATACGGCAGACTTTTTGGCCAGACTGTCTCAAACCGTGCCCAAAAAGTCGGCAAAGAAATTCTCCAGCATACATAGAGACGAGGCCGGCAACAGGACAGTGCAAATCGCCGTGCCTACAGTGGACAAGCCACGGGAGGATATGGCTCCACAGGATTACGCCATCACGACCATTGACTTGGGTCCAACCACTAAGGGCCAAGAAATGGAAGATTTGGACAATTCTGTGTCCGCCATCAAATCAAGGTTAGCGAAGGAGGTAGCCAGAAGGAAGGAGTGCTAATTAGAGATTGAGCGCTTAAGGGAATATATTCAGCACTTGATCAAGCCACTTGATCAGGACACTACGGCAGCTCCTCTACTTCCGAACTCTTCGCAGGAGGCCATTAAAGAGATGGAAGAAAACAGGCTCACGGTTCAGGAGGCCAAAGAATGGATAGCCGTAAAGGGGACTGAAGCTGAGACATTTGTGGAGCGGCTAACTTTGGTTTATGGCCAGGCCACTGCCTTGCTTTCTAGGTTCGCTTCTTTGGCAGAAGTATGGGACAGCCTTCCAGACGTGCAGGATAGAATAATCCCTTGCCTTAGGATTCTGAAAGGAGTTCCTAAGCAAGAATTGATAGAGGGAGGCGTCATCGCAGCGGGAGCAGCCTATGACTTCCACACTTGGTATTGGGCCTTGACGGCACGAGGTGAAGTCTTGGAGAGGGTTAAGATTGACGGCATCAGACTGGAGGAACAGGTCAAGGAAGTTCAGGCCAAAATCCTCAACATAATTGCCGATGTCCTGGATAAAGAGGCGCTGCGAGAGAATGACCTGCAGTTGGAAGTTTTGAAGAAAAGTGTCCAGGAAAATATCTTCTACATCACTGGGCCCATCTTGAGGCAGGACTGGGCCAAATTGGCGAACTTCTTGAGCATCAGAGAGTCCTTTGAGAAGACTGAACCAGAGTGGGAGGAGACCTTCGCCAGATGCGCCGAGAGCATGGATGGGCTTGAATTCAGAATCGGCATGCTTCCGCAGGTTACCATGGACGAGGTTGCCTCGATCGTGTCCAGATTCGGCGAATACACGGCAGCTCGAGAGGATCAGGATATAGTCCCTTGAAAATAGCTCCTATTGCCAACTCATTGCTATTCATTGCCAGTTAACTGAAGTTATTTTGGGAAACCCTAATTAGGGTTTCGTTTGTTAAATCTTGACCGTCGGCTCATTTTTAATCTGAGCCATTTATTCCATTTATGAAACTCTATATAAACTCATTGACCCTCATTTGTATTGTGTGAAGTGAGTAATAAAAGATTGTTGCGACGAAACTATTTCCGTTTATAAAAGCTCTTGTGCATGATTTGCTAAGAACAACTTTTATTTTCAAGTAGTATGCAAGGTTGAATATTTCTCCTTCAACACTTAGAGTAGAATTAGAATAGCATTTCATTACATGTTGGTTAGATGAGTGATAGATTTGATCGCAGTGGCGGATAAAATTTTGCTCATACTTTTGTCGAGTGGATGATTTGCATTTGACGTGTAAAGTTAGTTTGAGCCATTAAATCGTGGATGCTTAACTTCTGTTTGTTTCAATTACCGATTCAAATATGAAAATTCTTATCACTTCCGTTGAAGATTGCACCTGCTTCGCGTAGTTGTCCAAAGGTGGCGAAACGAAGTGTGGTTACCCATTTTGTCTACTCACTGCTGTCTCTTGAATTCTTAGGCGTAGTTTAGATCTCTAAACCCTTATCTTTTTTTTATTTTTTTGGAAAATCTGAAGATACCCACCGAAAGAGCCTTCAAGGATAAAATCGTCTAAGTTTCCAACCCGCAAAAAGAGAATTTCATGTAAGTCCCCTTGTGATTACCAGCAATCACAACGCCCACTGGCCTTATCCACATGTCAAGACCTGACCAAAGAAACCTTGGAGTTATTGTATTGTCTACTAGATTTTTGCAAGCACTTTTCAAGAGAGGATAAGAGTGTCCTTTGGGCATTTTTATTCTGTGTTCGGTGGCGTACTCAAAACACGCACCAACACGACCTTAATTAATCAGGAATCTGATTGTTGCTTAACATGGTATCAGAGCCAAGTTTCGAGATTGACCAGATTTATTGTAGCATTGTCGAACTCACTCCTTGCAAACTCTACCTTTGGTTTGGCGTCGCCATTCCTTACATTCTGAAATCGTGGTTTTTTACGTGATGTGTGAAGGCTTTGGTACTGCGGTGGATGGATGATGCGATCGGGATGGAGACGGGAAGAAAGGAAAATAGGGTGGTTGCAGGGTGCTGGTTCGTTCCCTTGGCGCCCATAAGAACATTGTCGAAGTTAGAGGAATCACGAGAAGTGTCTGCCGAGGCACGATCACGTGGATCAGGCCACCCCAACACATTGCACCACCACCACCGCCCACCCTGCCACCAATCAGTTTAGAGTACGCACCAACAACATTTTGCGGCTGTAACCCACCGGCGGCAAGCATAGTAGAAAAGATGTTTGAAGCCGACGGTGGAGCTATGGGTGCAGAAAAGAAGGGAAATGAATAGATCCCATCGAGTACATTGAATTGCGATGAAGTTGATGACAAAGACGACTCTAGTGAAGGCCCTGGCCTTGGCTCGTGCCATAATGACAGCTTCGGCCTGGATCCATCACCGCCACCGCCACCTGTTTGAGCGTGTGCCTAGGCAAGTGGTGGTGGGGCAAGAGGCGTCGCTGCAGTGGAAGAAGGCAAACTCAAAATAGGAGCATTTGAATAAGAAATTTTAACATCCGTTGCAGAATCAGGAAGCAAATATTTTCTATTCCCGTAAAATTCAATGTTATCAGATAAATTCAAAATTGGTGGAAGTGTATTTTTTGAGTCTTAGCTGGGCGCACATGGAGTAAAATGCAAGTGTGGACTGTCATTAGGGTGAACACTAGAGCAGATTGTCATTTGCAAGAAGTGACTTACCTTTCATTGATGCTATTGGTAAACCCGTTAAACGTCTCTGGCATGTTGATTGCCTTCTCTAGTGACTTGAAAAATACACGCACTCTTCTATGACAGGAATCAAGTAAATTCATTAGTGTATATCGATCGATTTCATCTTGGCGGAGCTTCCCTATCACCATCCTATAAATCACCCAGGTTTAAAGTCTCGGAAAAGTATGAAGTTGCCGTTGGGATAATTGTTTATCTCCCGGTTGATGTGATCTCCGGTTGGTATTCATTGTGCGTGCGATCTACCTTATACTAGCTCAACATCCTTGTTCTCACTAAGTGAATGACATCCTGGGGGTGGATAGACCTTGTCAAAGATCAGAACCGCTGATACATTTATCAAGTTATCCTATATTCGATATTGTTGGTATTTACCATATGGGTTGTCTAAATATTGACGATGACAAATCTTTCATACCAAATGATGATGGTGGAGTTGACGTGGATCTGTGATCGCTGGTTTTCTGAAGTTGTCTCTTTGGCCCCGGCCAGAGCCTATGGCTCTGCCTGGACGACAAATGTAATCGCCACCTCCTGGTATGATTTCAGTAGTGGTGTCGTGTTCTTTGATGTGAGCCTTGAATTCTTTGAGGGAACTCTTGTAATTCTCTCCCAAATTCGACATCATTAGGGCACAAGGCCTGGTCTGCCTTGGATAAGTTTGCTTTAGCTATGCGGAAGTCATCACTGGGATTTTATAATTTTTGGAGTTGCTTACTGGGGTTGCCAGCACGACTCTGAAGCTGCAAATCATGCTCAGTACGCTCTCCCAGGACAAACGTTGGATTAAGATTTGAATGGTCTTCATACCACATTCAAATATTAAGAAGATTACTCCATCATGCTGTCTGGTCTGCAAAAAGAAGAAGGATAAGTCAACTAAACTTAGCCTATGTTTCAATGGAGGAAAGGCTATGAGAAATCAATTTTGGGTGTGCAAATCAAGGATGGCAACACTAAAAATGTGGCAAAGATGAGACACAACCACAGATCCAGCTCTATGGTGTACTTTCAAAATATTTAAAAAGATAAGTATTCTTTGTTTAGATTGCAATTACCATTCTGGGTAAAAATTCAGTTTGCTAAGTGGTGCAAATCTGACATTATTTACTTAGGACTATGTGTGACCAGTAAATAGTGATCACTATGATAAGATTCTTTAGATTTATTCATTACAAATTGTATCATGCTAATTTATGCAGATTGTCTTTTGAAATTCTATGAGATAAGTATTGCATGGTTGAATAATACTCATGAATTGTTTTGTAGTTACTAATTCATGCTATAACATTGAGATGGTCAATCACGTATGCTCCTAGTTATGGTACGTCTATTTGAGATAGTTGAGTTCCATGATCTATTAGTAATCTCTTCTTAAATGCTTTCAGGATAAATCAAGAAGCGCAAGAGATTTCTTTCAAGAAGAGCTTGATGCATCCTATAGGTTGAAGGATGAAGACTCTACTTGTAGCTATGAGACTAAGTGATTAGCTGGAGACATCCTTATTAGAAAAGGAAGAATTAACCTTAAGAGGAAGTTCTATGTCTCGCTGAGAATAAGTAAAGGTTATAGTGTTGCAAGGCCAAATGCTAAATCCTTGAAATACCTCTTCAGCAATTGAGATTAGAATTGCTCAAGTCAGTCAACCTAGATTTAACATAGGTAGCTCCACAAACCTATTTAGAATAGAGTGATTTGGGATGAGGTTGAAGAGAATAGCCCGAATCTCTACAAAGGTGTGAGTTGGAAACCATTTCTCTAAAGCAAGTATTACAGACGATTTTTTGACGAGGAGGTCAGGAGGCTGATGCAAGTAATTAGGGCTTCAAAGGGAGTCTCATCTTCACTTGTTGTAATGCATAATTCTCTGAGATAGAGAGATATGAGGCGAAAGCCCTTGTTCATCTCTGAAACTGAGATGAGGCATCATGTTGAGAGACTCCATGACGACAGGTCCTTGGATCTAACTTCAGAAGAGCCCCAAGCACCCACAGTGTGGCTTAAGGGGGGGGGGGGTGTTGGTTATAAGCCACACCCGGACTAATGATGGGCTGGCCATAAGGGGCCAGTAGCTCAGTTGATAGAGCACTCCAACAACAAATGGAAGATCCTAGTGAATACTCTAAGCCAGTTCATGTGTGAGCCAAAGGAAATTCACCTTATGGCTGTAAAACATATATTGTATTGAGATATCTTCAAAGCACTATTGAATATGATTGGGCTGGGAGTGTAACTGATCGGAAAAGCACATCAGGATGTTGCTTCAGTTTAAGATCGGCTATGATCTCTTGGATCTGCAAAAAACAGTCTTAAGTAGCACAAGCTCAACATAAGCTGATTACATTGCAGTCTCTATGGAGGCAAGAGAAGCGGTTTGGCTCCGGAAAATTGCTAATGGGACTCTTTGGTGAATCCTTGTAACCTACTATCATTCATTGTGATAATCAGAGTTGCATTAAGCTCTTTGTAAAACCAGCATTCTATGATAGATCTAAGCATATTGAGATCCCCTACCATTATGCAAGAGACATGGTAGAAAGGAATGTAATCTAGTTGGAGTATATTAGTTCAAATGATCAAACAACAGACATACTCAACAAACCTCTCTCCAGAGTTAAGGTTGAACTCTTCGGGAAGAAACTTGGTATGTAATTTGATATTATGTTTGAAATTCAAATTGTTTATAAGTTGTACTAATATATAAAGATGTTTAATGTGTAAACTCTTTTGTCATGTGTGTGACTCCATGACCTTATGGGCCTACTCCCCCTGTGTACATTATTGAAAGGTGACGATCTTTCTAATAATGAACACTTGTATGTAACATTGTAAAGTGACGACTCTACAATGTTGAGTTGAACTATCATGATAGATATCATGTGACTTGATATCTATGGACATGTCATGATAGTATCTCTTGGACACTTTGATGGATATCATGGGACTTGATGTCATTGAAGATCATTGTGATCCTTAAGAGATAATCATGGTGGATAATTATATCCGTGGATATGCCATGAATTATGGTAGACATCATGTGACTTGATGTCAGTGCACATACCATAATGAAGATGTGTTATGAAGAATGTCATGTGACTTGACACTTTCAGAAGCATACCATATCTTCTGATATCACGAGTTAGGTGATATCACTTTTACTTGATGGAAGTTATCTTCCCTAGTTAAAGAGGGAGTGTTGAATAATGAAGATGTGTTATGAAGAATGTCATGTGACTTGACACTTTCAGAAGCATACCATATCTTCTAATATCACGAGTTAGGTGATATCATGTTTACTTGATGGAAGTTATCTTCCCTAGCTAAGAGGGAGAATTGCATAATAAAGATGTGTTATGAAGAATGTCATGTGACTTGACACTTTGAGAAGCATACCATATCTTCCGATATCACGAGTTAGGTGATATCACTTTATACTTGTTTAGAGTTTATCCTCCTCGCTAAGAGGGAGTGTTGATATTAGGTAGCATCGGTTTGATAAAAGACTTTGATCTACATTTAAAACAAGTAATATATTAAATGGAGAGACACGCCCCTTGAGCCGACATGTCTCCTCATGGGATGTGTCTCCCACATTTGATATTTATATTAACTCCTTCCTCACTTAAACGACATGGAAATCTTCTGATGTTGCTTACATGTGAGGATCGACCTTAATTAATCAGGAATCTGATCGTTGCTTAACAAGGCACTTGAACTTTAATGTTTATCCAAGTGATGCCAAAACCATTGAGGTTACGTTGATTTTGTAGTAACGTAACATTTTGTTGTGTGTTTATTGCAGATATAGTCCCCTATTGTCTCTATCATGCCACAAACATCTTGCTATTTCTTAAACTATGAACACAACATTAATATTATTGAATGTGATGTTTTGCATAGTTGTTAAAAGCATATGGGAAATGGTAAAATGATACACAAATTTAGAAAGAAATAATTGTACGACTTTAAAAAAAGAAGAAAATGCTCAAAAATTATAAAAGTAACATTTCAAAGCATTTTAGTCAAAGCAAAGATTAATTATATTGATAATATTTTAAACTGCAGGCGCCTGGTGATGGTGCCTAAATCATGAGCAAAATAGGTATATTTTGAACTGCAGGCACTTGGAGATGATGCATAAATCATGAGCAAAATAGGTACACTTTAAACCGTAGGCACTTGGATGTGGTAGATATGGAGCGGGGCAAGAATGCCAGTATATTAGAAACATGGTACAGGGCTATTCAGAGAAGGCTTTACTTTCAATAAATTGATAAGATTTAGTGTACATAGAAATCTAAAGTGTTCTCTTTGGGTTTCCTTTTGTCTTGTACCTTTTTGGAATTTAAAAGGAGAATTTTCTGCTAAAAAAAACCTTTTAAATTTTCCTGCAAAAAATAGAAAATTAGTAGTCTATCAGTGTACTTCTTTAGTTCCTTAAGATCTTATCTATCAGTGTAATTGTTTAGTTCCTTCAGCTCTTCTTAATCGGATATGAGAACGTAAGGGTAAAGAGATTGTAATTACTAATTAATATGAAATGTCTAACAAACATTTATATTTGAAGTTCCTTAATTTTAATGGAATCTTCTAGGAGACATATAAAGAATGTTGACTTACGGAGACATCCTAATATGTGTTCCCAAGAGGAGGATGCTTTTCTGATAAAGGAGACAAGTACGAGTCTCTGTGTACCTATATGTATTGGTCATGGTAAAACTAACCTAGGCACAACCTTGTTCTGATTTTGTTGGCCATGATATGGATTTGTTTGCTTTTCTCATTCCATTTTATTCGTCATTCGCCAACTCTTCTCTTGTTCATCACTATCGTTGATGCTTCCAATTATTTGATTTGTATGCACTGGCAATGAGAGTGTATGGTTGGGAATCTTGAGCACAACTTCCTTCAGTTTAAGCAACCTCTGGATTATGGCTGTCTCCCCTATTCTAATGCTCACTAAAATGTTTTTATTTGTAGAGTGGAGAGGCTGAGAGAAAAATACAGTAAATATAGAAGTAAAAAATGCTATGTATCAAAATAGTATGTGATTACTTTCGAAGGAACAAGATACACACAAAATAGCTGGAAATCTGAACAGTAATCAATAAAATAGTCACAGTAAGTTGCTTAAGCTAGAGGTAGGAAATTCACATGAAACTCGAGATTGAGAGCAGAATAAAAGCCACAACTTTTTATTAAATGCTTTGTGAAATATACAGTAGCACAGATATTCAAAGGTTAGAAAGCTTGTTGAATACAAAAATAAAACAGGTTCTTTGGCAAGAAAATTCACAAAGAAAGCAATTATTTGCAAAGATTAGATGCCTTGTTTATTTATATGTGCATCATACTAAAATCTAGGCTATTTCTTGTTCCGGATGGATGGATAGATCTTGGGCAGAGAAAATTGGAAATGGGTTTTCTCAGTCACAATTTTTGCAACATATCTATAAAGTATACCCTTAACTTAAATAGACATTTTCAGTTAGAATTCTTTAACATGGCTATAAGGTACACCCTTAAACTTAATTAGAAAGCAGATGTTCTCTGTTTCAGTGATTGTATTGCGAGTTTTGTGTGCTGATACTGGTATATATCGAATATTATCTGCTATTAGCCTATTACTTTAGTTTTATATCCTTACAGGAAAAGTTTTCAGGTATTCTATATAAGCCTCCACATTTTTTTTATTAGTTCAGGTTGCTTTAACGAAACAATGAAATGCTGATTGCATGTATCACCTTTATGTCCTGGGCATGTCTGCAGCCCCTTTTTGTAAGTTTTTTAATAAATCTGCACAGTTGAATCTAGCTAGAAAGAAAGAACAAAACTTGCAGAAGAAAATTTTAGAGCAAGAAAAGATGATTACAAACTTTCTGATTATTCACAATAAGAAAACTGTAGATTATACAAGCCTTTAAAGCCAACGGTGGGAGCAGAATAAGAATGCTGAAAACCACTCGTAGGAAAAAAAAGGAAGAAAGCAGGGAAAGAACACAAAACGCATGATGTTTCCTTTGTTAGATTACTTGAAAACAAGTAAAGCTAAAGCTGCTGTTTGATAGGAAAAAAACAGGAAAGTGCTTTGTTACGCTAACACCCCCCTTAAGTCTAACAAGGAGACAAAATCCTAAAGAGAGGAAAGAGGGAAAACCCTGTGGGAACAAAACCCCCCCTCAAAAAAGAACTAACTGAACATGGCAGCTACTATGCTGCAGTATCCTTCACTCCTAGAAGGTCTCGTAGAGAGTTAAACTTCTGCTCAGTGAAAGTCTTTGTGAAGATGTCAGCAGTCTGTTCAGAAGTGGGACAGTACTGCAAGTTGATGATTCCATCATGTATCAATTCACGGATGTAGTGCATGTGGATCTCGATGTGTTTGGTCCGTTGCCGCTGTATGGGATCTCTGCAAAACTTCAGTGTACTTTGATTGTTGCACCAAATGACAGTCGGACGATGAAAGAGGATACCGAGCTCAATTAGGAAGTTTTGCAGCCAAATGGTTTGAATGGTAACATTGATTGCACCTCTATGTTCGGCCTCTACTGATGATAAAGCAATGGCAGATTGCTTTTTCCTTGACCAACAAATGGGGCCTGATACCAAAACTAAGAACATATCCTGAATACGATCAATGTTATCGCCAACTCAATCGGAATCAGTGAAGCCAATGAGATCCAAAGTGCAACCTGCTGAATAATGAATCCCATAGCTGATGGTTCCCTAGACATATCGGAGTATGCGCTTGGCAGCTTTCCAATGTAGCTCATGTGACTTCTGCATGTATCTGGAAACAACCCCCACTACATATGAGAGATCAAGACGAGAGTGAGTGAGATAAAGAAGACCCCCCACAAGCTGACGATACTATGTGCTATCAACCAGTGGTGTATCTTTTCCATCCTCAAGCTTTACCCCCGATAAGAAAGGTGTGCCTGCTGGCTTGCAGTCAGTCATGTGAAACCGAACTAGAAGATCTCTTGCATACTTGGATTGAGCAACTTTGATTCTTGACTCAGTCTGGCTGATTTCAAGTCCAAGGAAAAAGTGTAGAAGATCCATGTTTGTCATGGAAAACCTTTCATGCAAAGCAGATTTAACTGCAACAATGGTTGTGGCTGAACTACCTGTTATTAGTAGATCATGCACATAAAGCACTATGATCAACAGAGAGTCAGATGTTCTCAACATATAAACATTTGGATCAGATTTGCATCGCATGAAATTTTGAGACAGTAGATAAGAGTCCATTTTAGCATACCAGGCTCTAGGTGCCTATTTGAGGCCATAGAGTGACTTCTTGAGTCTGCATACTAAGGATGAATTTTGTACATAACCTCGCGGCTGCTCCATGTAGATTTCATCCTCGAGATCACCGTGAAGAAATGCGTTCTTCACATCCATCTGGTGAACCTCCCACCTTCTTGCTGCTGCAATGGCAAGAGCCATTCAAATGGAGTCTATTTTTGTTACTAGGGCAAAAGTCTCATCATAGTCGATGCTGTGAACTTGCTGAAAGCCTTTGGCTACTAACCTTGCTTTGTATTTGCTCACATATCCATCTGCTGCTTTCTTTGTCCTATAGACCCACTTACCTTTGACAAGCTTGCGATCATAAGGAAGTGGAACCGAGTCCCAAGTTTGGTTCGCTATGAGGGAGTTATACTCCTCTTCTATGGCAACTTCCCAAAAGGATTCACCGCAACTTCTGCATAAGATTGAGGGTCGGATGCTAGAGCCACATAGGCATGGAATGGCATGATGGGCTCGGTAGTAGAGAGTGCATGTGGGGCATCATATATCTCTCTTAAGCTCCTTGTTCTTTGATTTCTCACAAGAGATACTGAATTATCGCTCGTAGCCACATCAAGAATTGGATGTGGATCGGATAATGCATGCTCATCTTCTTCTGAATCAGATTCAGAAATGTCTGAAATGAGATTTGAATGATTGTATGTATCATCTCTAAAAATCGTAAGAGGAGGAAGCACCGAGGTGGTGGCCTATTTATCTTGAGATGCATGTGGGGGACTTTCCTCAAAGTAGACACTCCTCTCAATGAAGAGAGTATTTGAAGAAATATCTAGCAATCTGTATCCCTTTTCACCATTTGGATATCCAACAAAGATGCATTCTTTGCTTTGAGGCTCGAAAGCCTTCCTCTTATCTGTAGGAATTTGGGCCCATGCACGTGATCCAAAAATGCAAAAATGTGAGACTTCTAGTTGCATGCCACTCCATGCTTCAAAGGGTGTTTTTCTTGTGATAGATTTGTGAGGAGATCTGTTTTGTATGTATGAAGCACAGTTGATTGCTTCAACCCACAATTTGGAGGGAAGAGACCTTGCATGCAGCATGCAACTAGCCATCTCTTTCAAAGACCAGTTCTTCCTCTCAGCTACTCCATTCTGCTGTGGAGTGTAAGGAAATGTGTTCTGCAACTGTATTCTTGCTTCATCACAAAGATGTTGGACATAGTTGTTGACATACTCCCCCCATTATCTATGCGGAGGATCTTGATCATTTTCTCAGACTGATTCTATGCATGAGCTTTGAAAATCTTGAGATGTTCAAAGTCTTCAAACACTTCAGACTTGAATTGGAGAAAATACACCCATGTGTATTGTGTGCAATCATCAATGAATGTTAGCACATATTTGGCTTGGCTCATGGAAGGTTCTGGAAATGGCCCCATAAAATCACTATGAACAAGGTCTAAAGGAGAAGAGGCTCTCCTTGCATGCCCTTTCTGAAACTTTTCTTGTGGATGCTTTCCAAGAGCACAACCTTCACATATTCCATTGGAAAATTCTATGGTAGGCAAGCCTTTCACCATCCCCTGTTGGCTAAGTTGCTGCATGTATCTAAAATTTAAATGACCAAATCTTTCATGCCAAATTCTACATTCATCATTTGCATGTGTTAGAAGTAAAGTGGAATCTGATTTAGCAAGAAAGTCAGAAAAAGTGTACAAATGAGACTGATGATTTGCCTTACCAATAGCAATTTTGGAGTTGTCTTCCATGTCGAATATGCTCACCACATCTGGGGTGAAATCAACTCTCCTTCCAGTGCCAGTATGTGTCATTTGATAAATAGAGAGAAGATTGACATAAAGCTTTGGAATATGTAGGACATTCTCAAAACTTCCAATCCCAAGCTCTACCCTCCCTTCTAGTTGCCTCTACTGGAGAGTCATCTCCCATAAGAATAGGAGGACCATCATATGGTTCCAAAGATGAGATAACATCTTTTGTGGCTGCCATGTGGTGTGATGCTCTGGAGTCTATGATCCATGCATCTGGAGAAGAATGAATAGCAATTAGTGCATGCGCATTACCTTTTGTTTCTGGTGCCTTTTCTTCCTGTTTCTTCTTGGCACTTTCTGGAATAAAGTTTCCGGGGTTATTTTGCTGAAGTGTTTGCGCCATGAAGTCAATGGTCTTCTTCATGCATGTTGCTTCCGTATGGTAACCACGGTTGCAGTAGCTGCACTTTGATTTCCCCTTTTTGTCTTTTTCCTTTGAGCTGGAATATTCATCTGGAGGTTTGAGATTGCCTCTCTTTCTTGGATCTGGGTCCTTCTTCCCTTTGCCTTTGGATTGCTGATTGGGTTTTGAACTGTTCTTCCCACTTGCATGCACAGCAAGAGCATGAGCTTTGGAATTTTTTAATGTACCCATCTTTATGAGCTTATCTTGCTCATGTTTCAGGGACTCAATAAAGGCATCGAGTGTGGGCATCTTCAAAGTTGCTCCTGTTGTAAACCTGACTGTGTGAAAAGTGGAGACAAAGACAACATACTCTGGACCCAATTTTGACAAAATAGCAAGAATTTTCTTCCTGAGATTTGTCAATTCCACATCCTTTCAGCTGGAGTAATAAGGCCTTGAACTTTGTGAAAAAGTCTTAATGTTCTCAAATTTGCTCGGGTCTAAGGAGATGAGCTCATTTTCAAGGATGTGACCCCGCATCTCATCTTGCTTCCCAAAAAGAGTCTCTAGCGTAGTCCAAACTTCGTTTGGAGTTTTGCATGTTTTGATATGAAACAACAATTTTGGAGACATGGACAAGCATAGAAGACCGAAAGCTTCATCCATGCGGTTGAAATATTTGGATTTTTCAACTACCAAATTTGGTTCAATCTCCATTGCCATGACTATTTGATATAAGCCTCTACTTCTGAGTTGAAGTAGAAACTTTGGCTTCCATTCAAAATAGTTAAAAGGCGTGAGAATAGCAGAGGTCGGAAACTCCATTCTTTTTAATAGCTCTGTTCTTCAATACCTGCAAAAAGATTGTTTCTGCTCCTTCTTCGTAGCTCCCGTGAGCTCTGATACCATTTAAATTTTTTAATAAATCTGCACAGTTGAATCTAGCTAGAAAGAAAGAACAAAATTTGCAGAAGAAAATTTTAGAGCAGGAAAAGATGATTACAAACTCTCTGATTATTCACAATAAGAAAACTGTAGATTATACAAGCTTTTAAAGCCAACGTGGGAGCAGAATAAGAATACTAAAAAGTAAAAACCACTCATAGGGAAAAAAAAGGAAGAAAGCAGGGAAAGAAAACAAAACGCATGATGTTTCCTTTGTTAGATTACTTTAAAGCAAGTAACACTAAAGCTGCTGTTTGATAATAAAAAAAACAGGAAAGTGCTTTGTTACGCTATCACTTTTTATCCCCAGAAGAAAATCTCAGAAGGTTTGGTATGCCATGCGTACCTCAAAGCAACAAGGAAGGAAAACAAAAATAATTTTTTTTTGGGAAGTCTCGTTTCTGTGCTCCCAGATTGGTGTATATTCTTTAAATGTTCTGTACTAAAGGCAACATGGCAGAGCTATTTTATTTATCTAAAATTCTTCACTTGTGGCATTGTAATGCTATTAACTTTCATTTATCTGTTACAGCTAAATCCAAAGCAAGCTCTTTACTATCGTCACTGGGGAAATTATAAGAAGACCCAAAGAGGATCTTATGAGTCGTGTAGATGGCACAAAGCAGCACTAATGGCAGGTAAGAGTATCTTCCATTCCTTTCTTAGGCTATGATGCTTCTTAGTGTTGAAACAGTTCATATTTCATCTTACTTTGTCTGGAGTTGTTCATTCTTATTAACACAGTTCATGATTCAGAATGCTTCTGTAAACGACTTTGTAGGTATTTTTTGCATTGAATTCATTCTGAATCATTTACATGGGCTGTGGAAAAATTTCTACTACATTTCATGATGTCTAAAGCACTAATTTTAAAACAACAAATTATTCCTAAATATGAAATATCTAGTGCTTATGTTAATTTCAAACCAGTAAAAATCCATACTGTCCCATATATTTGGTTAAAATTTGATGGTCTACCCTGGTCATCAGGTAGAATTTTAACTGAGTTGTTTAATGTGTTGCTTAATATGCTAGAATTTTTCACCTTAAAAAAGGAAAAATCAAAGGTATAAACATATATTTCTTAGAATTGTTTAAATTTTTTGACAGTCTAACCGAAGTTTCACATTTTATCTAGTTTCCAAATATTTTGACAGTGACCAAAATTTCACTTTCTATCTAGTCTCCAAAAGATTTTGATTGTATTTTATGGTTATAAATTCTAAACATGCTCATATGGCTATCAAAAATAAATTTGAGCCACTTTAGTTTATGGACACTATAGTGGCTCAGATAACTGGTAGACCGCACAGTGTATGGAGTCAGTCCATACCGTGTACGTACACTAGTCGTCTGAGGCACTTTAGTGTTGGGTGTCAACGGTTTGGAATGAACCTACATGCTGTCTGTAATCCAGATATTTGAGCCACTTTAGTGTAATGGATCTTCACTGTTTCTACAGTAGTTTATCAATCAAGTTTAGGCACTTTACTCGAGTATTTGATTGAAATGAAATGCGCGTATCCCTAAAAGGGGTCTTTATCCAGCAAACTAAGTACAATTTGTAATATTTCTTTGAGATGAAGTGTTATTGTTAAAATTTTAAATCACCAATAGCCTTTCAAATATAATTTATTTCCATATTAGAATTTAATCTTGATATGGATCATGTTGTAGGACATATATTTGTGCCACTCTATGTTTGTTGTATGCTATTTGGCAAGCTGTGCATATGGGATGATATAGATTCTGCATAGTAATGAACATCAGTTACCCGTTAGGTACAACAAATTGTTTTCCTTGGGTGTGGGTACATGTTCGGATATATATACAATACATGTATTCATATATATGTATTTACATGTGTATACACATGTATACAACATATACATACATATATATGCATTACATATACATACATATATGTTATATATGTATGTACATATACATATACATATACGACTCTCAAAAAATTCACCGTCAACAATTCACCATTGGAAAATTTACCGCCATGACAAATTCACCTCATGGAAAATTCACCACCAGCAATTCACCACTGCTCATCGCAAATACAATTAGAAAATTTGATTTATGATAATAAAAATGAAAACATTTTTCAATACATTTTGTTTTATTATAGTAAACCAATTATACAACAATATTAGTCATCTCTATTATTGTACTATTGGAAATTATTTTTTTGCAAAAATAAATCTCAAGGTTTTGGAAATATATATTAAAAAATGTTAATGCGATGAATTAATCGGGGGGTGAATTGCTTGTGGTGAATTTGTCATGACGATGAATTTTCAAGCGGTGAATTTTTCGGTAGTGAATTTGCCTAAAGCCACATATACATATACGTACATATATATTATACATGTGCATACATATACATATGTATACATATATATAGTGGTACTCATATTTGTCAATAAACAAAATATTGAAATACCTCGTAATTTAAAAATAATGGAAACACTCATAAATTCATAATTCAGTGATTCGTCAAATGACAATACATAATGAAAATTATAATCAATTTTAATATTCTTCATATTGTTCTTCATCAAAAGCAACATTTTGGTTCAATTTCACTTGAACCACAATGAGTTACAATGCCATTCCACTAGCCATGTACTATACAAGTTGTCTCATCTAAAGAGGTTTTTGGCAAGTCATGCAACAATAATGTCGAAGTCAACACACTCAGAGTTAGATCCCAATTCCTTATTACCCCTTCATTGTAAAAGTTTCTTATGCGCTAAGAGATCCTAACAACTAGTGGGGGGTTGAGAATGGAGACCCCAATGGATTTGAGGGGCAACACCTCTCCTAGGGGTTTGGGGGCAACACCCTCAATGGGGTTGAGGAGTAGTGCTTCTTGTGGAGGTCTAGGGGCAATGCACCTAACAAGGTCAAGGGGGTTCTAGGGGTAGCTCACATTCACTTTTTCAATAAAGGGTAGGGTTGAGAGAAAGAGTCCCCACCACCAAGCCCTAATTAAGACCTTTGAAACCACACAAGCCTTCATGACAAACACCATTTTCACAATTTTTATCACTTAAGGGTGAAATTAGGTATGTAGGCATTTTTTTTTAATATAAATGGTTTAATTTTTTTTTACCTTGAATACAATGTGGGTCCTTCACAAAAGGATCGACATGGAATTCAAGGTGTGTGAGAGGGACCTTGGGTGAACCCAAAGGGGAACCAACCTTGAGACTAGGACCCAAATTGAACCCGCATGGGTATGGGGGGGTTTCCAAAGGAACCCAATAACATAGTAAAGAACATGAAGGACTATTTGGATCTACTTTAAACAATTCAAAACACCAATAACTATTTGGACTGAATCTACACAATTTTGAAAATTAAGGAATATTTGGAATTGATTTGCATTATTCCCAAAACTATTATGGAATGAATTTACACCATTATGTATTCCATGGATTTACACCAGTGAACACTAAAGTGGGCCAAGTACTTGGTGTATCAAACCACAAGATTCATTCCAAATAGTTTGAAATGAATATATATTTTTTCCTACTCTAGTTATTTGTGCCAATCTAGGCACTTCCTTTACACCATGGATTTGCACCAATTTAGGCACTTTGAAATTTTTTCCCCCTCTTTGAAATGGGACAAGTGATGTACACAATAATTTAGAAACTGGAACTTTCCATTAGCATCCTGGGATGTTCTACCATTGTGCTATTGGCAATTATGCACTACACACTCTAAAGTGTGTGTTCTTAGATAATTCTTTTCACATTGCAAGTAATATAATGCTTATGCTCCCCCCCCCTTCTCTCTCTCCCTCTTTTTATAAATGGTCTCAAGTCGCACATATGCAACCAAAAGTGTAACTTTTTTCTTTTGTTTTTTCACATGAAAGGAAATTTGGTGTCTTATTAGACCATCTCTTGGTTAGGTTGATTAGTAAATTCCAATGGTCAACTTTGGTTATTGGAACTCCACAATGAAAAGGAGCGAAAAATCATAAGATGGTCTTTAGGCTTTTAAGATACCCCTTTCTATCTTTGATATATATGTGATTATCAAATAGTGAAAAGGAGTGAAAAATCATAAGATGGTCTCTAGGTCTTAAAGATATTCAAAAAATCCTATATGTAAACACAATAAATGTGATTATCATCATTGGCAGATAGGTATCTGTAAAAAATATTTAATAAAATTGACTCAAAATGTCTAATGAAGTCTTGACAAAATGTGTTTTCATGGATTGCAATCACCTTTGATATTAGGAAGGCATTTATTTTTCTAGAAAACCATAAATAAAATAATATATAGGCTATTTCTTTTTAGAGGATGAGTGTCTAAAGTTTCGTCTCTCAATCTAAAGGCTAGGAGCATAAATAACCTCCTCTATTAGGATAGGGGCATAAATACATAAAGGTGATGATTGATCAAGTGCCTAAAAGACCTCTCTTTATGGAGGATAGAGGAGGTTGAGAACTTTCTCTTGATTGACCTAAGGAACTTTGTTTTTCAGTAATTTGATTTTTTTATGATGTCTTTATTGTAGATATATCCCTTTATTGATGTTGGCATTTCAATTTGCACCTCTGGTATGTGATTTAGAAACAAACAACTATGCACAAATAAACTGCTCTTCAAATTTGGAGGGGAAGCTCCCTCTTTGCTAATGTTGCTTAAAAAAAGTAAACTAAAACTAATTTGCCAATCTTTTTGTTCAACTAAGAGCACAAGGTTATAAAACTCTAGCACCGTAGATGAGATTTTCTCTTTTGAATTTCAACTACGACTAAGCCTACTCTAATGACGTTTCTAACTACTCAAGTAAACTAAGAGCTTGAGAGTTAGAAATGAACAAGGAATGATTTCTTCAATACAAATACTTAAACAAACTTTCTTCCAACACACATCTATTGTACTTTCAATGCAAGCTGAAATAAAGGTTATGTAAGCAGAACACATAAAATGGAAATCTGAGATAGTAGATCAAAGCAACAAAGCAGACATAAGATTTTATTTTCTCAAACTTCAAGTAACAAAGATTACACTTCTAGGACAACTAGATTGTAATAATAACAAGCTTACAGTTTAGCCATCAAACCAGAAAACACTTGACACAAACACATGAACTGAACAATAACTTGCAACATTACAGGCTTGCAAACTTGCTTTAACACTACATGAACAATATTGAATAACAATTAGAAGGCACTAGTAGGCTCATCGTTTTGTTATCACAAGCACAGTTAAAGAAAAATGGGAAAGGTTGCCCTTATTTATACACAAGTAGAGGAGTAGGGAACCCTAAAACCTCCTTGCTTTTACAACCCAAACTTGCCAGCATGCAAACTTTATTTCTAAAACTAAAACAAGATAAACATCTAACAACCTATGCAAACCTAAAAACAGGGAAAGTGTCAACTATTACATCTTGATTCTTTTTCTTTCTCAAAGAATGGATAAGCCTGAGACCAAAATAGAAAGAAAACATGAGATAAGAATGGAAAGAAAGTTGGAAGAAAGCTTCTTGCTTTAAATCTCAACCACATCCCACCAAAAAGCTAGAAACTGCCTCTCTATCAGGAGTGTTGATACTATATATAGCCATATTATGCTTTTCTAGGATCTTCTCCCCTTCTGTAATCAAACTTAGAGAATCTTTGACATCTTCAACTGTTTTATGAGTTCTATTCTTGAAAAACCACGTTGCCCCAAAATATGACTCACTAATTGATAACTTGGCGGCTCTGCAACTTTATGCATCTAACACTTCTCTTGATTTTTCAATGGAAGAGTATTGTATAACTTTTTCCAATGTTTGTCCTTTCGCTCATACCACACCTTTTCACGTTCTTCAACTGAGATGATGTTTTATGCCCATGGTGGTACTGAAAAACACTTCTCAACACCGTCCGGCTTGGGGTTGTAAATAAACTGTCAAAAGTTTTCAGGAAATCATGATACAATATTGGCTTGGTTTTGAATTCAATAGAGAGTACTCTATGCTGAAAAACATGAAGTTTGACTGTAAACTCGACTATGCTCGGACAAGCTCTACACAAAAGTTAAAAATAGCTTGCTGATTTTTCTTCTTCAAAAGGGTAGATTTTTCAAAAATAATCTGAGATATGGGTTTTGTGTAGAATCTCTTTGCAAAGAGACCCAAATCGCCAATTTTTGAAAATGTTGATGGTTGGTTGAAAAAGCAGAAACCCTAAAATTTTAGGATTTGCCCAAAAAAGTTGAGTGCTGGGTTTTGTGTAGAATCTCGTTCTTAATGGACCTAGTCGATCAGATTTAGAAAATACTGAAGATTGACATGTGTGGATAAAATAGTTACTTGAAAGTTGAAAAATTCTTCAAAATTATAGAGAATTGAAAACCAAGCTGACCCAAATTGTTGAAATTAGAAAATATGGACCCCCTTCTTCTGAAAATTGATGCCCTGGAGAAATAAAGTGTGAAAAAGTGAGCCCTTTTGTGTGCTGATCCTAAAAATGTGAAGAACTTTGAAAAAGCATTGGGTTTTGGCCTTCAAATCTTGAAATAAATAAAATTATATGTCCTCCTCTAGACTCTAACCTGCAAAAAGTGAATAATAAATGCAAAAGCTTTTCTTAAATAGGTTTTGAGGATATAAAAACGCTTTATTTTCCAGCTTTAAATCTTTTGAAGCCAATCCTGATCAGATTCATCGAATGTGGATGTTATTTAAATGATGCATGATGAAAATTGAATTTTTTTCTAAGGCATTGAGCCTTGGGCGCCCTTCTTGACGAGGAGTGCTTTTCCGTATCATACAACCAATTTTTTTTGACATTTTCAACTTTTTTCTTGATTTTGACCTCCGTTTGATCCTCGATTTCGAGTGTTCGGTGAATCCAATGAACTAGTTGATGATCTTGTTGTGGAGCGTGACTAAATTTGGAAATATTGTTCTAGAGATTGCAACCTCGAAAAACCTAATCTGTGGCCTCAAAATCTTGGGTGACCCTGGCTACTTGGGGTACCCATGGCTCCCAGTGTTAGCCATTTTTTATGTTCTTCAACTTTACATTGCTTTTTGATTCTTCGGGTGAATTCTCATTTCTGGCCATTCAAGAGTGTTAGAATTGGATATGGTTGCCAAGATTTTGAGACCAATTGGAAAGCACAAGAAAAGAGAATATGAATGCGACAAGATTGAACTGTATTCTTATCAATTGATTCAATGATATGAGATGATTGTGATTGTTTGTATATAATAGACCCCTTGGCTATATAGCCAAGGTGAGAACATAGAAGGGCATAAGATTATGACAAGTGTCGTAATCTTATGACATGAGACAACTATGAAAAACTATCATTCCACCTAAAGTGGAAAAGTGATAATAATCACCACAAATAGCGGATCACCCACAAAAGGTGGATAGGTAATCACATGATATGTCCATGAAAGGTGGAAGTAATAAAGTAATAACATGATAAGTTTATCAAAGGTGGAAAAACTCCAACTACCTCCTATGTGGTCCCTAATTAAACTTAACTAAGGTGTAATCATGACCTAAGACAAGGTACAACACATTTAATTACACCAATACCCCCTTTAAGTGCAACTTAGGGAGAATGTACACAAAAGAAAACAATGCAAGATGGGTCATGACAACTAGGCCATGTTAGGTACCCATGTACAAATGCAAAGAAATCTCTCAAAAACGAAGAAAATGAGAAAATCTAGTGGGACAAAACTCCTACCCAAAAGAGAGATGAGAGTACAATAAAGAAATGCTCTCAATGATGCATGAGAAGGTAAAAACCCCATGTGAGGAAAAAGACCCCCCCATAAGAGAGAAGTAGAAGAGAGACAAGGCATCCCCCCTCAATGTTGAGTCTCCTGCAATGATGGTAGAAGCTCGACATTAAATGCTGAAGATGATCCAATCTCGCTGAACAACGTTCCTCCCCTTAGAAAGAAACAAAACTATGGATGTATGCAGGATGTTTGGAAGATGGATGATGTAGGATGGTGTCTCTAAAGCATGCTCAAGTGTCTCCATGTCGATGCCGAAAGCTGACACACTCCAAACAAGCGTTCTAGGCTACACTGTTGAAGATGACAATCCAACATCTAGTAGAGACGAATGTAGAAGATGATCCAAAGAGAAAGATATCCCCTCTGAAGACAAAGAAGCCTCCTCCAAATGCCGTCCAAAAGTATCCACACTCATGCCAATATGTGAAGAATGATGATGTAAAGAATGAACAAGAGGGTCAGAGTGTTCCCTCACAACAACTGAAGAAGGAGCATCTTCATCAAAGAGAAGATGAATGCCATCAATGATGTCCCCCAAATCTGCAATATGAGACTCCACAAACAAGTCTGAAATACTTGTCAAGAATGTTAGTGTTTTATAGATCAGATTAAACAACTAAAAGCACTCAGAAAATTGTAACACATAAGATAATAAACACAAGATACCCTGGGAAAACCTTTCTCCTGAGGGAGAAAAACCCAACAAATAATTTTGTTATATAAGAGCAAAAATAGGAGCAGAAATCTGCATACAACTCAGGCCCGACAATGGCCAAATTTGATACAGTGAATAATAGCACCTCTCCTAGATGCAAGGGTACAATGAGTATGTTTCTCCTTCAAATTGGTTTGCTGCTACAAGATGATGATCTGCTGCTACAGTGTGATGATCTGCTATTGCATCATGATGATCTGTTGCGACATCTTGATGATTTGCTGATCTTGATGATCTGCTGCTACACAAGTGCGAACTTCTGCTAGTGCTGCGAATTATGATGAATGAACTTGAATGATGAAATGTACAAATGCGACCTTGTATATATACAAATGAGGCACCTCCTCAATTAGGTCGGCTCTCTTAGAGAGAATAAATAATTACAATAAATGCCAAAGGGTGTCGGCCCAATACAAGATATAATATGGGAACATAAGGAAGGTCGACCCTCAAGAAATTAAATCACATCAATATAAATTAAATAGTCGAAAGACTATCATTTAATTTATGCCTTCTTCTTGAAGTGTGTGCATTGGAAGAAGCAACCTGATGCTGCTATAACATCAACACTCCCTCTCAGCTAGGGATGATACTTCCAGCTGCACAAAACATATCACCTCATAGTGATACAAGAGCTTATCACCTCATTGTGAAAAGAAAATAAGATATTACCTCATCGTGATATTGGATATCACCTCATCGTGATATCAACCATCATGGCTACCTCTATAGATGGTATGCACAACTGCTCATCACTCAATGTGATGTTGTCACCTCATCGTGACTTTCACCATGGCTCTCCCAGAGGGTGGAACACAAGTACAAGAAAATCATCACGAACTCCCTCACGTGATGCTGTCATGGAGTCACACACATGACATCCACCATGGCTCTCCCAGAGGGTGGAACAAGGGCTTTCACCTCAAACTTCTCCTAAGAGAAGAATGCATTAACAAGGGATTTCACCTCGAACTTCTCCTAAGAGAAGAACTCATTACCAAGGGATTTCACCTCGAACTTCTCTCAAAGAAAAACTCATTAAAAGAAGGAACACCGATACTGAGACTCCCTCTCAGCTAGGGCTTCATTCTCCACCATATCAAGCTTGTCTCGAAGGTACACAAACATTATCCTGAAGAGATGCTTGATTAGAATGACTGCCATCTGCTCATCAGTGCTGATATACCTCAATTGAATATCTTTCCTCAATACCATATCTCTGATATAGTGGTATGCTTAGTTTTGTCATGAAACACTTGGAAAGACTAAAAGCTTCTCAGAGCTTTGATTAACACAATGGATGAAAGTTGGCTTCAATGATTTTCCAACCAATCCTGCACGAAGCTTTCGAAGCCACATTGCTTCATGAGCTGTCACACAAGATGTAATGTATTTGGCCTCTGTTGTACTCAGTGCCACAAAAGACTGCTTCCTGCTATATTAGGATATCATCGTAGACCTCAACTTAAACAACATCCAAAGCAACACAATCATCTTCTTTAGGTTTAGTAGGCTCCCTCTGAATCTTCAATCACTTGCATCAACCAGCCAACCTCATTGTCAAAGATTGCCTGCAACAATTGCCTTAGAGAAATGGTTTCCAACGCACACCTCTGTAGAGATTCAGGGTTGTCCTCTTCGATCGCATCCCAGATCACTCTATTCTGAATAGGTTTGCAGAGCTACCAATGTTAAATCTAGGTTGACCTAACTTGAGCAATTCAGAACCCAATTGCTGAAGAGGTATTTCAATAATTTAGCATTTGGCCTTGCTACACTGCAACCCTTACTTATTCTCAGTGAGTCATAGAACTCCCTCTTAAGGTTAATTCTTCCTCTTCGAAAGGATGTCTTCCCATTCACTTAGTCTCATAGCTACAAGTAGAGTCTCCATTCTTCAATCTACAGGATGCATCAAGCTCTTCTTGAAAGCAATCTCTTATGCTTCTTGATTTATCCTTAAAGCATTAAGAAGAGATTACTAATAATTCATAGAACTCTAGTATCTGAAATAGACGTACCATAACTAGGAGCATACGTGATTGACTATCTCAATGTTATAGCATGAATTAGTAACTACAAAAATAATTCATGAACATTATACAACCATGCAAAACTTATCTCATAGAATTCAAAATCTCCTGAGTAATAGATGATTAATTCATCAATCATGACATGTCTTTCTTTCAATTTCTCGGAAGAGCTAATCTCAGCAAAACAAAAGACAATCTTCACTAATTAGCATGATACAACTTGCAATGAATAATTCTAAAGAATCTTATCACAATGATCACTATGAACTAGTCACACATAATCCTAAGTAAATAATGTCAGATTTGCACAACTCAGCAAACTGAATTTTAACCTAGAAGGGTAATTACAATCAAAACAAGGAATACTTATCTCTTTAATATTCTGAAGGGTGGACAAAGTATGATACATTGCTCTTGTGCTTCGATCAATACACAACCTTCACGACTTGAACATAGGCCCATGACTAGAGTAGAAATTCACTAGAATCATTTTGGGGAGAGATCTCAATCACATCCGCAAATGAAGCATGTTGATTAGGCCTGGTAGGACAATCCTTCGCATAGTGACCAAATTTGTCACATCTAAAGCATTGAACATGAGAGAGATTCCACTTCTTCTTGAATGCAAGAGCACCATATGTCCCTTTATCTGTATTCCTCTTGAAGAATCCTTTTTTCCAAACTTTTCCTTTCTTCGACGAATGAGAGGCGAGAGCATGTATATCTTCATTCTTTGAACTTTGACGAACGCCTCTAGCTGCCAACCTCGACTCTTCTTGAATACAGTCGGCCCTCAATTGATCACACTTGGGAAGTTTCGATCTCACACTAATTCCTTGAATGTAAGACTCCCAAGATGAAGGAAGACCATTAAGAGCCAACATGGTCAAATCCTTGTCATCAACAATATGACCAATGGTAGAGAGCTCATCTCTCAATTCAGAGATCTTCATGAAGTAGGTGATGACAAACTCTCTTTCCGCCATCTTAATGTGATGAAGTTGTTGCTTCAGTGCAAGTGCCCGACTGGTGTTGTTGATTCCGTACATATCTTCCAATGTTCGAAACATCTCCCTTGTTGTATTCAACTTGGAGACAATCAGAACAATATGATCTTTAACGGAATCAACCAACACTTTCTTTGCCCTGGTATCTTTCTTCCTCCACTGCAACTTCTCTTCTTCCTCCTCAGGTTCGGGGACTTTTGTTTTCACAAACTCAGCCAAATCATTTTCTTCCAAGGTGAGCATGATCCCAAACCTCCATGATGTGTAGTTAGAAGCTCCTTCGAGTCTATCCTTGATTTTCAGACCATTCACCATCTTGAAATAAATTAGAGATAGACAAAAAAAGATTAAGGAGAGCGTTGCAAAACAAATCTGATCACGATCTTTTTCAAACCTGCTTTTATACCATGTTAGTGTTTTATAGATCAGATTAAACAACTAAAAGCACTCAAAAAATTGCAACACATAAGATAATAAGCACATCAAGATACCTTGGGAAAAAACGTCCTCTTGAGGGAGAAAAACCCAACAAATAATTCTGTTATATAAGAGTAGAAATAGGAGTAGAAATCTGCTTACAACTCAGGCCCAACAATGGCCAAATTTGATTCAATGAATAATAGTACCTCTCCTAGATGGAAGGGTACAATGAATATGTTTCTCCTTCAAATCGGTTTGCTGCTACAGGATGATGATCTGCTCCTACCTTGTGATGATCTGCTACTGCATCATGATGATCTGCTGCTACACAAGTGTGAACTTCTGCTAGTGCTGCGAATTATGATGAAATGTACAAATGCGACCTTGTATATATACAAATGAGGCACCTCCTCATCTAGGTCGGCTCTCTTCGAGAGAATAAATAATTACAATAAATGCCAAAGGGGGTCGGCCCAATACAAGACATAATATGATAACATAAGGAGGGTTAACCCTCAAGAAATTAAATCATGTCAATATAAATTAAATAGCCGAAAGGCTATCATTTAATTTATGTATTCTTCTTGAAGTGTGTGCACTGGAAGAAGCCGATGCTGCGATAACATCAACAAAGAAGCCATCCAAAGTAGCCATATCTGGAAGACTATGTAGATCCTGTTGCACTGAATCACAAGGAACCAAAACTATGGAAACACAAGCATCATCAACTATAACAGTTAATGGAGGAGATGAAATGCTTGGCTCAAGTATTGGATCTGATGTGAGAACTCCCAAGTTCAAGTAGCCAAATGTCTCCTCTGAATCATGGTTCATATGATCAACAGTTGAAGGAACAATCTCATCATCAGAAGCAAAATCTGCAAAGGTATACAACCGAGATGAATGATCAACCACCCCAGTAGCAATGATCTCTCTACTCTCCAACTCTCGAATGATGATTGAATCAAGTGTGAACTCCACAGTTCTCCCATCTCCACCATGTGTAATCTGATATATGGAAAGAAGATTGTTCGTGAAATGAGGAACACACAAAACATCCTGGGAGGTGTTATCCCTAAAACTAATAGATGCCTTCCCAATTACACTCATGTATGTATTGTTTCCCATCAAGATAGGAGACATAGTACAACGCTGAAAATAAGAGAATATAGACTGCGAAGATGCCATATGATGAGATGCTCCTAAATCTAGAAGCCATCTCGTTGATCTTGGATTTGAAAAAGCAGAAAGAGCTTGACCTTTATTTCCTGATGTAGATGCTTGACCTTTGTCCTTTTTAGATTCTTTTGAAGGAGGGGGAGACTCAGACATTTTAGAAATCAAATCAATGTGATTCTTTTTGAGAAGATGTTTCAACTCATCAATGTCCTTGTAACACAGTGTTCTTCATGTCCATGCTTCTTGCAATATGCACAAAAATGCCTCTCCTTTAGATGACTCCCCTTTAGAAGATGATTTTTTCTTTGCTTGATCTGAATGTCGATTATTCTTTGCTTTCTTTTGTTTCTTATCTGATTCTGATTCTTTCACCTGACTAACAAACAATGCTTGAGATTTAGAAGTCTTGATGAGACCCATTGAGATAAGCTTTTGTTGCTCATGTATCAACATCTCAGAAAATAATGCAAATGAAGGTTTAGTATATGCAGACCCCATAGTCAATCTATGAGTATGAAAACTAGAAACAAAAGAAGCATAATCATGACCAAGTTTGTTCATTGTATTGTAGACCAATTGAATGTCCTTATCAATTCCACATGCTTTACATTGCTCCCTTAGATCATTAACCTTAGTGATGTAGTCTTGGATACTGTCAGAGTCCTTAGGATCAAGGCTCATCAGTTCATTATCAATTTGATAGCCTCTTACTTCATTTGTAGTACCATATAATTTTTTAAATTTATTCCAAGCTTCATGAGAATTGTTACATGATTCAATTTGAAACAACAAATCTTGAGAAACTAGTCTACAAAGAAACCCAAAGTTTTAACATATAGAGAGTGACGTTCTGTCATTAGAATACTCCATGCATTTTGATGCCATGTGGAATAATTATATGATGTGAGCAAAAGAACCTTAGAATGATCCATGAAAACAAGAGAGCACAAACAAACAAATCAAAGAATGCACCAAGAGACTCTCCCAAAATCACTCAATCAAGAAACCCCCAAGCAATATCCGATTTGACACTTTATATTTAGTGTGTTTACAGTTGCCACTTGCAAAAAACAATGAAGTGGTCTTTGATCTTGGTACATACAGTTGCCAAAATAGGCCATAAAATCAAGTATATTTTTTGGTACAAAATGAGATCAATTTGATCATACCACTAAGTACATGAAAAATTACACACTTTAAAAAAAAATTGTACCCAAAAAAATGTTATCGTAGGAGCAATATATGAGCTTTCGAAGTTCTCAAAATGAGGACGAAGCAACAACACCTATGAGACTTTGCAAATTTTGGAAAAACTAGTCACCAAAACCAAAAATTGATTGCACCACTATGAAGAGCACAAAAAACGCTTTTCGTCGATATCTCGTTATCCAAAACGGACACTGTGGCCAAAAGTTATGAATTTTTCAAAAAAAATTTAATTTAGTTTGGAGGAAAATAGGTTTTCTAGCAAAAAAAGTTTACTTTTGATTTGATTTTTGAAAAATCTACTCAATGTTTGGAGACAATAATAAAAACCCAAAAATATTTTGATGCTAAAAGTAAAACCCAGAAATCGTTTTTTGATCTAGCAAGCAAATGATGAAAAACATATTTTGTTTTTAACCATCAGCCAGGAGAAAAAATGGCGCACATTGCTTTTTGTACAACAATTTCCTTCGGATCTGTGCAAGATTTGCAAAATCTAAAAGATACCTAGTTCGGACTTCGACCCTAGCTACACAACCCAAAAATCGTTTTTTCTGCAAATGAGTGAAAGTTGAATTTTTGAAGCAAAAATGATGACGACTCCAATAAAAAAGGGCTTGCAATAAACTCTTGTTTGCCAAAAATGCAAATGGTAATCAAATTGAGTGAAACAAAAGCCAAATCTGACTTTCTTGAGCCTCTTGGACGCAATGGTGAGCTCAAATTTGCACCAGCGAGCTCTAATATGAACTTGCAAGAAAGAGCGAAAAATGAAACCTCCCCAAATCTGGTATCTGTCTTCAGAAAAAGACTCTCCAATGGCACCCAAACTGCTCTGATACCATGTAAAAATTGGCTATGGCTGCCAAGATCTTAAGATTAATTGGAAAGCTCAAGAAAAGAGAATATGAATGTGACAAGAATGAACTGTATTCTTATCAATTGATTCAATGATATAAGATGATTGTGATTGTTTGTACATAGGAGACCCCTTGGTTATATAGCCAAGGTGAGAACATAGAAGGACATAAGATTATGACAAGTGTCGTAATCTTATGACATGAGAACTATGAAAAGCTATTACTCCACCTTGTTACCCACCAATTTTTTAAATATTTTTAATGCCCCTATATTGATGTATCTTCATTGATATTGTGGCCCCCTCACTTTATCTAACCATGTCGCAGGGTTCGCTAGTTCTGGAACTTCCTGATTAACCGAATCACTTATATCTCCACCGTGCCAAGGCTTTAGTCGATTATCAAATGCAGTCGGTTGGTCGAGAGTTCTTGAAACCTTTGAACCTTCGACATTTGGTTCGATGTTTTCATTCTTCAACAATAAGCAGACTTGACTGGTGACACACTTCTCTAGATGTCAGCTCATTTAATACACTGTACAACGTCCTTGAAGAACGTCTTCTCATGCGCCTTGTAACACCCATTCGAATGTAAACGTAATCCTTTGGATCTTTTGAAAAGACGACTCTTAAATAAAAAGTTGGTGGAGAGGATATGGTAACGGATTTGCACATGTTTCCTTAATAAATAATTGCTTTACTCTGCCGTCACCTTCTAGTAAATTTACGAACGAAGCAAGGGTGGCAACATTTTGATCCCAGGTTTTTTTCATCATGGTATTGCTTGGTGAAGTTGCAGAATGAGAAAATGAGTTGGTGCTAGTCGTACAACTGAATTTAATGTGGCCTGAAGAGGAGCAACTTGATATTGTTTCTGAGTTATGTTTGGTTGCGTGGAAGGAAAAGACCAGCTATGTCGAATATCGCAGGGTGATCTTTGTTTTAGAGAAAGAGGAAGAGCGAGCTAAATTTAATAATCTGGTTAACGAGATGGTAATGGCGCTGTTTCGAGCCCCGACCCCTCTGGTGGTATAATGGCTTGATTTCTTCATACAATTGTCAACGCAAGCGGTTTCTTCCAAAGAAGACGGAATCCTTATTTTGCATGCATGGAAATTTTGTTATTATGAATAGTAACCGAAATTTTGTGTGTAACGGAACGGTGCCCGTTTCTTGGGGATTATTTAACAACGGTCGTTTTCAGGGACCGTTTATAAAGAGGAAGGAAAGGAAAGCAAGGGGGACTCTCCAGGAGGGAGAAATAGGCTTAGTTTTCTGGAAACTCAGTTTAATTGTATAGAAGGTTTGGGGTTTGTGAACTCGTATTTTGGCATTGAAATGGATAAGGGAATATTTTCAAGTCTTTGAATTCGTGAATGTTTCACTTTTATTACATGAACTTTGTTCCATGAAAATTATTTCTCAATGTTCTTTTGTTTAATCGAACTGATTATGCATTTAATTGTGAAGCTTTGAATGTGGTTTAAATAATCTGTTGAAAGAATTCACTATTCTCTCTCCCTACACATTAGCGATGTTTGTGGAATGAACGAACTTAGTTTTGTGTATTCCTTATTAAATCATCCTCTGCACTTACTTTCATGTCCATGGGTGGGTGTTGATTACCTTTCCCGCTTTCTGGTTAAAAGCACGTTCCATGTTTAATTCGTTGCATACATTTTGAAGGTAGCTGCACCTTGTAAAATAAGCAGAGAGCGCTTGCGATTATCGTCACAAGTGACTCAACTGTTGGCCAGATTGTCATTCGTGTGGGCCTAGGAGTATTGAGTGAAATGACATATCTGTCAACCAATAGATTTTTGGTGACTTTGCTAGGGATCGATTGAATCAGAGGCTCTGGAATTTAAGGGACTTGTCAATTCTTGTTTGGTTACAATTGATGCTTCTCAGAAAAGGAGGGTTGACGACTCTGTGTATTAATGAGATTCTAGAAATGGTTCGCAATCAGGTAAAGCAATGCAAATCGTTTGGAAAAAGACCTGCACCGACTATTGGTGAGATTTTGGCAGAAGAAGACGATATAATCCGTTCATTATGGGATGGTCTTAAAATGAGCTTAACAAAAGCTAAAAGGAGAGGGATATATCCATTTCAAGATCACCAATCGTCTCTGCTGTTTAAAGACCTGTATTGCAGATATTGTATCCTTAAAGATTTTGAACATGCTTACATGCCAAATAGTAAAAATCATTTGTTTCTAGCTTGGAACGTAAAAAAATGTTGTCGAACGAATCTAATATTGTTCTCATCCCGGAATGGTGCCTAGAGAGCTCAGAGGATTTTTTTATGTGGGATTGAGGATGAAAGTCGCTATATTGAAGAAGTCGATGTAAGCACATTCATCTCTAATACAAAAAAGTACAGGAATATATCTATTGAAAAGTTCGAAGAAAAGAGACAGTTAGATTCTCCTGAAGCTACTAAAGGTGTGAATGACAAACATTCTCAACTTTCATGTCTTCCGGTCGAGGATTACTTTTGTGCCAGAGGAAAGGATAACTTTTTTGCTAAGTTCGATCCCACGCTTCTAGAAAGTAAAATTTACATATCGCAATCATCAACTGTACAATTGGAGGCTAACTTACTGCGTCGTCTGCAGAAAGAACATTTGGTCCCTAATGTTACCCATACACATTTAAACAAAGGGTTAATGTTGCCTTTGAAGGGAACATTAGAGAAGAAATAAAGGTAAAAACCAAATTGGCAGAGCTTGAAAATGGGATCAACTAGGAATAAATTAATGCGTTATACATGCCAACAGAATATGATGAGAATTCAAGAATAAGAGATAACCCTATGTTTGATTTATTTGAAACTGGGTCAGCTACAACAGGTTCTTTATCTTTTTCCCATGATCAGGACAAAATGGATACAATTGCTCTTGAGAACAGTTATGAGGAGCAAAGTCAATCAAATTGTACGGTCGTTGAAACTAGACTCTCAATTTTCTATGAGCAGGTTGATAATGGTTCTTCTCAAGTCGTTAGTCTGTGCTTGAAAATTTCTACAGATAATGGGTATTTCAAGAATGAAGTTGATCTGATTGAAAATGAATGGTGTGTCTACTGTCTAGAAAGTTGGTCTGACCTTTTCGGAGCAGTTAAAGCGAGTTATGTCTGAAACAATTTTGGTGAACACAATAGAATGTGGTTTTGTTGTCATAAGGTCCTCTTCGACTCATTAAGTATGTACATGCCATGGCTACTTTTGCAAACACTTCACTACTGTATGCCTTTTTTTCGTCAAGGGTCTTATTTCTCTTAGACTGTTAATGGCTTCATTTGATTGATTGTTGTGTTCTCTGAATTTAGGGTCTTCAGGCCATGTATATAGTAAGCAATTTTGGTGTCCTCTGGTAGTTAGTTTCCTTTCTGTTCGTTTTTGGGTTGTGCTCGGTTCCCCTCCTCCCTTTTGCATGCATCAACCTATCTTCCTGCTTTTCTTTCGACTTCGTTGCCCAATGGACTTGCACTGGTCTGTTATGAGATTCTGAAGGTCCTTTGCATTTGGTTGAGAAATGCAGTCCCCAATCGGAGCCAATGTTACCCACCATTTTTTAAAATCTTTTTAATGCCCCTATATTGATGTATCTTCATTGATATCGCGACCTCCTGGCTTTATCTAACCATGTCGCGAGGTTCGTTAGTTCTGGAACTTCCTGATTAACCGAATCACTTATATCTGCGTCGTGCCAAGGCTTTAGTCGATTATCTAATGTAGTCGGATGGTCAGGAGTTCTTAAAACCTTTGAACCTCCGACATTTGGTTTGGCATTTTCATTCTTTAGCGATAAGCAGACCTGACTGGCGGCACACTTCTCTAGATGTCAACTCATTTAATACACTATACAACGTCTTCTCATGTGCCTTGTAACACCCATTTGAATTTAAACATAATCCTTTGGATCTTTTGAAAAGATGACTCTTAAATGAAAAGTTGGTGGAGAGGATATGGTAAGGGATTTGCACATGTTTCCTTAATAAATAACTGCTTTTCTCCGTCGTCACCTTCTAGTAAATTTATGAACGAAGCAAGGATGGTAGCATTTTGATCCTATGTTTTCTTCATCATGGTACTGTTTGGTGAAGTTGCAGAATGGGAAAACGAGCTGGTGCCAGTCGTACAGTTGAATTTAATGTGGCCCGAAGAGGAGCAACTTGATATTGTTTTTGAGTTATGTTCGCTTGCGTGGAAGGAAAAGACCAGCTACGCCGAATATCGCAGGGTGATCTCTGTTTTAGAGAAAGAGGAAGATTGAGTTGAATTTAATAATCTGGTTAACAAGATGCTAATGGAGTTGTTTTGAGCCCGGGCCCCTTCGGTGGTAGAGTGGCTTGATTTCTTCATACAACTGTCAACACAAGTGGTTTCTTCCAAAGAACACTGATCTTTATTTTGCATGCATGGAAAATTTGTAATTATTAATAGTAACTGAAATTTAATGTGTAACAGAATGATACCCGTTTCTTGGGGATTATTTCAACAACGGTCGTTTTCAGGGATTGCTATATAAAGAGGAAGGAAAGGAAACCAAGGGGGACTCTTCAGGAGGGAGAAATAGGCTTAGTTTTCTAGAAACTCAGTTTAATTGTATAGAAGGTTTTGGGGTTTGTGAACTCTTATTTTGGCATTGAAATGGATAAGGGAATATTTTCAAGTCTTTGAATTTGTGAATGTTTCACTTTGATTACATGAACTTTGTTCCATGATAATTATTTCTCAATGTTCTTCTGTTTAATGGAATTGATTATGCATTTAAGTGTGAAGCTTTGAATTCAGTTTAAATCATCTATTGAAAGAATTCGATATTCTCTCTCCCTACGCATTAGCGGTGTTGGTGGAATGAACGAACTTAGTTTTGTGTATTCCTTGTTAAAGCATCCTCTGGACTTACTTTCATGTTCATGGGTGGGTGTTGATTACCTTTGCTGCTTTCTGGTTAAAATCACACAACTCCATGTTTAATTCGTTGCATACATTCTGAAGGTAGCCGCGCCTTGTAAAATAAGCAGAGAGCACTTGCGATTATCGTCGCAAGTGACTCAACTGTTGGCCAGATTGTCATTCGTGTGGGCCCAGGAGTATTGAGTGAAATGGCATTTGTCAACCAACACACCTAAAGTGGAAAAGTGATAATGTGATAATCACCGCAAATGGTGGATCACCCACAAAAGGTGGAGAGGTAATCACCTGATATGTCCACGAAAGATGGAAGTGATAAAGTAATAACATGATAAGTCCACCAAAGGTAGAAAAGCTTGAACTACCTCCTATGTAGTCCCTAAGTAAACTTAATAAACTTAACTAAGGTGTAATCATGACCTAGGACAAGGTACAACACATTTAATTAGACCAACAAAGAGGTACGATGATCTAATTGTTGGATTCATTGGATAGCTTGATTAATTTCGAGGGGGGTCTTTTGGAAGTGACATCTCCTGAAAAGTGAATCTGGGGCTTCAAAAGCTTGGGTGCCCGTAGTTAGCTGGGGCACCCAACTCCTCTAGAGTTGGTCAATTTTTGGGAATTTTCAAATTGTGAACTTTGACTTTATGTTTTGCACTCGTTTCTGCCATTGTTTAGTTTGCAATATTTGATGAATGGTAATTTTGATAGGCTCATTGACGAATGCGTTGGAAAGCTGGTCCAGTTCTAAAGAAAAAAGGTGCCAAACCCTAATTCAATCATTTGATGACCCAAAAGCTTTGGCACCCCTAGCTACCTTCGGGTGCCCATGATCTCCAACCTTAGACATTTTTAACTCTTTTTTAACTTTCAAACTTAACTCTTCATGCTATGCCCTCTATTTGATTTGGATTGCCGACAATTGATGAGTCTGATGGTGTTGCTGATAGATACACTATAGAGTTAGGAGGATTCTGAATAGGACGTCGTGGAGGCAGAAAACCCAAACTCTTACATTTGGTGCCTTGAAAAGTTGGGTGCCCTGGATACCTGGGGCGCCTAAGCTTGCTAGAGAGTTTTTATTTTGTTGCAATTTTCAACTTTCCTTTCTTCGATTTCGTGTTCGACAATCAGATACCGAAAAATGATTAAGGCACATAATCCTAGGCATCTAGATTGGGCAGGGGCGCTTGAACTTTCCAGACTGTCAAAATTTTGCAATTTTCATGAATTCACAACATCCCTCCTTTGTTTTGTGTTTCTTGATCACCTTCTTTCGTTTTTTGATCTGCGTAGTGCCTGAGACTTTAAAAATAAAACCTGGTAGTTGAGAAACCTCCATTAATGTCCTTGGAGCTCCTGAAAAAGATTCTTGTAATACTGTACTATTCTACAATTTAAAAAAGGAATCCAACTACCAAATTTTTGTTGAAAGTAACTAACTTGTTTTCATGCTTGGGTTTCCTTTGCATTTTGAATGAAAAAGAAAAACAATTCTAAATAAAAACATAATATTCAATTTCTCAACTAACTTTAAAATTTACAATTTTAGCTAAACGAAACAAGTAACTGATTTCATATAACTGTAAATACAAAAGAACAACAACTAGCTTTTCTTTGCTTTTATAAAATAAGAGCATTAAATATGGCTATAAAATAAACATGCTAAATATTTCAGTGATTTAAAGAGAGGATGAGTACAAGAAAATACAACTTTGATGGCTTCCTGTTGGAATGCTACACAAAACTCTTTTGTATCCTAAGGAAAAAGAAATATCATGAAGGGCTTTACCACCCATCCGAAGACCTATTGGCCGCCCGTGTTTCTTCAAATGAAGAAACCTGTCCTTTCATGAGGGTAATCAACAAGGATCATATTATCATCATGCCTCTAAGCCTGGTGTCAAGGACCTATACCACTTGATCGATCCTTCACGATGGGTAACTCCCAACTAGAAAGATCACTCTGACCAAGGGTATATCTAGCACTTGATAGTTGACAAATCCTTAATCTAGCATAATACCTTGGCCAATGATTTTAATATTATTGATACTCTTGTGCCGTCAGCACTCTCACCCTTGTTCGACATGATTACATTTATTTGAAGGTCTAAATTACAAAGACTGGTTTGATTATCATTTTCCTCTTAGTTCAAGGTTAAATCTGAACCATGTATATTAGTTATACATTCCTTGAAGGTCTCGGGTGAGCAAAGGAAATGCACTAGACCAACTTCTAAATTAGAGAGTAGATAAGGAGAAGTTTCGGCTTAATCTGTTAGAATAAGTTTTTCAGGTAATTTGCAAATAGTTCAATTTGTATCCTGATGCAAAAGTATATCATACCTCTTACTTTAAGGATATATATTATTTTCTTTAAGCATAAATAGAGAGTCATATCCAATGAAGAGGTTCTTCAGATCTTAACATTTAAACTTCATAGATTGGACTCAGAGTGGAAAATGGAAATACATTATTCCATCTCAGAAATTATAAAAGCAAGGAAGGGTAGTCTTCGACTTAGTCAAGACTATATGGTCACAGAGTGAAAGATAATAGCTCGATCTAACAATTCGACTCAGTAATAATATTAGCAAAGGAATTCGAATGCAAGCAAGCTTTACTAAACTGATAGGTTCATTCTAAAAGTCTTTTCTCGATTGAGTTCTAGCGTTAAACAAGGAATTGAACCCAATGTATTTTCATCAAGATGATGAAGTTCAAGAAATTACTTTTCTAAGCAAAACAACTTCAGTTCGATTAAAGAATTATTCGTTGCAAGTTTTCTACAAATTAAAAGTCTCATTTACATGCCTGATTAAGACGATTTGAGGCTCGAGAAAGCTCCAAACTCCTTTCTACAATTGAATAGGACAATAGCGACGATGCCTCTGCAACTCCTACAGGTCAAGGAAAAATTACAGTGATGGCTTGCCCAATGATCCACTCAACTAAGCCAGAATTGGAGATTTGAAAGAACCATGTTTTCTGTGCTAAGCTCGACAGAGGAAATTAGACTAAGAATGCCCCTTGATAAGATTGATGTATGAAGAAAGTAAGAAGAGAATGGAAAGAGAAACCAGACAACCCCGAGTGCGGAAAACCAACTGCAATTCCCAAAGAGTAGGAATCCGATACAAAAGAGAAAAATTTAGTTGCCGCCCGGTGGTTTCGAGAATGAAAAGGAATGAGAAAAACTCCACAAGGCAGATGTCAATACTGACCAAGAATAACTCCCCTTAAGGGCCTGCTTGAATTCCATTTAGACGTTTCACTCAAGAACATGGCCAAGGTGGCGGAGGTTACTACCACCACACAAGCAGATCTCCTCCAGTCAGTTACACGTCTTTTTTAAGGATATTCAAATGTTTTACTTATTAATTTAATTTCATTTTAAATTACAAAAATACGTTTTAAAGGATAATAATGACATATATCACTTGAATTGACTTGTTTTTCTTATAAGGTTATGACTTAAATTAAGCTATCTTACACCAACTCAAGGCGTGATAATGATTTGATCCTTTATTAATTACAACCTCTCCTTTTGATGATATTTCCCTTTCCCTTGGGTGTCGATGATCTTGCAACCACTGGACAAATAATTAAGGTTAGGCTATTCTTGTCATAAATATATATATATTTTAAATATAAACTCATCAACACATTCATTTTCACATATTCAGAAAATCATTCACATTTGCAGTTACAAATAAATTTGAAATTATTTTCCCAATTTCACTTTCTCATGAAAGCAATTATTCACAACTAACAAAACGACTACAATTTCATTGCTATAACCATGTTCAAGATAGAGGGGATGTAACAATTATGAAAAAACAGAATAGACCCACCAGGGCAAAACTGATGTTTTGATGATTTTGACTAGACCAGCATGATGAGGAAATATTTTAAACCAATCAAAATCAATTTGAACCCTGGAAGTCAAAATTTCTATGTTTAGAAATTTTCTATTTTGCCAACATCCATTTGAGAGGAAACCCAAAAAATAAGTATTTGTAATTTTTTTCTATTTTAAGAAAATTTCCTAAAATTTAGCTCTGAATAATTGAGATCTGAGTTTTGTAGACTAGGTTGCTCTGAGTAGAACCAGATCGATAGATTTTGAAAATTTTGAGTTTTTGTCCCTCATGCAAGACATGCAAATTCCCAAATTTGACCTTTTTTTTGACAATTTTAACAAGACTTTTAACCATTTCTTCAAAATGCCTAAGTGTAGCAAATTTTTTAATTTGGGGTACAACAATTGAATATGTCATGCAACCCCTTGCTGTTACTTCAAATCAACTATAAATCCTATTCGCAACTCTAATAACTTTAAATGTGATGTATAGATTAATAATGTCATCGATCCTCTATTGGAGGATTCCTCCCTTTTGTGGGTAGGTTGGGGACTTTCTCTTGATTAACCTAAGGACCTTTGTTTTTTAGTGTAAGAGAGGGGGACCAACCACTGCAAGGCCCCAGATCATGAAAGGCCAAGAGCGGAAAGGCTGCCCTAACTTACTTCAGTTTAAAAGACAATTAGGATAGAAGGGATGAGAATGATGAGGACTATGTGTCCTTTGATCACTCTGCAATCCTGAGAGTTAAAGGGACACAAGATGAGTCGCTTTCCAGAGTCAACTCAGTGTCTCAAGTAGCTCTTTGTCCAAGGACAAAAGCACGGTTTTGGGACAACAATGTGGCGTGTTGGTGTCTCATAGGTGCGTTGGCGTCCGTACGACCAGAAAACCTGAGAGACGAGGTCCGAATCTCAAAAATTGACTGAGAGTCCAATTTAGCAGTTTCGGAAAGTAAAGAACAAGACTAGAAAAAGTGAAAGGTAAATACATATATGATGAAAGAAGTATATTACCGCAAGGGTGACGAAGATAATTTCGTAGAATGATCCTCATGCCAACTTGCTTCAAGATCTCTCCACTTGCACACAACAAAGAAGGAAAGTGTTGGTGCTGTTTAGGGGCCTACCTCAGTCAGATCCCCCGTCTTGGTGTTTCCACCTCCACAGACAACCAAGTTTGTAATGATAGAAATAACGATAAAGAAGGGAAATACAAGCTACATATGCAAGAAACACTACAAAACAATATGTGCTTACTAAACTGAATACAATAGAGGAGATGAGAGGAGCTCACCACCTCCATCCAAAGCGTTCAAGGCTTGTGGAGGAGTGAATGAGAGCAGCTCAAACCTCCGCTACCGTGGTGTTTGTCCTGCATTCGCACTATTAGAGTGGAGGAGTGGTAGATTGTTGCAATGGAGTGAAGAATGTTGCTACAAAGCTTGAAAATGGATGCTCAAAGCATGGAGAGTGTGCCAACTTGTTCAAAACTTCATACAAACTTGAGAATGGATGAATGAAGTGAGAATATGAAAGAGAAGATGAAAAACGACCATATTCGGATCGGCCAGCCAAAGAGGAGCGTTACACTTTGACTCTCAATCAAGAGTGTAACATCTCTGCAGTCTTTAGTCATAGGAATTTAACAGGGTCGTCTGCATACTACGCAGACATCTACGCTCCATGCGGGCGTCGACGACAGAAACGCCCCCACCGACACAAATAGGGCGCCAAGTGGAATGCATGCAGCAGGCTTAAGTGGAATTAAACCTCCGCTTTTGGTTTTCTAAAGTGTAAAGGGGTGAAAGGGGAATTTGCGTTAGGGGTGCAAATTCACGCTCATACATTTTGCCCCCACTTTAGCGAGCACGAGTATTGATGAGTGCTTCGGTAAAGTAGAGTAGTAAGAAAGTAACAAAGTAAGAGATGTATACCCGAACTGACGAGGAAGCAGACCACAGTCTGGCGAACTCGGAAGTGCAGGAGAGGACTTCAGAGTTCCACGAAACTACAAAGCTGAAGTATGAAAGTGCCTTACAGGCTCATGGTCCTGCAAGGGAGGTATGCAAGGGAGGTATCCTTCAAGAACTCTCACATGAAGGAAACCAAGAAAAACAACTTACAACGCCGTAGACTTGTAAGGAAGGTATCCCCCAAGAATTCTCGCATGAGGGAGACCGAGTAGAGTGGCTTACAAATTTGTAGACCTGTAAGGAAGGTATCCCCCAAGAACTCTCGCATGAGGGAGACCAAGAAAAAACACCTTACAAACTCGTAGACTTGCAAGGAAGTTATCCCCCAATAACTCTCACATGAGGGAGACTGAGTAAAGGGGACTCCGTAGAGTCAGAGATGGCGACATGTTTACTTGTAGATAGAACACATCAAGAAGCGGCCGCGCAGGCCAATGAATGGACAGTCACACAAACCATCGCTAAGCTGTAAGACTTTCAAAGGGGCCCTTCGGGAACGCTTCAAAAGGAAGGAGGGTCGACTCAAGGGACGCGTTGTTTGAAAGGTAAAGTCTAGTCGGGCTGCCCCCAAGCTAGACGTAAAGATGCAAAGACGGTCTAGTTAGGCTATCCTCGGACTAGAGGTTGAGGTGTGAAACCGGTCTAGTCAGGCTGCCCTCGAGTTAGACACCATAAAACTTTTTTGAAAGCTTTCGAAGGGGTCCCTTGGGAAACCACCGTGAAAGGGATGGGTCCACTCAAGGGGCACACTATTCAAAAACTACCGTCTTCCTTCTCGAATCAATTAATCACCAAGGAATCCTTTTGAAAGATGTTCACTTCATCAAGGAATTCGAAAGGAAGGAGAGGCGCTCCTGTGAGGGGGAAGACTAAGACCATTCCCGCTTCAGAAGAGGGTTTCCAAGTCGTTTCTTTACAAACCCATGATGAAGGAAACATATTCCGCTAGGGTTTCAAGTTGAGAATGCAATTATGACAACGAAGTGTGTGAAGGGTCTTTGAGAAAAGATTCGTTTGGCAACAAATGTATTTTTGAAAGACCAAGTGATGTAGAAGAGGTTGTCACACATGAAAAGGGACAACTCAAGCAAAGAAGAGAGAAAGATAAAGAGAAAAGCAAAAGGAAACAAATCACACAAAGGGTACAGGGGGATCTGGTTTTGCAGGGTCAGATATGCCTTTATTTATATATATTAGGTAACTACGACAAGAGGCGAAAGATCATCAATCCCCAACCAGATCAGGAAGAATTGACAAAATACAAAGTAAAATTAGAAAAATTGGGTCAACATGGAAGGAGGCCTAAATTCTCCTGACGATTTGCATCGTCCGCAATTTACTGAAAGTGAATCACAAACATGGAAGAATGAAGATACACATAGAAGAAGGTTTACAACACAAACACCATGCTTGTATCCAAGCACCAACGAGAGTGACGAGGGTCATCCAGGGACATATAGCATGATTACAAGGGAACACATCACAACACACACTTATCTAATCTAAAGATCAAGAAGAGGGTCTCTCCCTAACACTAGTCAAGCAAGAGGTCGTCAACGTCTCACTCTAGATCATTGTAGGGGGAAGGATGGCGAGCTTGCAAAGGGGTAATGTTAAGGGGAGGAGCTTCCGATCCTCCCGCAACAAGGGTCAAGGCAGAGGGACCTGTGAGGTCTCCATCGCTCAACTCTTGTGGGTCCAAGGTCAACGACCTCACAAAGATCGCTGTCAAGGTCAGAACTTTATCCACCGAGTTAAACATGCACTTAACGGGAGTGCCATGCTTCACCTCGGTGGACGAAGGGCTTTGCACCCGAGGTTCATCGCTAGGCTCACTGAGAGACTCGAGAGCGGTGATAAACTTGGGGGAGGCCGTGATTGGTTCCGTTACTAAGACATAACAAGTCAATTTGGGGCCACCTTTCGGAGAATGCAGGCTCTTCTTACATCCACCATTGTTGGAGGGACCACACTCTACCTTCTTCTTCATTGGAGGAGGTGAACTTCCCACAGATGAAACAAGGAGGGTCGAGGGAGAAGAGGAAAGAACCGCTGTGGATACAACTGAAGTGTTCACCATGTCCACGGGCTTTGGGAAAGGTAAGACATCGAGGAGAAAAGTCAACAAGGGCGATAGCGTCGAAGGAGCGATGAACACTTGCACCCTTCCAGGCGCATTTGCGCTCACAACGAGAGTTAGAAGAGATTTAGAGACGGAAGGAGGGAAAGAGGAGGACGTGACAGGAGGTGCAGTCTTCTCCCCCTCCCTCTTCTGCAAGGAGGCTTGCTTAGCTAGGAGAGCCTTTCGTCGATGCTTTTTCTCGCGTGCAAGGCGGTTTCTATGACTCTTCAAACTAGAAGCCAGGATTTGCGAAGGGACGAGAGGATTTTGTTTAGCCATGGGAGTGTCTTCCACAACTGTTTCCAACGAGAGGGTAGATTCCTGTATGGGAGAAGGAAAGGCAGGTTCAAAAACAACGGGAGGAGTTGACTCTACCACCTTAGAGGTGGATCCTTTCTTGTTCGAGGGAATAGGAAGAAGTCGAGGGGCAAACTCTCTCTGTGAGCCTTTCTTTCTGTCGTACAAATAGTAACAGGGTCCTGGGGCCCTGTTAGGGAGATCCGATATCCTGACCTTGGACTTTCGCCAAGGAGGCATCATCGGACTTAGCGAGTAGATCCCGAGCTTGTTCATCCAGTACTCTTCCAAAGAGAGAGGAGAGGATGATTCAACTCGTGAGGGAGTGAGCTTCTCCTTTCCCTTCTGGGAAGAGGAGGCAGCTGGCAACTCGATTATAGGAAGGGTCAACTTTGGTTGTCTCTTGCCTCTAGTCTTGTACTTCACATAGTTCTTGTAAAGTAGGTCCATTCTTAGTGGGAGCGAACTGACTGGAGTGGGCCAAAAGTGATCCAACGAGTATCCTCCACGAGATACCATAGGATGATATCCAATGTAGTACACTACGTGCACGACACCTTCATGGCAAAATTTCAGGCATTTATGAATTATAGAGGCGATTCGATTCATGAAAGCTAGCTAGGGTATACCTAGCTTCACTCTAAACAGGTCTGACTCAAGAATGACGTCAAAAACCGTGTCTACATTCCTGGGTCCAACTAGGATGGACAATGTTATCGATTCATAAGGTTTAAGAGAAAGTTCATCATGCGTATGAATGATGGATTTTGTTTTTATATATACCTCCCTTTATAGGGAGTTTAAGAGTAACGTCTCCTCCGTGATGATAGTCACTCTACTCGCGGGGTCGATTAGGACCCCTATCACAATGTTTCCATTGACGCGAGCGAGAATATAAAGCGAAGAATGCTTACCATTTGTTGTCACGTCTTGCAAAGTAAATGTTATATCCAACAAACCGGTCGCAAGGCAGGGAGAGGGAGTAACGGTAACCATGTTAACATACACCTCAGAGTGAAGTAGAATCAGTGGGATCGATGATCATGTTAGCAGAATGTGATGGAAACGTGTCTGTGTATATCTGTAATTCACTATTAGCTTTCACCACTGATTTGTTCGTGTTTTGCTTACCTCCATCAAGACAGATATTACCGTCCTTGATGCGATCCTGTATCTCATGACGCAGGCACATACAACGTTCAGTATCGTGTCCATTAACTCGGTGGTATTGACAATGAGTTTTTTCTTCATACCAGCTAGGGTATGGTTCTCTAATTGGTTTACGAGGTGGCAGGGTAAGGATCTTATCCTTCACCAACTTCTGCAAGATGGAAGAATAAGACTCAGATAGCTTCGTAAACTTTCAGTCGCATATGAGTTCGCTGTTATCCACAACGACTACTACATTCGCAACAATTTTACCTCTTCCTGAGATCGACACGATAGATCTTCCTTCAGAACGAGAGCGTGAGGGAGGACCGTCGAATTGAACCACCGTTTGCTGGTATTCTCGTAAAGCCGCACACAAGTGTGTGAAAGAAGGGTACTTCATGAGGGCAAACTTCTCTTGCCAAGGCCTTTGTAAGTTCCCTATGAAGACCTTCGGTACATCATAATTAGGCAACAAATACGAGATTTGTGAGAAGAGTGCTTGATATCATGCTATAAAATTTGTAATCTTTTCATTGTCTCCTTGTTTGCATCTAACAAGGTTTGAGAATGTCGTCTTTGGTTCGATATAGGCTTGGAACTTTCGCAGGAACTGGTTCACAAGTTGATTGAACGTGAAGATGGAATTATCTGGGAAAGAACAGTACCAATCCAGTGCTGTATCTTTGAGGGATCGGGGAAATAGTTTGGCCATTAACATGTCGTGATGGAAAAATTCTGTGCATAAGGCATTGAAGGCGGATACATGTGTCTGTGGGCCCCCTTTACCACCGTATTTCTCGAATTTTGGAATCTCCATCTCTTGCGGGAAAGTAGTGTTTAGAATTGCAACCGACAACGGGTTGCGTCAGAAGAAGGGTTGGAAGATAGATTGGGCCGAGGCTTGAGAAAGGTTCACCAATTGGTTCTGCATCCACCCCATATTTTGAAGAGGGGTATTTAGAATAGGGTCGTTAGAAGACATAGGACCATCAGAGCCACCGCCAGAGCCACCGTTGTGACCATCGCTAGAGTGGCTATCGATGCCTCCGCCACCAGTGTGACTTCCACTGGCGCCACTGCCGTGGTCATGACCAGAGCTGCCAGTGATGCCGTTGCCACCAGTGTGACTTCTGTTGGATCCACCTCCGCCAATGCCATCCCCACTTCCAAAGTTTCCACCACCAAAGCCCTCGCCTATTATTTCGTCGAATCCTCCACCACCAGAGGCGACATAAGGGGTGAAGTGGAAACCCAAAGGGTTCTTGCTTTGATGGTGTCAAAACTTTCAGAAGCAGTGGGTATATTTGACTGAAGGGACCACGTCAACCATATACATGGATGTAGGAGGCATTGACATCTGCAACTTCCTTTTACGTTCCTTGAAGAGGCCACCTCGTATCATGCGACCATGGCTCGAGGGGGCACATGCTTCAGCCAGACCAACAAGACTAGCTAAGATTTGTACACATGTCCAGTCTTTTTCCACCCACCTAACCCTTTATCGAGGCTAACAACGTACTTAGAAGGGATACAAACAACCTCATGCAAAAACCTAGATTCACCTCGTGACACGTGCTCTTGTGCGGACAATCCAACTGCTAAATCGAAGAAAAGGCCGATAGTGAAGCTAGAGGAGACCTTCGTCTTGTCCATTGGAAGGTGTCACAGACTTCTTCTAACAATATGCCCAGAGGTCTTAGATTGGGTCGTGAAGCTCATAAAATTTCACAACACACTTGGGTACAATGGCCAAGAGGTGTACGAGAAAAAAGTTCAGGATGTTGACAGTTGGATAAACGTCGGTTCACGTCAGGTTCACCAAAAATGTAAGAGAGGGGAACCAACCACTGCAAGGCCCTAGGTCACGGAAGACAAAGAGTGGAAAGACTACCCTAACTTACCTCAGTTTAAAGGACAATTAGGATAGAAGGGATGAGAATGATGAGGACTATGTGTCCTTCGATCACTCTGCAATCCTGAGAGTTGAAGGGATACAAGATGAGTTGCTTTCCAGAGTCAACTCAACATGTCAGATAGCTCTCTATCCGAGGACAAAAGCGCGGTTCTGGGACGAAAGCACGTCACAGTGGCGTCTCATAGGTGTGCTGGCATTCACACGGCCAAAAAACTAGAGAGACAAGGTCTGAATCTCAAAAAGGGACTGATAGTCCAGTTTAGCAGTTTTGGGAAGTAAAGAACAAGACTAGAAAAAGCAAAAGGTAAATACATATATGATGAAAGAAGTATATTACCACAAGGGTGACGAAGATAATTTCGTAGAATGATCCTCAACCCAGCTTGCTTCGAGATCTCTCCACTTGCACACAACAAAGAGGGAAAGTGTTGGGGTTCTTTATGGGCCTGCCTCAGTCAGACCCTTGTCTTCGTGTTTCCACCTCCACAGACAACCAAGTTTGTAGTGATAGAAATAACGATAAAGAAGGGAAATACAAGCTACGTATGCAAGAAACACTGCAAAACAATATGTGCTTACTCAACTGAATACGATAGAGGAGATGAGAGGAGCTTACCACCTCTGTCCAAAGCGCTCAAGGCTTGTGGAGGAGTGAGTGCGAGGAGCTCAAGCCTCTGCTACCATGGTGTTTGTCCTCGCTCGCACTATCAGAGTGGTAGATTGCTGCAATGGAGTGAAGAATGCTGCTACAAAGCTTGAAAATGGATGCTCAAAGCATAGAGAGAGTGTGCCAACTTGTTCAAAACTTCGTCGAAACTTGAGAATGGATGAATGGAGTGAGAATATGAAGGAGAAGATGAAAAATGACCATATTTGGGTTGGCAAACCGAAGAGTAGCGTTACACTTCGACTCTCAATCGAGAGTTTAATGTCTCTGCATTCTCCAGCCGCAAGAATCTACTAGGGATGTAAGCGCGTCGCGCGGGCGTCCCCGACAGATACGCCACCATCGACACACAAATAGGGTGCCAAGTGGAATGCAAGCAACACACTTAAGTGGAATTAAACCTCCGCTTTTGGTTTTCTAAAGTGTAAAGGGGTGAAAGGGGAATTTGCGTTAGGGGTGCAAATTCATGCTTATACATTTAGTAATGTGTATTTCTATCACGTCTTTATTGTAGGTATATCCCTTAATTGAAAATGCTAATGCCATAAACCCCTTGCCCCTTGTTGTTGCTTCATGTCAAGGAAGGATTTTTTAGAGTTAAAATTCTCTTGCGACTTGCATTTCTTTTATTGATTGAAGGAAGAAGTCTAGTGCCAAGATTCTTGAGGATTCTGTAATTGCGTGTAGCTATTGTAGTTTGAGGATTTTGTAATTGCATGTAGTTATTGTGGTTCACTAAATTAGTTGCAAAGATAATGGTAGAAAAGGGTAGTCAAGGAAAGACTGTTAAGAGTCACACTTGTCTTGAGAGAGTTCCATTACAGTCATGCCAATCTCAAGGTGATTATCAATTAAAGATAGAAGTCCATTTCCATGATTCTAGAGGATTGTGTAATCACATGTAGTTATTAGAGTCCACCAAATTAGGTGAAAGAGAGAATGGGTGTCAGTGTGCAAACTAGGCCCCTAAGTGGCAATGAAAATTCAGGATAATAGAGTTACACAACTTGACATAAAAATTTGAATAGGTTATTAACATAATTTGAAAAATATGTAAGAACAAAATTTATAGCAAATTGAATGTAGTTTCTAAGCTACTAGTCTTTTTTTGGAAAAAAGTAAATCTATTTGGTGAAAATTTGAAATTTCAATGTAGTAGTACTAAATTTTAAGGAAAAAAATAAAAAGCCACCCTAATGGGGAGCAAAAATATATATATTTTTTTGAATCTTTCAATATAAATAGAGGAAACATGCCTAGATGTGATGCATATCTTTTTTTGTAATTTTTTTGCGAGTAAATAATTAGTGATGAATTACCCTAATGGGGAGCAATTTTTTTTTTTTTAATATCTTTCAATATAAACCTAGAGGACACATGCTCGAATGTGACGCATATTTTTTAAAATTTAAAATTTTTTTTTAAAGTAAATAATTAGTAATGAATTTTTTTAGTAGGAATTTTCAAAAATATTAAAAACCATTTGTTCGACCACGCTAACGTGGTAAAAAATTAATGAAATTCATTTTTTTATAAATTATAGTTTGTGAAGCATAGTGTGTGGCACATCTTTCGGATTCAAAAGATGTATAACCGTTCAAAAGTTATAGGTGTTTTTTCAATTAGCCTATCAATTAGGACTTTACACAAAGTACATGTAGAAAATCAATAATAATTATCTATTAAATTCAAAATAAATCATATCTTATATTGGTAGAATCTTGACAATTTGTTGAATAAACTTTTTTCGTTTAATCAAATTCAGATGAAAAAAAGTTGTTAGCATGAAGGGTGAAGTTCGAAAAAGTATTGCAACTCTTGTAAACATGTTGTCGGAGTTGAATTTTCAGGTTGGACACCCCCAAGCCAAATCCCAAAGCAATCCTAAAGCAAAAATGGAGGGACAAAAATTATGTGAAAAAAATGGATATCTGTTTTGAGAAACAAAGTGGATATCCGTTTTTAAAAAACGGGTACTCGTTTTTAGTCTTCAAAACATGTATTAATTTAATTGAAATGGGTACCCATTTTTATGTCTTCAAAATGGATATCCATTTTGGATATCTGTTTTGAGAAACAAAGTGTATATTCGTTTTAAAAGAACAGGTACCCGCTTTTAGTCTTCAAAATAGATATTCATTTTATTGAAATGGGTACCATTTTTATGTCTTCAAAACGGATATCCATATCGGATATCTGTTTTGGGCTTTTTCAAAACAGATCTGTTTTGAAAAGCCCAAAAAACCCTCTTTAGTAAAATGGGCATAAGTTTTACATTCTTAACGAAATTTTGATTTTTTTATAGGCGTTGGAAAGGTGATCCAAAGATCTATGCAAGATTATAGACAAAAAAAAATTATAATCATTTGAACTTCATGTTTTATTTTTGAAACATTAAATGCTCAGTACTTTTGCATATGAAGTCCCTTTTTCAAGATTTTTTTGTAACAATCATCTCAAAATACTTGAAACATTAGAAAAAGTAATCAATAATGAAATACTTATATTTTTTGTAGTAAGGAGATGAACAAATCTTCATAATTCACCATCTCTCTATCCCTTTCTCTATCTCTCTATATTTCACTATGACTCCCCTTAAGCTCTAGACCTATCTCTCAATTGTCTCTCCCTCCCTCCCTCTCTCTATTTTTACATCTTTAGACCTCTCCCTCTCAATCTATTGAGCTCTTGACTTATCTATCTACCTCTCCATCCCTCCCTCCTTCCCTCTCTCTTTGTCGCTCTTTAGACTTATCTTTCTCACTCTCTCTCACTCCTTGAGCTCTATACCTATCTATGTATCTCTCTCTCCCTCCTTCCTTCCCTCTCTCTTTGTACCTCTTTATATCTCTCTATTTCTGTCTAGACCTATCTCTCTACCTCTTTTTCCCTCCATCCTTCCTTCTCTACTTAACTCAATCTCAACTCTCTCCTTCTCTCTCTCAAGCTCTAGACCTATCTCTCTACCTCTCCCTCAATTTCATCTCTTTGTCCCTCTACCTCTCCCGCAATTTCATCTCTTTGTCCCTCTTTATGCCTCTTTGTATTTTAGTAAATCCAATAAATCATATACAACCTAGTCTTCTATGGTTTCTTAGATCTATACTTTTATGATATTTATATCTCAATTTTATATTAAAAAATCTTTACATGCCCAATTCTTCATCAATTTTATATTGTTACGTCTTTCTCTATTATCTTGATTATGAAATCAATTTTACTTACCCTACTCATCCTTGGTAACCACATTATGGTTTGATTTTCATATTTGATACACCATTGATATTTCCACTTTTTCAATATATAAGTGTACCTTTCGGATTTATTTTTCATCTCTCCCTCTCCACCTCTCCCTCTTTATATATTTATCTATTCTCCCTCCCCACACTCTCTCTCCCTCTCCCTCTCCCTCTCCCTCTACCTAACTCTTTCCCTTTCTCTTCCCCTCTATCTTTCCCAAGTCATATCTATCTCTAGATATCTCTCCCTCTTTTTATTCCTCTCTCCTCCTCTCTCTCCCTATCACTCCTACATAGAGGAGAGGTAATTTGAGAGGAAGATAGATGGACGTAGAGAGGGAAGGTAAGAGAGGGAGAGAGAAGAGATATAGAGATATCTAAAGGGATAGAGAGGGGGAATGAGGGATGGATGGGGTGAGGGGTAGGTAAAGAGAGACAAATAGTTGTAGAGAGGGAGGGATGAAGGGAGATGTAGAGATAGAGAGGTATGGTTGGGTGGATTTTGGGAGAGGTAGGTAGATAGAGAGGAAGATGGAGATGGGAAATAAAGAGAAGTAGAGACAAAGAGAGGTAAGGTGGGAGGGAGAGAGGGAGAGGTAGGTAGAGAGGAGGCTGAGGGGATATATAGAGGTGTGCAAAGGGAAGTGGAGAGTGAAGTAAAGTGGAAGGGATATAACTAGAGAGGGAGAGGTGGGAGGGATAGAGGGAGAGGTAGGTAGAGAGAGGGAGGGTGAGGGGATATATATATAAGTACAAAGGGAAGGGGAGAGTGAGGTAAAGTGGGAGGGATAGAGTGAGAGGTAGGTAGAGAGGGAGAGGGTGAGGGAAGATAGAGAGAAGTATAGGGGGAAGAGGAGAGAGTTATTGGGGGAGAGGGAGAGGGAGAGAGAGAGAGAGACAAGGGGGGAGAGAGAGGGAGGGACAAAGAGTTAGGTAATGAGATTAGAGTAAGAGGGATATAGGGATAAGTAAGTAGAGAGAGGGTGAGTGGAGATAAACATAAGTAGAGGGGGAAGGTGAGAGAGAGGTAGAGGAGAGAGAGGGTGAAGAGAGATAGAGAGATATCTAAAGAGAGAAGGGGAAAAAGGGATGGAGTGAGAGGTAGGTAGAGAGAAGCTAATAGGGGAGATAAAGAGTAGAGAGGGAGGAAGGGATAGGTGGAGATAGAGAGGTAGGGATATAGGGAGAGGTAGGTAGACAGAGAGGAATATGTAGATGCAAGATAAAGAGAAGTAGAGAAAAAGACAGAGATGTAAGGTGGGAGGGATAAAGGGAGAGGTAGCTAGAGAGATGGAGGGTGATCACATTACCTCTCTCTATGTTTCTACTTCTCTTTATCTCATCTATATCTTCATCTTTTTCTACCTACCTCTCCCTATATCTCTCCCACCCTACCTCTCTATCTCTAGCTTTCCCTTCCTCCCTCCCTTTCTACTTCTCTTTATCTCCCCCGTTGTATTTCTTTATACCTTGCCTCTCATTCCATCTCTCCCTCATTCCCGCTCTCTCCCTTTAGATGTCTATATCTTTCTTCACCCTATCTCTCTTATGTACCTCTCTCTCACCTTCCCACTCACCCTCTCTCTACCTACTCCCTCTATCCCTCCCACCCTACCTCTCTCTCATTACCTACCTCTCATTCCCTTTCTCCCTCCTTGTTTCTCTCCTCCCCCTCTCTCCATCTCCCCTCACTCTCTCTCTCTACATCTCACTCTACACTTTCCACCTTAACTCTCTCTCCCTTTCCCTCTATATCCCTTCACCCTCCCTCTCTCTACCTACCTCTCCCTCTATCCCTCCAACCTTATCCCTCTCTCTCTCTTTTACTCTCTACTTCTCTTTATCCCCCATCTCCATCCTCCTCTCTTTATACCTACCTTTGCCTACATCCCTAGCTCTTTATCTCTACTTCTCCTTTCCACCCCCCCTCTCTACTTCTCTCATCTCCCCTGTTTGTCTCTCTCTCTCTATGTACTTCTCACTCCAACCCCCCTCTTTCCCCATGTCTCTCACTTTGATATATCTCTATATCTCTCTTCTCTCGCTCGTCTCTACCTCTTTAGCCTTCCCTCTCTACTTCTCTCTATCTCCGCTCGCCCTCTCTATCTCTCTATAGAAAGGTAGAAAGGAATATAGAGGGAGAGGGAGATAATATATATAGATAAAGAGATGTAAAGGGAGAGATACAAATATGGAGAGATAAGGATTTAGTAATAGAGAGAAGAGATAAAGAGATATAGATGGTAAGATAAAGTGATAGAGAGAGAATAGAGATATCTAGAGGGAGAGATAAAGAGGTAGAGAGAAAGAGGGTGAGGTATAAGGGGGAGATAGAGGAGGGAGGGAGAGAGGGGGATAGATAGAGAGGGGGTAGATGGAGAGAGAGGTAGAGAACAGGAGAGAGATAGGTAGTGAGGTAGCTCAGATAAGAAGAGGGGGAGAGATAGACCAATATATAGAGGGAGAGGGAAAAGGGAGATAATGAAAGATAGAGGGGAAGAGAAAGGGAGAGAGCTAGGTAGAGAGGGATATATAAACAGAGAGGAGAGATATAGATAGAGGTAGAGTAAGGGAAAAGTTGAGTGATAGGTAGAGAGGGTGAATAAAGGAGAAGGGGAAAGAGGGAGAGAGGGAGATATAGCTAAATAGATAGAGGGAGAGAGGGAGAGAAATATGTTCTCCTAGTTCAACTTGGGCAATAGGATCAAAGACAAAAAGTTGATCTTTTATGACGATTTATGCAATTTTTTTACTCTCCTTAGTACAAAAATCTAAATGTTTAATTATTTATTAATTTTTTAATGTTTCAAGTCATTTAAGATGATTATTGCAAAAAAAAACATGAAAAGGACTTTGTATGCAAGAATTATGAGCATTTAAATTTTTTAAAATTAAGGAGGAACTTAAAATGATTATAATATTTTTTTTATGATCAATATATCACAGTCATCTTACAATTGTGTAGATTTCTAAATCAACTTTCCAATGCCTGTAAAAAATCAAAATTTCGATAACTAATGCAAAGTTATGCCCATTTTATCGAAGTGTGCTTTTTTAGGCTTTTCAAAACAGATATTCGTTTTGCTGCATTTTGAAAATATAAAATTAATTAAAATACTTGTTGAAAATGAATATCTATTTTTCTTTTCAAAATAGATATCCATTTTGAAAAGAAAAATGGATATCCACTTTGAAAAGAAAAACGAATATCTATTTTGCAAGCAAAATGGAGATCCATTTTGAATACATAAGAGTGACAAAAAATAATCTTGGGATACAAATATCTGTTTTGTTTTGGTATTATCAAACCAAATTCAAATTTTACCTGTCCATACAAAAAGTCGACGTTTTTATATCTCGATTTTGGTGAAGTAAAAACACATTTTTTTCTTTCATATTGCCACTTTTTGACCCCCCATGATCTTGCACATGCCCATGATATAAGATATGCCTTCTTAGAAGGCCCTTGAAGGAAACACACATGTACAAACTCACTGTTTATAATTCATATTTTTTAACATTAAGTTTCTATTAGGTAAATGTTATAATATCTTTTGCTTATATATTTTTTTTGCTTGTGTATGTCATGATTATACAAATTTTGAATGATTGAGACACATTGTCCCCATCTCTATTGATTTCAGCCCTCTATTGCTCTATTTTACAACATAGAACTAGTTAGAAAAAAGTGATGAATTTATGGTTTGTATCTACCTAATAATGGGAATGTTACTGTTAGTTTCAGATCAGAAATATAAATAAGCAGAAATACAACACACAAATCAATGAACACAACAAGTTTACCTTGGGAAAACCCTCCTGCTTGAGGGAGAAAAACCCAACAACAAGTTCTCTTTATATATCAGAAGAATTAAGTGCAAAAATTGCATACAATTCAGGCCCTACACAAGGTCAAATCTGATACTATGAATGGAATCACTTCTCCTAGAATCGAATCTTGAACAACAAAAATGATGACACTTCTTTAGATTCAAATCTGCTGCTAAGAATGGCGAACTGCTGCTATTGCTGGAGATGTGAATTGGAGAGTGAATTGAATTGAATTGATGATGAAATGAGAGGATTATATCCTCTATATATACTCAACTAGGTGCCCACCTTTCTAGGGCCGACCTAGAAAATATAAGTTTTATTTATAAAAATTATAAAGGTTGACTTGCCTTAAACAAAAAAAAAATAGAATAAGGGCCGATCTGCCTTGTGGTGAATTTATATTAAGGAGAAACTATCTCCCGCTGCTACAACACTAACAATTACCATCTCAATTGATTTCAATCTTCCATGCCTATTTTATAGCATAGAACTAGTGAGAAAAAAAGTAATGAATTTAGAATTGGTATTGGTGATTTCTCTCGTGTGAATGGTTATGGGGAGAAGAGGATTTGTATGGGAGATGGGGATTGCTATAGATGACATAAATCTAAGTTATTAGTTCGGGTATGTGTGCGGGTATGGGTATGTGTACAAATATGGTTGTACGACATTTTTTCCTTGGGTATGAGTACGGGAAAATATATATATGTTGAAAATTATAAATTTAATTATAAGAACAGTGATAGTCATAATTGCCAATAAATAGAATATTTAAATATGTCATTCATAATTTCCAAAAATGAAAATACTTGTTGCAATGGCTTTGTCGTTGTGCCAAAAGATCGACCTGTTAATGCTTGATGCAAACTCCAGATTTACACAAGATCTACGGGAGGCGGTTAAGCCATGTGATGAATTTGCGGCGGGTTGGACATGCACCAACGTATCGAAGGGGACAAAGGCACCAACCTTCCAACAATCTCCCCCTCACGTGACCACGAGATTCGAACTCGTGACCTCGCTCTGATACCTTTTGTTGCAATGGCTTTGCTGTTGTGCCAAAAGATCGACTTGTTAAAGTCTGATGCAAATGCTAGATTTATTTAAGATCCACGAGAGGTGGTTAAGCCATGTCACGAATCCGTGGTAGGTTGGATAGGGACCATCCTATCCAAGGAGACAAAGGCACCAACCTTCCAACAATCCTCAAGTCTCAAAATGTTATTACATAATGAAAATTCAAATTACAATCAATATTTATTAGTCTTCATATTTTTTTTCATCAAAAGCATCGAGGTCAACACTTGGCTCAATTTCATTTGAACCGTAATCAATTGGATTGCCACCTTGACTAGGTGTATCAAGTGCAGAAGTTACTCATCTATAGAGAGTTCGACAAGCTATGCAATTGTAACATCTAAATCAGCCCACTTAAGGGTTAGATCCCAATTCTTTGTCACATCCTCATTGTATTTAGGTTTTTTATGTGACAAGAGATGAAGGTTGGAACGTATATAGATCAAGTCCTTCGCTTTTTTTTCACCCAAACGATTGTGCTTGAGCAAGTGGATGAAAGAGTATGTACTCCAATTTTGCTCAACTGAAGAACTTGCAACCTATTGAGTTTGCATACAACATTTAGTATCTAATATTATAAATTCAAAACTTTAAATATAAATTATAGAATTATAGTATTATAAAATAAAAATATAGTATATAGCATAATAACATTCAATGAAAAATGAGGAATTAAATAAATAAAAATATACATACTTGGGAGAGTATTTTAATTACAAAGAGGTTGCAAGTAAATGGAGCCTTGATTGTGTAGTTACCACCACTCATCAACACTTTTCCTATATTTGTCTAGAAGAGCAGAGACGTCATGATGTTTTGAAGATATGAAGTTGCCAAACTTCCTCAAGACAATACTTTGGATACCTTCATTTGAAATTATCTTTCTAAATGCAACCTTATAGCCAACAACAACCTCCCCATCCCTATATGGTGGCCCCTCCTCTCCAATGAAAGTGTCTCTTTGCTATAATACTTTGGCAACAAAGCAAATGCTAAGAGATGTAAAGGGATGGTCATCTTGTTCCAATGGTCAACAATAATCTTTTGCACAATTTTGAAAAATGTTTCTGTTCAGTCATGTTCCTTGGCTTCTATCATTGCTCTTTTTTTCTCCACCATGGAATCCATGCCATCATAAATTTCAGCAAAACATTGGCGCTAGGGCATTAATATGCCAGGTTTTCCTTTCAATCAATCCCATGACCCTCATAGATGCCTCTTATCTGCCCAAAACCCTATGACCAATAGGAGACTAACACACCAGGCCAGTGTGCTCACATTTGGGCTATAATGGCTGTGACCCTGCCAACTGAACCAAACTATTGGCCATTTTTTTATTTGATAGTTTGTCATCAATAGTTAGATTTATATAATTAAAAGTTTAATTTCAAATATATTATGGGTTTTAGTCGACATTTAACACTCCATAGTTTTTTTAGTACCCACAATTAAGAGTTTCATATGTAGTAAAGTTATATATTCATCCTTCTTTTGTTTCTTATTTAAAATTAATAATTGACATTCATATAAGTGTTTAGATAAATAATTAATTGTATTATTAAATATTATTTGGCATTTTTTTTTTGTACTTTGTAATTGATAATCAATAGTTGATTTTTATAGATTAAGAATTATTTATAGTCATTATCAAATTATTAATTAATATTCATATCTGCAATAATAGATAGTTAAAATTCAAAAAGTATGAGAATGAAATATATTTATGATTAGCAATAGTTCTATCTAAAAACCTCTATTGAGATTGTATATGTTATTACATCTAGAATTTACATAATTCTAGTTCTTGATGTTTGAACACTACATTTTTAGTGTTAGATATTATGGTGTTACTAAGATTGTTACATAAATTTTGTGATAGTTTTTACATGATCTAATACCAAAATGATATATAAAGATAACCTTCAAAGACGATACTAGGGTTTAATAAATGAAACAAATGGGATAAGATGCTTTTGTAAATGATTAAATTGGCAATATAATTAGAAATTTTTTGTACTTAAGTATACAAAGGAGAGGTAACACTTGCTTAAGAATTGGGTTCTTAATTAAAGCTTAAGTGTTTTAACAACTATATAAATTCTTGAATGTGTAAGTTAAGGATATAAAGGAAAGGTAATACTTGATTAAGGATTGAGTTCTTAACTAAAATATAAGTTTTTAACAATTATATCGAGTTGTGAATGTTAGAGAAATTATTAAACTTATCTATTGGATTGGAAAACACCATATGCTTTTACCTCGCCAATCACATAGAAATTGGTGATTAGAAAACGAGATCAAATCCTTTAAGATAATTTTCAAATTATTTATATCTAAAACAAATACATTTATTTGTCATATGCTCTCTCTTTGCTTATAAATGGATCTTACTTATCAAAAAGTGGTAAGTGTCTAAATAAAAATAAAAACTTAAATAATAGAAACAAACAAATTCTTGGAACCAATCTTGCACTATAGGTAAATTGGTGAAACATGCAACCAAAATTTCATGTTGACCACCCTTAAAGTGTTATGCAAGTAGATGATGCCATAGGTTTCTGTCCTTGCTTCACCTAAGTGGGTGGTAATCGACAAAGAATAGTCTAGGGAAACTGGACCTTAGAAAGGGTTGCATACCCACTCATAGGTACATAAACAAAGTTTCAACAAAATTACATATTTGCTAATTTCACATAATGAATCCTTTAGTACCTTGATCTTGTGGATATAAGGTATGTAGGTAGTCTAGAAAACAAATGATATTTCCAATACTTAGGTACAAAGGATATAGTCAGATGATATAATTTTTTCATAAATAAGAGATAGAAGCACTTAGGTGGCAATCGACAAAAAAATGTCTAGGGAAACTGGACCTTAGAAAGGGTTGAATACCCACTCATAGTGTTACATAAAAAAAAGTTTTGAACAAAATTACATATTTGCCAATTTCACATAATGAATCCTTCAGTACATTGATCTTGTGGATATAGGCTATGTAGGTAGTCTAGAAAACAAATGATGTCTCAAGTTATGAACAAAAGATAAGATAAAATAAATAGGATATAGTGAGATGATATAGCTTTTTTCATAAACATGAGATAGAAGTTATGAACAAAAGATAAGATGAAATAGATATGAAAATAGTATTTGGTACTCATAAGAATCCTCTGGGAAGATTAGTCATGTACTTGATCGGTTGCCCAAAACACGAGGGAGAGTACAAGATTTTTAATTATTCTTATTATGCACTTATAGAGATCCTAGGTACAATATATTTTGCATATTGTGATATCTCTATATTTTGCATATTGTGATATCTCTTGTGACTTATTACTTGGATTGATTCCGATGAGTCTAAGACTTTGGCTACCAATTTATTGTTTCCAATCCTTTTAGGTTCGCATGGCCATTTCTATTGCCTATCCTGTATTGGATAAAGGTTTGACTAATTGTGCTAATTGTTCTATATGAACAAACATGCCCAAATGATAGAAGAGCATGATTTGGTTACATCCTAGATTGTTTCGTATTGGCAAGCCCGTATTGGCTATTATGAATTCTTGAGTACTCACATCGACTTAATGATATAAATAAGTTGTCAAGACCCGTATCTAAACGAAAAGAAATATGAAAGAAAAACACAAAGATAAAAAATAATTAAATCAACCCAAACTTCAAAGAAAGTGTTAATTTTTTTCCTAATAAAGCCCTACTTGGGTCCTTTATTTTTAGCATGTATAATTTATTGTTATTTAATGTTTCGACTTATACCTTTCTTTCAAACCTCAACAACCTCCAAAGATTATTAGCATTTCAAGCAATGATTCTTAAATACTCTTTTAAAGCCTACAAATATTTGAATGACTTAATAATGTAGTTCAAAGTTCATCTTCGATATTCATGCTCTCTTGTTCAAAGAAATTAATGAATATAATTCATATTATTAACCACAATATTTATCATCCAATGTAATTTTATAGGAAAATTCAAGCTTCCCCAAGTTATGTCTTCAATATTGACTACAAATGCAATTAAGTTTAATGAATGATGAAAATCTAAGTTTCTAAGTATTATCTAATTCAAAATTAGTACGTGAGCCTGAGACAAAATTAATATAGAATAGATCTCTCTGATGGAGTGCATAAACAAAGAGTGTTGTTGCAAAAAAAAATCACTGTATAACTTCTAAGATAATTTAGAAAAAGTCTATAATACAACTCACAAAATATAGTTGTACAATTATTTGTAGGTCAAAATGAATAAATAATTTCAACATTTTTTCACAAAATTGTTATTATCTTTCCAACTTTTATAATCTATTGTTGGTAATTTGACATACTGCAATTACATGAGTGGATTTTAATTTCACAACTAGAACTTGTATGCATAGATCATGACATCATTGGTGAGCTTGTCTTTCTCTTTGTAGAACAAGAGGGACATGTATAGATAAACGCTAAAATTTCATGTAATCCATTTATATATTCAAATAAATTTTGACACATCCATAAGACCAATTTTTAAAATAATATTATTTGGTGTAAATACATCTCAATATAAGAAGGAAGTATCGTCTATCATCACTCTCATCAAAAGTTTGAACCCATTTCAAACAAGGTGGACAATCAAAGAAGGTGGACAATCAAAGAACGTGTAAATATGAAGGAAGAAATCCACTAGTTGAACACAAAAAATGATGTGGACAAGTCTTCAATTTTTATATTAGATAGTAAACACAATGAAACATGTGTCACTTTGCTTCAATGAAGTTGTAAAGCTTCATACACATTCATATTGAAGTTGTATATACATTGTCTAGAAGGACCATTAAGGCCGCTATTAAACTTTGTAACTAACTAAATAGTGAAATGGATATCTCTTTGCTAGATGAATCAAAGGTGTGTGTATGTGAAGATGATCAATCTATTCTAAAACACCAATTTTTTTTCACAACTATTAATCAAATTGTGAGGAAGAATAATAATTCATTTGTTGATGTTACTAGAATTTTCATCTGTTTATATCCATGCTCTACAATAAAGAGGGATGGGATAGAGGTTCTAAGAAAGAACATCAAACAATTAGATATGTCTGTATTGACTATAAATGTGATTTTATAGGGACCAACAACTCCAAAAGAAGGTGGACAACTTCAACAAATGTACCACTTGCAAAATTCCATTGTTCTTGCAATTATAAATCAACGTGTCGGTGAATACAATGAAAGGTGATAAACACATTAGTCGCTACACACTTCTCTATGTACCTTAATATAATAAAAAAACACAACTAAAAATTTGGTTCAAACATGATAGGATTGATGTAATATCATTTTCCACAAAGTTCGTCAATATGCCTTTGCTTATTACAAGAATGACAATTGGCAACATTTATGAACAATCTATGCACATAATACAACCCCTCCAATGCACTGTAAAGGTAACAATACAACTCATTAAATCTAATTTATTTTGTTATCCAACTTGTCATATTCAATTAGATGGAAAACAATGTAAGAGTAATGAAAAATTAAGATGAAAAGTGGCTTGTTCAAAGTGTGAGGCCACATTTGTAGATTGCAATTACATGTACATGCTTAAAGTGAAACTATAGGATCATGCAATGCCTCTCATGTTACTGATACATTATGATACTGCTTTGTGTGTGTGTTTGATTCTACTTGGTTTTTGGTTATGTTCTAAGGCATACTTGATACTTTGATAGACATCTATTTCGTCATGTGGTATGGATTAGCGAACAGTTCTGTTTATTGCTTACGATATTTTGACATATGTGTTGGATACTTATGCTTATGATGATGTGTTTAGATTTGGATTATTGTTATCCGTGAGAGCCCTACCTCACCACAATTCTCTTTCAAATGTGTTTGATTATGAGTTTATATGCATATGTATATGTGGTTTGACGTTTGGTGTTATGCAGGAATGTAGGTACTAGATGCCGACTCCACCCGCATTGTCGGGTCTAAGTGCGCCTTACATACCTAATGGTTTGATGTGGTTAGGAAGTTGATAAGAAAGTACCCCGTCAGTGTCAGTGTTTGTGTCAGTGTTTGCTCATGTCTTATATCCGTACTTCGTTCGTATGAGTGATTTTAATTTAAGTTATTTACTTTCTTGGGTTTTGTAATGTTAGCAAATGTTGCGTTTATGGCTTTGATTAATGAATAATCGTTTTAAATTAAATGCTATCCTTTGGTGTGGTGAATAAGTAATTAAATTTTCAATGTTAGTAAATGACATCAATTCTTTTAGAAAATGAATGTGTGCATTAACATTACTTATTTTAGTCATTAAGGGTGTTACTAATATTTCAAGGTTTAAATTATTATGAGATTATTATTAAATTTAAATAAATAAAATTTAATAAATTATTTTCTTTGTTATTTAAATTTAAGACATTGAAATTATTTTTATGATTAATTTATCATACAGTAATTAATTTAATATTATATTTTAAATTTAAATGTTGTTTGAAATTAAAGTGCTTATTTATTTAATTTAAATAATAATTATTGGTCTTTGAAAGTTAATTATATTGTAAAGGAAATATAATGTTTTAATTTTGGGAAGAAATAGTTAGTTTAGCATTTTTGGAAGAAAATGCCTATTAAAAATTAGTTAAAACTGAAATGAAGGCAAGTGACAATTTTCGATGTTCAGTGAAATTATGAAATAATTAGTAATGTTTGAATTTTGCCATATTGGGATTTTATATCGAATTTGGTCTTTTGTTGCTCGTTTGACTCTTCTAAAGTTTGTTATTCAAGCCCTTCCTACCTATAGGTGTTTCGTTCAAGTTGCTCCCATGTACTTTTTTCGAGAATTTGATGCTCTCTCGTCAATTTCTCTGGGATGGTAACTTATCGACTGCAAAATGGAGTTTGGTTAAGTGGGATACTGTGTCGGCCTAAGGAAAATTTCTTGCTGCTAAGTTATATTGGTGTTGCTGTTCTAGACATGATCATCTTTGGGTCCGTATCCTCACCCATAAGTATCTTAAGGATGTTAATGTGTTTGATGTTCCTCGCTTTCCTTTGGTTGGAAGTGGTTCTATGATTTGGAATGCTCTAAAACTTGGGGCTCAGTTGGTTAAGAAGGGTCTCTTCTGGATCTGTCATTCGAGATCACAAGCCCTCTTTTGGCTCGATTCATGGGATGGGCATCCTTCTATCATTTCTACTCATCTTCACCTTCAACCCCTCTGTGATATTTTTATAGCTGTTGGTTGGGACACTGTCGGTCATTATAAGATTGCTCAAGATTGTGGGCAGGTTGTTTGGTATCGCTGGAAACTTCCTTTTGAATGGCCTCTTGGAGGATCGATGGAGGCAAGGGCTGAGCTAGCTCACATTCTAGAGTGTCATGAATGTACTACCTTGGTGGGGAATGATGTTCTGACATGGGCCAGTAATGATTTGTTTGACAATTTTTTCGTTTCTTTTGGGTATGGTGAGTTGGTGCAACAAACTTTTGGGAATATTTAGGTTTCCTGGTCGAAGCATGTTTGGTACAAGCTCTCTTGGCCCGAATGCATCTTTTTCTTATGGCTGGTGGCCCACAATTGGTGTCTTACTTGAGATAATTTATGCAAGCGTGGTTTTCAGGGTCCATCAATGTGTGTGTTATGTCGTGCTAGTGAAGAGAGTGTCTCATCTCTTCTTTCAATGTCCCTTTGTTAGACAAATTTGGCATTTGTGGTGGGAGGTGTGGAATCAAGCTTGTTGGCATGCTACGTCTTTGGCTGAGGTTTTTGATAGGTGGGGCAAGGCCCTTGTCAAAACCTCTTTTCTTTAAGCTGCTTGGTTGCTTGGCCCCTCTATTCTTTGGCATATCTCGTTGGAGAGGAATCGATGTATCTTTCAAGACGTGTTGTTGGAGGTCCAACACCTGTGGTGGAAGATTCTTCACTCTTTGGGGGAAACAATTTCCACAAAGTGTGACCTTTCAGTGGTTGTTGATCCTGCAGATGCTAATTGCTACAGTCGAATCCATCTTCCTCCACGTGGCCAACTCATGAGGAAGAGATGCAGACACCCTATTCGAAAGATCAACAGAGTGGGGAGGTGGAGTCCTTCGCCAGGCAGTCTGAAAATCAACACGGACGGGTCTTCGCGTGGCAACCCTAGTTTTGCTGGCATTGGTGGAGTGGGCAGAGATAGTATAGGGATTGTTGAGTTCATTTTTTTGTGTTTAAAGGTTATCATACAAATAATTTGATGGAGGCTTTAGCTATTCTGTATGTTGTGGAGCGTGCTTGTGCTCTTGGATGGAGACGTCTTATTTGTGAATTAGACTCATAGGTGGTGGTGCATTTGTTGACTCGACAGTATTATGAGGATGTTAGTTGGAGGTTGGTTTTGGTGGTGAATCAGATTCTTCATTTGTGTAATTCTTTGGAGGCTATTACTTTTACTCACATTCCTAGGGAGTGGAAAGGGGTTGCAGATTGTTTGGTCAGATGGGCTTTTGATCAGTTGGAAGATTGAAATATTAGGGAGAAGGATCAATTACCTATAGGTTTGTCTCAACAGTTCGATCACTTAGTGGAACTTGATAGGGTTATTTGATGCCCCAGATTTGTAATTATTCTTGTTTGAATAAATTTTGACCCTTCCCTTTGAAGTTTTTCCGAGAATTGAAATCTCTGTGTTTTATTTCGAAATTTGGTTTTAGAAGAATCTAGAATTATACATTTTGCTGGGTATTGTACTTCGAATGCTTCTTTTGAAAGTTGCGGATCTCTGAATTGTTGAAGATCGTGGTTGGTTGGACTTGCACTCGCAACAATTCGTCTTCAAGTCCATTGTAGGTAGAGGACTCTAGGTAGTTCTGAAATCTTTGAATGTCCCTTGTAATTTCCAATTGAAAAGAAAATGATTGTAAATTATGAAATTTCATTACGTTTGCTTTGAGTCTTGTAAGTATTGTTTTGTCATGGTTGCCTCCAGCCTTTAGTTTTCGCTTCCTTTCATTTTCTGTCCAGTATGTATTTATTATTTTGATACAAGTTTGGCTAGCTGGAAACTCGTTCTTTTTACCTTTGAATAAATTTATTTCCACTTCAATATGTCCTTTGTTATTTTCCAGTCAAGTACTCTATAAAATTTCTTTTGCTAGAGATCCTCCATTTTATTTTGCGTATTGGCTTTCACACTTTGCCATTCTTGTGATTTTTCACTTCATATATTTTAAAATATATGTATTTACTGTCATATGTCTTCGGAATGTTTCATTGGAGAATTTTGTGGTGTCGGTTGTAACTCTTGTTAAACAGATTGTATATATTTTGTTGTTTGGCTCCCTACTTGTTGAGCGCCTTGGGTGCTTGCTCCCTTTTTGACTGGCCTTAGTGCACAACCATCCCTATATGGATGGTTGCACAACACCCTATGGCTGTTGTGCGCATCCATCCATGGAGGGGGTTGTGCTCATTTATGGTTGCCGTGTATTTTAATTAGTCTATATATATATATATATATATAATATGCATGGACTATGGTCAGAGCATTATTAATGGCTTTTGGAAATGATAGATTTAATATTTTTATTGGTTTTTGTTGGAAATGTATGTATATAGGGGAGATGTACCAATAGTTGCTAGGGCTAACTTCACGCATTTGTGCAAAGTGCAAAATAGGTTCGATTTCAAATTTTTTTTTTTTTTTTTGGGCTTCTTCATAAGCGAGTGAGGACCTTTAAAAAAATAAAAAATTGGCTTCTAGGTATTTTAAACGCACCTTGTGGAACTCGTAATGGGAAAGGTGTTCAAAAAGGGTGTTTTTAAACCTTCGTCCCATATATCTTTACCACTTCGCAAATACCCGTTCATTAGACAAACAAGAAAAACCCACTCAATTTTAAAGTGTTCTCAATAGTTTTCAATGTGTTTTTTTTTTTTGGTCAACTACACATTCAGTAGTGAACATATATTGATGTAATATGAAATTTTTTATTGGCATAATTAAAACAATGTAATGACTAAAATGTAAACTGTTATTGGGGGGTCAGGTGAACAAGGAGTGAATGGGTATTGGATCATAGGCGGCAATTGGGTCTTTTGCCCTATATCTATACTTTTAATTTTGTTTTGTTGTACAACAATAACTTTAAGTTTATTATTCTTTTAATGCAACATATATATATATATATATATATATATATATATATACTTGGATAGGAATATGTTATTGAAATGAGAAAGTAATTTTAATTCTGAAAAAGAAATTGGAATTTTTTTTATTGTTATTAGATTCAAATTCAATTATTATTTTATTAAATTTGTATTTAGAAATGATTTTTGAAAATTAGATTTTGACAATCTTGAAAAAAACTGATTTAGAGAATTGACATTGTTTGAGATTAAAATATAAACTCTGATTGATAATTGTAATTATAGCTTAAGTTTAAATTTTTTAATTTTTAATTTTATTTTGCGTTTAGATAATTGTAGAAAATGTAGTTGCCTTTATTTAATTTGTTTTTGAAACAATCCAAGAGACTTAGATTTTCTAATTTGGTAAGATTAATTTGGTGAGATAACTCATATTAGATAATTGATTATTTCCATAGATTAGGTTTGAAATATTTAGTGAACTTTATGTTTTAGAATGAATTTTAAATGATGAAAGATTTACTTGATATGCAATATGTTAATTTGTTTTAAGTGACTAAAAAGGTGGAGACAATCATTACTAGTTTTACTTTCTTAATTTTTATTCTTTTAAGGAAATAAATTATATAATAATGAATGGATAAAAAGATGTTTTTATATGATCTCATATTGTTGTATATTTATAAAGAAAAGTGAGTTAATATCACTCCACTATTTAAGACAAAATTGTCTTTTTACCCTTTTAAAGAAATCTTTAAAGGTTAGAGATAAGTGAGAAATAATTGTTTCATTTATTTATATTATTTAGTATTTAAAAGAAGAATATTATTTAGAATGTATAGGTAAATGAGTATACTGTTTAGAGTTTTAATTGGATAATTATTGTTTGGCATTTGAAATAGATAGATACTCTTTTAATTTAGAGTTAATACCGGTAGAAGAATTTCAGAATTGGGAATTAAGAGTTTTAGTATTATTATAGGTGTTTGTTGCAAGAATACTTTCGTCCTTGAATATTATTGTCTTCAATAGATAATTAAGTAAAAGAGTTCAATTGTGAAACTGATAGATTCATAATTAGTTAGGTTATTTATGTAAAATTATCATCGTGGATAAAATTAGATAGCTCATATTGTTAAAAAGTATATTGTTGACTTAGTTATTATAAGATGATAGTTGTGCCCTTACATTGACAGTTATTTTGGAAATGCACTTGTATAGTTAGGAACTCAAGGTAATGAACCTTAATTTAAGGAAATCCCTTGTCGGTTAAGATCTAGTTTACATTTTATTATAAACATGGATAAGTGGTTAGGTAGTAGACTCTTCTAGATCAACTAAGTATACACCTAGTATTGGTATACAAATGTTACATTGTACCATAACTTGCATTCATTATAGAATTAGGTTGTTTTATGGTTGTTCATAATTGGTCAAGACATTAATGTGAAATCATTAGAGTGGAAAGTTTTTTAGTTCTTAATTTAACTATATGCTATCCATATAGTGGATAAAGGAATAATCAAAATAATATTATTGTACAAAAGTAATTTCAATGGCTTAAGCATGTTTTAAATATAGATTATATGTTAACCATAGATGTCTTATCCCTTACTCGATAATATGTCGTTTTCCTTTATGGTTTATGAGTTGTGAATGTCTTCATGGGCATGTTTAAATTGACTGGATTTGTCAGTTGGTGGCTTAGTAGTATAATTGTGAATGTGATAATCCTTTTGTTTTTTAAGATGAATTAAATGATGTTTCGTTTTGGATTGGTTCACTTTTGTATTGACTTTGAGTTTCGAGAGTTCGTGTTTAAAGTCTCATCTTTGGGTAGATGTTTACGTACCTCCAGAGGCTAGGGGAAACCGTGTGTTTGTGCATTTGTTGTTGCACTTTTATCTATTTTTTTTCCTTAAAAATATGTGTTTGGTGGTACCTCCTTATTTCATGATTTGATATTTTTGTAGTCACGAGATGGTCATGCCTCGTGTGTGATGTTAAAGAAGAAGGTCCTTTATGTTTTGAGGATTGAGGTACACCTTTACTTGTCTTTGGTTTTGGGGTAATTGTACGGGAGAGTGGCTCTTTTCTTGGGGCTAGTGTACAAGTGGTCGCCCATGAAAGAGTTTCCTTAAATAAGTGATAACCTAATTAATGTATCTAGTGAGTTGGGTTAGTTAACACATAACAAGACTAAAAACGTACACCTCACCCTTGTCATTAGTGCTCTCAAAGGCTAAGGATGGGTGGGAAGACCTGATTGGTAAGGTCACTACCTTGTCTTCGTGAAAGGTAAGTGGCTCCGCATGAGTCACCCTATGGGGTGACACCTTGAGATAGGATGTCTGGTTAACCATAGATGGAGGTGGCTCTTAGTTTTAGGTAGTCTAGTGAATCCATGTAAGACCATGCAATGACACTCTCCCACTGTGCTCCTTTGTTTTCCCATGTTTTTGTTGCAAGGAGTTGTGCTATTATGGTTATTGTTTATGTTGTTACGTGGTTTTGAGTCATGTGGTGTTAGTCCTTTATGTTTTATTTTGTGGTCGAGGGTTCTTTCTTATCGACTCCTTGTACGAAGGGTGTTCCTTCGGGTTCACAAAGTCAGGTGGAAACACACAATGCACCCATTGGGTCCCCTGGTGGTGATCGTGGCACAATTGTAGTTGCAGTGATATCAGAGTTTCACACGAAGAAGATTGTACTTTTTATGTATTTAACTCTTCATTATTGTACTCCTTGTATTATGTTGTACTCTTCCCAATTTTATAAAGGAAGCAACTTTGTAATGCAGTTTTTGGTTTCACGTTGTCTTGTATCTATGGAAATATGTTCCATGACTGTAACCTTGAACTCTGAAGTTGAATGTAATAATATGTTAATTATGTTTTGATTATATATCTTGTTCATGTTGGATGAATGTTATATCTATATCATGTTTTATTCACGCTTCTATCGTTTGTCTAGTTTAGAATTGTTTAACGTTGTAGTTGGTTTGGGTTCGTTTCGAGTAGTGCACCATGTTACCCCATGGGACTAGGTCAATGTTATGTGATCTAGTTATGTTGTTTACTTAATTATTTATGTTTAATGTTATTGTTGTTATTTTAAAAAAATGTTTTGTTATTGGTAGTAGTTTGTCCTATGGGGTTTGTGTGGCGGGGCATTACAGATCATATATATATAATATGGGCAAATTGCATTTGATGATTCAATAATCTAACTCATGGGTATATTTGAAAATAAATTATGTACTCTACAATTCAATCATGAGATAAAAAGAAGTATCGAAGAGGTAATAAAAAATGTGTTATTTAGGAGATTTATTTTCACCTTGTCATGCACAAATGATGCATACAATAATGAAGCATGATTGAAAGCAACAATCAATAAATTTGAAAAGATAGAGAAGATAAATTTCACTATAGAGAGCATTTTTGCTTGATAAAATCAACTACATCCATTGTTTCCTACGAATAATATATATATTTCTACCCTAGTATGAAATATAAAAATATTTGATTTTTTTTTTAATTTCATGGGAAACAAGGGATGTAGGTCTAATTGTTCTCATTATTGCACAATTCATTGAATTTACCTAGCAAAATAATGTTTGTCTAGTGAAATATATATCTTTTCAACCTTAGTGATCATTGTTTTCAATTGTGTTTCATTATTGTTTATATTGCTTGTACATGATAAGGTGAAGATGAATCTTTTAAAAAACACTTTTTTATTACCTATTCAATATTTTTTTGCTTTCTTGATTGAATTGTAGGATACATAGTTCTTTTGTAGACATCATTGAGTTTGGTTGTTGTCTCATCAAATGCAACTACCCATATTATATCAATATGATCTTGTAGTTTATGTATGTGAAATTGCAATATGCAAATATGGCCTTACAGTTTGAACATTACCACTATTCATCTTCATTTTACATAACTCTTTCTTACATTTTTTTCTATATGATTGAATATGTCAAATTGGATGATAAAATAAATTAGATTTGATGAATTGTAATGTTGTCTTTATAGTGCATTGGAGGGGTTGTATTGTGTATGCAAATTATTCTCAAATATTGCTAATTTCCATTCTCATAATAAACAAAGGCATATCGACAAACTTTGTGGAAAATAATAGAATATCAATGGACTATTATGTTTAAATTGAGTTTTTAGTTGTGTTTCTTTTATATCAAGGTCTATAGACAAGCGTGTAGTGACTAATGTGCTTATCACCTTTCCATTATACTCAATGACACGTCTATTTCTAAATGCAAAAACAATGGAATGTTGCAAGTGGTACATCTTTTGAAGATTTGTAACTTTAATTTGAGATGTTGGTCTCCATAAAACTACATTTATAGTCGATACAGACATATCTAATAGTTTGATGCTTTTCCTTAGAACCTTTGTTCAATATTTTTTTCTTGTAGAGCTTGTATCTATGTAAATGACAATTCTTATAACATCAACAAGTGAAAGATAATTGAAGTTTTGGAATGGAGAGGCCATCTTCACAAAGAATTTTGTTTCACCTAGTAAAGTGATTTCCATTCCACTATTTAGGTTTTTGTAACATTTATTAGCATCTTTAGTGGTCTCACGAGATAATATATATATATAGCTCCAATATGTATTTTATAATGAAGATTTATAACTTCGTTGAAGTGACACGTGTTTGTATTCACTATTTATAATATCAAAGCTAATGATTTGTCTTGTCCACATCTTTTTTTTTGTGTTGTATTGATGGATATCCTTCTTCATAGTTACACGCCCTTTGATCATCCACCTTGTTTGAAATGGGTTCAAGTTTTTGATAAGAGTGATGATAGAAGATACTTCCTATATTGACAAGTATTTACACCAAACAATATTCTTTTAGAAGTAGGTCCTTTGGATGTGTCAATTTCATTTGAATATATAAATGAATCACATGAAATTGTAGCATCTTTTTATACATGTTCCTCCTCTTTTGTGAAGAAGAAAGACATGCTCATCAATGATGTCATGATTTGTGTATACAAGTTCTCTTTGCGAAATTACAGTCCACCTATGCAATTGTAGCAAGTCAAATTATCGATAATATATTATAAAAGTTGGAAAGAAAATAACACCTTTTAGGAAAATGTTGAAGTTATTTACTCACCTTGACCTACAAATAATGAAACAACTGTAGAAAAAATAGTGAATAATTTAGTTGCAACACTTGAATATAAAAGTACAATGTTTGTTCAAAATATAAATAATCCCATAAAGTAGAATTGAAAATTACAATTTAATGACTACTTAATAAATGAGGGGAATAGGGTGCAACTAATTTGGTGGAAGATGTTTAAACCATGTGAATGATTATTTAAAAAAATGAGTGAAGGATATTAGATTGAATCTCTAACCATGCAATGTACATGCATATTTTTCACAACATGATATAAGTGCACACATATTTACCATATTATGATTTAGTTTGAGGCTTTTTCTTGTACTCTCAATTGGCATATTGTTACAACTTTAGGTGCTATTTCTATTGGTTAAGGACCTTTTAGAGTTACCCTCATTGTGACACTATTTCCCTTGGTAGGTGACATTTTTTTTCATTTTGTAGATAATGATTCTCTTCAAAAGAACCCAACAATTTAGACTTTGGATTTTTTATAGCTTTGATATCATATATAATTTAAATACTATTGACAACAAAATAATAAGTCTTTCTGTCAATTAACCCATTGCTGATGTCATACTCCAATCCAATGGAACACCCATAAAATGAAGGGAAAGGCATTAAAATGTCATCAATATGATTAAAAACCTATATAAAAAGGGAAAAGGAACTAAGAGCTTCAAATTATCAACTCGCTGCGATGCTAAACTCATATCTAACCCACCAAAGTTGCACTTATTGAATGAAAAGGTAAGTTGATAGGTGGTCAAGCCTTGAATTGACAAAAAAGTGGAGAGGTGGGAATATGGACGTGGGGTAAAGAAAAGGCTAAGTTGGCGGGTTTCAAAATCCAGTGGTTGGTGTTAAGTTTGACAATCAACCTTGCTTGTTTGGGAAATCTTTTAGAATAGTTATTTATTAAACATTGCCCTTTCATGTCAAATTTTATAACAGTTAAATGACAACAAAGAAAAGGAAAATAAAAAACATTTCTTGACTGGTCTCAAATGCAGAATATGGGGAATGGGTTCTCTTGGTCATGTTTCTAGCAATATAGCTATTTGGTATGCCCTTCAACTTTAATAGAGAGCATATGTTCCTTGTTTAAGTGTTTTTGATGTTATGCATGCTCTTATTTGCAAACTTGTTGAACCATTAAAGCCAAAATATTTTTACAATTCATGAAATGATGAAACAACTTTTTTTGAAAAACTTGTTTAGCCTTGCCAGTTGTTTGATTTTTAAAGTTTCTTTTGAATTCTTCATTCCAAATAGCTGAATATGTTTCTCTACGACTTTGTTTCTAATATAAGAATACTAATTGAGTGCCTTGCGAGTAGAAAGCTCTTGTTTGAACATAATTTATTGGTTTGGGGCTTGTGTTGTTGGTTTGTTTAATTTTCCGTTGGGTTTGTAAGGCTAGGTTCATCCATACAATCAATCAATTAGTATATATATTAAAAATATATAAAAACCACACAATATTTGGTTTGATTTTTTTCTTAATAAAGAAGTGGCATTTATGTTTAGAGGGGAGGTTCTGCCTAAGGTTCTTGGGCCTGTGGATTTTCCTTGCACACATCTGAAATATATTAGGGGAAAACTCAATGGCTTGAGATGAACCTTGGGCGAACACAACCCATACCTAGCTTGGGATCGTACTTTTTTGAAATTGGTTTGGGTAACAATTGGATTTTAGGAAACCCATGTAACACAAGTTTGAACACATTGAAGGTGAGCCTAACAACTTTGCCATATTTTGTAGGTACCTTAAGAAGAATATTGGCTTAAATATTGCATAGAATGGCTAACATTTTAATTTGTCTTAAAATATTAATTGCTATAACATAGGGATGCCCACTTTCTATGTCGTTGTATCAATTACATCAATGTGTGTTGTGAAAGGAAGTAAGGTATGTGGAAATTTTTCCCACAGTAATAGATTGAAGGGTGTTGTGCAAATTTTATTTTTTACAATTATAGAATGTAGATACAAATATAAACATGACAAACAATATATCATAACATAGGTGTATGCAGGAAAAATCCTTTTGGGAGAAATTTTTGACACTCTGAAGCAATTCAATGTATTATTAAATAATAATAATAATAGTTACAATACACTTGTAGAGAAATCTACATCCAATTTTGGAGTGATTTTGGTAGCATAATGGTATTTGCAATAATGTTCATATGAACTATAGCTCCAAGCACCAATAAATATAAGAGTTAAAACTAGTTGGGAAAAACATGAACAATACCATAGGAGGTATGGTACCCAAACTGGACACCAAATTCCAACACCTTGCTTGGTAAAAAATTCTCTCGACCATTTTTAACGTTATTCCTTACAACATGTCATTGTGATAAAGTGCCATGTGTGGCCACCTAAACTTGGACATCCCAATTTATGTTCATTCAACTATTTTAACATGTTCCATGACAAGTGTCCAAGCTTGTCCTAATGTTGGTCAAGATTCCTCTTACATGCTCTTATGCATCATAATAATTTGTCAAATATAACTTCTGCAATGATGACCTTATACACACCAGAAGATGCCAACACATGGCCAAAATATGCCAGTTCAATGTGGGATGCTTAACTCATGTGATGAAAAATCTACTAAAGATGAATTCCATGTTACCTCCAAATGGGATGCTAACTCTCCCACATGAAAATAAAATATGCAAAAGATGAAATAGTGAATGCATACGAAAGGAAAAAAATGAATGCAAGGTTGAGACACCTTTTCCCAACATGTTGTACATATTATGTATATATGTAGGAATTGATGGTTGGTAATGTTGCACTTTGAATATAATAGTCTCACTTTTAATATTGGGACTGGTGTAGTGCCAATAAGCCATTCGATGTAGAATTTCTATATGCACCCCAAGAGAATTTCTATATTCACTAATTTCTTGCATTCTTGGATGAGCCTAGTTGCTATTGCCAACAAAGGGGAGGTCTAACTCTTATGTTCATTTCAAGCTGATGGTTAAAATTGTACTCCTTACTAGAAAGGGTTAAATTTAGCATTTTTATGATAGTTATTTGATAAAGAAGAAAATATTGAAGGCTAAATACATTATTTAGCATAATCCTTTAAAAGTTTTTTTGGTGCAACCAAACTTTGACCTCTCATTCCCTCTTCAGATTTTTTTAATTTTATTTTATGGTTAAAAAGTCTAAATGTGGTGATGCAAATTTCAAATAAAACCCTTGGCTATAATAATTATTTGAGCCACTTTAGTGTACAAGCAATATAGGCTTAAATAGATGATGTATTGAAATGTTTGGAATCAATCTACATTATTTGTACACTAGTTTATGAGGTATTCTAGCATTTGGTACAAGGAGGAGATTTTGACCTCATGTTAAATGCCCTTGCCCTCAGCACTAGAGGCTTAAATAACTGATTAACTAAATTGTGTATGGAATCAATCTACATCATGTGTACCCTAGTTATTTGAGGTACTCTATCTCTAGGATAGGAATGAGATTTGACCACACATTACCCATAAAAATTAAAAAAAGGCTTTGGAAATGGTCTTACACTGAGTAGCCATCACTTATAATATTCAATATAGAATTCAAATCGTTTTGACATTTATATCAAATTTTACTTTAGCAATTTAATTGATCTATCTTGATGTTTTATCAAAATTCAACTGTATAATTTTTGTGATTTTTGAGAAGTAGCTCTGCTCACAAGAACACATATATCATAAGCATAATGATTTACTTAATACTCATTGATAGTCAAAATTAATAAAATTGATTGTCTTGAAAAATGAGCGAATATAATTCACGAAAAGGTGTCAAATAGATGTAAAAACTCTAAAAAATAGTTAGGTCAAGCATCACATTTGTCATGTCCTCAAAATTGTAACATATTGAAAATTCAGATAAATATATTAGCAATAATCACAAAACACATTTTAGCAATTTGTTAATGTACAAATAACTAGATAAATAAATATCAAAATATGTGAATATAATAGCAATCTAAATATTATTATTATAATTATAATGATCATAAATAATATTATAATTATAATATATTTATTATGATAAATAAGAATATTAATATAATAATAAAAATATTCACAAGAGAATAATATTATTTAAATGAGACCAAGCCTTAGTTAAATAAACAAATAATAATCCTAAAGGCACTAATTCTAACAAGAGCTACAAAGCAGTGAAGTTCTTGCTAGAAAATTTTAGAATATTTTTGTTTGTATTTGTTGTGTTTGTTGTGTTTTAGGAACGATTGGTCAGGATAAAGCATTTCTCACCTAAATTTAAGAATTTGATCATTGATAGAGTCAACTTTGCCTTCCTTTAGAAAATGACCCTTATAACAAAAGAATTTTGCTAACATCAAAATCTTGAGATGCTTTGGTTGTGCTTTTAGGCCATGAAAAAAACACAATTTATATGTTGCTAGCATTATCTAAATATTCATGAGTTCAAAGATCTCCTTAACCATTCAACGTATATGATAAAAAATCCTCTTTATAAAAGAAAAGATCGTTAGAACTTTCATTGTACGTAGAGTCACGTATAACCAACTTGCTTAAATGTTACATTTTTCTGCACAAATGAAAAATGAAAGCATATAGTCCTAAGTCCTCTTATAGGTTCCTAATGTCTCCAAAAAATGTCTTACAATAGAAAAATGATTTTTTTATTCCATTCAATAATAGATAACTCATTTATAAGCCTCATAAAACTTATAATGTGAAGTGTATTGCAAAAGGCCTGGATCAAACATCAAAAATCTCAACTGAACCCATATTCCCATTTTGTTGATTGTAGAGTAGTGGATAGAAGCATTGCGATAGTCATTGGACCAAGACCACAAGGTAGAGGATTAATTTCTAAAGCTATTCTTGAAGCCTCTTCATAGGGAACATGACCGAGTAATTGCTATTCTCTTTTAGCACTAGGATCTTGCAAAATTGAAAGCAATAGTTTTAATTTGTTATATATTAACCATCTTTTACTTAATTTTTTTTTTTGAAAAAGGTAGTTAGAAGGTGCCATACCTCTACTGCATTTAAGCCAAGATCAATTAGTACTGCACCAGGTTTTAGCCAATCACCACGAACCAAATTTGGCACACTTGTTGCAACAACAAGAATATATGCTTCATGAGTAAAATTTGTAGGAAATTATTTCTGTTTTGAGTAGGTATGGTCTACATAATTCTTTAGTGGAAACATGGTTTAAAACTTTAAATTAATACTTAAGTAAATCTTGTCTACTATGTTTCAAATTTGTGAGCTATTGAATAGAATATGGCCCACATTCTAACATGTCAAAACACTTTTTTAAGAAGAGAAAATGCAGTCCACCCTTAATAAATGTGTATTTATTTGCAGACTAAACATCCGTACTTATAAATTTATAGATATGTATTTTTCCAGATCCTTTTTCAGTTGAAAATAAAGATTACAATATTTCTTGTAGAGTATGTGAAAAGTGATCTATGAAAATTTAGATCTACCCATTTTGTTTGATAAATTTGTTTTTAATATATTTAACTGTTATTGTTGTTGTCACTTACCTACAAAATAAAGTGTAAGCTGAAAGTCTGGCACAACTAATTCTTAAGAAAATGTTTTTAGTATTTTAAATAACCATATAAAATTTAAAATTATCCTTTGTAGCTCAAAATTTGATGCTACTCTTTGGATTGCAAATATTTTACCCTTAAAGAAGTTGCTCTTCATGTGATAATTTTTACTCAATATTGTAGTGGACACATTAGATACTTCAACCATAATGATTCAAAAAAATGATTTCAAATTATTGTATTCCGTTCAAGGTGACCACACAATACTCATGCATTTCTAGAATAGTACAGTTATAAGCCTACCATCTAGAATCACAATTTCGTACTATAGACACATCATTGTGTTGAACTGATATTTGTCTAGGGTATTAATTATTTAACTTAGGCATTGATGTGTATACCCCTAGCTTCCAGATCTGTTTCTCATTTGAATTTTTGTCGACATCACTATCTTTGGATAAGTCATAACCAAATTCTAAGGTCATCTCTAGATGGGCATGCTCTCTGCCATATATGATGAACTAGGGCATGAGTGCACTAAATGTGTTACATATGCATCAACATTTTATTTAGATGATCAAATAAACTTCAAGAAATTGTAGACATAAAGAGAAAGATTAAATAAAAGCTAAAAGAGATACACTCTTGACAATCTTTGTTTGGGATTTTCATTGCTAATTTGGTTCTATGTTACATTCTTTTTAAAATTAGAAGGTTTTATTATTATGATCAATTGGAATAGACTCTGTAAGAAATGTATAAATATATTGTCTTGCATAGAAGTTCACAAACACAATTAGTAATTTGTTGATAAATCACAAGAGATAAATCTTGCAATTAAACACAAATCTCTAGATTTTACACACAGATCCAATAATTATCGCCAATGAATAAGAACAATAGCATCAATCTTAGTTCAATGATATATGTCAATATTAGATTCAAAATTAACAATAAATTTTGGATACTCCACAATGGGCACTGAAACAAATTGAAAAGTTTTCTTTATTTGTATCTCTTCTAGAAACACATCTATCTTGTAATTCAGGTAGCATCTGCAAACTATATGTACTGGCTTGTACTGCTAGAATTGGTAGTCATGTAAATTTTTGTAACATGCTGGCTAGTACAAATTGTACTAAGGGCCTCTACCATTTTGATGGAAAAAATACATGATAATGGGTCTCTTTAACTTAATCCCCTACTTGGTGAAGAAGACCCTATGGGGGATGATTAATCGAATTGAAAAAGAAAACAATTCATTATGAAATTAGTACTCCCTTGGTTGAAGTTGATAAGAGGTATATGCAGTATATAAGTTGTCAAGTCAACTTATCAAAGGCTTTGGACATATCCAATTTGATAATCATTCCAAAATAACAATCAAATTATGAGAGATTGAATGGTTTTCCAAGTGTAGGTGGATTTGCAAGGTTTACTTTACTATGAAGCATTCTCATGAGCTCAAACACAATGATAAAAAATCTGAACAATATATAAGGTATATATAAATTTATTCCTTGTGGGCTTCAACAAGGGATCTTTTAAACCAAATTAGCATCTAGCATGGTCATGACTTAAAAAGTAATGAATATTATTATATCCTTATTGTAACCTACCCTTTATTGAACCCTAATTTAAGCTTAACCCTACCACTTACCATAGCCCTAACCTTAGCTCCAATTTTTATTCTAGATTAATAATTTTAATCCTAACTTAACATTAACCCTCACCCTAATTAAATAGTAATAATAACCCTAATTGAACCCTATTTGAACCTTAATCTAAATGAACCCTAACTTTAACCTTAATTGAATCACAAACCTAACTCTAATTAAACTTTAATTGTAAACTTAACTAAAATAAGCCTAATTGAACCCTAACTGTAACTTGAACTTGATCCTAATGATAACACTAATTGAATGCTAACCCTAACCCTAATTGAACCCTAATTCTGACCATAAGCCTAATTGAACCTTGTTGTTGGGGTTAAATTAGGGTTCAATTACCATTCTAGTTAAACCCCAATAGTAAGATTAACCAAAATAAGCCTAACTAAACCCTAACTATAACTTGAACTTGACCCTAATCATAACACTAATTTAATGTTATCCCTAACTAGATAGTTGAACCCTAATTCAAACTATGAACCTACTTGAAATATAACTCTAACCCTTATTGAACCTTACTGTTTTGATTAAAGGTAAAAAATGGGTTTTGAAGGGGCTCAAAACCCTTTACATGAAAAAACAACTGTTAATGAGAGAAAAAGACATCATAAGCATAAAAACCCACCCACAACAAGACCATAGTAAATAGTCAGCCAAAAAGATGAAACCCACCCAACAAAATTACATATTATTCAGGATATCTACAACTTCAAAGTCACAAGCCACATTCTTACCACCTTCATCCCCAGTAACAAGCATCTCATTATCAATAGCACCCACCTGAACCTTGGTCTTGTTATGGGTTCGAACCCTAGGTCCACTCGATTTTACCTCCCCAATCAAAACACAAATCACACCCTTGTCAACAGGCTTCTCACCTTCCATTAGCTTACCATAAACATCTTCATCAACATCTTTACCCTTAGTAACATTATCCACAGGGGACGCCATACCAACATATTCAACAATAAAGCCAACTTTGTTCCCCTGTTTACCTTTCTCCATACTAACAATAATCCTTTCCATGAGATTCTCCAGATTAAGGATTCTTCCTTCAATATTTTGCTTCATTAGAAGCGTTTCCTTCGCCACTATCTTCAAGGAGTTTATCAAATCATCAATTTGATCCTGAACAAATGAATCCTCCTTTTTACTAGCAATACCCCTCACTTTCATATTAGTCATATTCATCTCATGGAAAATCCATTTCAAAATCTTATAAAAAAGAATAGAGCCCTCTTTAGTAGCTCCCAAGACATCAACAATATTATCTTTCCTAATATAAAAAAACTCTTTACCCTCGACATCCTCCTCATGAAAGGAGAAACCCTTCTTAGTATCAACAACAATCCCCTTACCTTTTTCAACAACAATCGGTGTCATAGCTGACAATTTGACCTTTCAAATGGACTCCATGATCTCAGCCGAAACTGCCATCCTCTTCATCCACCTCTCTAGATCCACCACAAGAGTGTTCACATCAGCATGCCCTACCTAATTCCCACCAGAAGAAACCCCAGCTTCCTTACCATTTGGAGACCCTACAACATTTTGTCTACCATCCCCTTTAAGAGGAGTTTCTAGCTTGAGAGTAGACCGCACCACCTTCCTCATACTATCCCCCACAAGCAGAACCCTATTTTTCAAAGGTGGGGAAGGAGACAACACCTCCCCAACCAAATCCTTCACATCCTTTTTGCTTCTGCTAATCATTTCATCTATGAGATTTCCACTGTTGGTATCATAACCGTTGTCAGGGATCAACCCCTCTTTTTTAAGCTTCCCCAAGGCAGGGGATCTCATATCCTCATCCGCAGTAGCTAGGAAATCCGATAAAAAATCCACATCCCCTGACTTCGACTCCTTCTGCAAAATCAGCTTCCTTTTCTTCCTATTCTTATAGGCCACTTCCTCCTCATAAATGGTATCTAACCCTTATCCATTTTCACATCCTTAGGAGTCGCAACAGGTCTAGACACCTCAAAGGCTTTGCAATATTTAGAAATAAGGAGAATTAACCCCACATGAAGAACATGGTTCTTCTGGTTTTTGTTGTGGTCAATGATACCAATGTCCAATGAAGCCAATAAGTAGAAAGGAAAATAAATTATTTTCTTGTGACAAAAGTGGTTAAGAAGGACAAAGTGATCTAGGCATTTACAATAGAATAACGAACTTCTAAAGAAATATACCCCATTAACTCCTCAACAACATCGACCCAAATAGCCTTGATGGACTTCCTCTGGTAGCTCCCGCTCTTTGCCGGTTCCAATTCCTTGGCTTCATCGCCTTTGAAAAAAAAATTCATAGCATTTTGTGACTCTTTCTTATCTCTATAGAACTTCATGCCTTCCATCGGTAAGCCAGTAATATGAGCGATGAGATATTCAGTAATGTTGAATTCCGTCCCTCCAAGTTTGAACACCTTGTTGTTCCAATGTTTGAAAACATTAGCAGTCATCTGGGGATTATTCCCATGCAACTTCTCAATATAAGGGGTCAAACTACCCTTCTCCAAAATCGCCCACACCTCCTCATTCTTCTTAACAACATTGCAAGAGAAGGGCTTTGCTCAATTCCTATCACCACCCACAGTAGCCAAACTCACAGAGCCAAGGCAATTAGCAATTTTCACAACAGAGATGAAACTTCTCGATAAAGAAACACTAAGGATACCCACAATCCTTGTAAGAGAATAGATGTGGAAATGATACTTAATAGGCATAATAATCCGCTCCCTACGAATTTCCTCCTTAGTACCATCAAAGCAAGTCGAGGCCTTAATACCACTCCTCCTAATTATATCCTTCCACGTGATAAATAACCTACACACCCAACACCACATACCACCATTATTTCACTTAAATTTGTGTTTCATGATTAATAATTACAATCACCTCTATAGGAAGAGGGCCATTTAGATCCCACTCTTAGGCCTCATGAACCACCAAGTTAGTAAAGATATTGACCAAGCTATTTCCCTCTCTTAAAATGTGAGATTTATAAAATTCATCAAAGGAATAAAGGATATTAATAGAATCCTTTATCAAAGTTTCAATAGTCCAAGAGGAAGTGGCACAATTTTTTAAATTATTGATGATATTCAAAGAATCCCTTTCAAGCCACACTTTCTTAAAGCCTTTCTTTTGAGCCATTTTGAGACCATGATAGGAAACAAGCGCTTCTGCAAAGTGGTTTGTCTGGGTTCCCAAAGGGAGCACCATTGCAGAAATGAGCCTACCATTAGAATTTCTTATCACTCCCCCACAACCAACAAGTCCTGAATTACCTTTAGCCGCACCATCAAAGTTAACCTTAACCCATCCATCAGGCAAAGCCTTCTAGGAAACATTCTCTCTTGAAGCTTTCCCTTTATGAATAGGGAGGGAGATATCACAAGCCAACGTCCATTTTTGGGAAACACACAAATCATATTGACTCAACAAAATCTTCAGCCCATTATGAAAAGAAATCCCAACCATGAAATTTTCCTTAATAGCCGCTGAAACTTTATAGGCCACAGAGATATCAAGAAGAGTAGAGTTTCTGAATATACTATTATTACGTTCAAGCCATAGACCCCAAGCAACATGAGGCATAGATAGGGACCACAACACCTATAGAGTCAGGTTGGAAGTAGGGAAGATCCACTAATACCACAAGTCCTTAATCGAAGCAGGGAACACCCAACTACAATTCTAGCAAAAAATCACATGTGCCCACACACTTCTAGCATAGCTACAACCAATCAACATATGGTAGGGATCCTCAACCGCTTCTTCACACAGAAAACACCTATTAACAAGCATAAAACCTTGCTTGACCAGATTATTAGTAGTTAATACCTTACTCTGGAAAAGAAGCCAGAAGAAAATATTAACCTAAGGAATTAATCTAGGAGACCAAATAGAGGCCCAAAAAGGGGTAGGGCCAACAACAAAGTCATTAATATGGAAAGCCAAAGCAACAAAAAATCAACCATTAGAAGAATATTTCCAAACAAACTTATCAAAAGAGGGAGTTAAAGGGATATGAACCAAGGATAAAACCTTGTACAAGGATTCCAATCTCGGATGAACATCATGCAGTCTTTTCCAACACTGATCAACAATATAATCAACAAAAAATCTACCAAACCTCCACAAACAAACCTTCATAAGGGGTTGGGCCCATGGCTCAGCTTTGAGCAGTTTGTTGCCAATCCAACTATCTTCCCAAAACAAAATCTTTCTCTCATTTCCCAACTGCCAAAAAAGACCCTTAGACAAAAGTCTACATGCCTTAACTATACAATTCCACAAAGCAGACCCAGAGGGGGGAGAAAAATCAGGATTCAAAAAGTCTCGCAAAGCATCAACACTTCGTAATTATTTACTCCAAGCAATTTTCACCCATTCACTCCTATCATAGAATAACTTCCACAACTGTTTACCCAAAAGGGAAAGATTAAAATTGTGGATTTTACGGATACCAAGACCAACAACCTTTTTACTTTTGCAAACATCATCCCAAGCCACCAAGTTAATTCTTCTCCTATCCTCAGCACCAGACCATAGGAAGGTTTTTTTAATACCTTCCAACTTATCCACAATTTCCTCGGTATAAAGAAAAGACTAGGAGCATAAACATGAAGATTATGAAGAGTAGAATTAATCAATTGCACCTACCTAGCTTGACTCAACATCACACCCTTCCAACCAGCCAGCTTAGAGTTAAACTTATCAATCAACCCCTGCCATAACGAATCCAGGAAAAACAAGCATAGGGGAAGGCCCAAATAAGAGTCTGAGAGATCACCAATTTGGCACTATAGAATTCGAGCAATTTTAATCTTCTTGTACCTCGACATATTAAAAAAGAAGATCAACCTCTTCGGTAAGCTAACCTTTTTCCCAGAAGAAGCTTCATACTTCTACAAGATAGATTTAATTACCTTGGATTCCTTGATAGAGGAATCTCCAAGCATTAGAGAATCATCCACAAATTGTTGATGGGAACAAATGATATTCCTAGATGAAGGAGACAAACCATTCATAGCCCTAGAATCAATAGAGCTCTGAACAAGATGCCCCAAAGATTCCACCATAATTATAAAGAGAAAGGGAGAGATCAGATCCCCCTGCCTAAGACCCCTTAATCACCCAAATAAAGGGGAGGACAAACCATTCACCAAAATAGAAAATCGAGGAGATGAAATTAATTGAAGCAAGAGATCCACCATCCTCTCTCCAAAACCAAAAGCTAACAAAATATTGGAAAGAAATCCCCAATTAACTTTGTCATAAGTGTTGAGTAAGTCAAGCTTCAAAATAAACCCAACACACTTATTAATAGTTAAGGAATGAATATTCTCATGAACGTAGAGAATAGAGTCTAGAATTTTATTTCCCACTACAAATCAATTTTGTTGAGGAGAAATAAGATGGGGCATAACACTTTGAATCCTACACACCAGAACCTTTGAAAAAATCTTGTAGATCGAATTACATAAGCTTATAAGACGAAATTCATCAAAATAAGCCCCTGGCTTCTTTGGGACCAAAACAATGAAAGAGGAATTCAACTCCTTTAGTAGAGAGCCAGTCCTAAAGAACTCTTTAGTAGCCACAACCACCTCCTTGGCAATAATTTCTCAAAAAAATTGAAAGAAGAAAATAGGAAAGCCATCCGGGCCCGACGCCTTATTCCCTTCAAAGGAAAAACCAACACTTATAATTTCCTCAGCCGAAGGAATTCGCACTAACTTCCTATTAGTCTCATCATCAATGAACTGAGGAATATTCCTAAGAATTTCCTCCTGAAAATCCAAATATAGGTCCCCTTCAGCCAAAAGTAAATTAGAGAAATAAGAGGCAGCCGCATTTTTCAAATCATCATCATTTTCTAGGACTCGATTATTGAAATTTATAAGCTGAATGCGATTATTAGCCCTATGCTTTAGAGTAGAAAGGTGGAAAAAATTTGTATTCCTGTCCCCACTATTAAGCCACATGATCCTCGACCTCTACTTCCAAAATTTCTCTTCCTTCGCCACAATGTTCTGTAGTTTAGGAATAAGAACCTTTTCTCTCAAAACCAAGGCTTGATCATACCCAAAGACTTGGATAGCATGTTGCACACCATCAAGCTCTTTAGTGACCCCATCCTTTTCCAAAAAATATGGCCAAAGGAATTTCTATTCCATCTCTTGATATTCTCCTTCACATTGGCAAGCTTCTTAGCAATTATGAACATAGAAGAACCATCAACCTGAATGTTCCACCAATCCGAAACCAAATTCTTAATGTTTGGGTGACAAGTCCACATCTTTTCAAATCTGAAAGGGAATTTTTTCTTCACCCCCAAAAGATCCAAAGACAGAGACAAGGGAAAATGATCCAACCCCAATCTAGACAATGTAGAGAGCGAGCAAGAGTAAGACAACAACCAATCCGGGGTCACTAAAGCACGATCAAGTTTCACCTAGATGAGAGCATGTCCCACCCGCCTATTATACTAGGTAAATGAATCACCCTTGAGATCCAAGTCAAGAAGGGCATGATCATTCAAGAGACTCATTAAATCATATCTACTATCATCCACAATCTGCGATCCACCCACCTTATCACCATCATTCAAAGGTGTATTAAAATCCCCCATGATCAACCAATTACCAACAAAGAACCTAGAATTTAAATTTTCTAGACTTTCCCAAAATTTTTTTGACACTCTTACTATTAGGGGCATAAATATTAGAAAGAGTCCAAACAAAATTATCCCTCAAGTGAAAAAAATAGGTAGCAACATGATTACCATCATTAAACACCTCCACCCCTTGAATAATCTTGAGATTCCAAAAGGTCACAATCCCTCCCGAAGCACCCACAACATCCGAACTATGCATACCACAATCCTTAAACTTCTTCTTCAATCTTGCTAACTTGTCAAACCCCATTTTAGTCTCTTGAATCAACACAATATCAGGCCTATGATCCCTAACTAGATTAGCTAGGAGATCATGCTTGTGAGGGTGGTTTAACCCTTGTATATTCCAGGATATTATCTTCATGAAAAATTATTGGAGGTGCTCTTAGAGCACATTTCCAGCAAAGTCCTCTACGTCCCATGCACAATATTGAGTCGAAACTCCTCCCTTGTTACATTGGTAGGACGCTTACCTCTACCTCTCGGCTCAGAACCACAATCAAACCTCTGCCTATTTTTGGTAACCACTCCCAGAGAGGGAGAATGCTTCAATATAAAGAGGATTATCCAAGTCCTCCACATCACCAAAATCCCTTACATTAGATAGGACCTCCAATCCTTCAATTTTCAAACCAAAATCCTGAATCAAGCTCGTTTCCACCAAGGGAGACTGAGGACGCCCATTCACAGAAGCTTTATGATTCCAAAACCTCAGTTTTATCAAGAAACACCTCTGAAGCCTCCTTCTGTTCATCCAAAGACATCTTCACAAGAGACACAACAACATTCCCACCCACTTCCTGCTCCTTATCTAGATCAATAGCATCTTTCTTTATAGAAGCTCACCCTTCTCAACCAAGTCCGACTTTGTCCCTTCAGTTACAATGATCTCATCCACACCACTCGGGGGAGGGCCTCCTTATCCAGGGGCTCCAAATCTTGTTCATTGGACTTCACCTTCTCACACCATTGTTTAGACATCTACTTCAGAGCTTTAAGAGGACATTTCTTCGCCCAGTGACCAACCTTTTTACAGTGGAAGCAAGCAAATGGAATGGAATCATATTCAACCGCTTGTTCCCATACACCCAACTTGGAGTTTATCTTTATCATAGCAGGTAAATCAACAGTTTCTTCAACATTCACACTGAATCTAGCATAGACCAACTGCTTCCTAGAAGCTGTCATTTGGTCAATCGACAACAAACAACCAAAGGTACTAGCAATCCCTTTAAACACTTCCTCATCGCAAAAATCCAATGGGAGCCCAGGAAGTCTAACCCAGACCGGTGCAGATGCAAAATAACATGAGTTTGGATTAAACCTAGGTTCCCATTTATTTAACAACAATGAGGGCTTCCCCAAAAACTAGGGTCCACCCACCAAAGCCGCCATCATATCATCTTCACAGTTGAAGGTGAAGGAGAAAAAACCCTTGGCCATAGCCGCCACATCAACTTGTCCCTTAGGTCTCCATCGACTACCAAAAAATTACGAACCAACTCAATATGGGGCCAAGGACCAATAAATTTACTCAACAGAGTCATGTCCATATTTGACATACTCTTGTCAACAATGCAGTCTGAGATAGAGACAAAGTATTCATCGATTAAGGAATTAGCAACAAAAGGCACAAGTGGTGAAGTACTTTTACCTTTAGGCTTCGTCCCAAATAGATTCTTCCAATGGATAGTAGAACCCGAAGAAAAGTCATTCTTAGTATTATTAGCCCCAAAGACCACATTATTAAAAGTCCCATCAAAATTCCTAGATAACTAACTTGGCCCAAACTTTTTTGCCTCAAGATTCCCCTTTTCAGGCAAGGATGACAAATAAAGAGTAATGGACACAACTTTCAGAGCCCCATTCCTCCCAAAAAAGTCATTACTCGTCAACAAGGACCCACAATCCTTACCTACAACAAAGAACCTGCTTGAAATCACCCTCGCATCAACAAGTTGTCTTCCATTAATGCCAACAACACCATCAATATTTCTCATCTTTCCACAATTTGAAAAAATGCCACTGCCATCACCATCACTCGAAGAGCTTCCTTAATATCTGTAGACATCTAAATTTGATCACTTCCATATGATCAAAATCGTCTACTCTATTCATCTATTTAATTAATAGTGATTAAATAATTTATTTAATCATTATTTCATTTTTTGCCTAAGGTTCCTAAAGTATGTAATTAAATAAATTAAATACTTTACCCTATCCCTTTTCTTCTCTAAATTAAATAAATAAGACAATTTATTTAATTTAGTCACTTAACCTTTTTGATTAAAAATCAATTTTTAATCCCTCTTTCTTTCTCTCCTTGTCACATTCTCCATAATCCTCTTTTAATCTGGATTAAATTAATTAATCTGTGATTAGGATGTGCACCACTTAATCTTGATTAAGTTTCACATCCTCCATAATCTCCCACTTGCCTCTAATCTCTCATTAATTATCCTAATCCTGTGTTTGCACAACCTTAATCAGAATCATTAACCACATTTACCTTACCTTTTCTGGTCAACCTTCCCACTTACCATTTTTAGCTTGGACTCTCTTCCCCATGTGAATTTTTAATTCAAATTTATTTGCCCAAGGTTCCTCTCTTCCCATGTGAATTTTTAATTCACTTTTGTCTTTCCAAGGTCTTCCTCATCCCCCATGCAAGATTCTAGAAGGCTTGACTTGTCACTTTACATGTGCCAAGGACTTCTAGAACCTTGGACTTGTCACATCACCCACATGTGACAAATTTCCAACTTTTTGGAGACCTTCTTTTACCTAATAAACTCTCCAATTTTTATTTTGCATTTATTCTTCCAACCACTTCCCCTTTTCCCATGGAGATTTTTGAGGAATTCTAAAATCTCTCAAAAATCTCTTTCATCCTTATTTGGGGACAAGAAGTTCCTTTTTGAAGAAATCTTCTGATCCCCCAAGGTACCTCAAAGGTACTTGTCCTTCATCCACCTCATGTACTTCTCTTCCACCTCTTATCCTTCTCCTCCACCTCATTTCCACATCACTCCACCCTAAGACATCTCACATTCCACATGTCAAGATGTGAGGGCTTGTGAGTCCTCAACTCACCATAGCCCTTCATCTTGATCTTGTTGGATCAATCTCAACCATTGAATTCTCTAGAGAATTTCAATTAGCTCATAAATACCCCCTCATTTCCCTCAATTTAGGGATCAAGTCTTTTGCAACCAAACTCTTGCAAATTTATCATTTGAGCTCTCATCTATCATAACACTTAGCATTCTCATCCATCTTGCATCTTGCATCTTGCATCCATTTAACTTCATTGCCTTTCAAGGAGCACACAATACATCCAAAGATCAAGGGCCAACCAAGGAAGCAACAACATGAAGGTATAACAAGCATTCAATTTGTTTTATCTTACTTTCATGTTATCCATTTTCTTAGGCTAATCATTGAGGTGCCCTTTTATCTTATTATTTCCTCTTGTTGCATTATTAGTTTTTATCTAGCATCTCACATTAGGACTTTCCGTTTTAAAAGGATCACAATATCCATCCTATAATGCTAATTAAACCCTAATTGAAATTTAGTTAAATATTTTTAAAATTAATTATAAGCTTTAAAAATATTTTGTTAATTTATTTTTTATATGATTAATAATTCTTACCCTAATAATACTTCATTTCATTCACATAGATATATAATTATATATCTATGTGAATGAAATGAAGTATTATTAGGGTAAGAATTATTAATCATATAAAAAATAAATTAACAAAATATTTTTAAAGCTTATAATTAATTTTAAAAATAAACTAAATTTTAATTTTAAAAATTTAGAAAGTATTTATTATCTATAATCACTTAAATTATCAATATAAATAAATTAAGATACATTTTCCAAAAAAATTACAATACTAAATTTTCTTTTATTTTTAGTGAAAATTTGATAGAAAAACAAATATAAAAGAAAAATAATACAATTTAATTTCTCTTACATGGCTGAATTATAAATTTATTTATAAGATAATATAGTTTTTTTTAATCAACTCATGATATTGAATAATAGAAGTTTTAAATTTTGTTTTAAAATAATAAATTAAAATTTGGGAGGTTTAAATTTAAAATTTGAAACACAATAAATCTAAGTATATGATTAATATTTTTGTTTCTTTAAGTTTTTTTTTTAAAAATATATTGAATATTTATTTTGATTTCCTAACAAAATTTCCACACTATTAATTGAGTTTATTCTAGCTGTTATTTTCAATTTACATTTATTTATTTTAAAAAAGAATATTATTAGTAGTATTTTATTTCAATGTAGCTATTTAAAATTAGCTAAAACTCATATGATTAATTTTAAAATAATATTTAATTTAGTCCAAATAATAATAATCATTGGTATTAGTTTTGTATTTAATAATAATGATTTTTAAGCATAAATTTATTAATTTATTAATTAAAATTATATTGGAAACTAGTTTGAATTTTATAATTCATTTAATCTTTTAAAGTAATTAAGATTAATTAAATTAATAATTAAATTATTCATTCAATTATCTATCAAATGTTTTGAATACTTAAGTGCATTTTGAAAAGTAATTAACATTAGTTAAATTTACATTTGAAAAAACAATTCTTAAAGATAGTTTATTTTTAAATAAGTTAGTAATTATTATATATATATATATAAAATTATATGTTTAAAATAGTTGAGTTAAATTCATTTTACAATTTAGTAATATATATATATATATATATATAGAATTAGTGTTGGGAAAGTAAATAGACTAGTGAAATTAAATTTACATTTGAAAAAACAATTCTTAAAGATAGTTTATTTTTAAATAAGTTAGTAATTATTATATATATATATAAAATTATATGTTTAAAATAGTTGAGTTAAATTCATTTTACAATTTAGTAATATATATATATATATAGAATTAGTGTTGGGAAAGTAAATAGACTAGTGAAATTAAATTTACTTAAAAGGAAAAAGGAACTATTTTGCAAACTATGAATGAAGCCGAGAAAAATGCAAATTGTGATAATGTATCCCGGAATATCGGTCTTATTGCTCAAAATTTTTGTGCCAATGATATTCAAGAAAAATTATTTTCAAAATTAAAAAAGTTAAAAAACATGCATTTAACTTTAGAAAAAACTTCAAGTATAATGTATAAAAGAAAATAATTAATTTTGATTGGTTGAAGTTCAAAACATTAATAACTAGTTAGGATCTAGTGGTGCCTATAATTCCATGGCAAGAACTAATAAAGAGACATATTAATTATTATAAAATAGTAGCAATCAAACTTGTGAAAAGACGACGACTAATATTGGGGAAAGGCAACAATTAACAAAGGGACATCATAATGATTAAAAGCTACCTCCCTATGAATAGACATATCCCTTGTTTGGGGATATAAAATGAAGTACATGAGTTTGGGTAAAACATCATGGGAGGGAAAAATAAATGAGAACTCTACATTATATGTCTGGTATAACAACCGAAACATATGGGACATAAACTAGTAGTTTTTATAAATGCAAGAATATAATCAAATTCAGAAATCGATGGGAAATAAGAAGAAAGGAAAGAGAGAAGACAAATAAGACAAAATTTGTTTTATTCAGTAAGGGGAAATACCTTGTCTTATTCACATGAAATTAAGAATGTGTAAATGCAACGATCCAAACTTTGAATAATGAGGACACAAGCAAAACCAATAACTATAATTTTGATTTATATTGAGGTCAATTAAATATTCATAAAATCAAATATACACATATGTATTAATATATGTATACAAATATGTATGTGTAGGTAGACGTGTGAAATACATGTGAATATACAATACTGATGCTAGCAACAATTATTAAGCTTTATAAGTAATTATGATTCTCTAATAGGAATATGAATAATATATTTTTATTTGCTTGATCTACACTAATGATATTGTCTGAGTGACAAGAAAAAATTGATCAAAGGAGAGAAAGATACAGATCAACAATGCAAAGGAAACCACTACACTCTGGCACAACAAAATAATTGTTATCAAACACACATATATAGTATTGTTTTACTTATGTATACATAGTGCTTGTAGATAATAAGATATTTTAATATATTATATTGTGATTGAATATGTGATATGTTTGATTATTTGAAATCTTGTTCAGGAGGAAGGGCTTGAGAAAGTGGTGCCTAGAGACCTTGCTTAAGATCCACCTATTCCCAATGCAAGGAGGGGCCATAGATGAGTGGGGATTCCACTTAAGATCTGCCATGTCCGAAGGTAGGAATAGGTCATGGATGGGTTGAGGTCCCACTCATGGATGAGTGGAGATTCCACTTAAGATCCACCTTGTTTGAAGGCAGGGATAGGTTATGGATGAGTGGAGGTCCCACTCATGTCCGGTCGAACCAAGAAAGGGACGAGTCATAGAGGGGTGGTAGGCCTAGGGTCCCCACTCAAGTCCACCTGGACCAAGAAAGGGATGGGCCATGGAGGGGTGGTAGGCCTAGGGTGCCCACTCAAGTCCTCCTGGAACAAAGAAGGGAAGGGCCATGGAGGGGTGGTAGGCCTAGACCACTATAAGCTTCGTTGGGTTCCTCTAGTAGGTGAAGTGTCTTTTGGGGTTGTGACATGGCTGGGGAAAGAAGGTACAAGTTTCCAACAAGGAGAATTATGGTATACAACCTCTTAGGCTTGGCAAAGGGCTTCAGACGGACCCACCATGTTGCTCCTCTTAGTTCATAATAGATGCATTTGTGATGATTCTATAATTGGATGCCATGATGCTAATGCTAACAAATAGGTGTATGTGTTGAAATATTGTTCATATGGTGAATGCAGGTTTCAGTTAGGAATATACCATTGAAGTGTTACCCAATTGACAAGGTGAAAACCCCTAAGTGGTGAATAATAAGCAAAGTCTAGGGAAATTTAGGACAAGGGACATTACAACATTGATTTGATATCAATTTATTTGGAACAAATCTACATATAGGCAAATAAGACAAAAATTATCTTATTCAACAAGGGGAAATACCTTGTCTTATTCACATGAAAAGAAGAATGTGTAAATGCAGTGATCCAAAATTTGAATAATGAGGACACAAGTAGAACCAAGAACTATAATTTTGATTTATATTGAGGTTAGTTAAATATTCATAAAATCAAATACACACACACATACACATGTACATGTATATGTATGTATAGGTAGACGTGTGAAATACATGTGAATATACAATATTGATGCTTGCAACAATCATTAAGCTTTATAAGTAGTTATGATTCTTTAATAGGAATATGAATAATAGATTTTAATTTTCTTGATCTACACTAATGATATCATCTGAGTGACAAGAACAAATTGATCAAAGGAGAGAAAGATACAGATTAGCAATACAAAGGAAACCACTACACTCTGACATAGCAGAATCGGTGTTATCAAACACACATATATAGTATTGTTTTACTTATGTATACATAGTGCTTGTAGATAATAATATATTTTAATATATGATCTTGTGATTGAATATGTGATATGCTTGATTGTTTGAAAGCCTGCTCAGGAGGAAGGGTTTGAGAAAGTGGTGCCTAGAGACCTTGCTTAAGATCCGCCTATTCCCAATGCAAGGAGGGGCCATAGATGAGTGGAGAGTCCACTTAAGATCCACCCTATCCGAAGGTAGGGATAGTCCATGGATAAGTGGAGGCCCCACTCAAGTCCGCTCAGACCAAGAAAGGGACGAGGCATGGAGGGGTGGTAGGCCTAGGGTCCCCACTCAAGTCCGCTTGGATCAAGAAAGGGATGGGCCATGGAGGGGTGGTCAACCTAGGGTCCCCACTCGAGTCCTCTTGAACCAAAGAAGGGAAGGGCCATGGAGGGGTGGTAGGCCTAGACCACTATAAGCTCCTAAGGCTTCCTCCAGTCGGTAAAGTGTCTTCCAGGGTTGTGACATGGCTGGGGAAAGCAGGTACATGGCCTTACACCTATCAAGTTAAAACCCTCAGTGGAGTTCCTTTCTTCCAACAAAATGCCATATATTGATGCCTCTTTAACATTTCTTAATTTGTTTGGAAAACATGAAGGTTGTGCATAAGGGATGTTGTAAATTCGTTTTAAATAGTTTGGAATAAATCCACACCATTCTGAAATATTTATCTAGAACAATTCCACACCATTCTAAAACACTAGGGTTAGAGGATAAATTACACATTTTGTATTTCATGGATTTACTCCACATGAACATTATAGTAGCTCAAAGAAATAGTATATTTAACTGTGTAGATTCATTTCAAACAGTTAGAAATTAATCTGTATTGTTGCCACTAGTAATCCGTGCCAATCTATGTGCTTACTTTACACTTTGGATTTGTACCAATACAAGCACTCATATTATTTTCCCCTCTCCTTGGATTGGGACCCATAGTTGCACACAATAGCTTAGAAGCTATCTAACCTTTCATCAACATACTAAGGTGCTCTAGCTACCAACAACTTTGCACTCTTGAGTGCGAATTGTTGTCTTAACATTTTATTTTCATTTCAAGTACTATGATACCTAGGTTACTCTCTATCCATCTATATCAATGGTTTTCTAGTGAAAAGGAGAAAAAGAGCATAAGATGGTCTCTAGCATGGTAGCATTACATTTAATAAAGTCTGTGACTAATCCAGAATAATTAAGGCCGACCATGTTTCCTAAGATTTTTGAAACCATGATTTTTTTAATATATTTCTGACCTTTTTTTCAGATTTTTTTTACTTTAGAGTTAAGCCCATCTTAATTTTTCATTTGAAGTTCTATTTCAAAGATATTCATATTAAAAATTTAAATAGTAATGATGGTTTTACTTTCTTAAAGTATTATTACAATATTTAATGGTTATCTTAGCTTTTAGTTAGTTGGTAGTTTACTTTTAGTTAATTTAGTTTGCTTTAGTTAACTTTTAGTATCTTTTCATTATTTGTTTTAGTTTTCTTTAGTAAACAATTGTTTCTATTTAGAAACATCATCCTATAGCTCTTTATATAAAGAGTTTTTCCTCTCTTTTGTAAATAACAAATATCAATTATCATTTCATGGTATTAGAGAATAGGTTCATATTTGGAAAAAAAATTGAACAATAAAATCCATAATTGATTACTTGAAGATTTTTTGGAATTTTTTGAATGTTTTTTCGATTTGTTTGAAGATAAAAATCAAGGTTTTTTTGTGAACCGAGTGTTTGGAAATCAAAGGGTTTTTGAAGGGTTTGTTGTAGAAAATTTTGTGAAGGTTTTCAAGCAGATTTGAGCGTTTCTTTTGCAAGAGATCCAATTTTTGAAGTGGTTTTCTATGATTTTTTCTAAATTGATTTCATGATATGGTTTTGGGCGATTTTGAAGAGTTTTTGAAAGGTTTTTTCTGAAATTTTTTTGAAGATTTTTTCTGAAAAAGTCTTGCTTTTTGTTTTTTAAGATATTTTTTCTTTTGAAAATCTTTCTTTTAGATGTTATTTGAAGGTTTTTTCTTAAAAAAAAATCTTGCTTTTTTTGAGTTTTTAAAAGATTTTTTCTTAAAAATCTTGCTTTATTAGACTTTTTTGAAGGTTTTTTCTAAAAAAAAAAATCTTACATTTTTAGCCTCATTTTTGACAAAAAAATCGTGGGAGTTGTGGCAGCTAATTATCTAGGGTTTAGTGCCAGTTGATCACAGACTTTACCTCATTTTTTGTTTTTGGAAAATAAGAGGGATGACATCTATGTAGTCTGATCAGGCATCTACCTCTTATTCATTGATGGTCAAACAACCAACATATCATGTCAAATCATCTGCATGGTACATCAATTTTGGACCCTCTCGACATTTTACAAATAAGAGAGATTGGTTCATGGAGTATATGGTTGTAATATCCCTAATTTAGCCCTACGCTCTTCAATTGGATTTAGCCTATTTTTGAAAACTTGTAGGCTAAGCAAAATTGGAAATTAGGGTTTCCTATTTTATAGGAGGTTTTAGATGCAATTTTGAGGGCTTGCATGCGAGAGTTTTTGATGCATGTCTAGTGGAGCTTTCTGGGTTTTTGGAGAGCTTTAGAATAGTGTAACATGCATCTCCGTTTGACAACTTTTTCAAGCACTTACTATTTATAGTAAGTCATGTTGGCTTCCCAGTTTATGTTCAGAAGGCATTTGGAAACACTTACTATTTATAGTAAGTCATGATTATTGCTTAGTTGATGTTCAGATGAAGCTTTTCAAACTTACTATTTATAGCAATTTGCTATTTTTGGTAGATCTATTTATCTTAGTATCATTCTAGCAGTGGTTCAGTCATCTGTAGTTCACATTTCTATTTTGGGCAATGTGGTTGATCAGTTCGGATTTTTGTTGAGTTTAAAGTAAACTTACTATTTTAGAGTTTACTTTTTTTGTAAGCTCTATTTCTAGCAGTGCCATCTTGGGTAGTAGCATCAACAGTCAGCTCAGTTTTCATTTTGGGCAGTGCAGTTTGGAACATATTTGGCTTTCAGCATTTTGAGGCTCTTTTTGGTAAAATGATTTATTTAAGTCATTTAATTATTATAATGTGATTTTGACCCCTTGGCCTAGCACAATGACTTAATGTTTTTTTAAAAAGGGGACCATGAGGGTGGACGCCTCATTAAGAGATATTTAAATATTTCAAAAGTTAATTATCTCCACTTGTGCCTTGGATGCCAAAATGGTGGATGATTAAGTGATTTAAAAAGTAAATTATTTTAAAAAGAGTTGGGCGTCCCTTTTGGAGGGAAAAGGAGGAAGCTGAAGAGTTTCTTGTGGGAGTTTCAAGTTGATTAATTTTCCAGCCGAAGAGCCTATTTATTGATGCCTTGCTCATTCATTCTTATCATTCATTCTTACCCCCCTAAGATTCCAATTATCTTGACTATCCCTTGTCATAGGAATCCTAGGATTTATCCCATCTATCTTTGGTCTTCATAGGATATATCATTCCCCATATTAGACCACATCAACCCACCTAACATCCTTATGGAAAAGGATATCATGTTCTGCTTTGAATGGTAGAAATAAGGGCATGTCTTGACTTTTGGTGATCATTTTTTCTTGGTTGTCTAGTGGTGTACCTATTACCAATTTTCACTACAACTCAATTGGTAGAGTTGATTAATTTGTTATATCTTAAAGTGGAATTTCAGTTATTTTCTGCATGTGCATTAAGTGTTGTTTGCACTACATTTATCAAGTGTCAGTTATGTGTTGTTTAAGTGAACTGCATGAGTTATTGTTCAGTGCTTTGCAAGTGAAATGAAATAGAAGACTGAACATACAAATGATCAGGCATATCACTTGCTTTCATTTATTTCACAATATTATAATATTTCATTTGATTGCACTAATATAAATGATTGTACATTTTTGCATTGAGATGAATTTTTCTTTTAAGAATGAAATGGAAGAGAAATTAAAGGAATCCACACAAGCCATGTAAGTAACTGTCACAATGCATCATAAGGAGAATGTGACACTATTGAAGATGCAGGAAAAGAAAACACATAAGCATGAACATAATCATCATTTCCTATTGTCGTTGGACGATGTAGGAGTGGTGCACCATCCTTCGTGCTTGAGATCCGATTGATCTCTAAGAGAAGAAAAGGGTTGTTAGAGCTTCGATTATGAACATCCTTATATGAACCACCAACAATAATGTAGATTGTTGCGAACGATACATTGAAACAGTTGAGAAAGCAAGAGGTGGTCAGAAGCAAAGAAGGAAACATCATAATAATATATTATTTTTGCTAACATTGCTTTTTTCCTGTGTAGGTATAGGAAAAGTCATGAAGCTCATCTTATGAAGACATAAAAGCATGTGGAGTAAAACAAGATCCCACAAGGGTAGAGCTCGACATGCTGCCCCTTAAACTTACAAGCGAGCTGAGTAACAAAATACAATTATCATGCTCATCTGAGCCATTCATAGAGGAGTAAAACATAATTTCAGTCATCAAAACATCAAGGACATTGTTTACTAATAAATGTCAAGTCTGAGAAGTAATTAAATGAAAATTACCAATGAACAATGAGCTAGATTCACATACAAAATCAACTCAGGTACATCATTTTCACGTTGGAAAAAGTTTTAATACTGACAAATGATTGCATTTTGTCGCTATATGAATTGTTCATCTTTGTTCATGTTGTTTCATGGTGCTCTTTCTAAAGCAACAATGTTTCATGTTCATATTAGTGACAGTGAATAGGCATACATAATGCCTTATTAAGAAATCTTTAATTAAAGATGCAAACACATAGAGAGACTTCATTTCAAGAAAGATTGAGCTGAGAATGCATGTTTCTAAAGCATTCAAGTTATGAAATGGAGGATGAAAAGCATCAAAAGTAATCTACATGTATGCAATGCCAGCTGAGCCATTCGACAAAGTAAATAAGTAAAGTGGAAGCATTTTACATACAGTGCATTGGAGAGATGAATGAAGTTTTTTTTAATGTTTCATTCAATGAATGCAAGGGTCATTATCATATCAACCTTGGAGTTGTGTTAGGTAAAAGATATATTTTGATAAGTAGCTAAAGGTTTTGAGTTGTTTTTGAGCTTCATTGTGTGGAGCCTTTCAAGTAAACAATGGAGTGACAGTCAACTATCAGGAAGAATGATATCATGTTCAACAAAGACAATGTCTTCTATGTTTTGTGTTTTGGAGGGTTTAAATATGTAAGTAAAAGAATGCACAACTTTCTGAGATAGTTTACAATCTCAAAGTAAACAGAAACAAGGAGCTATAGTCACATATTTTTAATTTAAAATGCAGTTTTCCTTTGGAGTACAAAACACCCATTCTGTAGTTATCAACTCAAAATGTTGAATACAATCAAGAGGTGGTTTTCATTTTAAAATACAAACGGTTTTCTTTCATTTTCACAAATACCCACATGGGGTTTTGATATAAAATACAAATTTATTCTTGTTACAGCTGACCCACATGAGGGTTTTGACAAAAAATTCAAAAATGAATGGATTTCTTCCAAGTTACATAATACCCACATGGGGGTTTTGATTTAAAATGCAGATTTCTCACCTTTTCAGCTTTCCCATGTGAGGGTTATTGTCAAGAATACAAAAATTCATATAATGCTATCATGGGTCGAGCCCAGTATATGGAAAAATACAAGAAATTACAAGAAAAAAGTAACAAGTGTTTTCTTCCTTAGAAACATAGCTTTCTCTTTGAGTTTGAACTCAAGATGATGGAAAATACAATGTTTTCAAAATGCTCAGAATAGACATGCCATGGCCATGCCATAGAGCCTTTCTTCTTCTCAAATAGTAAATACCCATGTGTGGGTTTGAGTAGTAAATGTAAACGCAGAGGGAGAAAGCCATTTTTGAAGTTTTGATAGCATTTTGAGCTCACAAAAAAGTGCAGATTGAGTCCATACATGGTGCGACCTGTCATAAAGAAAGGCACATAAATTCTAGTTGTTTCTTCCTTTAAGGTATCTCCATTGTTTTGTTAATTTGTTAGAGATTATTATCAAAAATATTTAAGCATAGTCTTCCATACATGCGGCTAAACAAGCACAAAGAATGGAAACACAAAAAAATTAGAATATGACATGCTTGGTCATGATCTTATGGCCATTTTTTTGCTTTCAAAACAATGGAGAAAAGAGAACATACCATTTCATGATTGTAGAAGAGCATACAAGCAATGGAGACCAAGCTCTCACAAAACTTCTAATCATAGCTCGAGCTCACTCAATGGCGGCCAAAAAGAATAAAAGTACGCATAGGAGAGAAATGAAGATAAAAATCAGAAAGATTACTAATACATGTCACGGACTTGAAGGCCATTCTGCCTTATAAAAATGAGATGGAAGAGCCACAAACTGTCAAGGAGGAACTTACCATGAAGTTGCAGAGGAAAATCGATGACAAACATGATGCTATCGACCATGAAAATGTAGAAGAGAAAGCTCCAAAACCCTAGTGTTGGCGACAGCTCTTGCAGAGCTTTCTTCCCCAAAGTCACAAGTGAAAAATGAAATGAAGATTAGGGTTTGTCAAAAGTTTTGTTCTATCTTCTCATGCCCTAATTCAAACTATGACTTTCACATTGAGTTAAGTGTTAGTGCCTTCATTGAATTATTTTATATTATATCCATGGTGGGTCGAACCTTTGAGGTTTATGTAGTTTCCATATGCCTAAGTCTTTAGGCTTGTTTTGATAAAATATCTCATGGTTTAAAGACTTTAGGTATTTATGTAATGTTGAAACTTATGCCTTAGTCAAAATGGAGAGTGATTAATCGCCTTAGGTTATTTTTTAATTGATTTTGAGGAAAATCAATTAAATATAAAGGTTGAACAATACTTATGCCTTAGGTAAGAATTATGTCTTAGGCATTTATTTGTAATTGATTTTATAGAAATCAATTAAATCAGAAATATTGCCTTGGATAAAATTTCATACCTTAGACTTTATTTTTAATTGATTTTGTAGAAATCAATTAAATATAATGATGGAAATTATTTATATTTTTATGATTTTTTGAGAAAAATCAAAGTATGATTGGAGAGATAATGTATTGTTTTTGCAAATATTTTTAATCTTTATTGTAAAAAATAAATCAATTTGGAGGAAAAATTAAAACTACATGTTTTGTAAAGCAGAAGATAGAACGATGTTCTATAAATTGTTTTTTCTTTCTTGCTATTTTTTAGCAGTTTGTAAGGCAAAGAGAGTTTGACTTTTCTTGGGCGGATTTGAGTTGCATGGAGAGGAGATGAGGTTTTTTTTTTGCTTTTAAAGAAAAGAAGACCAATTTTTAGGTGCTTTTCAGTATGGACATGCAAAGAGAGAGTTTTCCACTTTAGTTACTCATTTTGGGGTACTTTTAGATGCTTTTTTCAGAGCTTTCTTCCTGAGCTCGGATTAGGGTTTTGGAGCTTTTATTTTAGGAATTTAGATTCATTCTTTCTTTCTCTCATGCTAAAACAAAGAGTTTTGTAAGTAGAAATTTGTACTCAGACTTTTGATACTCCTTTAGCTGAATAAAACAACATTTCTATTTCTCAAATTTTGTGTCTTTTGCAGTCTTAGTTTGATTTTATATTGTGAGTTTTGTCTACAAAATCCTTTTTATGTCCTATTATTGCAGATGTTGATGCAAAAAGTTCATAAAATACAGGTTGCATGTTGTATTTGAACCTGAATCTTCATGCAAATCAATTATGTGTTGAGTGTTCATGAGAGATTGTGAAGTACTATTGTTTTCTAAGAGCTGTTTGTGGGTTAAAAACCAAATTCATCATTAAGTCATGAAAATCACTTTAAGTCATAGTTTTCATTTCAGTTATCTTTCTAACTCTTTCTCTCAGAAGATCATTTAGAATAAAATATATCATTTGGAGAACCAACTCACTTTGGAGATTCCTTCTTCAATTAGATCACCCACATTTGAAGAAGGTTTCCATGTGTCAATAGATAGTTAAATTTTACAAATTTAGCATAGGGTGCATATCTGATTGATAGATAATAGTTTTTGGCACGCCCAGTGGGACTCTAAAAAAATAATTTCAAAGAAATTTCAATTTTTTAAATTGATGTTTGGTGTATGCAGTAATTTTATTCAACCTTTTGGAGGCCTTTTTCAATATACTTGGCGACTCCAGTTCTGATTTTGCATGCAAACATAGTGTAGCCTGTGCATGAGAAAATACAAACAAGATCAAGTTTTGTACCATTTGAGTACCTGTAGCTGTCCCCACCATGAAGGAGAGGTAGAACAACAAGAAGACTATTTAGTACACCAAGGAGGTCAACATCAACACCTTCAACTCTCCATTCTATAGTCCTATCACCAAGAAAACTTGTTCCTCTATCACAAGCACCACCAATGGTGAGACAACATGCTTTCACACCTTTTAACGGGGGAAGATCGTTAAATATTGCTCATTATGATGATATTCCAACAACAGCTTTCAGGAGCTTTCCACTCTTTACTAGAGAAGACCAAACCACTTCCATTGAACATTTTCGAGACATGACCACTCTATGCTTAGTTCACAACATCACTCAAGAGAACATGGCACTGAGGCTTTTGGTTGCATCACTTAAGGGAAAATCTTTGCAATGGTTCAAAGGCCTCATAACAAACTCAATCGCAATGTAGGATGAGTTAGGCGATGGCCTGCACCAGGTTTTGTTGATAAATTAGATCATCTATCCTTATTGGAGTAGTTGAGCATGATCATGAGGGCTCCACACACACACTTGGTTGATTTCAACTACCGATTCCAAAGAACCTGGGATAAAATCCCTGTAACGGTAAAACCTTTACCAAATCATGCCTTTTTGTTTTTCTTAAAAGCCTTGAATAGAAAAATTTCAGTTATGACCCAATCTATGGGTGGTCATACACTCCCCAATGCTTTCGATATCGCCATTAGGGTAGAAAATTATCTTATTCAAGATGGAGAGATTTCCCCTAGGCCTCTTATGCCCTTTTTTCCTAAAATCCAATCACCTACACCCGTATCTTTACCACTCTTATCTATTGTTCCATCTGATTCAGTAATAGGTTATCAGATCACAACCTAAGAAATTGCTGCTCCAACCCAAAACCAAGAGTTTCAAGAGATAAAAAGTATACTAAAGACCTTTGGGAATGATCTCATGAACATTAAGAAGCAAGTTAGCCAAGAACATAAGCTATATCAAGCTCCGTATCAACAAAATCATCCTAATAGGCCAACTTTTCAAAATGACTATTAAGGCCAAATATTTTTTTTTAACTCAAGTTCGTTTCAGCCCTACAACCTGAATGATGCTAGTTCGTCAAAGGAACTTGTACCACAAAATAAAATTGGCCAAGAGTGCAATTGGTGCTACCCATGCAATCAATTCTATAACCAATCAGCGTGTGTGAATGGCATGAGAAATCATGCCTTGATGGTCCAAAACAACTATGTTGGTTTAGAAAGTGTTCCAAGTCAAAATATGGAACAACAAGAAAGATTCGAGGTTTCTTTTCCAAATTGATAGAGTTTTGAATTTTGTGGCGTGAATGGTCAGGATTAGTAAGATTCTCCTATTTCAGCCAACACTAGATAAAAAAAAAGAGCCATGGATTTGGGGTAGCAAGCTGGAAATTCACATCAACAACCTACAAAGGACGATCAACTTGTTTCTTCATTAAATTTTACTGTTGTAGCACAACCGAAGGTACAATTTATGCAAAGAGGCCAAGAGATACTTGTCAAGGAGCAATCCAAGACACAAACACAACCTTTGCAGAAAGGAAGCAATGTTGCTATTACTTAAAATCAACAAAAGGTAACTCTTGTTTCTTTCAACATTGTTGAACATCTTAAGAAGGCTATTGACAATATGTCATTTTTGGATGCATTGCATATTCCGGGTCATAAAATCTTGTTGAAGGATGCTTTGGTCGAGCTTTTTGTTTATGATAATAATCATGGGAATGCTAAAGTTGTGCTTGCAAATAGCTTAGAGGTTAAAAATGACCAAAAAACTCAAGAGGTAAAATCTCCTCCTTTTTATTTGATTTTGATTATTGGGGACAAAATAGTGCATAACTGTATGGTTGATTCTGGTGCAAGTAGCTTCATTATGCCTAAGAGCTTAGTTGATAAACTAGGTCTTGTTTATGAGCCTAACTCTCAGAGGGGTGTAATTTAGGTGGATGGGTCTACTATTAAAATTGCTAGTATAATCAAGAATTCAACCCTTACTTTGCATGCATCTCCAAATTTTGTAATCCATCAGGATATACCTGTTATTGATCTTCTACCCCACTTTTCCATTTGCCTCTCAAGGGATTTTATAGCCAAACTGGGGGGTTTCTTGTCTTCTGATTGGTCTCATCTGTTCTTTAGAACAAGATATGGTACGAAAGTAACCATAAAGTCTAAGCCTTTAGCCAAAGACCATATCGAACCATATGTTTTGAGCCCTATAAATGCTAACCTCTACATCACCCCTGTACTGGAGGAGCAAACCATGACCTTAGACTGCAACACCTCTATAGAAAATGTGAATCTAGAGGAATGGGCAGCCAAAGATCACAAGCTTGATCCTTTCCATCACACAAATGATATAGGATTAGGGGTTTATATGATCCGTGAACCTGATTTTGATATGCCTAATCTATTTAAAGAGGACGAACAACCTAAAGAGAAGGAAAACAAGCTTTGGAAGCTTTATTTTGATGGCTCAAGGAGCAGTATTGGCACTGGTGGTGGAGCCATGTTGATTTCACTAGAAGGGAACAAGTATTATTCAACTTTTAGGTTTGCATTCAGCTATACAAATAATACAACCAAATATGAAGCGCTGGTACATGGCCTAGAATGGGCCCGAAAGAGAGGTATTAAATAATTACATGTTTATGGTGATTTAGAATTAATAGTGAATTAGGTTAGAAATCTGAATGCTGCAAAAAATGATTCACTTCAGAAATATAAGAATCGTGTATGGGATTTGATAGAAAATTTTGTTGCTTTTAATATTCTTTCAGTGCCTAGAAATGAAAATAAACATGCAGATAGGCTTGCTGCCATAGGAGCCCAATTTGATATTCCAAATGAATTCACAAAGTAGAGGCATGACAATACGTCAAAATTATAGTCAGACCTTTTGTACCTGACAATAATGCGAGTTGGCAGGTTTTTGACAGCGATGAGCAAATTGTAAGCTTCTTAATTGTTGAAGCCGAGTTTGTTGATGGAAATCAACAAAAGTGGCAACAGTAGTATGATAATCAGATTGTGTAATTTAAGACAAACAAGCTTCCAAGAGGGTTGATCACATTAGAATCCATCTTTAATTATAATGACCAAGCAAGGAAAGACAAAAGCAACATGGCTATCAAGGAGGAACACTATGAGGCAATCAATATTTTCAAAGGTAAACTGCTCAAGTTGGGAAAGGTATGTAATAAAGAGGAACAACAAGCTTTCATTTTGTTATGTTAGAAATTTAGTGATGTTTTTTCTTGGGAATACAAGGATTTGAAGGTTTTTGATCCAAAACTAGCCCAACATACTATTGAATTAGAACCTGGAGCAAAACCTGTAAGGAAAAAATAAAGACCTCTTAATCCCAAATTAGAACACCTTATGAAGGTTGAGTTGAATAAGTTAGTTGAGAGTGGCATTATTTTTCCTATTAAGCATACTTCTTGGGTGTCTAACTTAGTTCCAGTTAGGAAGAAAAGTGGGGAAATCAGATTGTGTGTTGATTTCTAAGATTTAAATAAAGCATCCCTGAAGGATCACTATCCACTCCCTTCCATGGAGCATATTTTACAAGTAGTTTCTGGTTCTGACAAATTTTCTTTGCTGGATGGGTATTCAAGTTACAACCAAATTCTGGTAAAGCAAGATGATCAATTCAAAACAATGTTTACAACCAAATGGAGCACCATGGCCTATAAAAATATGCCTTTCAACTTATACAACATTGGAGCAACATTTCAACGAGCGATGGACATGGCCTTTCATGGCCTCATGAACAAGTTTGTTTTGGTATATTTAGATGATATTACTGTTTTTTCCAAAAATGCTAATGAACATTTTGGACATTTAAAACAGATTTTTCAAAGGTGTGGAGAGTTTCGAGTGTCTCTCAATCCAAAAAAGTGTATTTTTTTTGTACTCGAAGGTAAACTCCTTGGACACATTTTTTCAAAGAAAGGTATTTCTATAGACTCTGAGAGAGTCTCTGCTATTCTTGAATTACCATTACCAGCTCACAAGAAAGGCTTACAAAGCTTTCTTGGAAGAATTAATTTTGTGAGAAGATTCATACCTAATATTGCAGCTTTGCTACAACCTTTCATTGCTATGCTTAAAAACAATATGCCTTTCAGTTGGACTAGAGAAGGTAAGAGGAGCTTTTAGCAGATAAAGGAAGCCCTTGTAGCTTCCCCTACCCTCATTAATCCAAATTATGACAAATATTTCATTCTTTATGCTTTTGGAGGGATTGATACCATCTTGGCTATGTTGTTCCAACATAATAACGAAGGCTTGGAGCACCCTATAGCATTTTTCAGCCATGTATTACATGATTACAAGGTGAAGTATTCTTTTGTTGAGAAACATGTGTTTTTTTTTGTAAGAAGCCTCAAAAAGTTTAGGCATATGTTATCCAGTAACAAAATTCAGTTATTAGTTACTCATTCAACTATTAAGGACTTCTTACTTAATCGTGATATCAATGATATCGACATTAAGATAACTAAGCTTGTTAGAGGCAAGGGTTTGTTTGAACAGATTGTAGAAAATACAACGGGCAACAACTTAAGCAAAGCTGAAAATGTTGATACAGTACTAAACAATGATGATGCAGTTGTTGTTTCAGTTCCTACTGCTACTTGGGTGCAACAAATGATGCACTATTTACAAACTAGTGAGTGCCCCAAAGGTTTGGATAGAGAAAAAATAAGGTATTACAGATTATAGTCCATTCCTTTTGCAATTATTGATGGCATACTTTATAGGAGAGACTTTCAAGGTGTTCTATTAAGATGCATTGAGCTTGATCAAGTTGACAAGCTATTAGGAGAATTTCATGATGGGCCTTCAAGAGGTGGCTTTGTTGCAAGAACAACAACCCTGAAAAATAATGCGGGCTGGTTATTATTGGTCGGATTTGTTTAAGGATGCTATTGCTTGGGTTCGAAGATGTGAAAAGTGTGCTCTATCTTCTAGAAAATAGAGGCTTGCAACTCTACCCCTACATCCAATTCAAGTGGAACAACCCTTTTCCAAATGGGGTTTAGACTTTATTGGGCCAATCAACCCTTCTTCAAGTGCGGGTCATAAGCGGATTCTTACCGCAATGGATTACTTCATGAAGTGGACCGAAGTTTTTGCTTTGAAAGAAGAAAATGAGACTTCTGTACTTAATTTCTATCAAGACTTAGTGTTGATATTTGGTACCCCAGATTCAATAATCTCTGACAATGGTTTAACTTTTATCAGTTAGGAATAACATTTATCTGAACACATCTTCTAATTATTATTCACATCGTAATGGGCAGGCGAAATCTACAAATAAGAATCTAATCTAGGTAATCAAGAAGACAGTTGAGCACAATCAATAGACATGGCATGAAAAGCTTAAGTTAGCCCTTTGGGCTGACAGGGTGACTCCTAAAAGGGCCATTGGTTTTTCTCCTTATGTACTTGCTTATGGAAAAGAAGCCAAGTTACCTGTTTCTATTGAATTACCTACTTTGAGCTTTGTTAAAGAGCTGGAATTACTGAATGAATAGCCTCTTGAAGTGAGATTTGCATGGTTGATAGAGCTCGAAGAAACCAAAAAGGAAGCATTAAGGTAAATTGAAATACATCAAGCTCAGATGAAGATCTCTTTTGATAAAAGAGAAAGACCACGAGAGTTCATCATTGGTGATTTAGTTTTTAAGTGGAATGAATATAAGAGTAAACCTGGACGACATTCCAAATTTGATGCAATTTGGGATGGGCCTTATGTGATCACGGAGTGTAAGGAGCACAACGTTTTCCAACTTTCTAAGTTGACTGGAGAGGTGTTGTCTATCCCAATTAATGGGATCCACCTCAAACATTGCCTTTGAGATAAGTATTACTTAGTAAATAGTAGAGTAGTTTCTGCAAATAAGTGCTTTACACATTTCTTTTTAGTTCTTTTGCTTTCCCTAAGTGTTGTTACGCATGTTTTGGTTGGCCATTAGGGCCTGTTAGTTTTCTTTCAGCAGTGTTTGTTTTTGTTTTGCTATTTTTTGTAGTATTGTTGTTCAAATTTATGAGTTTCATGAAGGGGCAGATTTGACTCTGCGCCCAATGGAGTATTAAAGACAACTGATCTAATGCTTAGCAAACAAACATTTACCAGAAATCGCCAAAATGTTACCAATTTTCACTACAACTCAATTAGTAGAGCTGATTAATTTGTTATATCTTAAAGTGGAATTTCGGTTATTTTTTGCATGTGCATTAAGTGTTGTTTGCACTACATTTATCAAGTGTCAGTTATGTGTTGTTTAAGTGAACTGAGTTTCAGGAGTTATTGTTCGGTGCTTTGCAAGTGAAATGAAATAGAAGACTGAACATACAAATGATCAAGCATATCAATTGCTTTCATTTATTTCACAATATTACAATATTTCATTTGATTGCAAGAATACAAATGATTGTACATTTTTGCATTGAGATGCATTTTTCTTTTTAGAATGAGATGGAAGAAAAATTAAAGGAATCCACACAAGCCGTAGAAGTAACTGTCACGATGCATCATAAGGAGCATTCTACACTATTGAAGATGCGGGAAAAGAAAACACATAAGCATGAACATAATCATCATTTCCTATTGTTTTTGGTCGATGCAAGAGTGGTGCACCATATTCCTTCATCCTCCAGCTCCGATCAACCTGTAAGAGAAGAAAAGGGTTGTTAGAGCTCCGATTATGAACATCCCTATATGAACTACCAACAATAATGTAAAATGTTGCTAACAATACATTGAAACAATTGAGAGAGCAAAAGGTGGTCAGAAGCAAAGAAGGAAACATTATAATAATATATTGTTTTTGCTAACCTCTTTTGTTTCCTGTGCAGGTATAGGAAAAGTCATGAAGTTGATCATCTTATGAAGACATAAAAGCATGTAGAGTAAAATGGGCTCCCACAAGGGTAGAGCTCGACATGTTGCCCCTTATACTTACAAGTGGGTTGAGTAAAAAAATTACAATTATCATGCTCGTCTGAGCCATTCATAAAGGAGTAAAACATAATTTTAGTCATCAAAACATCAAGGACATTGTTCACTAATATCTGTCAAGTCTGAGAAGCAATGAAATGAAAATTGCAAGTGAACAATGAGCTAGATTCACATACTAAATCAACTGAGGTACATCAATTTCACGTTGGAAAAAGTTTTAATATTGACAAATGATTGTATTTTTCTACTATATGATTTGTTCATGTTGTTTCATGGTTCTCTTTCTAAAGCAACAGTTTTTCATGTTCATATTAGTGATAGTGAACATGCATACATAATGCCTTATTAACAAAGATTTAATTAACGATGCAAACACATAGAGATACTTCATTTCAAGAAAGATTGAGCCGAGAATGCATGTTTCTGAAGCATTCAAGTTATGAAATGGAGGATGGAAAGCATCAAAATTAATCAGGTATGCAATGCCAGCTGAGCCATTCAACAAAGTAAATAAGTAAAGTGGAAGCATTTTACATACAGTGCATTGGAGAGATGAATGGAGTTTTTATGAATGTTTCATTGAATGCATGCAAGGGTCATTATCATATCAACCTTGGAGTTGTGTTAGGTAAAATATATATTTTGATAAGTAGAGAAAGGTTTTGAGTTGTTTTTGAGCTTCATTGTGTGGATCCTTTCAAGTAAACAGTGGAGTGACAGTCAACTATCAGGAAGAATAATATCATGTTCAACAAAGGCAATGTCTTCTATGTTTTGTGTTTTAGAGGGTTTAAATCTGTAAGTAAAGGAATGCACAACTTTCTGAGATAGTTATCAATCTAAAAGTAAACAGAAACAAGGAGCTATAGTCACATATTTTTAATTTCAAATGCAGTTTTCCTTTGGAGTATAGAACACCCATTTTGTAGTTATCAACTCAAAATGTTGAATACAATCAAGAGGTGGTTTTCATTTTAAAATACAAAGGGTTTTCTTTCATTTTCACAAATACTCACATGGTGTTTTGATTTAAAATACAGATTTATTCTTGTTACAACTGACCCATATGAGGGTTTTGATAGAAAATTCAGAAATGAAAGGATTTCTTCCAAGTTACAGAATACCCACATGGGGGTTTTTATTTAAAATGTAGATTTCTCACTTTTTCAGCTTACCCATGTGAGGGTTATTGTCAAGAATACAAAAATGCATATAATGCTATCATGGGTCGAGCCCAGTACATGGAAAAATACAAGAAATTACAAGAAAAAAGTAACAAGTGTTTTCTTCCTTAGAAATAGAGCTTTCTCTTTGAGTTTGAACTCAAGATAATGGAAAATATAGTGTTTTCAAACTACTCAGAATAGACATGCCATGGTTGTGCCATAGAGCCTTTCTTCTTCTCAAATAGTAAATACCCATGTGAGGGTTTGAGTAGTAAATGTAAACACAGAGGGAGAAAGCCATTTTTGAAGTTGTGACAACATTTTGAGCTCACAAAGAAGTGCAGATTGAGTCCATACATGGCGCGACCTGTCATAAAGAAAGGCATAAAAATTCTAGTTGTTTCTTCCTTTAAGGTATCTCCATTGTTTTGTCAATCTATTGGAGATTATTATCAAAAATATTCAAGCAAAGTCTTCCATACATGTGGCTAAACAAGCACAAAGAATGGAAACACAAAAAAATTAGAATATGACATGCTTGGTCGTGATCTTATGGCCATTTTTTTGCTTTCAAAATAATGGAGAAAAGAGAACATACCATTTCATGATTGTAGAAGAGCATACAAGCAATGGAGACCAAGCTCTCACAAAACTTCTAATCATAGCTCGAGCTCACTCAATGGCGGCCAGAAAGAATAAAAGTAAGCATAGGAGAGAAATGAAGATAAAAATCAGAAAGAATTCTAATACATGTCACGGCCTTGAAGGCCATTTTGCCTTATAAAAATGAGATGGAAGAGCCACAAACTGTCAAGGAGGAACTTACCATGAAGTTGCAGAGGAAAATTGATGTCAAACATGATGCTATCGACCATGAAAATGCAAAAGAGAAAGCTCCAAAACCCTAGTGCTGGCGGAGGCTCTTGCAGAGCTTTCTTCCCCAAAGTCACAAGTGAAAAATGAAATGAAGATTAGGGTTTGTCAAAAGTTTTGTTCTATCTTCTCATGCCCTAATTCAAAATATGACTTTTCACATTGAGTTAAGTGTTAGTGCCTTCATTGAATTATTTTATATTATATCCATGGTGGGTTGAACCTTTGAGGTTTTTGTAGTTTCCATATGCCTAAGTCTTTAGGCTTGTTTTGATAAAATGTCTCATGGTTTAAAGACTTTAGGTATTTATGTAATGTAAAAACTTATGCCTTAGTCAAAATGGAGAGTGATTAAGTGCCTTAGGTTATTTTTTAATTGATTTTGAGGAAAATCAATTAAATATAAAGGTTGAACAATACTTATGCCTTAGGTAAGAATTATGTCTTAGGCATTTATTTGCAATTGATTTTATAGAAATCAATTAAATCTTGTAGAAATATTGCCTTGGATAAAATTTCTTACCTTAGATTTTATTTTTAATTGATTTTGTAGAAATTAATTAAATATAATGATGGAGATTATTTATATTTTTTATGATTTTTTGGGAAAAATCAAAGTGTAATTGGAGAGATAAGGTATTTTTTTTTTCAAAGATTTTTAATCTTTATTGTAGAAAATAAATCAATTTGGAGGAAAAATTAAAACTGCATGTTTTGTAAAGTAGAAGATAAAACAATGTTCTATAAATTATTTTTTCTTTCTTGCTATTTTTTAGTAGTTTGTAAGGCAAAGAATGTTTGACTTTTCTTGGGTGGATTTGAGTTGCATGGAGAGGAGATGAGGTGTTTTTTTCACTTTTAAAGCAAAGAAGACCAATTTTTATGTGCTTTTCAGCATGGACATACAAAGAGTGAGAGTTTTCCACTTCAATTACTCATTTTGGGGCAGTTTTAGATGCTATTTTCAGAGCTTTCTTCCTAAGCTCATATTAGGGTTTTGGAGATTTTATTTTAGGAGAAAAACTTAGGGTTTTTCTCAGTTGAGATTCATTGTTTCTTTCTCTCATGCTGAAACAAAGAGTTTTGTAAGTAGAAATTTGTACTCAAAATTTTGACACTCCTTTAGTTGAATAAAATAGCATTTCTATTTCTCATTTTTTGTGTCTTTTGCAGTCTTACTTTGATGTTATATTGTGATTTATATTTACATAATACTTTTTATGTTCTATTATTGCAGATGTTGATGCAAAAAGTTCATAAAATATAGGTTGCATGTTGTATTTGAACCTGAATCTTCATGCAAATCAATTATGTGTTGAGTGTTCATGAGAGATTGTGAAGTACTATTGTTTTCTAAGATCTGTTTGTGGGTAAAAAACTAGATTCATCATTAAGTCACCATCAAGTCATCATTAAGTCATGAAAATCACTTTAAGTCATAGTTTTCATTTCAGTTATCTTTCTAACTCTTTCCCTTAGAAGATCATTTATAATAGAATATATCATTCAGAGAACCAACTCACTCTGGAGATTCCTTCTTCAATCAGATCACCCACATTTGAAGAAGGTTTCCATGTGCCAACAGATAGTTACATTCTGCAAATTTAATATAGGGTGCATATTTGATTGATAATAGTATCCACCAAGATTCATTGTGATCTTGTGTTACACTAGGGCATCCTCTTATGATTGTGGTTTTCCAACATCGACCCCTCCAAAGACCTACGTGACTTTGTAAGATGTTGGAACAAACTTTGTGTTTGTTGTGTCAGTCCTATGCATGTGATACACAACCACCTTGGTTCCTCATACCTTGGTGCATATTATCGTATTCATTATCAATTTAAGTGCTCTCTAAGTTATAGTTCAATTATTGCATTCCAAATACACCTAATCGCATCTTATCCCTTATTTCTCGTCACCATCAATTTTCTATTTCCTAATCATAGATTGTATATGCACATTCATTCTCTATTTCTTCCACATGTCTCTATACTTAATGTATTAATATGGTCGCTTAGTCTTCATGTCCATCCAACTTATGTCATCATTGCATTTTTATCTTAAGTCTTGATATTTCTTATTCTAAGTATCTTCTCATCATTGCATTTTCATCTTAAGTGCAAATATATTTGTTATTCTAAGTAAGGAAGAGAAAGAGATATAGTGAGATAGAGAGAGGAGAGGTCGACATAGGGAGGGATGGAGAGGTAGATAAGGAGGGACGAGGGGAGAGGTAGGCAGGGGAGATAAATAGAAAGCTAAGATAGAGAGATCTAGGTGTATATTGGAGAGAGGGAGGCTAGATAGGATAGGCCTTATACCCTATTGGATGAACCCTCAACCCTATACACTCCTAAACACTAGGGAGAGGTTGAAATAAGGAGGGATGGAGAGGTAGATAAGGAGGGACGAGGGGAGAGGTAGGCAGGGGAGATAAATAGAAAGCTAAGATAGAGAGATCTAGGTGTATAGTGGAGAGAGGGAGGCTAGATAGGATAGGCCTTATACCCTATTGGATGAACCCTCGACCCTATACACTCCTAAACAATATACCATAAACTTTATACCTTCAACCCTCAAGGTTCCTATACCCTCAAACCTAAACCTTATAACTCAATCTTATACCCTCAACCCTAAACCATATACTCAACCCTATACCCTATATCCTCAACCCTAAACCCTATTCCTCAACCTTAGGGCTTAAAGCCTATAGGCTAAACCGTCAACCCTATAGCATATAGCCTCTTGATGTCATATGCCCTAAAATTTACCCAGCCTAAACCATACACAACTACTAATTTCTTTTCAATTTTCTAATGTCACTAAGGTAAATTAAAGTTTGAAGGTAAATCTATAATGGATGACATCAAGTTTACGATGTCATTGCATTGCTTAAACTATCTTAGTTTACATTTTTCTTTAAGTGTTTCAAATTAAGATGATCAATTTTCCCTAAGTATCCTAGAGTATAGCAATTGAACACTCCTTTAAGTTTGATGAGTTGACGATAAAAAAATCCCTCTTTTCTATCTAAATTTATTTCCCTAGTTTAGCTAAAGAGGAATATTGTTGCACAACAATGACTTAACTATAAAGAGTTTCGAAATAAAAGAACTACATTAAATAAACAACCTTACACTAAGTAATCATGATTTGATATAATATTAAAAGTAAATGAAAACTATTACTTACACATCACTAAGAACACCAATATTATAGAATTAAGTGGATGTTATCAAATCTTAAATGATAGATTAAATCTTATTTTGGAGAGCAAGCTAAATTTATTGCTTAGATTTACTTAGCAATTCTAGACTAATTTTTAAAGGTAAATTTCGTACTATAGTTTAATTTCAAGCCTTGATTTAAGACTATCACTATCAAAATCCCTTGTTATCTTAGTTTGTAGTCTAAAGGTTACTAAGGCAACTCAATCTATTTATTAAAGTTTAACTCTAAAATTCTGTAGAACTTTAGATTAAAGAAAACTTCTAGACAAATATTTTTAAGAAATATAACTACATATATATGAAATCCGTTTTTAATTTAGAATGTAGGTATTCCCTTATAACAATCTTATTTAATTATTCTATGCATAGTAGTTGTTTAATTAAATAATACTATAATTTTTAATAACCTTATTTTTATGCCCCTTTAATTTTGATGTAGGATTATTCCCACTTGATTATGGGAATTTACTTGAATCATTCTTAGGTCAGTTTTAAATATGTGAACACTAATGTATAATGATTTTTCGTTATTTTAATTTGTTAAGTTTCTTAAAATGGATTTTCAAACTCCATCCACTTGAAAAAAAATTGTTTGACTTGATTTTTTTATTTTTTCTTTGTTTTACCATTGATATTTTGTTTCCTACCTAATAATAATTGAATAGTTATAACACCTTACATTTAGCTTTCTAATTTCAAATTAATTTTTTTCTATTGAATGCTTTACAAACATAATATGGAAACTTCTATAACCCACTAATTAAATACATTATTTAGTCCCCTTTCATTTATTCCTAAATTTAATAAGAAAACTCTAAAAATCACTAATTCAACCATGATTATCTCTTTAAGTTTTAATTATTAAATTCTTTCATTAATTATTTACTTGGAATTCCATACATCTAATTGTCTTTCTTTTATTAATATTTTTTTTATATCACAAATGTATTTAAGAGATTCTTATGTTTGCATTAATGTGAGTAAAGTTTTCATTTATCACTATTTAAATTTATCTACAATTTCTTCTTTATATCTATATACATTATTTAAAATACTACTATTAAAATCAATTCATCAATTCTAAACTAATTATCTCACCATGACATTTTTATTTCTAAATTATAATTTATTATCTAATGCACAATTATTTAGTTGGTTTTTTTAAAAGTAACAATCAATTTTAATTAATCTGTTTCCTCAATTCGAATAGAATTTTTTTTCACTTTCTTATTTGCAAATTATAGATTGATTAAGTGGTTTTTAATTCCAAATTGATTATTGAAGAAACTCTTGTTCTTGTTTTCGGTTCAAAAGGATTCAAGTAGAACTTAATAGGTGGATATATGATAGAGTTTTTTAGTAATTGTTAAACTTGTTTATATTGCCTTTATTCAATTTTCACATTCATGGAAGGAGTAGTTTCAATTGCTAGTCCATTGTGGCCGCCTATTCTTTTCCCATAATAAATTCACTTAAAACAAAATCAAGCAACAAATTTAATATTCTTAAATCCAGGCAATGAAATAAAGTTTAAAAAAAAATATATTTGGAAGGGTTAAAAGCAGATGTTTTGATTTTCTTTCATCATTTCCCAGTGTATATATAGCAAGGAAAATGTCATGCCATCCATTGGAGGGATGGAAGAGGCCACAACACTATGGTGGCAACCTTACTGTATGGTCCCATGGGGGGCTTGGGCTTCTATTTTAATGGATCAAGTGGTCCCATGAAGAAAAAAAATGTGCTATGGGATTAATTAGAATCTTTTCCAAAAAAATAGGAGCCCCTACCTTTTAGAAATGAATCTTTCAGCGGGTGAAATTGAGGTGGGGCTAGAAATGGCCCCTACAGCTCAGGAATTTTTTAGAAAGTTTTTTTGCCACTTGTCTATCACTTAAAATTTTAAATTCCTAAAAAAAATTAAAAATGAGAGAATTTTTATTTATTTATTATTTTTTACCAAAAATACTCCAATTCCATCCTTAAATTTTGGAGCTCAAACTTTTAAGTTGAATTGCAAAATTGAATTCATGGGACCACTAGCCTTAAAATATTCCTAAAACATCTAAGCAACACCCACTGAAATTTTTTAGGAAGCCCCCCTCCATGGGACCATACCCTTAGAGGCCAACCACCCAGGTCGCTAGGCCTTTACTCTATTATGTTTTGCATTTTTATTTATTTAGTTTCATTAATTAAATTTTTTATTTTTATCATGTATTAATATTTGTTAATTTTGGCTTTGTTAAAAATGTATGGTTGTCACTTCCCATTATTGATAGCAACTTGCTAGAAGAACAAGATGAAAATGAACATCCAGTATTCATGGAGATAGAGTAAGAAATTGGGTTGGGTTTTTATTTTTTGAAATTGAAAGGATCGATAAATATATAATCAAGTCTTTTTGCAAATGTAATCTGAACGTTCCAAGAGGGTTTTTAGACCTAGTTTTGTTTGGCTTGATTTTCTAACAGACATGCAAGTAAGGATATATAGTATAGGCAGTATGAAGCATATCGACCATGGATGATCCCATTACATCTATTGTAAATATTTTTATTTCAATATAAATATATATAGGCATTATGCCTTTTGCTTAAAAAAAAAATATTTGTTAATTTCTTTTGTAGGTTGGCATATGAATAGGTGAATAAATATTCATGATTATACATTATTTGCACTTAATATTATTTGAATTAGAGAACAGGTTGATTTATTTTTCTATTTATCTAAGAAAACAAGTGTCATTGGTGAAGTTTAAATTTGTGAAAGATTTGTTTTCTATACAAGTCTAAGTTTTTTTTATTTAACATGAAATCCCAAGTTATTTTTCTATCTTTAATGTATGTTCCCATTAAATCTTAATAATGTAAAAATATTCAAAGTCCCATGAAGTATCGATAAATAAAATTCACTTTAAGTTTTCAAACCCATCTATTAATAAAAGAATGCTTGATCACTACTAATCCATTCCCATTTCTCAAAAAATCAAAAATTGGTAAACAAGACAAACCCCTTTTGAAAATGTATACATAAAATTTATTTCATATATTCTAATACAATATATTTCTTTCTACAAATGATCTAGTTTCATTTCTATCTCACGATAATGCAATGTAAATACATGGACTTTTTCTAAGTGGAAACATAGTAGTCATACTCGCAACATAATCAACATAATTTTTACAACTCTAACACTTTACAAGCATATTCAATGTTTGATACACAATATACATCAAGTGATATTTCTTGAAATTCAAACCCACATTTGTCCTTTTTCCCAATCCCAAAAACCGAACAACTCCAAAATCCTTCTTCAATCTTTATCCAAGAACTAAAAATACACAAGAGAGGAAAAACTAGAATATGCCAATGGGCCCTCCACCTAACCATAGGGTTGTGAGAAAACCCACCCCCGAGCCTGGGGTAATGACTTAGCCACATGGACAAACTCAACACAAGACATAAACACACAAAATATTTCACATATACATACAAAAAATCTTCACATCAAACCCTTCTGAAAAATGTAAACACTTGTTTAACACATTAGTTTTCCACAAGGGGAAAACCACGTAGGGGGGTAGGGGATCAACCTAAAATGGGGACATATGCATAAGCATCATAATCAAATCTTCTCATAATTCTCACAACACCACATCCATATCAACACCCTTAAATTCCCCCCAACAACCAATCTATATAAAGTGCAGTGGGATACTCATATCCCCATATATGCTAGGGTACTCATACCCTAGTAATGACCATTACCCACAACGAATACTCATATCCCAAATAATGAAATGCCCCTATGTGAGGGAGCTACACCCACTCAAACCCCTACATGTGGAGGACCAAATAATCTTCTTCACAAGAGGGTGCCAACTCCCCTAAAAATCACACAAGGAAAGGGACAACAAAAAACATACAAAAAAACACATCACATCAAGAAACCCTCAAATAAAAACCCCATAAATTTTTTTTACACATTATTGCATAGCATCAAAGAAGAAGAATACCTCAAATTGCTATTATCCCAACAATGGTAGACTTTATTGGATGGATACCCTCCTCCTTTAAGCCTTCTCTTTGGCCCCCTCTTCCCAACACTCTCTACTTTTCTCCCTCTCAAGAACACCAAAACAAAGAACACAAAATTCCTAAAACACAAAAAATGAGCAAGGTGACCTGTAATACCCCTCCATTTTGCTTTGTTGTGCGAACAATGTTGTTCTCTTTTTTATGTTTTAGTTTTTGTTTGTACTTTGAATATGTATTTGGTTACGATTGATCACTATTTTATCATGATGTATCATGATGTGATGATATTGTATTTTGATGTTATTATGATGGCATGTTTTGAATTAGCATAAGTGGATATTCAAATTAATGATGTTCTATGCTTTTGATTAAAGTGATATGTTAGATACATCAGTTAGTAATATTGTATTGGTAAAGAGGACGGTATCGCATCACTTGCTTGCGAGCGCCTTGCGATTCTGTGATTTCCTCTTCACGGTGTGTTTTATTTATGACATATATATGCATGTGAATATACTCTTTGTTTGCAGGTTGATAGGTACAGATCATCGACTCCACCTAGGTTCACAGGTTTGAGTGTATCCATTGCCCAACAACATTCGGTTGGGGGATAGTAGCTAGGTTTTCCATGCCAAGTCATCACCCTGGTCATAGTTTGTCATCGAGTCTTAGTCAGGTTGTGTTGCTTTGAAAATTATTCCTTCTCTGTGATTTTGATCATTTGTTTTAAAGGAAAATAAATGCTTCTGTAATTAAAATTGGGGATTAAATTGATCTAGTATTATAATAGTAATGTAATTAATTTCATTAGTTAATTTAATTTAGTTAATAAATAATTTAATCAAGGATTAAATTAATTTTATTAATTAAATTAAATTGAAGATGTTAATTAAGTGAGTTATTCTTTTTAAAGTTATGGATATATTGTTGAAATCAAAAAAATTAAAGAAAATGTTTTAAATTGCATTTTAGGAAATTTGGAATTCAAAAATAAAAAGAAAATTTCAAAAAGAAGATATTTGTTATTTTGTTATGAAAAATTTATGAGGGTTGTGTTGCATGGATATTTTTTGAATTTTCTTTATTATTTGAATTTTTCTTCACAAGTTTTCTTAAGAAATATGAATTTTGGAAAATAGAGGGAGGAAGAATTTTTGCATTTTGTGGGTTTTGGATTGAAGCTGTGAAAATTTGTGGAGCTGAAGTTGGAATCAAGGCAGGAATCTATGCACCTTCTGGATCTCCTCAAACTCAACAATACCAAGTTAATGTTGTTTCTTTTTAAATTTTGTTGTTTTGAAATTAAATTTACATATGCTTTATGGTTGAAAATCATGTGGAGAAACATTTAAAACCTCTGTGTGATCTGCAAAAAAAACCCAATTTGATTCTTGTTTTCAAAATTTGGAGAAAACCTCTCTTTGAAATAAATTGCTTCAAAAAAAATGAAATGAATTCTTGATTGTAGATTGTTATTTCATTTTTTTTACTTCTTCAATTTATTGCAATTTCAATTTGGGTAAATGTAAATATATGTATACACATGCATATATATACACACACATATATATGCATATACATATAAATATACATATATATTTTTATATAATTTCCCTTAGTAGGGTTATGCTGGCCTTTTTTTTTTAGAAATGACCCAAAAGGGCGGACGAAATTTCGTAGGGTTTAAACCCTAGTTTATTTTGTTTTAAAAAAATTAATAAAAAAAAAATATGAGAGGGAGGCGCTGGGGGCTCACCCCCACTGCGCCCCCCATGGGAGGCGCGTGGGGGAGAGTCGTGCCCAACGTGACCCCTCGGTCGCCACACATAGTGGTCGACTATGTTTAAACACAACCAATACCCACAGTTTGGGCTTGGTAGTGTTTACACAACCGTCCATTGTGTGTTCGACTGTGCATATAGCTAACTACTGAATACGACGCGCGACCTAACAAAAAACGTGCGTGGGTGTTTTTTTGTTAAAAAAATATTAGGTCAGCAAAATATATTTTTATAATAATATTTTATTATTATATTTTATAATATTAAAAAATTATTATATATTATGGTCAATATAATATATATTAATATTTAATATAATATATATTAATATTTAATATTATAATTTGATATATATGTATATATTAATTAAATTTAAATAAATATATATATAAACACACAAGTGTATATATATGTATAATATAGGTATATGCATATATTAAAATAATGTTTTGTTTGAGGGCATGATTTATATTTAATTGAGGAAATAAAAACAAACATGATGACGTTAATTAAATCATTGTTTTCTTTTAAAACATTATTTTTAAAGGAGAATAATTTTGGATTTTAAATAATTCATTTTTCCAGTCAAGTGATTTATTTTTAATTGGTTATATTGAGATAAGAAAACAATATTTTATTTTAAAATAATGAATTTTGGATTTATATGATTAAATTGGTTAATTTATCATTATTTAAATGCAAGTAAGGAAATTAAATAATTATTATTAATTTCTCCTTTACTTGGAAGGACGTATTTAATTCAGTTTATTTAATGCAATAAATTACTGAATGTTAATGAGGAAATGGATTTAGTGAATCTAAAGTAGAATTATAATTCTCGTCTTCTTGCTCGTCTTGATGGTGAATTATTCCTGTTATCGTCTGGGAAATTTGGGTTATAGAATATGACAAGCCTTCCAGTTGGGTTTTCAATTTTGTGGGTTGTCGTAACGAGTTAGCCAACCTTTGGATTGCCTTGGGTAGTGCGTTTAACTGTAACCAGTTTGTTGCCCGGTTATCATAAACGAGAATGTGTTGACTGTATGTCATGGATAGGGATTTGATATCCTTAGGTCGCACTTGTGTACCCTTGGGTTGTGGAGTTGTTCCACGTGTTGTCTTAGAGGAGTGGCTTGCAACGAGGGCAGACACACAAAGTGGTGCCAGGATAACTCATTGCAAGTTAGTTAATCTAGTAATAACGTAATTAACTAATTAGAGTATCACATAGTATCAAACACTTAATAAGATAATTATGCCTCGCTCATGGATGCAAGGGCTTGTAAAGACTTGGGTTGAGATGAGAAGGCCTGGAATGGAAAAATCATTATCTTGTCTCTACGAAAGATAATTGATTCCACATTGGATTACATGAGGGGCCAAAAGTCGTTAGAGGTTACTAGGATAACCCGAGATGGGGGCCGAGGCCTAGGAAGACTCACTAGGATAACCCATGTAACATTGTGATGACACTTCTCTTAAGTCAACTATATGTTCGCATCAGTGATGCAATTGATTATGTAATTCTAGAAGCATTGTAACCATGGTGTTAAGTGATGTATTTGTATTTATTTCAGTTCAGTTATGTGTTAGCCTATGTCTTGAGGTAGATGGTCTTGGCTAGAAATCCTTGTTACTATCTCCTAGCATGGGGGGTGGACCTTTGGGTTCCACTTGGTTGGGTGGAACGTGCACCTTACTCCGTTGGGTTTTTTCGTCTTGATCATATGGAGGAGATTTCCAGTTGGAGAGCTCATATGATCTAGTTTCATTTCATGCCTTATTTATTTCAGTTGATCTGGTGATTTATTACTCCTCATTTGTTATTAAGGTGGAAGTTGTAATTGTAACCTTATTGATTGGACTTGCCTCATTCGGGGAATAAGAGATGTAATCGAAATGTTTAATTTATGGATAAATGAAATTGAAAGTTATCTCTTATGCTTTGATGTAAAGTTATCTTATTCAGAATGTATGTATTTTATTTCTTAATTAAATAAATAACATGGTTGAGATTCATGTTTTTTGTTGAGGTTCTATATAACCTCTGTCTCATAACCTTAGAGGTTGTTGGCATTAGATAGTGAACTTGCTTGTTAATTGTACTTAAACAAACAAAAAGAAATAGTCCGTTTAAGTAGTTAATTGCAACTTCCTCTAGGGTTGTGTGGTGGGGTGTTACATGAAATTTTCCTCTCCATGAGGAAGGAGTTTTAAAGAGGAGGGAGAGATAACTTCCTCCCATAACCAACACAACCACCCAACTACCCTCTTTTTTTCGCCACTTTTATGAGTGGGGGTAAAAGGAGGGTTTAAAGACTTTTTATAAGGTAACAAATGACAAAAATAACATTCCAACTTATACATCTAGGTCCTAGACCAACTTATAACACATAAAATATAGCCTATATCATATAAAAACACTCAAAATTCACATTTAAAAATTTGGAAATTTAACTTGCATATAACATAACCACATAACACTTAAAAATCATGTATTTCAACATAATGACCAATAACCATAAGATCCCATGCCTAGGTCTTTTCACACTCAAACAACACAAGTGACTAAGTGACTCCATTAATTCCATCAACATTAAAATCCTTGTACACTCAATAAAAGGTGTCAACACGATATATCCAAAATAAATCCATCACATTTTCATATCATTCACAAATCAATAGATCAATCATAAGCTATCATATACAATACATCATTTCGTAATGCATTAGTCACAAATAATCATATCAAAGATTATTACATGAACAATATAAAATGTGACATCCATAATATATAAATACCATCCATGGAAATAAGGTGTGTATCATCATCATTAATACTATGTGCATCAAAATGTACCAGGTACATCATCTATCACAAAAATTTTTTGCATAAAATAGGGGAATCACACTTGACCCTAAACCCTCTCCCTCAACCTTAGACCCTAAGGCCTATATAATAATTTTTCAATCGTACACAGTCAACCCTAAGCCCTATCCCTCAATCCTAGGCCCTAAATCTTATTGAATGAACCCCCAACCCTATACACTCCTAAACAATATACCTTGTACATTATATCATATTCCCTATATTCTAACCTTACACTCAACCCTAGGTCGTAAAACCTATACAGTCTAGACCCTAAACCTTATACCTTCAACTCTTAAGGCTCGTATACCCTCAAACCTAAACCTTATAACTCAATCTTATAGTCTACACCATATACCCTATACCATCAACCCTAAACTATATACCCTATACCCTCAACCCTAAAATCTATACCCTTAACCCTAAACCCTATCCCCCAACCCTGGGCCTTGAATCCTATAGGCTAAACCCTAAACCCTATACCATATACCCTCTTGGCCCTAAACCCTATCCCTTAAACTTAGACCCTAAGGCATATATAATAAACCCTCAACCCTAAACCCTATCCCTCAAGCCTAGGCTCTAAGCCTATTGGATGAACCCTCAATCTTATACACTCCTCAATGATATACCCTAACCCTATACTCTAAACCCTACACTCTACCCTAAATTGTATACCTCCTATGAACATATAAAATTGATTGATAAAATGACATGAATTAAACCAAAATAGCTCAACAATTGATTAACTAATCATACAATCCATTGAAATTGTTCACAAAACCAAATTAGAATTCAAAAGCATGAAAATCATTCGAAGTAAATCAAATTGAATTCTAACTAGGAAATGTAAACTTTAATCCCATTGTGGAGTAACTTGTGTTGTTCTAAATGTTGGATTGCTTCAACACAAAGCCTCCATGATAACTTGCAAAATCATGATGTGTGATGACCTAGTTGCAAAGATAAATGCTCTTAATTGTTCAAGATGAATGCTCAAATAGACATGACTTAGCTATGAAAATTCTAGGTGATGAATATGTAGGATGAAGGGTGATTTTATAAATTTTAGGAAATTATATCAATGTTCTAAATTAAGAGGTACTAATTTGAGATCAAAGGTTGAGAATAAATGAGAGGAATTGATTTCACAATTAACTGGATACAACTAGCTATAGGATTCTAGTTAATAGGTTGTATGAGATATTGATTGATCAGAAGAGTGGTCCATCAATATTACTTGACTGAGAGAGAGTGTCAATTAAGATTTGAGGAAATTATACATGATATAATTAATTATTGGAGGAATGTGCAAGATAAGATTGATTAATAAATAAAATGTTTATTTATTAATGGATGATGTTTCAGATAAGTTAAGCCAAGATATTTTCAGGGAAATTCGGATAATTAAATAATATAGATAATTATTTAATTCATGCATGATGGTAAGTGATTTAATTAAATAATTTAAAGATATTTATTTAATATTAGAAGATGGTTTGATATTTAAATTAAATAATTATTTGATAACTATTTAATTAAAATATAAGAAATAAGTTAAGTGTTTTTACAAAAATTTCACCTAGATGCCAAGTTTAAATGCTCAACAATCTCATGAAACATTGAAACATCTTCGAGCCTATGGGTATGCTCATAGTGAAGGTGAATCTCCAAATTATGGGTTGTCTGCCTTATGATTTTCTAATGAATAACCAGATTTTAAAAGGAAAAGGGATAGAAGGAGAAATGAATTGATAAAACTGAATTTGGGAATACGGTGATGCACCTAAAATGAAAAAGAAGAGCAACTTGATTCACAACTATCTCTCATAGAAATTTGTTTTTACAACTCAAATTGAAAATTTTAAACACATAATTGTTTCACAAAAGGCCTAATAACTTATCATTTACAAAGGAGAAATAATGCTTTCACAGCCTAAAGGGAAAGATAAATTTGTAGCACAATCTATGACTTGTGGCTAAACCTGCATCTGTGTACATGCATCCATTAGTGAGACACAAATTTAAAGGTTCTGAGATTTAAAACTCATTAAATTTGTATCCAAATCATTAACAGAGGCAAAACACTTGAATTTGAGAAGACGAGCACTTAATTGCAATAAGAAAATTGAAAGAAACACTGCAAGTAACAATATCAAGTAACCTGTAAAAACTGTTGTATATATTAATCAAATGTAAAAGTGAGTTACAAGCTAATCTCTCTTTATAGAATGCAAAAGCAAATATCAAGAACTAAGGAAAAAGACTAAGTCTTTTTCAATATATATAATAGGTAACTCCAAGGTGCCAAGAGGTGGCACAAGTAGTTAACTGAAAGTGAAAATATCCCCAAAAACCCTCTCACGAGAAAAGATGAAAACCCACGAAATGGGGGACCACAACTGATGTAAATTGGGCTCAAATAGTTGCAAACTTAGTTTGCATGATAGTTGACCCCAAAAAGGCTCCTAAAAGGCTCCACCAACTGAAAATGAGACTACGAAATCCCTGTTGAACTCCACTCTTGATCTTGCATGAGATAAGGACTACATCTCCTAATTTTGCATGACGTGAGAATCTCAAAGGCACTTCTGTTAACTCCACCTTCTAATGTTGCATTTTACGAAAAATAGTAAAGTAATTTATAAATTATTACTTTACCATTTGTTTACAATATGTGTTGATTTCAAAACCATGCAAAAATTAGAGAGAAAATAATGATGTTGGAGTTAAATGTTTATAGTTTTGCAAAGTTTAGCAAAGAAATATACATGGTGCCTAGCAATGGTATTAGTTTGAAAGTGATAACATAAAATTAAGGCAAAAATGCCTTAAAAATTGGTCGACATACTTCGGGTAAAAGAAACCCTAAGTATACCCATGGGCTCTCTCATTTTCACTTTGCATCTTTTTCTTTTGGAGACCTCACTATACCACCGACATGCTTAGGGTTTGCTTTTAGCTTTTGGAGTCTTCTGGAGGTTGAGAGTGAGAAAGGTAAGATCCAATTCTATAAAAAATGTTGTTTATTCCTTCATTTGTGAAAGAAAAGACCATTTGTGAAAGAAAATGCTCCATTGTAACAAAAAAAAAGGTAAAAATACTTTCATTTTTGCTAATTTCTTCGGCCTCTGTTATATTTCTACGATGTAACCTCTCTATACAGGTTGTGGCTATATTGCTAAAACTTGGAAGCAAAAAATTCTTTATGGGTCTGCACCCTTAGTCGAGGGTTTTCTTTCTTTTTGTAGGTCGTGGGCTCTAAGCCATATGCTTCTATTATAGGTTTTTCCTTCTTCTTAGGTCGTGGTTTTATTCTCCATTTGCATCTTCAGGGTATTATCTCCATTTTTGTTTGCAGGTTGCGACTTGAATTCCTTTTTCTTTCTATGTAAGTATCTAAATACTCCTTAGACAAACTTGGGGATTCCTCTTTTTTGAATGTGACACAATGGAATAACACTATTCATTTTTGTGAAAGAAATAAAATAAATCACTTCTCCATGAAGGGTCGTGGCCCCTTGAACTTTTGGGTGCCAGTCAAAACTTTGTACAAGCTCCAATGTAACAATAAACAAGGTAAAAATACTTGATCTTTTGTACTTCTTACTTCTTTATGTTTAAAAAAAAAGGGTTTAAAACCCTTGGTCATGGCTTCACTTTTCCTTTAAAACAAAAGGGAAACCCCTTGGTTCGGCCTCACAACAAACACACTCATTTGTCTTGCCAAAACCCTTAATATTCAACCCAAAATCTGGGTTTCTTTCCACTTGTAGGCCACGACTTCTATTATGCATTCTTTGTGAAAAATGAAGAGAAATTTTCAAGTCTTCTTTTGCTTCTTCTATGCAACGACTGTCTTGAATGAATTCTAGGTGACTTTAAATCTATTGCATGATTTGACTACCATTTAAAGTGGCTATTATCAATGAAAATGTACAATCATAAGGTTGTTGTCATTAAAGTGACCTGTAGATGAAGTTGCCCTCAATCATGAGGTCAATGTGTTAGGAAACAAAATCCCCCTTTGATTAACAATTAAGATTAATGCTTTGGTTGTCCTATGTGATTTTATTAAAGGAAAAATAAACACACTCATTTTCTTGCTCTCTTAACTTTCTTGATCTTTATTTCTTTGAATCCTATGAAGTTCATCACACCTTGCATTGAGACTACACCTTACTGCTTTATCTACATGCTCCCATATCACTGTATGCAAATTGGTTGCTCTCTAGCTTTGGTTCATGGTTGTTATCTACTTCACAATGTTGTCCTTTCACTTGATATGGTACTTATCAGTCTTGAATCATTGTCATTGTTACCCAAACATTCAAAGCTACATAAAGAAAAACTACTTGATTGTTCCTCATCATGTATATTGTAATCCTTTGCAATGAAATCTTGATGATTGCTACTTTGCATTTTGGACTAAACTTTGAAGTCTGATAACTATTGAAGCTTGTTTCACTGTCCCTTGCACTTAAACCTGCAATAATTCCATTCATTTGTTTGGACTGGAACAATATCATTGCACTTGGGCATGGTTGTCATATTTGTTTAGTCTGTAATGATGACAACCATTCATGATGACTATATTTTCTCTTTGCTACTAGACTATGCTTGTAGTCAAATCCGTTGCTTCTTATGGAAATTTATGAATGAATTGTAGTATGAATGTATGTATATTTTTTATATAAACAACATAAATGATGATGATACAACCAATAAATGATATAAAACCATGATGTAAAAACAGTGACAACATAAAAACATGTATGCAAGCATGATTTCCTTAATGAAAAATGATGCTCTTTTGCTCTATTATGTAGATTAATTATATGCATCTGAATGAGCTCATTGCTCATTTATGACTATCACTTCAAGGTGAAGGTATATCAAACCTTCAATGCACCTCTTGATTTGACAGTCATGGGATAATGAGTTATGTTAGTTTATAAATTGTATCTCAAACTAAAAATGCTTTCATTGAAACATATGATTTTTCCATTGCTTATCTTATATCCCTCTCAAGATTTAGAGGGTAGCGTGTTGCGCTCAACCCTTGTGGGAGCCCATATTTACTCCACATGTTGAAATGTGACAAATGATGAATCATAAAATGATAAACTTGTACTTGCACAATGAACAAACAAATTAGATAAAACAATGAAGCTTGGTGCTCTTTCCGATGATTTCACTTTCATTTGATGATCTTATTTGGTTCTTTTGCATTTATCTAATAATGTCTCAATTGATTTAATGCATCATAGTTGCAAATTACATCTTTTTTGATGAAACATAGGGCGAGATTTCATGTCCCGAGCTCTACCAAAATATTTCAATCAATTGCAGGTGTATCTGAAGATCGAGAACGAGAGGAGTTGTAGATAGAAGGATCAAGTTGAAGATTGAGGGACCAACATCTACATCATCCCTTAAGGAAATGACGGATATGATCTCTTATCATGTGTTTTTTCTTTAATTAATCTTCATATTTATAGATTTTATCCATTGTTGTATCAATTTAATTCAGTCATTCCCAAGGCTTGTGTGGGATATTTAAGCATTCTTTTGATCTTCAATGAATGAAACAACAACATTTTATACATTTTCATTTTCAAAATAAATGAAATACAACAATATTATGCAATTTGAATAATCTCTTTCTATTGTAAATCTTTGGATAATAAAAATTGAATTTCACTTGAAAATTCAACTGCAAATGATTAGGATTAGCTAAAATTTATAGAAGTACCTTTCACCTTAGATGTAACAAATGCTTCATCTCTACCAAATTGAGTTGTAGGTGAAATTTTGGTAACATTAAGTTAGTGACATAATTAAATAATTAATGTTTAACTAATTAATCAGGAGGAATCAGGTTAAATTAGTGATAAAATAATAAATTAATTAAACAATTTAAGATTATTTAATTAATAGAGGGGAAATAGGTTAAATGATGAAAATGATATTAAAATGGGATTAATGATGCTAATGAAATGAAATGATACTAATAATGGAAAAATACAGTTTCAGTATGTGTGATATGTGTTAGGCATTTTTACATGTCTACACCTTCAACCCTTAAGGTTCCTATACCCTCAAACCTAAACCTTATAACTCAATCTTATACTCTCAACCCTAAGCCATATATCCTCAACCCTGACCCTATCCCTCAACCTTGGATCTTAAGGCCTAAATAATAAACCCTTAACCATATATAGTCAACCCTAAACCCTAAACTAAATCTTTGAACCCTAGGCCCTATATCATCAATCGTAAATCCTATACCCTACAACCTGAACCCTAATACATAAACCTTATACCCTATATGTTAAACCCTAAATCCCAACATAGATAATTTAACTTGATTAAATCTACATATAATTAAATTTAATCCCTAAACCCTCAACTCTTAACTCTCCATCATAAACCATCAACCCTAAACCCCTAAACCCCTAAACCATAGGCTTTGCACCCTAAATAATGAATAATTTAGAGAGATCTGAGATAGAGAAAAGAGAGATCTACATAGGGAGGGAGAGGTGAGACAAAATAATATAGATAGGGAGGAGAGCAGAGGGGAGATGTGAGACTGAACCTTAAACTCTATACCCATTTAACCCAAAACCTTATACCCTATACCATAAGTTCCCTAAACCTTATCCATCAACCTTAGCAACTAAAGACAATAGGTTAAACCCTTAATCATATACTCAACCCTATACCCGCCACCCTATACCCTAAATCCTAAACCATAGGCCCTACACCCTAAATAATGAATAATTTAGAGATAATAAAGGGAGAGAGGAGAGAGAGGCACACGAGAGAGATAGAGAGAGGTGATATATAGAGAAGAGAGGTAGAGAAAGAGATATGTGAGAGATAGAAGAGAGATCTACATAGGGAGGGATGGAGAGGTAGGTAAGGATGAATTATGGGAGAGATAGGAAGGTGAGGTAGATAGTGGAGAGAGAGTTTTTTTAGAGAGAGGTAGATCTAGAGGAGAGAGAAGTGAGATAGATAATAATAAAGATGGGGAGGAGAGTGGAGAGGGGGAGATGTGAGAAGTTTAACCTTAAACTCTATACCCATTTAACCCAAAACCTTATATCGTACTTTCAATTCCCTAGCCCTTATCCATCACCCTTAGCAACTAAAGCCAGTAGGTTAAACCCTTAGCCATATACTTAACCCTATACCCTGAACCCTAAACCCATAAACCATAGGCCCTACACCCTTAATAATGAATAATTTAGAGATATTAAAAGGAGAGAGGAAAGAGAGACATGTAAGAGAGATAGAGAGAGGTGATATATAGAGAAGAGACACACATAAATAGATATGTAAGATAGATAGAAGAGAGATCTACATAGGGAGAGAGGGAGACCTTTAGGTAAGGACAAATGAGGGGAGAGATGTTGGAATACAAATATCTACCAATTGGGGGGGTGATTCAGTAGATCAATAAAATTTAACTTTTAACACCTCTTAAAGAAAATAAAATAATCATGCAAAAATTCACACACACACAAATATTCATAACACCAAATATATGTGGAAAACCTAATATGAGAAAAACCACAATGAGAATAGTCACTAGGATGTAGTATCCTAATCTAGCCTCACAATAAAACCTCAATGGTTACAAAATTTAAGGGCACCAACCCTAAGGAGACACCAATCCTCTGTTTTAAGAGCATCTACTCTAAGGAAGCACCCACTCCCTAACTGAGCACCCACTCAGCTATCTAATTGCACCAACCAATTAGATTTACAATGAAAATATGGAGCAACAACTCCTGATTACAAATGATTCAAAGATGAATCTAGTTCAAATTCACAAACTTGTTTTGCAACTATTCATACCTAGCTGATGTTCACTTAGCAATACATTTCTTTGCTCTACTCTTCTTTTTTTGCTCACACTTTCATTCACCTCTGCAACTCAATGCATATCCTAGATTGATATTCCATGTTAGGATCTAGTTCTTCTCATATCAACATATGTATAATCAAACTTCACTTCTTCTCTCACTTACATAGCTACACAACCCCCTAAGTTTGTTCAACTCCATCTTGACTTGTCTTACATGCCAACACTCCTTGAGCCTTGCACCACCATCCACATTCAATGTTCTTGCTATTTTTTGATGTTGGAGTAACTAGGGTTTGTTCTTCATTTAATGCCCTATCTTGCATGATTGATCTGCAGCATATCTCTTTCAAATTTCTTTGTCAGCTAAGAATTAGTGGTGTTGTTTATTCCCTTCAATCATCAATCAAATTATTGCTGGAACGATTACTTCATTTATTGTGCAACCTTCTCATTTGTTCAACTTGAAGTTCCATCGTTGGAAAAAATACAATATTTGAATGTAGGCCATTGATCATGAAATTCCTTCCATGATCTACCAATCACCATCTAGTTGCCATTGCATTTAAAACCCAATCGTTGATATGATTGGTTTAAACCTGGGTCATAGATCTTACACAATCTTTGACATCATCTTGTTAGAATGATTCACAACAATGATGTGAATCATCCCATCCAATAATTTTCTACCACGTGTCACTATTCCTCCCACTCACATGGTCAACTCAAGTCAAAGTATGATTCTTGCGAAAAGTCAAAATTTTGCTTTTTGTAATACATGTCGGGGGTTGAGGATTGCTAATCCCTCCTACCTCTTGCTTGAAATTATTTGTAGTGCTTAAGAAGCATGACTGAAAAATGAAGCCTACTTCTCCTTCAATCATGTCAGGGTTTGGCCATCGACCTTACCCTTTAACGTCTACCTTCCTTTGTATCTATCACAAACCATCGTATTAACCACCGAAACATCAAAGTGTGAAACACTACAAAATGATGCAGGAGCACCCGGGTGCATGCACAATCTACATCAACCAAAAATATTTCCATTTTTTTTTTTCAATATTTTTTTGTTTGGTGGTCTTCAACATCTTCTCTAGCTAGAATCCAAAAATTTGATTGAAATTGCAAAAAACTAAGTTTTTGCCAAATTGTTGTTTTAAGGCTCCATGGGTAGTTTTGGAAATTATTTCTGAAAAATTTGTAAGGAATCAAGTAAATTCCTTTTGCAGGGACATTCTTGGAGGCACCATTTTGAGTGTGAAAAAAAATCAAAGTTATATATCTTTTACCGCTTGGGAGAAATTAATATTGAAAATTTGTGTTTTTAATGCTAAAAGTGAGTTGCCAATTTATGAAAACTTTCATTTTTCAAAATTTATGAAGGCTGGATCAAAACCATTTTGAAAAGGACCTAAGGGCAGCATCTCAAGTCTACTCACCAATTTTCATGTGAGTTGGAGAACTTTGTGTTTTTTGCTTGCCGACATCCGTTTACATTGAATTGCATATTTAGTCTTCTTCAAATTAATTTTGAAATGGATTATTATTGCAATGAAATCAAACATTTTTGAAATTTGTTTATTCACCAATTTCTCCAAGTGATTAAATTACTGTGATTTTTATAACCATTGGATATGATAGTGTTCAAAATTAAAGAAAAAAATAACTAAAAGGAAAGGTAGAAAAGGAAATGTAAGGGGAAGAATGTGAAGAGCTAGAGAAGAGAAAAATAAATTGAAAGGTTGCATCCATTTATTAGCTTGCAAAACATAAAACAAGAAGGGGAGGCAGTGCCATAGTGAAGAGAGAATTAGGTGAGGGGTTGCATGCATTTGATTTTAGATGCCAAGAATGAGTCTTTTAGGGAGAGGCATATATAAGAGATTTTAATTAATTAAGAAGATCAAACAATAAGCTATGTAGGTTGAAATAAGAGGAGGAGGTTGTTATCCCAGATTGAGGAGAAGCAGATTGAAAGTGTAAGAGATGTCATTAAAGGCTAGAATTGAAATTATTGTAACAAGTTAGTTTGATGATAAATTGAATAAAAATGAAATTTTGTATTTGGCAATAGTCATTTTTGTTGTGGAATTGAATTTTAAATGTGTGTAATTTTTGAAAGAGGGGAGTTCCCTCTTATGTCAAAAAATCCTTTGTGATGCCAGATGTCGGGGTTTGGCCTTCCTCCTTACCACTTACTAGCCTTTGTTTTAAGGCTAAGACTTCCTACCACTATGTGATTCTCAATAGCTTCCTTCGCTAGCATTTAGCTTAACCCTTTTGGGTGTCATCCTTCAAGCTTTCATCGTTTTGCATACCTTTTACCTTCTTTACCATTACGATAAGGTGCAAGCCTTATCTTCAACCCACAATGCCTAAAACCTTTTTAGGGGTCGGGTGTGCGGTTCCTCTATACCCCTTACATCAAGTTTAGCTAAGGTATAAGCCTTAACTATGACCATCAAACATCGAAACCTTTTCAAGGTTTGGGGTCCATGTATCCACCATACTTCTTTCTTCAAACATAAAGGTAAGGTGTAAGCCAATAGTCTAAAGCCTGATGTTTGAATCTTTTCAGACTTAACTTAATTTGAGCTTCCTTTCCTTTGTGCACATGGTAAAGGGTAGGCCCGAAGTCTGAAGTGTGAAACCTTTCAAACTTAGTTCAAAATGACTAACTCCTTTCTCCTTCAACAAGCGATATAAGGTAAGCCTGAGGCCCAAAGCCTGAACTTCTTCAAATCTTTAAGGATTTATTTGATGACACAATAAGGTTAATTAATCTTTCTTTTTTCCATCCTTATGAAGCCCTTTTGACATGAATAAGCAACTCCTCATATGATATTACTCAGATAACCCTTTTGACATCAATGATAATTAAATTACCAATAATCTCCCCCTTTTTCATTGATGGAAAAACTAAATGCTCTATACAAATATCAACATCCATTCTATGCAACAATTAATTCTCCCCCTTTGGTACACAATTGTTCACAATCATAACTCCCTCTTTGACATATCTTCCCCTTTTGCAAAACAAAGAGCATTTATCTTTTTCTCCCCCTTTGACATCAATATCAATGGGACAAAGGGACATTGTCTAGACACCTTGTTGTTGTTGATGTTCTCCCCTTTGATTGACCATGCAAAGAGAAAGAATGGTGTCCATAAATCTACTACCATCAAGTCATTAGAAATTTGTAAAACCATGCATGCCTGACTTTACTTCTCTCCTTTCTTCCAAAGATGAATAAAATTTATGTAAAGCTCCCCCTGGATGCATGTCCTATCACTAAAAATTAGTGATTTGATGTGGGAGCAACTACTCCCAAATTTTGTCTCACGTACTCAAATTGCTCTTTGGGAAGAGGTTTGGTAAATCTATCTACAAATTGATCTTTGGTTGGCACATATTCCATACTGACTTCTTGATCTACTACCTTTTCTCTTAAGAAGTGATACTTTATAGATATATGCTTGGTCCTAGGGTGCATCACTAGATTTTGTGATACATTTATGGCACTTGAGTTATCACAAAGAATAGAGATATGTTCTTTGTACTCTACCTTTCTTTCTTTGAGTGTTTGATTCATCCACAATACTTGAGTACAACATGCCAATGTTGCCACATACTATGCTTTAGCTGTTGAAAGAGTAATTGACTCTTGCTTCTTGCTCACCCATGAAACAAGTTTGTTTCCAAGGAAGAACACACCACCACTTGTGCTTCTTCTGTCATCAACACTTCCAGCCTAATCAACATTTGTATATGTTGTCAAAGTGAAATCTCCACCTTTGGGATACCATAGTCCATATTCAACAGTACTTGATGTATCTAAAAGTTCTTTTCACTACATTGACATGAGACTCCTTAGAAGCAGCTTGAAATATTGCAAACATGCACATAACTTGCATAATATCAAGTCTTGGTGTTGTTAGGTACAACAAACTACCTATCATTGATCCATACATGGTTTGGTTTGCATCAAGGGGCTCATTTGTCTTGCTCAACTTGTATCCAGTTATCATGGGGGTACCAACTAGCTTGTTGTCTTCCATCCCAAACTTCTTGAAAATTTCCTTAGCATAATTTTTTTGAGATATGAATATCACATCATTAGTTTGTGCTATTTGTAGACCAAGGAAGAAAGACAATTATCCTAGCATTGACATCTCAAATTCATTTTACATTTGGACAACATACCCTTTACATATTTTGTCATTGTTGCCATAAAAAATGATGTCATCCACATACACAACAACAATTATTATATGCTCACCTTCAGACTTGAAGTATAGATTGTTATCTGCACATCCTTTCTTGAATCCTTATTGTTGCAAGTACTGGTCTAATCTTTAATACGATGCCCTAGGCGCCTGTTTTAGACCATACAATGCTTTCTTTAGTCTGCAAACAAAATCTTCTTCTTATGAAAACTTAAAACCTTTATGTTGTTCTATGTAAACTTCTTCTAGGTTTCCATTCAGGAAAGTAGACTTAACATCCATTTGATAGACTTTGAATCCTTTATAAATAGAGAATGCTAGAAACATTCTTATAGCTTCTAATCTAGCAATTGGTGCAATTTTTTCTTCAAAGTTTATACCTTCCACTTGTGCATATCCTTTGCACACCAACCTCATGTTATTCCTTACAAAATCTCCATCTTCATTGAGCTTGTTTCTAAAAACCTATTTTTTACCTATCACATTCTTGTTTGGGGGTCTTGGAACTAATTCCTAAGTTTTGTTCTTCTCAATTTGGCTCAGCTCTTCTTCCATTTATTTTATCTAGCTTTCATCCTTGCTAGCTTCAACATAAGTCTTAGGCTCAATCTAAGGCAAGAGGGAAAAATTTACTTGCTCTTTATTCTTTGTATCTCTTCTCCTTGTATGAACACCTTCATATTTGTTAGCAATAATTTGTTATTCTAGATGAACCTTTTGAGCATATCTTGTAGGTTCCTTTCCATTTTATTTCTTAGACTCTTCATCAACAACTTCATCTTCATATTTTGGTTCAACATCATAGCTGCCTCTATCACATTTAACATGTTTCAAATTTTCTTCAACCTTGACATTTATACTTTATATAATTTTGTGCAGCGTTTTGTTGTAGCATTTATAGGCTTTGCTTTGGGTGGAATATCCAAGAAATATTCCTTCATCACATATTGAGTCAAAGCTTCCCAAATTATCTTCTTCTCTCTTGATGTTGCACTTTCTACCAAACACTTTGAAGTACTTAATGGATGTAGGTTTTCCATACCACAGTTCATAAGGGGTCTTATCATTGTTTACCCTTAGTTGAACTATGTTCAAAGTATAAATTATTGTATGTATTGCCTCTCTCCAGTACACATCGGGTAACTTTGCCTCATTTAGCATTGTTTTGTACATCTCTTTGACTGCCATGTTCTTTCTTTCAACTACTCCATTATGTTGTGGAGTCCTTGCTGAAAAATATTGTCTTTTAATTCCACTCTTTTCACAATATTCAATGAATTCATTTGATGTGAATTCTCCACCTCTATCAGATCTTAATCATTTGATCCTTCTACCAATCTCCTTTTCAACCAAGGCTCTAAAGATTTTGAATATTTCAAATGCTTGTGACTTATCCTTCAAAAAGGTTACCCATTTCATTCTTGAGTAATCATCAATCAACAACATGAAGTAACTTTTACCTTTCAATCCTTTTGTTCTTGTGGGGCCATAAAGATCAGTATGAACCAATTCCAACGGCTTTGTAGTTGCATACTCTTTTGTTTGGAATTTGACCCTTGTTTGTTTTCCTTGTTGAAACTCCTTGCAAGTGGTGTTTATTGGTTTAGTTATCTTAGGCATGTGTCTTACCACCCCTTTGGAGCTCACTTTTATAATATTATAAAAAATTATATGGCCCATTCTCCTATGCCATAACCAACTCTCACCAACATGTCCTATCATGTAGTTTTCTCCATTCACTTCACTGAGATTGCAGAGGTTGCTTTAAGTAATTATTCCCTTAGCAACAACTCTTCCTAATTTTTGGATTTTGCATCCTTTAACATTGAACGTGAATTTATATCCATTGTCACACATTTGGATAACTCATAAATTTATGCTTCAATCCTTCAACATAGAGAACATCACTTGTAGGAAATTTTCCATCAATTCTCAATGTTCCCTTACCACAGATTCTTATATGTGGTGTTATCACCCAAATTGCCTAAACCTTCCTTACAACTCTTTAGCTTGATGAAATTTCTCTTATCTCCAGTCGTGTTTAGAGCAACCACTATCTATTACCCACAAATTTTGTTTTTGGCATGAAGTGTTGTTTTTGCAATCATTGATTGTGTGGGCTTCTGTTCTTTTTCCTTCCACACCTTCTTGGGTTTCTTTTCTACCATATCTTCCTTCTTTTCAAAGTTTTGTGAACCTTTATTCACACTAGGAGGCATTCTTTTCTTTTTAATTTATATTTTTGGTCTTACAAATTTTGTTCTACAATTCTTAGCTATGTGACCAAATTTATTACAATTATAGCAAATCACATTCATATCCAACAAAGGAGAAAATTTATTTCTACTCACACAATTTGTTCTCCTTTGAGGAAAAAGTCTATATTCACTTGCCCTATGACCAAACTGATTACAAGTATAACAATAGCCATAGAAAAATAAGGAATACCTAGTCATAACATTTCTTTGGGTAGGATGATGAGTTCTTCGTTGTCTTGATTTCTTTAAATCTCCCACCCTTGTAAAAACATTTGCATCCGCTTCCTTTTTGTTTTGCATCTTCTTCAAGTCTTTAGTTAATCTTCTTATCTATTTCAAGCTTCTTTACTTCATCAAATTTCTTCATCTCAGTACTGCCTTTATTTGATTTTTCATTTTTAGAGGCATTCTCTTTGCAAGCTTTCTCATCCTTTGTACCATACTTTTCTTCTACTTTAAATTTATCATACAACTTTGCAGATGCACTAGTAGTGGGACTCTTTCTTTTTTCAAAACCCAAGCCAGATTTATCTTTGGAAGGCTTTTGTGAACTAATGAATTCATGAAGTATTTTAGAGCCTCCCTTTAGCTTCATACCTTTGGAAATATGTTCTTTAGCCTTTTCTAACTCTTTTATCAAGACAAAAATTCCTTCTTCTAACTTCATGCATTCATCTAATTTTGACTATAGTTTAGATTTGACTGCATCTTCTATCTTTCAACCTATTCAACCTGTGTCTTCAATCTAATTACCATTTGATTAGGTTCTTCAAGGTTTTTAGACAACTTTTCAATCTCCCTTTGTGCAAGATTTTTCTATTTTTTTTCTCCTCCCTTAAGATATCAATCTCTTCTAAAGCACAAATGAGTTCACCATATTCAAGGTTAACAACTTCTCCTTCTTCTTCTTCTTCATCAGAAGCTTCAACTTCTCCATTTTCTTGATCAACCATGAATAAAAATTCATTTCCCTCAACTACAAATGCACAATCATTTTCATCATCTGAGCTATCACTAACATCAAATGAAACACTTTCTTCTTGAGTATATAGGCTCTTCTTTTTCTTAAAAAAACTCTTCTTCTTGGGGAAGTAGGGGTTCTTCTTCTTACTATCCTCTTCTTTCTTAGAGTTATCCTTTTCTCCATAAGGGAATTTAGCAACAAAATATCCCATCTTACCACAATTAAAGCATTTAAAGGGTAACTTACCTTTGTATTTTGTAGACCCTCTTCTCAACCTTCTAACAAAGTTAGATTCTTCTTCATCAATTTCCTCAAATCCGGATGTAGATGCTTCTACCTTATCCTTTTTTGCTACTTTGAATGCTACTTCTCTTTTAGATGTATCAACATGATCACCCATTCTCATTTCATAAGCATGAAAGATGTCATGCAACTCATCAACAGTGGTTGTATTCAAATTTCTTGCTTCCTTTATTGCATAAATTTTAAAATCATGCCTAGATGGTAGGGATCTTAAGACCTTCCTGACAATGACTAGTTCTTTAATCTCTTCTCCAAGGCCTCTAATTGCTTTAAAAATTTCATCTACCCTAAGGAGGTAGTCTAAAATTTTTTCTTCTTCACTCATCTTCATACTTTCAAATTTTCCTTTGAACCTTTGTAGCTTTTCTTGCTTTACCTTATCATCACCTTCATAGTTGTTCTTCAACTTATTCCAAACGTCATGTGTAGTTTGATAGTGCATAACCTTGACAAACTCAAATTTGACAACCCACAAAGAATAAATTCTTAGCTTTAGTGGTGTTCTCATATTATTTATTTCTAGCCTAATCAGTAGGAGGTGTAGCAAGTATTTCATAACCATTTAAAAAAAGCATCCATGCATCAAACCCTAAAGATGATAAATATGCTTGCATTCTAATGCTCCAAAAAGCATAGTTTGAGCCATTAAACATAGGTGCTTTATTTGAGGATGAACCTTCATGACTCGCCATTTGTATTCACTATCCAAGATCTACCCAAATTGATTAAGCTTCTCCAAGGGAACCAGGGGCCTAATACCAATTATTGGAACAAAAATATCTATTGAGAGGGGGGTGAATCATCACATCAATAAAATTTAAATTTTAACACCTCTTAAAGTAGATAAAATAATCATGCCAAAATGCACACACACAAATACTCATAACACTAGATATACGTGGAAACCCCAATATGGGAAAAACCATGATGAGAATAGCTACTAGGATCTACTGTCCTAATCTAGCCTCACAATAAAATCTCATTGGTTACAATATTTAAGGGTACCAACCCTAAGGAGACACCAATCTCCTATTTTAAGAGAACCTACTCTAAGGAAACACCAACTCCCTAACTAAGAATCCACTCAGCTATTTGATGGAGCCAACCAATCAGATTTATAATGCAAATATAGAGAAACAACTCCTAATTACAAATGATTCAAAGATGAATCCAGTATGTCCTAAAGTTTTTAATAGCCTTGACTAATACATAATCATGATTTTTCATTATTTAGTATTTCAACTCAATCGCTCGCAATGACTTATAGAAGAAAGATACTAGTTGCTCATATCCATCTTTATTGTTTTGCAACAACACAACAATGGTATATAAGAAAGTGAATGAAAATATTTGAAGAGGCCTAGAGTGATAGGGGCTTACTAGAATGGGCGCCTCTAAAATTACTTTTTTGATATCCTTAATGATTCAATCAGTTCTACAATCCATTCAATTGATTGTCCTTTTCTTGAATAAATTTGATATACCTTTGGTTTTCCAAGCAAAGTTAGGAAAAAACCTCCTAATTATTTTCCCAAACAAGAAATATATTCCTTTGAATATTTTTGGTTGAGGGATAAGGTTAATGTCCCTAACTCTTTCAAAATCTATTCACGCCCTCTCATTAGACACAATGTGTCCTCTATAATATTTCACTCCTCAACACCAAATTTACAGTTCTTGGGACTTAAAGAAATTTTGTACTCCAATAATCTTTTGAAAATTAATCCAAGGTGTGTGTAATGCTCACCTCTTTCCTTTTAAAATATAGCTAGGCCATCTTGATATACTACCATGATCCAATCAATGAGACCTACAAAGATCATATCCATTGCTCTCTAAAAAATTGATCTTGCATTCTTCAATCCAAAAGGCATCCTTACATAGACATATGTACCCCATGGAGTAGTGAATGCCATTTTATGTTTTTGTGACTCTTTAACAACCACCTAGTTGTAGCTTCAAAAACTATCCATCATAGACATTAATTTTGATCTAGTTACTCATTGTAGGAAGTAGTCTATACTTGGAAGTGGGTAATTATCCTTGAAAGATTTAAGGTTGAGATTCCAAAAATTAACACACAACCTAATCTCTTTGTTATTTTTTCTTATCAAGACAAGATTAGACACCCACTTAGATTGTTTAATAGCTTTTATGATTTCAACCTTCTTCAATTTTATCAACTCCTTTTGCATCTAAGGAGCCAATGTGGGGTTGATAGACCTTTTCGTTTGCTTGAATGGCTTAGCATTGAGCTAAAGCGGGATATTAAATTGAAATAATATTCCTTATATGCCTACAATTATTCATAATATGACCAAGAAAAATATTTTTTGAACTTTCTTAATACATAAATCAACATTTCCCTCTCATGAGGTTTCAACTTCTTATCAATATACACCATATTGAGATTCTCATTTGTTCTCAAATTCACTTCCTCAACATGATCTTCATGAGGTGATATATTTGTATTCCTATAGCGATCTCCCCTATCAAATTTTTTTCTAAGGCAACTAACCCTTTGGTAATGGTGTTCATTTTCAATTGTACCATCTCATTCCCAAACAATCTCTTTTCCATTATCTATTTGAACCATTGGCTACCAATCAATAAGTTAATTATGAAATTCATCTATATCATTCAAGAAATTTTATATTTTTTGGTTGTTATCAAACACTTACCGACTACATATGATGAGTATGGTGGGTCTCGCTAAGACTTCATTTCTCTACTAAAATAAAAGAAATTTTAAATTTAGGTAATATATTGATGTTACAACTACAAGAGTATTAGCCTCAACATTTTTAATTCTATCTAGCCATTTAGTACTAACAGAGTTGAACAATTCTAGGTGATCCTAAATAACATTTTTGTATATTTTGAGTATTTTATTTAGCTACATATATTGCTCTTACTTGTTGCACTATAAGCTCTGAGTCTCCATGAATTTTAAAACATTTGACTCCATGCTTGAAAGTGACATTCAACTCCAACAATAAGGCCTCATACTCAACAATATTATTAATGAATTGGAAGGTCAACCTAAAATAAAATTCATGCCTCATCTTATTTAGAGAAAATAAAATAATGCCCACATCATCTCCCTCTCTTGATCTGACACCATCAAAGAACATGGTCCATAGACCATCACTTAGCTCCCTATCAACATCTAGTGGAGTAAGAATAGTCTTTCCAAGTTTGAACTCATCACAAAAAATGACCATATGATCAAATACTAGTATCAAATAATTTTATCTTGTCTTCAATGTTATCCAAGGGACATTGCTCCCTATGCAACTTCACATCCTCACCATGCAAAGGATTCATTGCATATTATAAATCTATCTATATTCTTCCACCAATAGAAGTTTCCCATTTTCTAGATAAAAATATTCACTTCTTATGAGGACAATCTACCATTATTTTGTCCATTATAAATACTTTGTTTTGGGTAATTATCCAACTAAATCTCTATATTTCTTACTAGTCCAGTGACATTCACATCTCTATATTTCATTGTGAAACATTTGTCATAAGACTTGGACACTTGGAAGCCAAGATTTTTCATTACCTAAAGTGGCATGATAGTGCCAGATGCACTTGAATCAAACATGAAATTATGGAGCAACCAACAATTGATGATAAAAGTGGTATAAGAGGGGTCAATACTTGGTTGATCGTTCACCATCAAAGCACCAAGGTATACCTCCATAATCTCCTCTTTCTTTATCATTTCTTCTTCATTTAGGGTGCTAGTTGGTTGTTTAGGCACAACAACAAAAATAAAAGATAAAGCCCTTGTCTTATGCTCTGGAATCCTACGAACCTTAGACAAAAGTAAATAAATTCTCACCTAGCTCAAAATATTTCTAGCATCAATTGGAATGTATGTTGGAAAAGGCGTGCTTGGTACTATGGTCATCTTATTTACATTTGAAATTCTAGGTCCCATTTGATTTAAATAAGAAATAACTATAGTATCTCTTACCTTCTTTCTAGCTCAATCATCTATAGGCAAGTAATTTTATGATCTCTCCTTATCCTTTCTAGCTTCTTTCACATAATGACCTTTTTCCAAGGACAATAGTATCAATTATTTGTACATGTTGGTTTTGGACCTTAGGTATGTATTTCTTCTTTACTTGTTTCCTTGGATATTTTATTTTATCAATAGCCTTCTTGGTTGAGGTATTATGTTTGACATTGACATTTATTTTTTTCTTACCAATATCAACCATCAAGATTGTTGCATCTAACTTAGCAACCCGCCACCCCTACCTTGGAATAGTGTTATTTCTCAACTAATATCCATTATGGACCTACATGATTCCTACATCAGTAAGATTTTTTATGTCCTCATCTCATGGCCTTCTCCTCTAATGTCTCTGTTGCATAAGAGATTTTAAATGCTCAAGATCATGAGCTAGCAATTGGCACTATTGTGGGATAGGTATACCTTCACATTGGAAAACTTGGTCAATAAAATTGGGGTTGCTATGAAATTGTATCATTTTCTTGATTACAAACCAATTCACCAATTTAGTCAATGTTGTCCTCATAGTACTTAGCACCACTCTCTTCATTCATGAATTTATCATTACTTATTAAATAGAGCACAACATTATAATTTAGGGGATCACAAGGGAGAAAAAATGAATCACACCATAATTTATCCTCTTAATAATTCACATGCTCCCTCCTTAGAGGATCTAGAATGTCCTTTTCATGTTTCCAAAATTTCACATGGTTTGGGGCAATCCTTTTATCATCTTGTTGTGGTCTTTTGGACCAATAAATGTTGTATGGTTTATTATGTAATCATTTACCTTAATTTAGATGTATGGATGCACCATGAGGCGGAAACCCCTTCTCATTTTGCGCCACCTTAAAGAACAAATGTTTCATGGCTCCCATTAGTTTTACCAACTTATCCTCAGTTGAGAGAGGTTTATTCATAGCAGCCCCATCTAGTTGTGATGACTTCACACTATCTCTTGTTAATTGTTTACCAGATGCCCTCATATTCCTCTTGATGTTTATATAAATTTTATATGATTCTATAACCATGTGAGTATTTTATCTCTTAATAAATATCCTATCTTGGAGCCAAAAGAACCATAAAATAATATAAGAAACATAAATTCATTAGGTTTGAGGTGTTGGGATGCCTTTATTATAGTGAGGATGAATAAACTATTGAAATATGTCACCATCTCGTGAATGCTCTTTTTGATAGGGTGAGATAATGGATAATGGATTTTGGGTCCATCTTATCCCCATTACTATAATTTTAAGGAATCCATGAATTCCTTCCAAGAAGAAATTCTATTATTAGAAATATTTTTGAACTAATCTCTAGCGCTCTCATTAAAGAATGCACACAAAAATTTATAATCACATCCTTATATTCAATTTCATGCTCATTAGTGATGATGATGAAATACCTGAGGTGCTCCACCCATGTTACTGCACTGTTACCAAGTGAAATTTTAGGATCTTCCCCTTGATATCATTTGGATTTTTGGGAATGTAAAAGAAGGAAAGTTTCTTATACGTTTCAAAATCCCAAAGGTTTTTGAAATTGTACAAATCTTCAATATTGTCTCTAAGGCTTTTTCCCTATTTTGTTCTATGTAAATTATTAAAAAACTCGAGTACAAGCTCGAGTGAGCTAATTGATTTTATCTTGAAGACCTTGTCTTCTCCACCTAACCTGATCAATCAATTCTAATTCTTCATCTAGAATTTTGTTTGTTTCATTTTGTATTTTCTTATCGACATTGTGGAAAGTATGATCAAATAGGGATATTTGGGAACCGATAAGTGAAGGCTACCACTAGTCAACTTGTTGGGAAACCACATCTTGGTCAGACATGTCATATCTTTTGGTATCTATATATTCAAATTGACCCATAGATGTTATACCCATCACAACGTTGTTTCTTCTCACATCATATTCAATAACATTTATTTATGCCCTTCTAAGAAACTGATCTACTAAATCATTAGGAGTATACTAATATTAGTCTCTTTTGTCAACAAAGGCATACCTCTACTTGAGGCAATTAGTTGCTCTTGGTTTTTCTCACCAAAAGACTCAAATCCATCCTTTGTCTTCTATTTAGTGAGTTGATTCCTCATATATGTATTACCTCCTTATAGAGTCTATTTGGTTTTTTTCCTTCTTCTATCCATGAAAATATGTTTTTCTAAAACTAAATCCTTACAATAGAGTCACCACTCTCTGTATGGGAGATAAAAATTTCTTGCAAACAAAACTTACAACTGTAACCCAAAATAACAACTTTAAAATATACCAAGCTTTTCAAATCTACAAATGATGTTTAGATGTATTAATAGTTGTTCCTCAAAAATTAAACCATTATGTTGGGTCCCAAAATGACTAATCCACTTCCTAGAGCTGAATCTAACTCAAAAGGCTAGGGTTTTCATCAACTGAGTAAAATTAGTTCATTTACAAAACTATGGAGGAGTCAAGGCCAACTCAATGAGAGTGGGTTCTTTCTTCTACACTGTGAGCTTGGCTTAAAATAAGTAGGGTGTTTGTAGAGGCTTGTGTAAATAAAAAATATAATCAAGGATGGTGATAACTAAACCCAAATTGTTAATATAATTCTAATATTTTTCACTAGACATGAGAGAAACTAGTTACCTTACTACCTTGATATAGTTGATAAGCACCATTGTAGTGAGAGCAAGGTGAAAGCATGATACAAGGTTCACAAAATTTCATCAATGTTGTTCCCTGCATATTGGTGAAATTGTGATTACATCAATTAATTAAAATAAAATGGTTTTGGATTTTTTCATGTTCATTTAGTTTGATCAAGTATAATTAAACCCAAAATGGTGCCTACACATGGACAATCAAGGCAAATAAAGAAATATAAAATCAAAGACAATTTTTTTTATTGATTAATCTAAGCATAATAATCGATCACATGAGAGTATTACAAACAAAACATACTTATTTATCCAAAATCAAAATGCACAAGTCCATATGTAAATATTGAAATATCATTACA